>JAPSGF010000001.1:27588896-28188896 GCA_035772895.1 Perdix hodgsoniae | reverse complement strand
TGTGTCTTAGACAGCTGTTGTAGTCCAAACAAGAATTGGACTGTGTCACCTCTTACAAATCTTTCTGTCTCTTAAACATTATACTCCAAAAGTAGAGTTCTTGTTTTCTCTTCATAATGCAGTGGTTCTCTAGAAAAGGGTAGACAAGATAGGCAAGTTCATCCAGCACCTGGGCTCATGTCCCATATGTCACGAAGGATAGTATGTCCAGGTGTAAAAAATGATTGCACATTCTGTAATAGTATATGGGGTTTCTTCTGTTGTTTTCTCTTGGGGCTTGCTGTTGTTGTTTCATTGCATTAACTAGTGTGCAGTAAAAGTCATCTCTGTGGTGGATTTCTTCTCTTGGAGTGATTGTTATAGTCCACGTACATGCAAATTTAGTCTTGATCAGATGGCCAATTCCAAAGCTGAGTCGCTGGACTTTTATTGTCAGCAGTTACTAAGTTTCCTAGTTAACTGTGTTGAACAATTGATGTAAGAATCAAGTAAGAACACTGGTGCATCTGAGAAGATCGTTAAGGAAGGTGAATGAAATTTGCATAAGATATTGAGGCAAAAAACCACAATCTTACAATAGCAATAAAAGGGTTTACTATAAGCTATTATGAATACTGCTTTAAATTTACTTCTTGAATCCAGATTGTTTCACATTCATAATATGCATTACATAATTTCAGTACATTTGTAGATCAGAAGGACCCCCTTTTTTTTTTTCCACACAGCAGATTTCTATTTAGTGTATGAGTTCACTATCTTATCCTGTACATTCACTATCTTATCCAGCGCTATCTTCACATGAACTCAAAGATAAAGAAAATGAAGCACTTCAGAGGTCAGGGTTAGTTCCAAGCAAAGAGACTTTGAGAGGTAGTAAATCAGCTGCTTTTCCTGCCAGTCATGCTCATATATGTGCCTTCTGTCCCTCTGCATTTGTGTTGCACTGATAATAAGCAGAAAAAATCACCAATGTTCTAGTCATCCAACAATAACCAGATAACCTTAGTATGTATCTTATACACTGTAAGTAGGTGCTGATGGACTCTGTCACTTTGCTGAGTATTTTGGAAATGATATTTAGAGCTTAAGAGAATGACAGACATTCGGGTTACATTAAAAACTTTTTCTCTCATGAACTTCTGTTGTATTTTCTGTGCAGAGTCTCTTGAATTTCTTTGTGGTGGTTTTCTCAATGATGTACCCAGTAGAACATATCTGCCTTTAAGTTAGGATTAATTTAGTGTTTGGAAAACCTTAAATAAGAAGAATAATAGCTGTACAAAAATACTTGTTTTTATCCTTAGGTACTTTTTTAAACACCATCCATGAAAGGGCAAAGCATCTTCCTTCCTGCCAGATTTATTCTAAGTTGGAAATTTATGCCCTTTTTCTCAAATGGATTTCCTTCCTAGTTAAAATAGTTTGGTTACAAGCTTGCTTTGCAGAAAATAATAACTATATCCATTTTAACCTCAATTTTTTCCACATTCCTTGACAATACATATGAAAAGTGGATACTTTACTTGCCCTCTACACCCAAGTTTCATTAAAATACTACCCAGCTTAATCTATAATGCGATCTAACTCACCATAATATCTAATGCACATTATAATTACTTTTTATGCTTTTCCTGTCATGAGTAATCAAAATCAATTTACTGAAAATGTGTTTTGTTGGGGTTTTCATTGGGGAATTGCATTGCCTGCAGGCATCCAGGTTGCCATGACATTATTTCAAAAATGTCCTTCATTTTCCTTATTTTGGAAAACAGCTGTACCTCACAATTGCAGAAAATCATAAGCAGATAACTATCCAAAAAATTAGGGTCCAGCAATGGGTTCCAGATGTGAACATTTATTTTAATTTGTTAAAACCTCAGAAAGAAAAGGTTGGAATTTCTTTTTGATGTGACAAGTATATCACTGGTTCTGAAAACCTGAACCTGCTAGAGCAGCGCTATGCTTTGTACAAATTTGAGCTACGTATACCAGTGTGTATTTGGTCTCACTCATTGACCTGACTTGCAAATGTCATTCATGCTTTACTCACCTATAATATGACATATGTTAAATGATTTATTCTGCCCCACTTTATAACCTGTACTCTGTCTGTTAACTACTTTCCTAAAGTGTCCTTTTAAACTGATAAATGAATGCTGTTATGCTCTGGTGATCCATTTAGCACATAATATTGAATGAAGAATTTAGACACCAATCCAAAAGGGATAAGGGTCAAAACAAGTGATTTTTTTTCATTTTATTACTTGCATCTGTTACTGAGCATCTTTTTGGATTTTACAGTTGAGTTGGACCATGAGTGGTTTTAATCTGTGCTTTGTCTAGATAGAGGTCATCTGCTAATTTCTAGGAAAAGTAATATCATTGGAAAGTTGTGAAGTCTTCACTATCTTCCCCTCTGTTCTCAAGTGTAATCTCATGCATTCCTATAGAAGAGGCTGTAGTTGTTAAACTGCTTTTTTCTTTGTAGGGTTCCCCTGCAACCCCGATCTCCCAGGCTATTTAGGATAGCACATGGCTTCTCTACCTGTGCCGCAGAGCCCTCTGGCTGAGGACAGTGATCTCCTTGCATCTTTGCCATGTGCTTAAGGCTTGCTTTTGTGCACTGCTAGTTTGATGTCTTGAATTCTTTTTGAAAAATACTCAGAACTTGTGTGCAGTAATTGGTTAGGTTGAATGGTTGAAGAAAGTCAAGTGTTTCTATGAATCCAAAACTGTCAAAAATACACCCTCTCATCTCATGAAGCTAGATTTTGTAAATGATGAATAAAGTTATTTGTTTTTAATTAAAATAAATAGAGGGAGTTAACAATTCATACAAAGTTTAGCTATGCCTTCAGTATGAAAAAATTCATACTGAAGGCATAGCTAAATTTTTGTGTGATGAAGGTCATGGAGTGGAATTTCCTCAAACCGAGGGCAGAATGCGTTCATTCAATTTCATTGAATCACAGAATGATTGTGGTTTGACGGGATCTTAAAGGTCACCTAGTTCCAACCCACACGCTGTATGCAGGGATGTCAGCCAGGGTTGTGAAAACAATTTTTCTTTCTGGCGTTTTTTTTTGTTTGTTTGTTTTGCTTTTGTTTTTGTTTTTTTTTTTAAATTATTTGTTTTTTTAAATTTGTTTCAAAAGGACTAACCAGCCAGGAATGTTCACAAAGAAAGAATTTGATCAGTTGGCCTCAGCAGTAGACAGCTTCAGTCTCATGACATATGACTATTCAACACCACAAAGGTAAGACTCTAACACTAGATTACCACTAGAGTACCTGATTCCTACTCTTATTTCATATGTATTACAAAATCTACAATGTGAGGTTTGTCGTTTGTTAAGTTTACACAGAGCAGATAGTGTGTATTGACTGTATCAGATACTAAAGTTTTGGATTAGTAATCAGAACAGCTGATTTTTGAAACAGCGAATAATTTGGATTTAGCTGCAGTGAAGATTTTAGAAGGCTTTGCACCTGAGCTAAATAATTCTTCTTTTAATGGTACTGTGACACTTGTTTCCAGGTGAATTTTTCACTTTTACTTATTTGACACAGTTTTGCACAATAGTACAGAATAATCCTGTACATGTCAGTGGAAAGAATAGCTTTAATAGCTTTAAAGCACAATTGACAACTCACTTGCCTGATTCCTCATGAGGCAGCAGACTGTGCTTTGACAGCACTGCTGATGTGATCATGGTTAAACATGTTTTTGTGTTCCTCCACTAGTCCCTTCTTTGTACTTCTAGAGCTGTTGTGCAGCAGCTCAATGACGCAACTGATCTAACTGAAAAGCAACACAAAACTCCACTCTTGTACATGAATATTCATTTTCAGGAACTTACGATTTTTATGTCTTTGAAAGTGGAACAGAAATCAAGTTGAAAGGTCCTTAAACTCAGACTTTTAACATCATCATTCTCCAGAAGTGTGGTTCATTTCATCTCCAAACTGTAGATAAAGAAATGCTCTTTGACTTCCAGGGTGATTCAATTTATCTTGCTTCAGTGTAGTTGTCTACAGTTAACATTTGTGGTAAGCTGGCAGATGTAGAAATGCATGAATTACATCACTAAGACCTCTGCCACCTGTAGCATTCTAGCATTTTGATAGCGTCTACACAGGTTTATTTCTGAAGAGACTGAAGTTCTTTTCTATTAAGCTTACCTATCTCTTTCTTATCTTTTTTCCCAGACCCTTTTTCTAGATCATCAAGTCTAGCACCCTAGGGAGAAGAAACATTTGAAATTAAAACAGTTATTTGTTACCCTCTTCTGCTGAAATATGCAGCATAGAGATAACTATTGTAGCTTTCCTCTGTGTAAATCTGACCTCTATGAAGATGAGATGCTAAGGACTTTCTTACAGACTTTTCAAATCTATGTAGAACCTTGGATACATTTAGAGATACACACTATACTGTATGCTACCATCTTTCCTGTATGGTGAAGCTTCATCATGCTTTATGACATGTTAAAATCACAAGATCTATTATGGCACAATCTCATCTTCATACTTCCACTGCTACATTAAGCTACTTAGATCTAGCTAGGAGCTGGGGTTTTTTTGTACTTCAGCATGCGAGGAAGGCGGTCTTCAGTTAACACACCCATTGTGTTCAAAATGCATTTTCTGAGAAATAAAGTTTCTGAGAAAGGATTTGAAAAAAGTAGTTAAGATCATCTTCTTTTGAATTAATTTTGATTGGTTTGAGTATTTTAAATGCAGGAGAACACATACAGCAAAATTTCTGTACTGTTAGCACATGGCTTTAATGTCACTGATATCCTAAAGGCTTTGAGGCAGATAATTAGCAAAGTAGATGATGTTTGTAACTATAAGACTAGAACATGCTTTTACTTTTGTCATGTTATTGAATTTTTGCAGTAAAACTTGTTGTTATCGTCCCTGACGAGCTAGGAAGCGAATTTGCCTGAAAGCCTGGTACTGCGTATAGGACAGTTCAACTACTTTTTCATTCATGTAGCTTTTTGTTGTTAGTAGGCAATTATCTGTTCAGGGTTTCAAGCACAAGTAGTGTACAAACCCTTAAGCAGTCACTGAAACCCGTACTGCTTACCAGTCATTACTTTTACAGATCTTTCTACAAGTAAATGGTAGATTTTGTTCCAGTGTATTGTGCTAGTGTACAGTACAACACAGTATTAATAAGGTACTGGAAAAAACTGAAGTTGTACAGATTTTGTTTTGTGGGCAATGTGTAAAGCTCCATGACAGAGAAAATGTGCTGGGTGGAAACCCACAGTAAAAAGTTTCATGTCTCTTCACCACAGAAGTGAATTACCAAGCTGAGTGGGGCAAGCACCCTCTGTGCATCAGTAGCTCAAGCCATCTAGGAACATGCATGGAACCTTTGTAGGATTGTAGATTAACCTTCACTGTTTTTTGTGTACCATAGTTTGCTCTTTACAATTACACTAGTTCAGAGGAAAAGGCTAATGAGGGCAAATACATACCTTCTCTCACAGCTTGTTTGATTTTTTACTAACTCAACAGACCTGGTCCAAATTCCCCACTGCCCTGGGTACGAGCCTGTATTCAAGTACTGGATCCTGATTCAAAATGGAGAAATAAAATACTTCTAGGGCTGAATTTCTATGGCATGGACTATTCTGCTTTGGGAGCCTTGGGGGAGCCAATCCTTGGTACCAGGTAAGACTTCTCTGGATAGTGCTTTTATATAATGCTCTCACAAACTTGGAAATTTATAATCATTTATGTTTAAAAGTATGGATGTGTTGATAACATAGAAATGGCAAAAGTGAGAAACCTATGCATGAAAAAGCAGTTCACTGATTACAAAGTAAGATCAGTTGTTTGCTGTACAGAAGTGCAGATAGATGACACAGGTATTCTGTTAGAACACTGATGGGAAAAACGGTTGTGTAATTTTTTTTCCTTCCTCTACCTGTGTTATACACATGGTTTGTCATCTTTCTGTTAGTGTTTTGCTTTATTTTTTATGCTCTATATCACTTCGGGTTTCATTTAGTTGACCTACAGATTCTTTTCTCTCAGTTCCTGAAGTTGTTACCTATTACTTTCAAATTTGATACTAGTGTCAAACAGCAACAGGCTACCAAATTTCTTTTGAGCAGAAAAAGCTGTAGTAAGCCCACCTGGAGACAAAAATCCATAAGATGATAAAGGGATGTATTTGAAAGATAGCCTGAAATTTTATATTGATTCCCCAAAGATAATGGTTGTTTTAGTTTTGGGTAATAGCCACATATAACAAGCAGCTTCAGAGAAACACAGTAGGGGTACAATGCATCGAGCCAAAAGACAAAGCAATAAAACCAGTATGAGTTTGGTGAGAAAAAAAAAAGTCAGGCTTTCTCAGAAGTTTGATATTAATTTATAAAATAAAACCAAGCCTTGAAGCGCACAAGGTGACTATTCTGATTTTTGCTCATAGATTACTAAGTGCATTACACCCATATAGTTCAGTGTAGTTTAAAAAAGTGATAGGCACTGAAAATATTAAGGGACAGACTGCATAAGATAAGGACTTTATGTTCATGCCTTTGGTTACACAAACATTTTTGTTGTCATTTAATTTGCCTCCAATACCTTCATGCTTTACCTTGGCCATTTGCTCTGCTATAGTCCTGTAGACATAATTCTTTTTTACTTTGCAAAATTGTCCAAATTTCTGGGTAATAGAAGATGACTACAGCATGAGGGGAGAAGAGCCATTGTCTACAGAGGAAAGTGTACAGAAAGTATATCAGAGTGGCTTCTTTGTAGTTAGTTGTAGTCATTAGGCAGAAATACTAAATATTCAAAGCTTTGTTGATTTGCAGTCATAATTCTGTAAGCTCAGCAGAATTAATGTAGCTTTGCTGTCCTTTTGCAAGGCAGAAATGCTGAATTATCCAGCAAAATAGAATCTTGGTTACTGAACCACAGCTTTTGCAGTGAAGTTTTCTTTTGAAAACATACTACGCGATGTTACTGTTTCACAGACTACTCTGGACTATATTATAGGATTAATTTGTATTGGTTTTTAATAATGAAAAAAAAAAGTCTCTTGGCTAATAGTCATCTATGATTAACCACATTCTAATCAGAAAGCACTGTTTAGTTGCATGTTGGTCACTGATACATAATATGAAACACTTTTATGTGAAGAGTGGCCCTGTTCACATATTCTTTACTGGCAGACCATGAGAGTGACACTTTGTGTGTCCACCACAAGCAGTGTTTTGGACAAAGTCTCTGAAGTTTAAAAATCAGTTTGAATGTCTACAGGAAATACATTAGTTTTCTCTATACTGCTCTACCTAGTAAATACTTGTCAGTTTTTAATGTTTGTTTTTCCAGAAATGTATTTTGAGCATGTACACTTATGTATTTGCCTTTAAATTGTGTTATGTAATTTAATAATAAAACAGGCTTAATGAAAACAGTTTCAAAGAAGACCAAGCTTCTGAATTGAAGCAGAGGAAAAAGGGGTTATTGCTGTGAAATAAAATTCCTGCCTCTTAATTGTTAAAGGAAGATTGTAAGGAAGTCTTAGTTTCTAGTGTCTGCAAGTCTTTGAATACTATCAGTACTGCACCCCATGGAACCCCAAAATGGGCTTAGCTCAGAGACCCTCTTTCTCCCTCCATCCCTAAAAAAAAAACAAAAAAAAAAACCAAAAAAACAAAAAAACAAAAAAACTTCCTCCTTAGTCCATTAAAAATATTTCATCTAAATATTTCTTGTCTCTAAATAACACATGGCTGAGGCATGATCCTATTTTCTCATTCTGTATTTGCTTCATGCAATATATATAAAAAAAAAAAGTTTCAGTGGAGAAGTGAGTGACTTCATTATTTATCTTCCTTACCTTTGCTCCTTAGTGAATTTGATCTTCTACTTCGGTGGTGACTGTAATTCAGGTGTTATTCATGATCTGTGGAAAGCATGAAGATTAGAGTCTGTGCTTCTTCAAGGCGTCCATTGTATGTTGTAGTGACAGATTAAGATAAAGCACTATTAATAAGGCAAAGAATAAAACAATTCTTCAGCTAAGTGCTAACTGGAGGTATCAGCTTTGTCACTGTAGACATTTCTTCAGGTTTTTGCATGTGAGATTTGTTGCACATATAGATTTTCAACAGGCCAATACTTAAAATTGTTATTATAGCTTATACATAGAATTACATGCAGATAGCTTAAAAACAAATTTACACTCAGAAAGAGAGTGCAGAAACCTTTGCTGATCCCATCGTTTCTGTTTTTCTTCAGGATAGAAAGTAATTAAATAATTGAAGGAGACTCTGAAGGCAGGCAGATTTAATCACTGAATATTTTTTTTTAACTGTTAAGTAAATACAAATAATTTTCAATAGAACTTCTATTTCTATAGCTCTGTTTTTTAATGCAGAATACATTCTGAAAGTAGAACTGCTTGGTTATTTTGCTGAAAAATTATAGAACCTTGCTGTATAATATCCTTTTCTGCATACACACTATAGAACAAGCAGTATGCTTGTTTTAATGTGCCCAAGTATAAAAATCAGAAGTAAATGACAAGAAAACAATTTTTCTTCGATAGCACAATGTGCCTTGTTTTTGAGAGTTGTTACAGGAGGAACTATTGCTTATTTTTGCCATAACAATGTGTTGATCTTTGACTTGCAGCTCATTCACAAATGCTGTTTGTTAATACAATGAAGTTTGTCTTGGAGATTGTAGCACATTTTTATGCTTTAATCTAACAAGTACCACTGCAGTTTAGCTACAGGGAAGCTACATTCCCATGTATATTTAGTTCTGATATAGTTTATACAAAATGATAAACTGGAATAAAGGCTGTATGCTTGTGATTCCCCATATCACCTCCAGTCCTTCTGGCAATGTTTACTGCCCTCTGGCTATCAAGAATCAGGTGTCTGAACTGCTATGATACATTAAAACTTACCATCAGATTAAAATTCTGTCAGAACATAAGCTGATGTGGCTGACTTGCTACTCTAATGATCAGTTTGTTTCAGTCTGTCCTCTACTGATACTGCATCCTGACAATATTTCTTCTTTACCTCAAAAACATACATCTTGGATAAATAATTCTTCACACTCCCCCAAAGCTAAAATTGTTTAGCTTTCCTACAGAATCTTTAAACAGGAGGGTTTTGGTTTTTTTTTTATACCTATATTAGGTCAGCAAGCCCCTCAATCTCACAAACTTTTACCTTCCTGTAATTTTCCCCCTCCTTTAGCTGTCTACTCTTCAGAATCTGTCTTAATCATTGGGGTATTACATTTCAATTGCAATAACATCTATTGTTTTCTTATGGGAGCTTATACAATGGTATACAGTGGTGTTATCCATCCCATGCCATCTAAAACACACAACCTTTATGAACTGGACAAAATGGGAGCTGATAAGGTCTGGTGGTAGCTGTGACTTAGAAGCCACGTAAATCAAAGGCTATCACATGGCAATGGTATCTCTTATATTTAATAAAACAGCCATAGTTATTGAGCACACCCCTGCAAAGTCTTATCTACTAAAGACACTATGTCCTTTTTTGTATAGTGCTGCAAGAGGGAAGATACCTTTCTGTTCTACCTGGCTATAGATAACTTAAGAATATATCCTACATTCAGGCTGCTTTTGTCCCAAATGTAGCTGTTGAAAGTAGATACGTGAATAAATCCATTGTTGTGAGACAATGCTGTCTGTGCTTAGCTTTTATTTAAAGGAATCTGAATAGGAATTTTTATGTTAATTTTTAAATACTTAAGAAGATTGATATAATAAATTGTCAGTTGAAGCAAGGGAGAAACTAATTTGACAACGCATTGTGCTATTTAGAGATGGAAAATAAGATGACTAGCTATGTGAGGATGTTGAGCTCTATTGAGAATTTTATTGGCTGCCTTCCATTCTCTAAATAGCAGGTAATAAAAAGTAGTACTTCTGAACAGTTAGAGATGAGCTTTTTGCCCTGAATTACTGTTTTTTATTAGCAGTAATTTCTTCGCAACAATTTAAGAAGATTTGGGTCAGCAGTGACTCATGACTTTCTCATAGAAGGTAACAAAAAACATGTTTAAGGGAGGCTGTTGCTCTTCAAACTTTTCAAGGTTTTTACAACATTTATCTTCCTGCTGTAATTCTCCCAGGACTTCTACTACCTCCTTGCATCAGGATTTTGTCTCCTGATTTAATCTGTTTTACTCATAGTTTATGTAACTTCAGGCAGTTACTAATATTTCAAATAAACTGATGTTCCAGTTAGCCCTGTGGGATTGAATGTCCTTTTGATCTGTTATACACTTCTCTACTTCATTGGAGAGACTGTTGAGCTCCTTCCTAAATTGTAGTGCTGGGGCAGATCTGTAGCATGATAGAAGGAAATTAGAGTTGGGCCTGGCATTGGAAAAAAGTTATTCCTATTCTAGAACCGTCTAAATAATTCAGAGATATTTCAAGAGATTTATTCTATTAAATTTCCACTGTGACACTCTGTTACATGTGGCTTCCATTGCATAGATGTCTCTTCCTCCCCTTAGGAAAGGAAGGTGAATTAATGCAGATAAATTAGAACACTTTGTGAAGTGAAATCATTATATGTCAGCTTGTCCAAGCGGTAAACGTGACTGCGGTGCAACAAAAAGCACAACAATAACAGCAGAGTAACAAGGCCCTAGGCTGCAGCAAGGAAGAACTTGCTCAAATGCAACAGCCACAGACACAAAGAAAGGATGCTACATACCTTTGGAAAGCCTCAGATAGGCAGGGATCCCCAGAGAGTTCTCCTTGTCTCCTCTGCCAACTCTTAAACTAAGTCTGGGATGGGATGGATCCTGGTTCCACCTCTTCCAGTCACTCAGATGCATTGCATACACCTGACCTCCCCTGGGTTGGCCCTGCCTTCCCACCAGGTGCTCAGTCACTGGTTCAAGTCTTGACTTAGCATTTCTGCTACAATTACCTTAAATACCAAGTTGTTAAAATTGTTTTGTTTTTTTATATGTAAGAACACATTCCTTGTTTGTTCAGAAATGTTGGAAAGGTGGCTTTTATTTATTAGACAAGTCATTAGATCTGAGGTTCCAATGTATTATAACACATTGGTTATGTTGAATGTGTATCTGTTTAATAAACAAAAAGTCAGTTGTGATGTACAATTTAAATGCTGAGCATATTGCTGTGAAATGTGCTCCTCTCTTTCTCTGAGGATTCTTCATTTAGTGTTAAATTTGCTTGCTAAAGGCAATATTTAGATACTCAAATGTTGACAAAATTATAATGATATAATTATTTCTTTGCTCTGTCATATTTGAACCATTAGAAGATAGCATGATGGAATTGGGAAAAATACTTCTATGGTCTAAAGCAAACAAATAGGAACCAGAAGCCTTTACTGTGAGTTAAATTTGACTTGCATTTACAGATCTACCTGTGGGTGTATGAACCCAGTGTACAGTAAAGCGAAAAAAGCTTGTTGCTTTGAAAGCTTTATTTGGGCTTGTGAGATCACCGGTGATGAACCTAAAAACATTTCCAGCGCTGACTGAATCTCTTTAAATACATGATGATTAACGGACAACATAGAACAAGTAGCGCCATCTGTGCGTCCAGATTGCTCTGCTATTAGTCCCTTAACTCCCAGTTTCCCCATGCTCTATCATGGTCAGTGCTGAAAGGGTAATTATTAATTTCTGTCTGGTATTGACTGTCCCCATAAGACACTTCCCATATTCAGTACCACTGCAAATTGGTTGGGGTGGTGAAAAGGGCCTCCTGTATATGATTAGTATCTTTATACAATTTAGGCTAGAGGAAGTTGCAGAGTTGACTAAATACACTATGCAGAGTAAATTTCTATGTCTTCAGAATCCAAACCTTCCTGCAGAGTCCTTCTCTTTTTAGGCCAACAAATGGCAGCTTGGATGAGGCTTATTGGTCACCTTGAGACCTAGCCTCCACTGATAAGGGCGTATGGCCTGAGGTGCTGGCTGTAGACAGTTGGATCTCTCTGTCTTATTTCTATACTGGGAGCATTTCTGTCTTTTTCCTGTGAAAAATGCATTTATTTATTATTATTATTTTTAAAATATATACCTATGTTATTTTCCCCATTGGTTATGGTTAGGTGGAAGTGTTTTGTTGTTTGTGTCTGACCATTAAAAAAATTGGGTAGACTTAAGTAAATGAAACGAAGTACTGTAATATATGTTTCTGAATGCAGACACTGTAAGAAAGGGCTTGTTTATATAACTACCTGAATAGCTTGAATAGAACCGGGCTCTGATTGCATATTCTCTTTACTAGAAAATTGACAGCAATGAAATCATCTGTATTTTGTTAAAGGAGGGGTATTGTTTGATATCTAGTATGGGTGTGTTTTTTTCCATTTTATATATTTTTTTAATATGCATTTCTTTCTTCAAAGCCTCGAATGAAAGCAGCTTGTAGCTTTTGTATTTGTTTTGCATTGAGGATTTTGCAATCCTCATTTCCAAATGTTAATATTAATCTGTTCAAATGAATTGAATTGTCATGATGCTGAGAAAGTAGTTAGAACTAAAACCAAGATACGTGATCTGTATCCTTCAGGACAGCTTTCTGTCCTTTGTGGAGACTAGACTAGACCCAGACTCTGATCAGCCTTCAGGTATCATGAAAATAGTTTTATTATTGGTTGGAATCATTTATGGATTTTGTACATGATGCCATGCCATGCCCCAAAGCTCTTTTTTTTTTTAAATCTTACATCAGGTTAGCAGCTGCACCTCATACTCAGTCACTTTTGGATCTTCTTTTTGAGCTGTGGCTGCAAATTTCACCAACAGGAGTGAGAAAGTACCTACTGTCAGGAGAGAGAAGCGTTGGCACTGTTCTTTTTTCCTTTCTGAGCCAGAAAATCAGAAAATAGCCTCATTTTAAAGAGTTGTGGAACTTAAGTGCTTGTAGGAGACCACTGACCGTCTTCCTTTTCTCAGTACTAGAAGTATAGCATGAAAAAAAAATCCATAAGAATGTCCATGAAAGTACATTCATGAAAGGGACCAGTATAATGTACAAAGAGGGCAAAGGAAGACAAAGTTGTGTGCGGATAGGGAGTAGAAATCTGACTTAGTACTGAAAGTGGTATATTAACATAGTGGATGCTCAGAAAAAAACAACCCACCTCACATTGTCCCTCCTCTTCCCCATCACCACAAGAATCCCAGACAAAAAATCTGACCATCATTAGAGAAAAGCCACCTTATCATCATTAAAGTAACACAAGTAATGAAAGCTGTTCTGAAGCATCTTCTCCTTCAACTCAAAGTTAGGATGTTGAATAAAGGTATTGGTTGACCTCTGTAGACAGTTTTCTCACATATCCCTGTAAAGATTTCACATCTTCACCTTTCTCTAGTGCACTGAGATATTAGTTCTGATATTGAACTCCTTTTTATAGGCCTGCTGAAATGAGCTAAATATCATCAATATGGACTTAAGAGCTAGGATATTAGTTAGTAGTTAGTTAGCTAGTTCTTAGTAACTCAGATATAATTTTAATGATTGAATTTATATGGCGACAATTTTATAAGACAATTCTATACTCTATTTGCTAAAGAAAAGCACTTTTTATGTTTGTTTTTTTGTTTGTTTGTTTTAAAGCAAACTGTGTATCTTATGGTAAATGCTAATAAACTGGTTCTTCATTTCTGATCTGCTGAAGTCATTATTTGTCTTCATTATTTGGCTATGAGTATATTGTCAAGCAGTGTGGCACAGCAGTAGTTTTGAGACCCAGTACTTGCAATATATTTTTCTTTGGACTATCTGTAGTCTGTTCCTCTGGACTGAAACTCATTAGAAATCAGTGTGTTGCATTGTGTTGTGTCATCCAGAAAACAATCCATTTGCACTGAGACTGCTTCATGATGCGTTACAGTGTTAGAGTTTATTTTAAAAGCTCAGTCCTGATTTGTACTAAAAATTGATGTACAGAATCATAAAGTCTGAGTGCCTCTTTTCATTTTCACAAGTTTTTAAACAGCAGAATTACCATAAGTGGTAATATTACAAAAAAATATTGATGACTTTTTTGCATAAGGCAGTGGAAGAATTTTTGTTTAAAACACAAAACAAGGAAAGCCAGACATTTCCAAAGGTTCTCTGTGGTTTTGTGCATGGTTATTTTGGAAGGCAAGAAGAAATGTGTGTGTTTATTTTGCGTGATTTTGGATAGATACCACAGTGACAAAGTGCACAGAACGATTTTTAAATTGAGACAGGAGAGGTTTAGATTAGATATTAAGAGGAAGTTTCTCACACAGAGGGTGGTGAGGCACTGGAACAGGTTGCCCAAGGAGGCTGTGGATGCCCCATCCCTGGAGGCATTCAAGGCCAGGCTGGATGTGGCTCTGGGCAGCCTGGTCTGATGGTTGGCAACTACGCACATAGCAGGGGGGTTGAAACTAGATGGTCATTGTGGTCCTTTTCAACCCAGGCCACTATGATAGGATTCTATGATCCTGTTCCTGATGGAAAGACTCAGTAAGTGAGTCAAGAGCCAGCCTGTGAAGTACGCAAGGTTCTGAATAGGCTTGAAGTAATACTTACAGAAAATAATAATGAAGCATATAGCCTTTGAAATAATAGAAGTGCAAGTGTGTTCCACAACATTAACAGTTTTTGATTTGTGTGAGCAGCTTGTTTACACTTGAGTTATACAGCAGGTGATTGAATGAGGTTTCTACTGATAGCATTCAGTAGCTGTAAAAGGTGCAATGAATATTTTCTTCACATTTTCTTGAGAGACTTCTCTTTGTTATTAGTACAGGGAAGTAGAAGGTGATTTTCTTTTTTTCCCCACCACTGAATGCTTTTGCAATTGTTTTAGGAAAATGGGTCTAAGAATGCTGAGTAACAAATTCTAAATTAGTTTTGGATTTTGTGTGCTAAAAATATGAGAGGTGTATTTCAAAAATGCTACTGGAACATAGTATTGTTCGTGGCTAAGATAGAAATCAAGGTAGACTCTGATTTTCATTTCCTTTTAGAAAGATAAGTACTATTAAAAAGATTATTACAGATGCACTGTTTGGAAGCTGAATGAAATCTACAAGATTATGCCCTAAATACATCTGTAAATCCTGAGTAGTTGCTAGTTTCTTACCATTTAATGTAGTCATTTCCATTATTTCCTGAAGTGTAGCTTTTACTATCTATTTCAGAAGGAAACTGTCTTTGAAAACCTTAAAATCTCCCCATATATCACAACTTTTACAAATAACTTAAGCTTTTTTTTTTTATTTACCAGCCCCTGTGGTTGGAGAGCAAAAAGAAAATTTCTCCAGAATTTTATTTCACATGCAGTTCAAAGTAGCTGTATTGCCAGGCTTAGAGCAGGTATGTGCACACCCCATTTGTATTTGAGGACATCAGTCAGGTGAGAGGGGTAACATGCAGTGAAGGACTGGAGGGTACACCCGCTGCCCGCAAATACGGGACAGGGTGAAAGAGGCAGGCGGTGCTTGCAATTTTCAATGCAAGAGTGAATTATATACTACAGTGTTTCAACTCAAAGTAGATCATCTTATCATTAGTGTTTCCTTGTACTTACCAAAATTTAGAGACGTTGCTGTTTTACAAGATAATTTTTTTGTGTTTGAGTAAAAGCAAAACTTCCTTGAGTCATCAGTAGCCTAAGTAAATGCTGATTGAGTCCTAGTGATTTATTTTCTTATGCTGGTTCCAACTGAATTGTGGGTTAATATGCTTAATATGCTGATCACTTGGAGCTATAAACCTGAAAAGGTAGAAGTCAATGAAGCTGTCGCTTTCCATATTCTTTCACTGCTTTTAATTAGTTTTAACGAATTTAGGTATAGTTATTCCACTGTATTCCTCATTTTATAGTAATAAAGCACTAGACAGTTTGAGAAAATTCTGTATGAACTGGAATATATTTTAATATGGACAATATGAGTGAAAGGTTGTGATTTGCATTGGCAGTAGCAATTCATGGAATTGACCCTAGATTTTAGCATCTTGAATTATGAGTATGTATGGACAGAAATCGACGAGACAGCAATCCTCAGCAAGACCTTTGGTCACCAAACCTGTGAAAATAATATCCTCATTGCAGACTGGTGTTCTTGAGCCCACATTATCCAGTGAATGAGTACATGACGTAGTAAAAACATCCTGAAGACCATAGAGTCTTCACAGTTAACAATTAAATGTTCAGTTAAAAATATGGTGAGGGTGTCCCATATCCCCTTGACAGCTGCTTTGTTACCAATTTAAAATTGTGTTTTTTCTGCACTGGGATTGCTCTAGTCCTTTAATTGTATTTTGTTGACAATAAGTCCAGGCATTCTCAAATGTTGAGTTTACCCTGGTTTTGTTTCTGTCCTCTTTTTCTCACTCATTTGTTTCTTGGGAATAGTTAGAGCAAGTTAGAGCACATGAGACTAGGTAAAATAGTTAAAGATAAATGGTAAATTGCTTATCATTCATAATTGCTTTTACTTTTGACTTTGGAAACTAGTGTTATAAACATCTGTATGTACAAAATGGGTATCAAAGATACCAATTAAAAGATTTTTAGAAGTATGAATGAATTAATAAAGGCAGGAGTGCTTCCTTTTAAGAGTGTGTCCAGGTAGAGCAGAAGAGATTATTTTCTGATTCAGAAAGTATTATTCTCAGGTATATTTTAGTTGTTCTTTTAATACATCTGCACAGATCTAGCGATGAAAGAAAGCTGATGGAAGATCTCAACCGAAAAACAGCTTTATCTTAAGAAAATCAATTAGAATTTAGGTCAGGAGAAACTAAGATGCTTGAGAAATATTGTATTTAGCTTAGATTTATCCCCAGACAGAACAAAAAAAGTCCTGCACCACTAGCAGTAAAGCGTCAAGCTTACAGAGAGCCCCATCAATAAATTTCAATCAGATCTGAAAACCTCTACAAAAATGAAGTGTTTTCTTCTTGCTCCATACCCCCAGAGTCATCCTTGAGTAAATCCATAAAGGTAATATTAAGCATAAGATATGCCTGGAGCTCTGTAGCTGACTGGCAGCATTTATTTAGCAACTGCATTAAGAAAAATTGAAAAATCTATTTGCTTCTTTGTTTGTTCAATGTATTTGGGCTTTGTTTTGTTTTTTTAAATCGAGGATCTGGTACTGAAACATGAATTTGCCTAAAGTTAATAGTAAACACTCATAGTTTGCAAGGAAACCACTTGCTATTAGTCTGTTGTGAAACAGTCATTATCAAGCTGCATAATAAGATTGACTGTATGTTTTACTACATACAGCAATGTCTTCCAAAAATAAGTAACGTTATGATAGTACTGATGGGAAGATATATATAGAAAGAAAGGAGTGTGTTAGTAACATAAACTTAAAATCTTCAAGTGCCTTAGTTGATAGATTATAGCAGCAGGGAGTCTGTAGCAACAGAGGAAACAATTTGCTCAGAAAGACTTCTCAGTAATCGTGTACTTGGTAGGAAATGATGTGATCTTTTAGCTGCTTTTTTGTTTTTTTTGCCTGTTTACTTTCTCCAAGTTCGCTAAAATTCCCTTCTCAGCAATGTGTATAACTTAAGCTGACTGTCTGCTCTTACATGTTAATTGTTTCTCATTTGAAATTTTAGATTCTTTTTGTCCACGTGGTGCTGAAGGGAAGCTGGCTTTGGAGTTTGTGTCCTATATTCCAAAAAGACTATAGACTAAGAGTTAGTCAATATAGGTTGTTTGTTCTGCTTGGCTGCTTATATGTAGACTGCTGTTCAGAATCTTCCTCAGATTCTGATGTATTCATCTTCCATCCCATTTCTCCCTTGTTTCAGTTTAGAAAAGTGTGCAATTAAAATGTTTTGTTAGCTTAAATTTCTTTAGTATCTAAAGTTTAGTAATGGAATATTTCTTGAGATGAAATTAAAAAAGAAATATGTTTTTTGAAAAGCTTCTGATATACACAAACTTCTTTTTCACAGAATAATCTATTATCAGAGCTTTATTTATTTTTAAACTTGAACTCTTTGTTTTCAGGGTTATTAGAAGAATAAATTTAAAAATTAATGTTTCAGCATATCTTACCCACAGCATATATTGAAGTTTCAAATACTCATCCCATCCCAAAGTATACTTCTCCTATTTTAGGGTTATCTGTGACCTCAGATCAGAACTTTCAAACCCCATTGCCTGAAGCTATATTCTTAACTAGGGAACCTGCCATATCTTTGCACTTCCTTTGAACAGTTTCTAATTATGCCTATAGCAATCAGTCTGCTAACATGGGGTTTTTTTCTTCCAGAGTTTCTTTTTTACTGGAGCTGTCAAACTGAGGCCTGTGTCTTTCACTGCTGACTACAACCAGTATGTTATCTGAGGAGAACATGCATAAATGATTCATTTTCCTTTGCGTTCTTGCTAAATGTGTCTTTCCAATCAGGGTGTTTATAAATAACTGTGCACTGGCAGGGGTGCGAAGTTCCACCCCCAGTCCCATCACCTCCAAAGCAAATTAGAATTAATACGATTATAAAAGTAGTGGAGTTTGGGCAGCAAATAAAAGGAAAGCTTATTAAAAGCAGTCAGGCATCCGTGCTCATACCCACATTCTTTTGGCTAACTTAAGATAAAAACTCCTGTTTATGTTTCTGAAAGGTAAAGGATATGGTGGCGTAAAGGCAAAATTTTAAATAGGAGTAAAATACTCTTATTTTCTTTCTTAACTCTCCTGTTAACTTTGTGTGAAAACTTAGAAATTTGTTTAATCTCTTTCCCCTTTATCTTGAACTATCAGAAAAGCAAATGCGTATGCATTTTAATTCTAGGAATGCTGCAGGTAAGAGCAATACCTTTAACTTTTGCAAATATTGAGATTTTATGAGTGTGAAGCAACCTGAAATTAATTTTTATATGCATTTTGTGCTTTTGTAGCCACTATGCAGCTAAAAGGATACCACTTAAAAGACCTGTGGTACACTGTTTAGAGCAATGGAGAATACAGCTAATGCACAATTCAAGAACACTGGGAAGTGATGATGTAATAAACATTGGGATGTTAGCTGGAGTGATTTAACTGCTGTGTGCTTTTGTTTTCTGTTGTTTAGGTGTTGTTGTGTTTTTTTTAATCTTGCGTCCGTAAGATGATTTCTGCTCCATAAGGCTTGCCCAGTCACATTTATCCTTAAATAGATTGAGGAGAGTCTTCAGCTTTCTTTATTCGACCAAAAGGAGAATCCATTGGGGCATACCCTTGTGGAGTCTCTCAAAGTACTGGGGACACAGTCCCTCTTTTGTCCCCGTACCCTAACACTAGTGAGTCTTTCCCCCTTTGCTGAGGTACTCGGGGTTCTCATTCATCTCTGTTCACCATTAGTGCTCATCCCCCACCAGTAGGTACCCCCCTTCATTTCCTTTGCTTATACGTACTTTGTAATCTGGATGCAGTTTGTTGCTTTGGCCAGCTCAAACTATCTTTGTATCCTGTAAAGTCTATCCCTCTTTGTTCTGTCCAGCAAACAAGATTTACATGCAGGTGCTAAGCCAGCATCTCCTGTCACATACCTGCAAGATAAATTTGTTTAACCAGATTCTTGTGATCGAAACTTTTTCTCAGCTTTATCTTGTTTTGTGGGAAACCCCTGACCTTCCTCTGTTCTTCCCCAATTTCAGCTTATTTGCTGAAAATTCTTTTTCCTTCATATACATTTAATAGATTTCTTTATAAATCCTAGGCAGGGTCTCTTGTTATTCTTGTTCCCTGATTCCTTTCTGAGTCTCTCTTCAAGGCTCTTGCTATTACCCTGGCTTACCACCTTGTATCTTACACCTTCAGACTCATTACCTTAGTTTATTGCTAAGTCCTCTTCATGACTGGAATCTCTTTGCCTTTTGTCCCTAGGCCATTTGAATGGAGAGTAGATGTTTAACAGGTAAAAAAAAAGACACTTTTTCTGAACAAACAAAACCGTTTGCAGGCTTGCTGCACAGTTGAAGGGAAGAAAGAAAAGTCACACAAATGGGAAACAACCTGTACTCTTGCTTCCTAAACATGTTTCCTACCGACATGGGTTCTGTTTTACCTAGCATACAACATTTACCAATATTGTGCAAAAAATGAAATGATCCAGAGAACTCTGAAGAAAATTCTGCCTCCCATTCCCTTGTTTTTGTGGTTGCCAGGAATACGTGGAAAGAATAAACAAAGGGCAGTTGTAGAGTATTCTGCCTTATTTGATGGCCTGCTAAAAGGAAATTTTAGGACCATTTTAACTGCCTTTAAAAGAATGCAGTGGGAATGCAGGAGTTTGGCAAGTGAGTTTTTTGTTGTGTTTTATTTTGCCTTTATTAAAATAATCCTGGAATATTGTGCCTTGAGGGATCTTGATGGTGATTTTGAAAAATGTGGGCGATTTGAAAACGCAGACATTTGGAACTTTCATATCTTTCATCTTATTAACTGGCAGCATTTTTCTCCACTGTAGCAAAACAAGGCAAGTCATTTTCTAGTGCCCTCATTTCTAATAGAAGGTTGTACCAAAAGTATATATTCAGAGACAGTCTGCAGATGTTATATTTCCATCTACTTTGAAATGAATTTGCATGGATTCCAGATTATTTGTCTCTGCTTGTTTGTGGACAGTGTTAGTTTTTAAAACTTGCTTGTTGCCTAACCAAGGAAGAATGATCTTTGTGATCTTTGTCAACCAAGAACATAGGATGCTGTCTTGCAGCAGTACTGGAGGCTTATTTTAGTGGACTGCTTCTGTGCTGGAACAGGTAACTGTACAGTAACATTGCCAGTGCTGTAAATCTTGTTATGCTAGCACATTATTCTATTTAGGCTTACACAACATATGATTTTTTTTCAGTTACACATTGAAAATCTTCAAAGCTTTTACTGTATAACTTTAAATTTATATTTTTATCTCTTGCAAAGTTCACCATACCCACATGTGAGCTCTTATCCCAGGATAGAGCTCTTATCCCTCTTCTCGAGTGGTGAAACATGCATTTTGTTAAGAGATTCTGTTCATAATTCTAAGTTCCCTGTATTTTATAAGTTTATAACGTGAAAGAAAAAGTTCTTAGATTAGAATACTTCAGAGTGTTAGGGCTGTGTTGCTTTCAGAACAATTTAAACCACCTCTCACTGAAGTATCACCAAGAAGGAATGTCCGTGGGCCCAGAATAGTTGTTTAGCAACCCAAATATGGAACCTGAACTCCAATAGGAAGTGAATTAAGAGACTTGGTTTAATATTCGAAATTCAAATGAAGATCTGGTGAGGGAGGCAGAAAAGCATGTTAAACATAAAAATAAATTAAAAATATAAATCAAATATTTGAAGTATTACTGGGCTTTGGGTCACTGCAACTTGTATCGATTCAAAAATATCTTTATTCCAGTCAAGAGTAAACTTAAAAAGAATCTAAGCAGAGAGGCATGAGAGTGGAATGCTAATAATTTACTGATAGAAAGTAGAAATATGACAACATTTGAAAAGCAGTAAGAGTGGCTGAATAACTTGTGTAAAATGTACTTATTTGCCCAAGTTATGGCACTATTAAATTGCAGAATTGTGATTTGAATTGCTAGGAAATATAAAGTGTATAAAAATAAATTCCAAGTATTCATTAAACTGAAAAAAAAAAGAAGTCTGTTTTGAGGACAGTGCTGAAATAGATTGAGGTGATAAAAATTGATTTTTGAATTAGAAATGAACAGTAATATCATTTTGAGAACTGCTTTAAGTTAGTGTTCTATTTGCTTTGAGGTGTTGTGTATGATTCTTTTTATACGTATATAGTGTGTGAGTGCTCAAGTACATTATTGGTTTTCATTTGATATATTTCATATCTTGAATGATCCTAAGTATTTCTGTTTTTCTGGATTTCTTAAGGAAATAAGGTTTATGACTCATCTTGTCTCTGCTGGCCATCTTCTGTGCAGTTTTTCTCTGCAGTGCTCTTTGGACATATGGACTAATTTAAACCAAACTTGAAAACTGTTGCAAACGTATGTTTAGTTGAGTTAGGTCATGTTATCTGTGTTCCTCTCATGTTGTGAATTTTTGGATGTGGTTTTGCTCAAAATATTGCAGCAGGGTTTGAATGTTGGGTAGATTTCTAGGCATGGCTGGTGGGACACTGTCTGATTGACCGTACATAAATTTGGCTAAAAAACCTAATTGCCTTACACTGGTCCAAACCTCAAAAAGGTGATAAAAGTATTTGCTCTGAAGTTACACAGTAGACAGTGTTCTACTAGAAACTAGTTAGGTAAACTTATTTTCTTAATCATATTTAAACTAACAAGAAAGCCAAATATACAAGCCTGTCTGAATGTCTGTAATCACATTTCAGGTGACCTCAGAAACTTCCTTTGTGTTCCTTTGTGGAGCTATGGTTTGGACTCAATGACTTTTGTGGGTTGGTACAAATGTGTGTGATAGACATAAATGTAATATTAGGTAGTTATCTAATAATCAGTAGATTTCAGAGAAACAATTTTGTGGTTTTTGCCTGTCTTTTTTTCTCTTGGGTTGATAGTAATGGTCTTAATGCTTGTTGTGTGGAAAACAAAATGCCTTCTTTTCTTCCTTTGTTAGTCTTTCATCTTTAAATCCCACCCAAATTTTTTAGGAAAAGATACTGATTTCTGAAGAGAGGAAAATATTATTTTGTTTTGCTAGTGTTCCACTATCCATTATTTGAATTGCAGTAGTGTGTAATAAACACAGATATGGACTCTTTAAGCACAGTACAATTGTAGAACACGCAGCACAAATGAAGAATACACTGTCTTACCCACAGTGATTTTGTCCTACATAGTAGCTTTACTATCACTAAGTAGCCTTTCAACTATTTTTCTTAGTTTTTCCTACAAGGTCTCTACTTTACACGACTACAAGTTGTTACTGAATTTAAGTTCCATGGGGAAAGGATTTGGAAAAAGTAGAGGTTTCAGATGGTAGATAAATAAATTGGAAGAGGAAGACTGAAGGGTATTTCCTTCTTTTTCAAATACCAAGCATTGGAAAAATACTGAAGTATAATACTCAGCCAGATTTCATCATTTCTGTTTACCAAATGCAGATAGATAATTCTCAGAAAATGAAGGCTTTTGCTTTAGCGGCTTTCTGGGAAGCAGGTAAACAGTGGCAGTTTTGTTCGTCTACTATATTCTCCACCTATTCTTTTTTTTTTTTTCCTTTTCAAAAAAGTTTGACAGATGCTAAGGTTAATGAATTTTAATTTTAAATTGGCCTCTTCCTTGGGCTGCTGACAGTCTCTTCTATACCACAGGGACTGTTCTCTCCCAAGTCACTTCATGTTTCAATAAGAAATGAAACATCTGATGGAAACTTCTTCATAAATAAGTGAACTCAACTGGAACACAGCCAAAGACTATCAGAGCTCGCTCCCTGAATCCCAATCTTGTGTTTCACTGTAGTATGAGAGATTAGATTCATTAACCTCTCATTAGAAACATGTCAATGAGAAAATCCCTTAGTATACTAGATTCAGTCTATTAGAAACCCCAGAAGGCCAGTTAATGCAAAAGAATTAACTTTTCTTATTCCAGAAGTTATTAGTGTATTCCTCATTTGGCTTGGTTCCATTTAATTGATATAGTAACTTCTTAGGTGCTTTTCTTCCTTTAGAAGTAGCATACATTTTACTAACCCAGGCCTATATTTAACTAGAATGACTTTCATAATAGTGGAGAATACAAGCACTTATTGGATAGAAATACTGCTTATTTCAATTACATTTTTACATTACAATTTTACATTTTCTATATATGTATACAGTATTATTTGATTATATTTTACATATCCATTTAATAACACTTGCAAGAGTTCTGTGCCAGTATATATTAATATAGATATACTTTTCTATTTACAGAAGAATATTAAATCCTGTTTGAGAAGATTCAAATATATCCAGATACTAAAACACTACATTTAATTCCAAGTAGAGTTCAGAGTATGAATGGAAATGAAACATCTCTATTGCCTAAGACCTGAGGAGACTTCTCCTCTAATTAAAATAAGTACTGCAAAATAATTTGAGTAAGATTAAATTCATTCTGTATCAGTCATATTAAATAGCTTTCATTCAAGCCTGATGAAAATACCAGTTAAAAATCTATAAAGCAAGTAGCAAATGACCCTATATTAGCACTGTGTTTTTGTTTGTATTTATCTGCTACTGTGAAATAAAAGACAAATTTCCATTTTGTATGGATACTACAAGAAGCACAAAATGATGCTTTTGAATCACTTAACACCGTTGCTGGAAATGGAAAACAATATTTTCAAAGAAGCTGCACTTCTCTGTTATGCAGAAATATGATTATCAGCCACAATTATTAAGTCATTTGGCTACTGTTTCAAAGTATTATTTGTTGATCAAAGTGTGATTAGTAGAATAATGCTTTGAAAGAAACATATGTAAGAGTCATTAGTGACCTGATAGGATTTTGCTAGATTGAGGTTTTAACATTCATGTTGCATTCATTAGTACACACATCCTTTAGGCTGCAAACTTGGTTGTGTTGCCAAATCTGCTGCTATGCATAATCAATTTAAATCACTAAATGGAAATTTAATTTCCTTATCCAGTTCATGAGTTTTGGATCTAGATGTACTTCATTATTCCAGCTTTGATTCTGAGATTGCTACTGATATGAGCAGAGTTAATTGGTTTGTTAGCTCTTGTGTTAACAGAAGTAATCCAAAAATACGTATTCTGCTCAGAAAGTACTGCTTCCTATTTATTTCCATGGAAACTACAACAGATAAAAAGAGTACAATAACACTATTTGACAGAGCAAATTTTCAGCTACAAAACACAATCAAAATAGCAACCACTATTGGCTCTGCATTTTCACCAGCAATGAACAAGAGCCTGCATGCTGCGCTACTGAAAATCTACATGGCTACCTGGAACACAGCTGCATCAGCAGAGGTGACCCAGTGTCTCACAGCTGCTATGAAAACATCAGTAGGGAAATGTTGCCCATGTAGTGCAGAATAAAACTCAGCAGAGATGTTACAAGTGTATACTTTCCAGTTACCTGTTGTCAGGTCAAGTTTAGGGGTTTGCTGTCAATGTAAGCTGAGTTTTCATTGCCAAGAGGCAGATATTAGAGTATTACAGCCATGTTTATGGTTATCATAAAAATATTAGAGAAGCTTTCTTCTAAAGAAAAAGAGGCCTGAGATTTGGTTTACAGCTTTGGACTGATCTCCGCAACAGGAATTTGCCCCAGCCTCAACTAGTGCAGTGGGTGAAAATACATCTCAGTTGCCTGGGATGTAGAGACACATTTGTTAGTTGTGCACAGCTTTGAGAAATTTTTTTTCAGTTTTAGTTGTTCTGTTTGTTTTTAAAAAATAACTTTACCGGTATTGTTTACAAAAAGCCTAGAAACAGCTTCCTAGAACGCTGAACTGCAAAACAACTGTTCTCTGAGCTGGTGATACTTAGTTATGGAAATGATTTCTTTATGTGGAGCTCCTAACTTGCACTATCTATACTATACAATGATCTGAAATCATCTGTAAGCTGTGCCTTTGTATGTTGAAGTAGAACAATCTGAAGAATTGTGATTAATTAATTCAAACATTTTTTGCTATTCATGAATGCCAGAGACAGTTTATCATATTGATACTGCCATTTTTAAGCAATATAAAAACGTATTTGTTTTCGCTATCTTAATTATTCTTTAACATCATGTATAACTAGAAACTTCTGTTCATATTTTAACTTCCTAGGAAATGTCATTTACCAGGAGCTTCTTGAATAGCAAAGCTGCTTTTCACTCAGCATCTCTCTTAGTATCTTGTTGACAGTGGGTTTTTTCAAGTGTTGACTTAATTACATGAATTATTCTGAATGTATTCATTTGCAGAGATGTGCTGCATTTCAGAATGATGTATTATAAAGCTCCCTAATACTGCAGTTTTTACAGACCCCCTTAATACAGTTTTAAGGGCCTTAAGTCTGCAAAGTCTTTTTCTTTAAACTGTGAACACTTGCTTCACAATGTAGTTTCAACAAAGAGGAGATACTGTGGAAGTCTATGGGCTTTTCTGTTGGGTTTTTGAGTTTTGCTTATTTCCCCCCACTTTTCCATATAAAATAAACCAATGCACTAGTGATAATATATAACTTAGTTTTTACATTGCAGTGAGTATTCGCATGAAGGATAGCATGTACTAATAGTACACTGAAAAAGATGCAGCAAATGTCTTACTTCCTTAATTCACTCTACACCAAGTGTTTTTCCAGTTCAGCTTCAGTGGGTAAGGCCTCTATCACACATGGCATGTTATGCAAAGAGATGAGCTGAAAATGGAAGATGTTTCCTGACCTACCTACTGAGTCACAGTTCAGCTTTAATTTTATATTCTTTCACCTCCAGATAGCTTGAACTCTCAGATCTAGTACCGATGGCAACACATGCTGACTAAATTTGCTGTGATTCCAGAATATCACAAGGCCACATCATTTTCTTTCTCCTTCTAGAAAATTATCCTTTAAGTGGCACTATGGTGCAGTTATGAAGGTTCTTTAATGTGATAGAGAAACAATGAGCAGTATAATTTTCTGAAATTATAGGTTGCTTCTTATAGACTGTATCTGCAGTTATTTATTTCCTTGAGAGCCATGTCTGCTTTATTCGTGTGTGAGCTGGCATTATGACTCCTTACCTATTTTGAAAGGTTTGTGACAGTAGAGAGATTCTCTAAAACCTGTTATACTCTTTTTTAAATTTAAACAATTGCCAGACTAATGTTCACCTTGAATGCACAGTCCTACATACCATTATAGATATTAGGCAACCCTGGAAGCACACCAATATTAATTGGTGCAATTAATTAAGCAATATTCATGCAAGTTACACAGAACATTTTAATTTATTATGGGACTAGTCTTTGCTAGCAAATCCATGTGTTACACTGAACATTAGACACCCTTAATGCTAGGAAAAAAGATTTCCAAAGAGAAGAGTTAAGGGTACCTTACATTTTACCTTAAACGGTAAGCACTTTCTTAGGATCTTAGTCAGGACTTGTGTATTAACTGCATCTCTGTTTCCTTTTCCAGTCTTACTGAGTGGTATCACTTAATCTCTTTCCTTTCACCTGCAGGAGAACTCATTTTTAAAGGGAGGACTAGGTGATCTACTTGTGTACAAACTGCAAAAAGTGATTACTCGGCAGGCCTCTGCAATGTTTCTTGCCTAGTTGAAAGCAGAAAGTTACTTCCTACCTGTTTATTGTATTTCAGGTATTTGCATTCCAACTTCTAGTAAAAAAGCCTTGTCACTTTGACCCTAAGACCTCTGTTTCCATCGGTGATGTTTAATGGGTGATTGAATCATAACCTGGCAATTGTTGCTGATTAATACTTCTGTTCTGCTTCCCAGTAGCTCTCTTACTAAGCCAAGTTGATATACGAATGCGGTTATGCTATTTCCATGACCAAGTCACATACAGTGTTTATAAATTAATGTAGATTCGCTGTATGTCCTTTAGAGCCACTAACCAACAAATCCATTATTGTGTATTTTTAGAGCTAAGGCAACTCTATCCGTCCAGCAGCTGCTTACAAGCTCATTTTCAATTATTTTTACATTAAGTACTCATTCTTCATAATAGATGATTATGTAAGCTTTCTATTTTTGTCTCATTCTTGCTGTGGCATATGAATAACTTCTAATACCCTCTAACAGCAGAGAAATTGCAAATGTATACTTCAGGGCATTTTCTTACTGGGATTTGCTAATCTTTGCAATTCATAAAGACCTTAGTGATCAGATTGACTGTTTCCCCTCTGTCACTCAGCCTTATGTGGTAAACTAATGTTCAGAAACTTGCAGCTAATTACACTGGCTAGTAAGTACACTTGCTTTAGTGGTGACTATTAGTATGAAGTCTATGTTGCATTTCACATGTAATTTCAGTGTGACATCATTTTTGTGGTATCCAGAGAAAGATGGGTCAACGTTTCTTTAGTGTTGTTAAGCACATGGTCCTTGAGCAGTGCCAAAGAGCCAGTACTAGACGGAGAGGGCATAATCCTTGTGATGGACTGCAACAAGCATAACTGACTCACGTCTGTGTCTCATATGATACATACAAAGGCATAATATTTTGACTTCTGTAAAACTATAGTTAGCTTGCCTTACAATATGATTTGTAGTTTACAGAAGACAGCAAATTTTTTACATGTGAATCACCATCTTGAATAGCATTGGTGGCCATGAAGATGCCTAAGCTTTGCACATATTGACACTGACTTTCATTGTTGAGGTATCTGAGATGCTTATAAGCAGTCACACAGGCTTTTTTTTTTTTTTTTTTGGTAAGTCAACCTCTATAACTTAATGTGTTCATGACAAGACTCATAAGACAATTACAGGAGGTGATGCTTTCCACCTGCAAAGAATCTGTGTACTGCATTCTTGTAGTTTCTGTGGTCTGTCAGTATTCTGTGCATCCTCTTAGCTGCCTTAGCAACTCCTGAGCAATGCACTGATGCTTAACTTTACATTTCATCAAATTTCCATCTTTCCTACTCCTGAATGTTTTCCATTTAAATTATGGGCTTTAAATGCATTTATTTATTTACTTGCAAATTCTGTAGATACAGTAAAAGATATTGAAGTCATCTTGGGGTTGGGAACAAGTGGCAGTACATGCATGTCTAGAATTTGAAATAGGTTTTTAGGCATTCTTTCTCTCTGAGGAAATATAAGCTGGATACAGGGATGCTGGCTGATGGGATATTTATTCCATTAGCCATTCATGAGAGCATTGTACTGATGGCACTGAACCATGATGTTGAAGGGTTTGGGGAAAGGTCAGAGGCAAGTACTATTATTTACAGTCAGTCAGAAAAGGAGATAGCTTTGTAATTGCTTGGTTTGACCTGTTTCAGTGTTCAGGTGCAGTATGAGTACAGATTGGTACACGTGGTCTCCTGCTATTTTTACTTGTGTTGAGGGCTGTTATGTGGTCCTGTTTGAACATCCACAGAGTTTGCTGTAATCTCAGCTGAAGTTAGTGTTTTAGCATTTGCAGCCTCACAAGCTAATGCAAGAGATGGACACAGTTCTGTCATTAAATTTGAGTTTTTCTGTCATGAAAGCTTCCTTTTATATTTCTTAACCATTTTCCTCGGCGCAAGATAATATCATAATTGGTGAGTCCCAACAAGCAAAGAATATGGAGAGGAAAAATTTGTATCTAGTAACATAAGAAATACAAGCTCAGGAAAGGAATGCTTCATGTGTAATGCACAGAACAGCTTAAGTTGGCTGTTACAAACAGTGATTAAAAAAAAAAAAGAAAAAACAAGTATTCCTTAATTGCCTACTCTATTGTATTACAGTGAAGTGTTTTTGCTGTCCTTCCTAGTGGTGGAAGAGTTTTCATTTTTTATTCTACTTGCTTAATGGAAAATGGCTTCATAGAATGACTAACGTCCGTGGCAGAATACATCCCTGAATTATTTTTGTGAGATGAGAACTTAGCTTGTGCTTTGTACCTGAAACATTACAAATTCTGTGTGAACACAGAACCTGTAAAGGAGGTAAGTTGAATGCTGTAATAAGAAATGCCTGCCAGGAGCGACTGGGATGTTTTGTGTGCTGAATATATCTTTATGTTGATTTGCCAGGTAGTGCAGTAGTTCTTTAAGCTGTTCTATCTTATTTCAGAACTCATGTAAGCTCCCCCTTCCTGCACTGCTTAAAAAATACTCAGTGAAGTTGCCCATCATGTGCCTTAGATACTGTTCTATGGAAATATGCTTGTAGAGCAGTCTATGCTAGATTATGAAAGTGTGAGCTAATAGCTCACAAAGTTATTGAGAGAAATACCTTCTATAGTTTACTGTAAGACATCAGCCTTTTGATTTTAAGGCAAGAGAAACAGCAGTTCATTAATTCTCTACAGAGGAAAAAGGGATGTGTGTGTGTGTGTGTGGGGGGGGGGGAAGCTAAAGGAGTAGAAATAACTGCTGTTGAGAAAAGCTGCACAAAGTTATGTGTAAAATACACTTTATACATTACTTGGAATACAGCTTTCTATCTAATAACATTCATTATTCTGAACTGGTTTGTTAAAACCGGTCAGTAACACAATAGAAGGTGCAATCATGAAACAAGAGCAGCAAGATCCCAGGCTACAGGAAGCGAGGATTTGCTCAAATACAACAGCCATAGACACAGAAATAAAGGAAGGAAGGAAGCTACTTACCTTCAGAAAACTTAAGATAGACAAGGATCTCCAGCAGGATACACCTTGTATCTACTGTCAACCCTTAAATGAGGTCTGGAAAGGGGTGGATCCTGGCTCCACCTTTCCCAATCACTCAGGTGCATTGCATGCACCTGAGCTCCCCTGAGATGGCCCTCCCTTTCTATCAGTGCTCAATCACCGGTTCAGGCTGTGACATAGCATTTCTGGTACAGGGTGGACTTTGCAGCGTGTCTGACTTCATGTTTGTGAATCTCTCATTACTTTGTATCATTTGGCTGCACTCAATTGCGTGCACTAAAAAGATCATCCTACTCGTAGGAAATTTTGTCGGTTTCACTGGGAATATGTGCATTGAGCTGGGACAGTCCACTGGCCTAGTGGGGCCAATACCAACTCTTCTGCTCTTCTGTGACAGCTGTAAAATAAAAATGCTTATCTAGCTGGAGATTTTTAGCTACTTGTGTGTAAATGGATGGTCAAAAAAAGAAAACTTGGCCATCAAGTACAGTAATGCTTAAGGGTCATTGGGAAAAGGATGATGTTTAGTAAGAATAGATAGACTGATATTGTCTACTCTCAGAGGTTCAGAAGATGATGCATAGAGAGAGGCTGAACTTCAGCATTTAAATGGAACAGACAGCTGTGCACTATCTTTAAGAAGAAAATAAGAGTAAGAAGACCCCATTTGCATAGATTTTTCTCTGCTTTTTTAAGGGGCTTAAAATGCTGCAGTAATGTCACAGAGTGTGCATTTATTAGTATTTATTCCATCAGCATTATTTCCTTGCTTATATTAGAAATGTGTGTTGCTAGCCCTTACTTCTTAACAGACTTTGATTAGCAGTTTAATGAATTCAACAAAGAACTGGACTCTGCTTGTGATTCTCTTATTGACTTTTGTAGCCTTTGGCAGATTGCTTAATATTTTCAACTCTACTGTTTGAAAAATGATGGTACTTATTCTTATAAAATGCTTCTGGGGGAGCTGGCTTTAGAGTGAAAAATCGCTGGATTAACTCATGCTTATTTCTGTATATTAAACCTATCAGTCTTGAGTTTGGGGTTTTTGTTGCTTTTTTTTTCTTTCCATATTTACTTCCTCAGGCAGATACTCAATTCAGTATTATCATCTTTGTGGTGCCCTTGCCAAAATTATTTTCAGGGACGTGACTGTGATATCAAAAGTACAGGGAAGCCAGGAGGAGAATCAGATAATCTTTTTGGATATTCATATTTTGCCCCCAGTAAAGCAGAATTTAGGTCTGAATACAGCGGTATTCTGCATTATAGCAGAATGTCTGAGTGGGCACATGGCAATGATAGGAAAAGGTGATGTGTTGTGACTCCAGGAACAGAATGGGAGAAAAATAGTAGTTTTTATGATAATTTTATAACAAATAATTAAGAAATTAGTAATCTAACTAGTAATCTAACCTAATCAACATTCAGGGAAGACAGCTGACTTCTTTGCTGGAAGAATGTCGGTCTTACATGCATGAAAGAAATCATGGATGAAATTTATCTGAAACAGTTTTCCATGCTTTCTGAACTAAATACCTGGTTAAAAGCATGCCGGAGTTTTGCGGGTTAAAAGTTAGTAGATCTATCATAGCAATTCCTCTGCTTCCTTTTCTTCTCTGAAGTGCCTATACGCTAGTGCATGCAGCATGGGGAATAAACAGAAGAACTAGAGATCTGTATGTGGTCGCAGTATCATGATCTCCTTGCAGTCATGGAAGCATGATGGGATAGCTCACATGACTGGAATAGTGTCACTGATAGCTATGTACTTTTTAGGAAAGACAGGCCAGCAAGATGAGGTGGTGGATTTGCTTTTTATGTGAGAGAACAATAGGAAGTTATCAAGCTCCATCTAGGGATGAATGAAGAATGAACAGAGAGATTATGGGTGAGATAAGGCCCGTGCTAATGTGGGTTGTGGGTGCCTACTATAGGCATGATTGGGCAGCTGAAAGTAGCATCACAATCACAGGTACTCGTTCTCATGGGGAACTTCACCACCCTGGTATTTGCTGGAAAAACAGCACTGCCAGGCACACACAGTTGAAGATAACTTTCTGATGCAAGTGGAGCCAATGAGAAGAGGTGTAGTGCTGGACCTTGTTCTTAGAGCAAAGAAAGGACTGCAGAGAAGGACCTGGGTGTCCTGGTGGCCAGCAGGTTGGCCATGAGCCAGCAGTGTGCCATTGTGGCCAAGAAGGCCAGTGGTGTTATTAATTAAATAAAGCATGGCCAGCAGATCAAAGGAGGTGATCCTCCCCCTTTACTCTCCCCTGGTAAGGCCACATCTAGAGTACTGTGTCCAGTTCAGGTCTCCTCGGTTCAAGAAAGACAGGAAACTACTGGAGAGAGAGTCCAGAGGAGGGTGACAGAGATGTCTGGGGCCTGGAGCATCTCCTTTATGAGGAAAGGCTGAGAGACCTGGGACTGTTCAGCCTGGAAAAGAGAAGACTGAGAAGGGATCTTGTCCATGTTTATAAAAATGTAAAGGGTGGGAATCAAATGGCATTCAGATATCAGAAGAGCGGGGTCTGGCTCTTTTCACTTGGTACACAGCGACAGGACAAGGGACGGGAACAAACTGGAACATAGGAAATTCTATATGAGCATGAGGGAAAACTTCTTTACTGTGAGGGTGACGGAGCACCAGAGCAGGCTGCTGTAGGGAACCTGCAGGGCTTTGGACTAGGTGATCTGTAGAGGCCCCTTCCAGCACCTGTGAGTCTATGATTCTGTAACAATACAACTACTTCATTATTTTCACCACACTGTTTTGAATGTGGTTTCACTAGATAAATACAGAATAATGTTTTGAAAGAGTTTTGAGAATATTACAAAAATACTAATAAAAAATATGTAAAGTTCCATAAATTAAGGTTGTAAATACATAGAGATCAGAGAAATTTTCAGAGCAGCTGTTTGCCATTTATATCTAAATGTTATGAACTAGGATGAATGCCTTTGCTTTATGGATATTAATGTATACAATTTATTAACTTGAACATTTCTTTGAGAACTTTCCCTTTCAAATTTCTTGATGCTATCTCATTTAAACTCTGTTTGAAATCTCTTGTCTGCTAAAAAACTATGGCACTAGTTCTGTTTTCTTTTTGTAAATAAGCGTAATACCATGGGGCTTTTTGGAGCTCATAATAGAAAAAAGCCACAAAGTTCTATCCAGTAGAGGATAGAGGACAGGAGTGGATAGGCTTAAGAGATCTTAGTTATTATTGCCAAAATGAAAATGTTATTTATGGTCAAATAAAATAGCATTCATGTAGGATTTGCTACTACTTGTTGAAGAATGATTTAAATGGGCAGCAGGCTATCAAATGTGATTAAATGGGCATAGTGAGAATAATGTTCTGCAAATCTGAGTCTGTAACAAGAAGTGTGTCAGAAGTACAGTGCTTTTCTGCAAATTCCACACTTGCATTGTCAGCAGCTGTCTGCAGGCTTGTCAGACTCTGTTCTTATCTGTGCTTGTGAACAGGATGCCTGCCATAATGAAAGTACATATGGAAATACAAATGTAAGAGGCTTGCTGCGGCTCAGTATTCAAACCCACACATTTGTGTGTTTACATGTAAGTACCTACATGTGAGCCGTGTGCCTGAAGTATGCTGTTGCTGGGGGACAACTCGTTAGCTCAGTCCTTCATCATAAGGACAGCCTTCTCCTGCCAGCCTTCCTCCAGCAAGGTGTCACAGGGCAACTGCGGTGTCAACACATAAGATCAAGTGGCTCATGTGCTCACAGCACGACATGTACAAAATTCCTTCAACCCAAATACAACAACCAAATACAACATTGCTTTTTCTCTTGAGCCTTTGATGCTGACCTCCCTTGAGGTTATGCTACTGTACATTTGTTGTTCTTAATAGTGGCTGTTCCCCCAGATTTTTGAAGCATGTTGGCCAAAATAACATAAAATTTTTTACTTACGTTAACTAATTCATTTGTCTTTTTTATATTCATGGTTTTCTTTCTGCGTATTTCAATGCCCTTTATCAAAAGGACATTTTTGATCTGTCATTTCTCAAACAAGGCTATACGTAGCAGGTACAGACATGATGGATCTTCTCAACTAGCAGCAAAACAAGATACTAAATTTCTCTCCATCAGCTGTTTTCATCAGAACCAGAAAGTGTTTTAAGGAAAGAAATTATTTATTTTTTTAAGCATACAAATCTCATTGCATCATTCAGGTAATTAAAATGCCGTAACAGTTTCCACATTTCGCTGCCTAATTAACAGCAATGAAGGCCACACTAAATCAGGATGAATCTGTAATTTCAGTGCTAATCACACAAGTGTGAGTGTCAGCATCATAATGAGATGCACAAATCTGGAGGTAATGAGGCTATAGCTGTCTGGGAAATTAGAGCAAGTGCTAGCACAAATTGTGTAGCAAGGTTTATTCTCATTTTATTAATTATATGCTTGCACAGGGAATTGTAACCAACCCAAATTCCTTTAATTTGTGGAATTCATGTACCAGCTAAGACCTTGACATCTGAGCATGAAGTTAGGTTGTTGGGTTCCCCATACCTCCCTTGGTTCAAAAAGGCAACAAAAAACTCCAATCTCCGTAATGTTTATTTAGATGTGAAGATTGCGATGTTCCAGCACACACATTTACATTGCAAAGCTGATGGCAGTACAGTTGCACTGTGATCATCTAATGGTGATGGTACTGAAGAGAACTATGTAGGACATCAAGGCTTTCTAAGGCTGAAAGAGATTTCAGTAATGCTGGGATATGACAAATAAAAACATTTTGGGCATGGATAATGACCGATATAATGTAATTTCTTTTCTTACCCGCTGTACTAAGCATCTTGGAATGATGAATTGAAAAATGCCAGCTTGACTGTTTTCTTTTGGCTAAGTGAAAGGATGCAAGCATGTAGTTTTGCATTCTAATGAAATGTTGCAGTGCCACAGATTGAAAATACTGATTCAAAATTGTTGATTCTCATGAGGTCTGTTGGTTTTATAATCAGATCATGAAAGTTCATCTTTCCTTTAAATCAGGATGATTAAATAATTGTGTTCATTCTATCCTGAGGACATGTAATAAAATTCTGGGTAATTTGGAGGTATATACCATGGTGAAATTAGCCATTTTATATTGATGGCTAGGGATGACAGTGATTTTTCTCACACTACAATCTTTTATAATTAGTTAATACTTGGCACCCAAATATGCTATCTAATTTTTCACAAATGGAGGTAGCTGGAATTGTAAAGGTCTGAGTATTTGCAAAGCTGTTCCCATTAGTGCAGCAAGCCATAGTAGTAATAAACTTTAAAGTCATTTACGCTAACCTTATCTAACAAAAATAATGTGTAACTTCCTTATATCAAGATTTAATAGCTACAAAATTATTCCAAAAAGTATGGATTCTTTATCTGCTGTAGCCATGTTGAACTGCACTACAGTGTCAGTTTTTTGTACTAGCCAAGTGTGTTGTATTCATTAAATTTGAGACAGATGCTGTTACAAGTTCCAGTTGGTCATCAGGAAGGGATGCTCTATGTTACCTTGTAACTGATAGAATTCTTGCTGAAAGATCAAATGAACATCTATCTTTGATATGAAACAGTTGCATGTTGTTTTAGAGGAGATATGTCTTCCAGTGAATCACAAGAAAATGTTGATGCATTTTGTTGCATTTTTTCTACATCCTAGCTTGGGATTTTTTTCTCCAGTTTCCAACCCTGTTTGGTCTTCTATTTCTTTGTCTTAAACAGTAAAAACAGGCAGTGGTACAAAAAGTTGCCTCTAATATGGGTTTTCTTAATCAGCCTAGCTAGACCGACTCCTTCCTTACTCTGCAGATTTTCTGTCTGCTAACCAATTTGTGGTGTTTATCAAGATACAACTGAACAAACATACTAATGATTGCCAGCATAAACACAGTACTTGCATGTTCATCTGGTATTAACAGATGGTATTAGAAAAGATTCAGTATGCTCTTTCCTGAAACTTGTTGATTACTACTTAAGAAGAAAATTTTCTCTGCTCTTAAGAATTTTATCTTAAAAGTCAAAGCTTGATAAAAATCATGATTCTGACACATACCATAAGGCTGGCTGTTCTGTCTCCAGATGCCATCTGTCAGGGTCCTTGTTTCTAAGTTTCCATTCCCTGGTAGGAGATGTTGGAAATAGCAAAGCATTCAGGGTTTTTGCCCCCCAAAAGGGCAGGTGATAGACTGCAATATAACCAATGCTGTCAGTGGCTGCATGCCTTTGCTCTGAGATTATCCATAGCATAGTGCATAGCATTCACATCCTCTTGGCTCTGTCTCAGAAAAAAGACGGTGTAAGTTTGTAAGTTGTCTTTTTTTATTACGCATATCAGGATATGTTTTATCTGAATATTTGATTACTGGTTTAAATTCTCTCATGCAGTCTCTTTTCTGAATTATTTTGCTTGAAAAGAACAGATGAGGTTGATTGGCCAGGATTTCCCAAACGCTGTCAAAGTACTATGTGCCCTTGGTACCATGCATGGTACGAATTACATCCAGCCACCATCACAGTTCATAGGAACCTCAAGAGTTTCTTTTTGTCTCAAGCTGAGAATCAGAAATGTGGATTCTCTCAAAGTCTTATGAAATCAGAAGTGCAGACAGTATTCTCTTCCCAGTACAATACCTTATGAATTATTAGCATTTGAAAGGATCTTCATAACGCAGGTGAACAACCAGAAAACAAGTGAGGGTAGAAGTGGGTCTGGAGGAGAAAAGGCAGGTGATCATTAAGAATTGAGTATTTTCTTACTTTTTTTAATCTATGAATTATATTTGTAATGCTAATTGCATCTAATTGTTACTTTTTTTTTCTTCCCTTTTCTTGGCCTGCTATATGAATATGCTTAAAGATGACCTTTTCAAGGGTAGGAAATATTGGGTCACAGTTAAAAATCAGATACTTACACATTAGGAGAGTCAAGCGACAATAATACATGCAAAACTCTAAAAGAGTAATATAAATTGCAGTTACTCTAGCTTTTTATGACTTGATAAGCTCATACAAGCTTTACAAGCACTCAGGCTTTAGTAGCATAACCTATTATTTTAATATATAATTACCCAGTTCAACTGTGGTTAAATTTAATTTTCACTTCATTATTCAGAAGACTGTACACTTATTTGTAGCTTAAGACACATGTCATGTATTTGTAATGCATTAATTCAGTTCCAACATTGATCAACACTTAAGGTATAATTAGCAAGCAGATTTAACAATCTGCTGGGGTGATGCTCTCTGTTGCATAACTACTGCTGTTGTTGTTCAACAAGCAAAGAAAGTTTTGCTGGATTTCAGAGCTGAGTATTTGTGCATTTTATCAAGTACTAGGAGGCAAAGTAAAAGGTAATATTCCATGTACAGGATGGGTTTTAGAATTTCAGTGTCAGGAGTGCCTAGCAGTATTAAATAAGGGGTAAATTGTTTTAAAATGTGCCCTTGATAATCTGTTAGAATAGTATAACAGAAATTTTAAAAGAAAAATTTATAAACTTTATAGAAATATCTGCAGTACAGCATGGAATTCTACTGTTCTTATATAGCAATTATGAGCTGTTTCAGTGAGCAAAAATACAGTTTTGATGTTTTTGAACAGAATCTTCCTATTACAAGCAGATAGAGCAAGTTGTTTATGGAGAAAATGAAAACTTTCTGCATGTTAAACCTAATTTTATCTCTTGAAATAGAATTCAAATAAAACTATGTGCTGCTAATAATAATTGTGAAATATCATCATTCTTCTAACTCCAGCTGGCCAAATACTGCTTGCTAAATGTTTTCTAGTGCAAATAGTTGCTTAGCTGAGTTGAGATTGTGAAGCAGCTGCTACACAACTTGAACAAAGACTATGTGACGCCGTAGTAATCCCTACTTAGCCCAGCAAAGTGCTGCTTATCAGACCAAGGTCACTGCTTATCAAACCAAGACAGTGAAAGACTCTGAATCTTTTTAATTTTCTAAGTTTTTAGAAAAAGACTGTTCTGTGTGAAGCTTTAGCCTAATCTGGTGTTTTTCATAAGAGGTGTTAAGAGAGGAGAAATGTCTGTGTTTTCACGTAATATCAAACTGCAGTAAGAGAGTCTCCTGTAAAGATGAATGTCAGGCTTTTCAGGAGTAGACATTATTGTATACATGGAAAGAATCACAAGCATCACTGACAGAAACAGCTGTAGCAATTAGCCAATTAAACAGTTTTTACTGATGATCTGCATTAGCTAATAAAATTTTAACAAGCTATAAAACACCCCATGGATTGATCTTGCTACGTTAATAGTCTGGATCATAACCAATACTTATTAATTCTAACTAACATTGTTGTTTGGAGATGGAAGGAGCAAGTGGACTGTATGCCAAATGTAAGAGTGGAGATACCATTCCAAATAAATTCTAATAGTTTAGGGAATATTTATAATTTGTTTCACTTGATAAAGCAGTCTTTTTGAAAAACAGTGTTTGGGGATATCTTTGTAGTTTTCCATGTCGTTAAGCTGAGGATGAGACTTCTGTCCATGGAGTCACGGTAGGATCACAGAAAAGCTGATACAGAAAAACAAACAGATTTGGGGGATGGTGAGGAGTTTTTTTTTATAGTTCTGTATCAAACAAGATCATCTTGAAGCAAAACATAGCTCAAAAACACAGGGTTTAAGTAACTTCTGTTATTACTTACTTGATACTACATTTGTATCTGATTGCTTAACTAACTGCTATTTTTCTCAACCAAAATGGTTATTGAAGGTTATGTAGTGGTATTTTGAAATTTTAGGGGCACATAGAGAGCTAGCAGACATATAAGAATAAAGAGGATGCACAAAGCAAAACACAGATGCAGCTTTAAAGTTCAAAAATACCATAGGTTTGTAAAGAACTCAAAAAGCATTCAATCTGTCTTGCATAGGGTAAATTCCCCAAGATTCCTGGAATTCAGAGCAGATGATGATAATAACATGCAATTCTGGCAGCTCTTGGAAGAATCTTGCCAGATTTCCAAACAAAGCCAATTTTAATTTCTGATACCACATGTACTTGTGGTTAGCCCAACACTGCTGTTTCAGTGACATCATGACTGCAGTGTCGGTTCAGCTGAAAATTTGGGCTGCTTCTCAGGGAAATTGCTGTGATGCATGTATCCATGTATGCACATGTAAGCATTGATTTAAAGATGGAAAGTGACTCTATGCTCTTAGTATAAAAATCACTTATTACTATTAAATAACTTATTATTTTTAAAACACTTAGGTAATGTAAAACACACACATTTAAGAAGTGGAACATAAAATTCTTGCACAGAAATATAGGTTTCATGTCACGTGGTGTCTCCAAGTTGTTCCTTCCTCTGCAGCATCTTTGTTTACCTTCTTCTTTGGTACAGGATTCTGGTGGGAGTTTTTCATACCTGAAATAAATTGTGACCTCAGAGCAGTTTTGCAAATATTTGCATACACACCTCATAAATATTTGTACCAGTCTGCAAATGTTTGGAGTTGGCACTAAAAATATTAGTAAGCATTGCTGTCACAGGTAACTACTCCCAGTGTAAAGCTTCACTGTATACACGAAGAACTCCTCACTTGGAGGATAAGTACTGCCTCAAGCAAAAAAACATAATTGTAACCATCGCTGCTATCCCAGCAAATACTTCACTTCAGCTGCTGTTTGCTGAAAAATTATAACTGGTATCTTGGCATCAATTTAATTAAGTTATTAGTAAATAATAAGTACAAGACATTCTACGAAGAGAAGAGTTGGGGTGAATACCAACTTAGGACTTACCTGCAAGATGAACAGAACCAGTATATAGGCCTCAGTTGACTTCAGCACGTCTTTCTTGTTTTGAAGTCACTATGAATACACATAATCTAAGTTAAACTAGGAAAGCGTGGAAAATTACGCTTGGTAGTAAGTGTGATTCCATCTGCTATGCATTTAAGTGCTCAAACTTTCTCAAGAGAGCCACGACCAAATCTTTTATCTGGTGTGTGTGTTCTTAGAAATACTGGAATGAATGTCTGGAGAGTGTGGATGGAAAAATTCACATGTCATTGCCCATTCCTATGAAGCTGAATGAGGAGCTCACCCGATGCTTTGAGATAAGTTGCATGTGATGTTTATTCTCCACTGGAAGCAGTTCTAATTAACATAATTAATGCTTGTAGTGAGATTCGGTCAGGGATTTCATGGAAAAGTTGTGTTTCTGCAGCTGGTACTTTTCCAGGAAAATCTCTGCAGGTGTTGAGTGGGGGAAAAAAGAACATAAAAAGAGCATCAACAATCAGTGAAAGTGACAAAATAAACATGTCTCTCTTCTGTCACTGTATGTACAGGTTGCTGGATTTGAAGTTCACTGTCCGTGTGCTCTTACCTTTGCTGGGTCTCACCTGATTACAGTTCTGCAGTTCTTTTTGCCTCCCTGATAGGTTTGGAGGCTGATCCTGCCTTGTTTTCCAGGAATGGGTGGTTCCTTGCAACTACCATAGATGCTACAAATTCATTGGTAGCATATGCTTTCCCTGAGTAAGCTCTTCTCCAAGGTTCCCCCAATAGATGGTCAGCAAATGCTTCCTTATTGTAGCTGATCTGGATTCTAGCTGCAGTTATCATGGAGTTCTGCAAAGTTCTGCTCTGAGGCCAGAAGAAATGTGACTTTTTCATAACCTTAAGCAAAATTCATAGCTTAGGGGCGTTCTCTCACTTGTCAGGGATAGCTGGTGAAAACACATCTTGAAGAAATGTAATTTGAAAGATTTACTGGGGGGGGGTGGGGAGGTGTTCCATGACCTCCAGAGCAGAAATAACACAGAAATGTTTGGAAAAGTTTGTGTTGTTACTTTTGGTTGAAACACAGAAGGGCAGAATAGCAACACAGAGGCTTGTTAATGCAAGTGAAAGCAATATGGTGTTTGCAGAGCTGTGGGTGTGAAAGAAGCAAATGAAGACAAGTCTCTTTATTACTTTCACAAAATGAAGATCGTCAATGCGAAGATTCTGGAATAGATTTCTGTTTAAATCTATAAATATTGTACTTCATTACGAGGAGACAGATTTTGTGCTTCATGGTTCTTAAACTGCTATTAGAGATGTGCTCACAAAAGCAGAAAAGAAGCATGAGGTGCACTAGATTCTGTAACTTCTGGGCTTTACTTGGATTATATTTGTAAATCTTGATACATTACTTTGAAAATCTTCATTTTTTTATGCTTACATGGTTTGCTTCTTTATTACTGTTTTCACTAGCACAAAATGACAAGTGGCTAAAAAATGCTGGGTTTTATTTACACCTTTGTATTGAGAAGACAAATTGCACTGAAATCTGAAAGGTCAGTTCTCCAGAGAAGGCATAAATTTGAGTTTATTTTTTTCCTATTCTATGTATATCTTGCAGTCTATTTAAGTTAGAGAGAAGTGGTATAAAAGTTGTTGCTCCAGATGAGGCTTAAGATGTAGAACGCTTTGAAAGTTTTGCTGGTACTTGCTTTAATTATTAGGAAGAAGTGATGAAAATCACATTCTTAAGTAGCAAAAGCTTTACGTTGACATAACCCTAGTACAGATTGCTTTGTCTATCTGCATGCTTTACCAATTGTAATTGAGTAATAGATTTAAGTAGCGTCAGTGCGAACAGTGACAGTTCTGTGGACATTTTTTTCATGTTGCAGAGTTGAAGTGGTGTTAGAACATGACAAGTTCCTTACTCTCATTATTTAAGGATGTGATATACTAGCCTGCTCTACTTGACAGGGGTATTTTTATACCTGTATTTGTAGTGCTCCACTGTAGTGCTGGCTTTGTGATATTGGATTGCTTTAAAGTTTTAACAGGATGCTATTTCTTTCTTCAAACGAGGTTTGGAATTTTATTGCAAAGAACATTTACTGCTTCCTTATCATACCAATTCAAAAATAATTCTGTAATAATTGTTTCTTTCAATAAAGATAAGAAGTTAAAATCATTTTAACAAATCTGTGCATTAATCAACATTTCAGTGGCAATAAATGCCCTTTTTTGGAGTCTGTTTTCAGTAGTCACTAGTCTGTTTGGAAACTTGGTAGTGCAAAAGATCGGAAAGTACAGCTTGTCTCTATCTGCAGCTCCTTGCTGAAATACAATGCTTTCTCTGAAAGTAATGCCTCCTATTTTATTATTTTGGCCCATGATGTTAGAGGTGGATGTAGGTGGTACAGCAGTAGAGATTGAACCTTCCTGCCAGTATTCCATTACATTTTGTTGTCGTATGACAGATGGCAGCAGAGGAGCAGCTACTGACGTTCATACGTGTTTACTGAATGTTTATGGAGACCAATCAGTATATGTCAGCATAGTGAGGCAGTAGGTGGTGCATTTCAGCAGTGGCTCCAGCAACAGTAGGTCACCTCCAGTGCTGCAGTTTTCTGAGTGCAACATGCAGGCTCTTGTTCATTGCTGGCATGAGAGCATAGTTAATGGTGGCGACTATGCTGAAAAATAGTGTCATGTAGCTGAGAATTTGCTCTATCAAATAGTGTTTTTATTCTCATTGTAGCTGTTGTAGCTCCCACAGAAATAAATAGGAAGCTTTACTTTTGGAGTGATCTACGAATCATGACTGGTCATAAATAATTTATATTTTATTAGTGATATGAATTTCCAAGTATTAATGTAAGTCTAATTTGAAAAGAAAAAAAAAAAAAAAGCTCACGTTTAATGACAAGCTAATGCGTTAATTACAGAAACTCATTCATAAATGTCAAATCAGTTCTCAATGTCATTTTAAGGTGTTTCTACACATATTTTGATGGTCTGTATTTCTAAGAAGTGAATGTTCTACTCAATTTCAAAACTCTTGATCCTTCAAGCATGCTGTACAGTCAAGTTGGTAAATTATATATCTGGCAGATGCCAGATCCACAGTATTTAAAATGAAGAACTTGCTTCTGTTTCTAATGCTTTCCTACCTACTGTAAAGTTAACATGCTTATCTTAGATTTATGTCAGAGTTTGGTGTGTCCCCTCAGAAGGTTTGTGTGCCAAATCAGCATAAACTCTTTTCTATTTCCTCCTCACAATTCCCCTAAATTTTCTGATGATTGACTGCTTGTATTAGTGCATTTTTCCATATAAATTGAGATTAAACCATGAGTAATGGAACTATGTTCCAGAGTTTTTCATTTCCCAGACATCTCTCATCTATTGCAGTGGCACCTACGTGCCCTGTGGGAAAACAACATTGAAATAAGTGCTCAAATAGAGATAAGTTTTTATGTTCACCTGATTGCTCTATGTACGGGCAAAGTAAGATGAAGGATTTCTGTTTTGTTCTTTATTTCTTTGTTCAAAGCGGTATGTAACAGACACTGATATTGGCTGGAGATTGGTCAGATTCTGTTTAAATGTGACTCTTAGCTGCATAAGTTGTTAAAATATACTCCATATATCATAGACTTTCAGGCATCACAACTGGGAAATGCATTCAGAGTACTTTATGAAGTGAGTGTAACAGTTTATCACTTGTAGTTCATGTTTCTCTGTTCCTTTCTTATTAATTTCTAACATCCTGTTTGACTTCCTGAGAACTTCTGAGCGTAGCTGATGCTGGCAGAGAACTTTCTACAAACACCAAGGTCATCTTTCTGATTGATGACTGCTTATTCAGAACCAACACTTCACTTTTCTCATAGTTATTATTTTTGTGTGTTTATCTGTATCAGATTTTAGTTGTCTTTTTATTGCACAATTTTATAACAGTTAAATATGAGGCAACTCATGTCAGTATCTTTTTGTATAATCAGCAGATTTTAGCAACCTAATTGCTCCTTTTTAGATTATTTGTATATATAGATTGAATAGCATAGGTCACAATACAGATCATTCTGAAGTGCTTTGACATATCTCTTTATGACATGAAACCATCTATTTACTATTGCCAGATAAAAAGTCCTTATGCTCACTAATATGATGAAGAAGCCTTGGTGCAGAGCTTTGGATTCCTACAGGTATCTTTTATCTGTCTTGAGAGGTTTGGGACTTGGCAAAAACCATGCTTGTATGATGTCAGAAATATGGAATTAGCAAAAGAGTACAAAATAGTACAGAAGTCCACATAAGAGCTGTTGTCTTTTTCCATAATGCACCAGTACACCCAGTATTACTTGCAGTCTGCCTCTTCAGTGCTCTCAAGAAAAGATGCATTCCTATGTCTTCAGACACAGTGATGTCTCCTTACACTAAGGCAGCTACCACCTTCTAATCTGTTATTTCACTTGCTTACAAATAAATCTGAAGACCACACTGCTCCCCTTTTTCTTGCTGACAGTCTGATCCTGGCTCCACCCCTTCCAGTCATTCAAGTGTACTGCATACACCTGAGCTTGGTTGGCTCTGCCTTCCCACTAGGTGCTCAATCACTGCTTGGAGGCATAACTTAGCATTTCTGCTACATGCCTGAACACTGTCATGTATATTTAAATGACATTATAGATGATCACCCTGTCCCCTACCAACCTTTGAAATAAAATCTGATAGGTTTGCAATGCTTAAGGCCTTCTGTTCACCCGAGACATTTAAATATCAGCTCTGGAGTCTGCAGTCCAGATTGCCCAAGGCATTTGGGCACTTGGTTCTCTCAGAAGTCTTCTAAAATTAGAAGTCTTGATAGGAGTGAAACCTGTTTTAGGCCTTATCACCTACAAGGCAGCGGTTGGAGTGATAGGGGATCAGACCCAGCATCTGCATTTTGTTCTGCTATGCCATGTGACAGTCAGAGATGGAGGCATTCAGTATGTGCTTTTAGTCTTTGTATATGTTCTCCTGTAGCTAGTATTTCATTTTTGTATTTTGACAATGAGAATTAAAGAAAAATCTGTATTTATCCTGGTGAATGCAGAATGAGTGTTAAACACAGTGTAGCCGCTGGGAAGCAGCATGCCTTCCCAAGTAGCCTCTTATTTCCCTTGAAATCATATTTAAATTCAACCATTGTTTGGTCTGACATATCAGTTTTAACAGACCACATATTTATTTTTGCAAGGTCTTCTTCTGCATTTGACCTAGCTCAGCTTGGGAGTGTTCCACAAATTACTTAATTCTCTTCGCTCAAATGCATCACCAGGATAGCCAGTGCCAGAATGTCACTCCTCAGCATTTTCTTTGATGTATTTAATGTTCTGTTAGAGAATTAAAGCCGGGTTTGACATTCAGTGCATAATGAATGTCTCTGGGGCCACTTTGAGGTTCTGTAACAAGAATCTTGCTGTCCATTTCTGTTTTGCATCATCGGGTAGGCCTGCTGAGGATGAGAGTTCCTTCTCTGTGCTGTAGAAGTGTGCTAAACCAGGCCCCTTACCATTCAGCTCCAGCTGGAAAGGCTGGATCAACAACTGCTGGCTTCTTCTTGAATACTAATACCATGGGTTAACTTTAGTTATTTGTTCTTAATCAAAATAAACAGAAAATTCTTATAATCATCAAGTACCATACTGTCAAGCATTACTCTTAGGACCCACACAATTTTTGCCATCCCTATGAATTAATGTAGAAGTCACTGGAGCGTTAAAGGCAAGCTTTTCAGATGTACTATTGTATCACAGTCACTTTGTGTATCATGCTTCCAGAAGTGAACTTTTTTTCTCACTTCTTTATTTGACTTTTCAGCTTTCTTTTGGAGCTATCTAATTTCTTACACTATTAGCCAATAGTCAATTTCTTACATGCTTTTATTTTAGATACTCATCTCCTGGGATAAAACTTGTTCATTGGCTAATAATTTCTTGTAATTGTGTTAACTCAATTTGATTTGACTATTGGCGTACAGTGGGACTGTTGACAGTGGACTCTGAAAAATGCACTAAGGGGAATGACAGTGAAGATACACAACATGCAGACTATAAAAACCAAACTGAACAATCAAAACCAAACAGTCATTGGCTTAGTGAGAAGCAAAAAGTGTAATGTATTTTAGCTTGGTTCTGGAGTTAGATTTTTAGATCAGTCTTTACATCATCTCCCATTTCTATACTTTAATTCACATAGGAGAGCAGTCTTAGAACACACAAAATTTATTTATTTTGGACAAAACTGAAGCTATATTTTATTTTATAGTGTTTTCTTCATTAGTGAAAAATTCTTCTTCTTATGGGAAGGTGAATTCCTAAGGACTGAGTAACTTTCTAACCAAGTTAACTTGAATGGTAAATCTAAACAGCAAGGTTCATTAGTCTTTGTAATGGTATAGAGTATAGAAATTATGGAAGTTATTAGTATGGTTGCATACAGTGATTGCACAGTTTCATTAAATGCACTTCCAAGGCAGTGAAGGTTAAGCAGTCGATTAGTCAAGTTCCAAAGATGCTGGAGGTAAATTATTCAGTTTTTACTTGTGTTTATGAATGTTATCATCTCAGCTATTTTCAGAAACAGATGTAAAGCTCCAGTTTCATCTTTTCAGTGCTGGCCAATGCAGAAAAGTTATGTACATTTTTCTGAAAGTTATGTCTCCTATTTATTTCCATGGAAACTATAATAGATACAAAGGACATAACACAGTATTTGATAAAGCAAATTCTCAGTTACGAAGTGCTATTTTTCAACATGGTCACCATGATTAGCTACATATTTTTGCCTATATGCTATGCTTGTGAAAATTTGTATCAATGGAGGTGATACCTCTGTTTCACCCTCCTTACTTATTTCCATATATAAGCATTTAGCATTTGTGGGGGCACGTTGGAGTCCAGTCAGTCATAGCATCCCACAGTCTACCAGTTCTCACCTGCAACAATTGGCTTTACATATTTTATTAATGAATGCATTGTTTTCTTAGTATCTGTGAAAATCAAACTAAACAACAGATCACATTCTCTTTTACTGCCCTTCGAAAACACTTTTAAGAGGCAAGTCATCCGGATCATTGTTGATGCTTCTTTAAAAAGTTGTGAAATCCTGAGCCAAGAGACATAAGTGGAAAAATTCCAGATGTTTGAATTACATGTAGATCATAGAGTAATCTAGGAAAAGACCTTTGAGATCACCGGATCCTTGTTTTTTTGTTTTTGTTTTTATGAACAGCAGATGGAATGAAACAATATTCCTGGTTCTGTGAAGCTTCAGTATTGTCTTTCTGCATTCAAAATTATGGAACCAATTATTTACACAATGACGTTTCCTAACCTGTAAAATCGGAGCAGCTTCTTGAATTGTCTTTGACTGTATTAAAAATAAAATTTGAATCTGACAGGAAATACTAAGCGGTGAACAGTTCAATTTGCTTGAGATATATGCCAGACCAAAGTGCTCCCGAAGTTGCACAGTCTTCTCATACTTTCCTAAAACTACTTTTCTGTTAACTTGGTAGCTTCTTAGCTTCTCATTTCCCTTCTTACCAAGGCATCCTTTTGAACTTAGTGAGGAACATTTTAGAATTATGCACAGAAATCAATTGAAAAGTTATTTATAATTTTCTGATACCTGCCTTATTTTTTCTAGATTTCTACAAAAGTTGCTACAGTATTTCTGAAGAAATATTTATGCACCATGGCATGTCTAACTGCTACTAGGGAGAAGTCACTGTTTTATTATACAAAATCCCCACTATTACTGGCTGGGCTGGTGTTGTTCTTGTCTAGTTTAATTTATAACCTCATCCTAGACATCTCTCTTTCAGAGGAAGAGCTTGTTTCCAAATAGATTCTTCATTTTAATCACTAGTCTTCCCACCTCAATCTTAATTGCTAGATGTTTATGCATCATTCTGAAGTGTGAAATGCTGTGACAATGTGATGGTTTTATGAATTCTTTGAGCACACTTGTGTTCAGTATGTTCTTATTTTGTAAGTACAAAATACCAAATTGCAACTAAGATTATAGATGTGGAAGTGCTGATGCAGTTCAAAAATGTTATGACATAGGAGGAACAACTACAGTTCTGAATCTGTAATGCCAGTCAAATTCATTAAATTATGTTGGTATAGCAACTGGTTAGCCTCTTCCATGCTCAAAATATCTTGTGTCAGATAATTAGTACTGCTTAATTGTATTTTGTCGCAAAAGAGGCAAGTAATTAAAGAGGTTCTTGCAATGGCTACAGGGCCAGAAAGGGTCAGAAACCGCTTGTAATTAGAATATATGTTGTGAATGCGAATTAATAGATGTAATAATGTAACTACCTCTTCATCTCCCAGGATCCAAATCAGTTTCCAGCATATTTGAACTGCTGTTGCTTACTCATCTTCTGCACACACCTCTCCTTTTTTTTTTTTTTTCCTTCTTTGTCCCTTCTCGTGAACTTACGAAAGCTGTAAAATGTGCGATGCATTTTGACCCTTCCTGACTTGGTAACCACGTGGACAAATGACCTAGTAAGATCTGGTTTGGCCTTTCTACTGTGTTATTCTGTTTTGGCTGTCTTTGGTCTCTGTTCTTATTTATTCTTCCTAATTTTGTTCTCTGTATGGAAATGTTTTGAGTGCTTGATCAAAAGCAGCAATCATCACTGTCCACATTGTTGGAGGAAAAAAGAGAATCATAGAATGACCTGGGTTGAAAAGGACGACAATGCTCATCTAGTTCCAACCCCCCTGCTATGTGCAGGGTCGCCAACCAGCAGACCAGGCTGCCCAGAGCCACATCCAGCCTGGCCTTGAATGCCTCCAGGGATGGGGCATCCACAGCCTCCTTGGGCAACCTGCTCCAGTGTGTCAACACCATCTGTGTGAAAAACTTCCTCCTAATACCTAAACTAAACTTCCCCTGTCTCAGTTTAAAACCATTCCCCCTTGTCCTACCAAAATTACTTGCAAAATGAAATTTGGGATTTCAAGTCAGCAGGTGACAGAGTCAATCAAAAAACTGATCAAAAATCAATCAGTAATGGAAACTAGTTTCAGAATCAGAGCCTCCTGAAAAAAATGAGAAACTTCTTTTTTATGCTCTGAGGAGGTAACTTTTATATCGCTGCAGGAATCCTCAATTTGATTCACCAAACATTGTTTGATGTTGTGTACAGAATATGTCATCTGGCAGTAACAATCCTAGATTTAAGGAGAAAACTGTGCCATTCTGAGTGAGGATACTGAAATAAAAGTTCTTCTGGAGGGGTCCAATAGCTGCTTCATAGAGTGTGCATAAAGCAGTTCTGTGGTTTACTGCAGTAGCTGCAACAGATTACAGCCTCCCATCTTATGTAAAAGCAAGCACAATTAAAGTAATAACCAGCAAAAGCATTGGTAATCCCAAACATAGGTCAGTAAGTCTTCCAATAGCTACAGCTGGGATGTTTTAATTTAAACCAAGCACCATTCTCCATCTTGTTCATGTCTGTGTAACATAGGGCTCTTCAATTCTACAGCTGACAGTCCCATCAGTTTCTCTTCATCTTATAGCTTTCTTCTTTTTTTATTTTCTTTACTTAACAAGGTCATTCACTCCTCATCTTTGTGCATACAAATGTAGCAGGAGCTTGTGATAATTATGTATGTGGGGCAAACGGAGTTATTCCCAGGTGATATCTCTGCCATATGGTTTTGAAATGGCTCTTTGCAACGAAAAGGAAAGCTCCACTTCTCCCCTCAGGCCTGACACAAGATAGAAAACTTGACTTATTTGTGGCAGTGAACCTTTTTAGTATCTTGCCAGACTTAATTCAGTGGAATTCATTTTTTAAATTGAAATAATCAAACGCTTTTCTTATGCCTTTGGAAAAAGAAGATGCTCACTAATGAAAGCTGAAACATAACCTCTTTGAAATGATAACCTCTTTGTTCCCGGCCTTCTTTTTCTAAATTGTGTTTTTTAAAAAACAAACTAAAAGCATTATTTATTTCCCCATTATATCAGACTTTCTTCCACTCTGCTTTTATTAATCAATGCCTTGCAGTTGTCTTTGTTCTTTAATTTTCCTTTGTTTTTCCTTTCTAGTTTGACCTTTCATTATATGCATACCATGTAAACATAGCACACCCCTTGTTAATGCTTAACTTGTTAGATTTATGGTTAATAGGCATTTTAAGGACTTTCTTCTTCCATTAATTGGACGGCTGTATTGGTGATTATGGCACATGTTGGATGATTTGTATAGGGAATGCAAAGTTGTAATATTTCGAAAACTTTATAGCAGCATAACATGTTTGCATTTGGAGTCACGTTACAAAAATGCCCTATTGTTTTACTACTGACAGTAAACTTAGATAACTTGTGAACAACTACTGACTAAGTTTGCTCAAATTTTTGCACAGTCTGAACTTCTATCATTCAAATGTGGCAAAAGGATGTACTTTCCTAGCTTACCTATGTACTAACAAAGTTTTAGGATGATCACAGATTCCACATATGCTATGGATATAATTCTGAAAAAAATAATCTGGAAAACCAAAGGTTTTTTGTGTATAGAGTGGGGCTGTTGAGCCTGGAGAAGTTCTCAGGTGACCTGATGGTGGCCTTTCAGTATCTAAAGAGGAGCTAATTCTAGTGAAAATTGTTAGTGACAGGTGGACAGTTGAACTGGATGTTCTTGGAGGTCTTTTCTAACCTCAGTGATTCTATGATTCTGCAAGGGAGAAGGGGACAGACTCTTCAGCAGGGTCTGTGGCAACAGGACAAGGGGAAATAGTTTCAAACTTAAAGAGGGGAGGTTCAGGTTGGATATAAGGAAAAAGTCTTTTACAGTGACAGTGGTGAGGCATTGGAACTGGTAGCCTAGAGATGTGGTGTTCGTGATTAATGTGAAAAGTAATGCTGATTTATTTAAACATACCAGGTATACGTTTGTTAGAGGTAAGACTGTGTTACATTCTGAATTTTCCATTAACTTAGAGGAAAATGGCACAGCCATCAGTTTACCCCTTGATTTCTGCTCCAAGCATTGGCATCTGATTTAAGCAACAATTCTTTTCGAAATCAGTTTGAATATACACCTATTGTTTTTGTTTTAAAAATTAGTCTTAACAAATCTAATCTAATCAGTAAGCACAGATATGTTTATCCAGCAGAACTTAAAACAAATCATCAATAAAAGAAACAATATTCATCTGAGATACAGCAAAGAGATGGAAGATGTTCTGCTGCTTTTTCATGGTGCAAAGTGTTGGGTTTTATTTCAGTAGTGCCACAGTACTAGTAATAGTTAAACTATCAAAAAATTTAAAATATATGTGCTCAAACATTTACTTGACTGCTATGACGAAAATAGCTTTTTTAAAAAGGCATAGATCTCCACTCTAATTGGATAAAATACAGTTTATTACTTTATAGCCCATCTTCAATTCAAGGCATGCCGAGAATGGAAGAATTGTATGCCATTAAGATTATTCTGAGGCCTGTTTAAAATGAACTGACCCTAGGAGATTTTCATTACTTTGGAAAGATTAGCCAGTATTTGCACGAGCTTGTAATTATGCTATCTTTTCAACGAAGAACAGAAGTCTTCTAGTAGTTCTATCGAGGGGACTCCAAAAGTAAGGCCTCCTGTTTGCTCCCATGTAAACTACAATAGACACAATGAACACAGTAACATGATTTGATAGAGTAATTCTCAGCTACAAAACAGTATTTTTTCAACATAGTCATGACTATTAACTACGCATTTTTGCCAGAAATAATAGAGAGGGTAATCTAGAAATTTTTGTGGTTCTTTTGAGAAGAGAAGCCAACATAAAAACAACCTGGCATACTACAGAACTTGCATAGTTGTAGTTTTTCTTATTTACAGCTGAAGCTGAACAGTAGATGTATTGGTATATCTGAATTTCGTTCAGCCTCACATCCAGAAATATACAGCCTTACTTTTTCCGTTATGCATTCCTTACAATGCCAGTTCTTGGAAGAATGGAGCATGCTACTATATTAAATGTACTGTGTTTGAAAGTGTTTCATCCTTAAGCGTTTCAGAAACTCTACCCTTAAACAGGCAATTTTATGTTCAAAGATTTATTTTTAGGATTAACCTGCTGATCCTATCCATATCCTATAGGGATAAACAAGCATTAATTTTTTGTTATATTGAGAAGTAGTTTTTAACCAGAAAGACCATGTGTTGCTTAAGCCTCTGCAGTAAGCCAGACTATTGGATGAGCTGGAGTAGAGTTTAAACTTCCATATTATCCTGCCTAGTAAGGACTAATACTTCTACCACTACACAATGATATATAACCTTAGAAGAATTTGTTAGGACCTATGTTTCTTTTATGAAGAATGAACATTAAGCTGCTGTAATGTTGGTTTGGTGGTTTAGCTTTCAGAAAAAAAAACCCAAACAAAACACCAGCTGGCTTCTCATCATCTTTAGTTCTCATCTAGATATATCATAGCCCTAGAAGCAGTTTTAAGTATTTCAGGAGTCTGTAAGAAGATTTCTTTCACTCATCATCTTCTCTTTCACATATATTATTCAGTATAATTTGTCTTCTATTTACTACATCCTGTGTATAGAATTATAGAATCACTAAAGCTGGAAAAGACTTCCAAGATTATCCAGCCCAACCATCCACCTATCACCAATATTTTCCACTAAACCATGTGATTGGAAATATTGGAATATATTATGTTTCTAGTGGAAACATATCCTCAAAACTGTGGTGTTGAGATAACTCTTATCCTGGGCTGTGGTGAAGGTCTCCTTTGGTGTGTGATGGGAGTAAGCAACGCTTTCACTGTGCTCAAAGCCAGTTCTGGCATTTCATTACAGCATCCTTGAGTATAATCATTCTGAAATACCATTGGAAGTCCTAGGCTTGTCCCAAAAGAGGGTTATTTTCCCACTTACCCATGTGCTGGAGGTTCCTGGAAAGATTTCAGCTCAATACAGACCTCTACACTGCCCTTTAAAAGGTCTGGATTAACTCTTCTCTCTCTGGACATGATCTGTAAAGAAACCCTGAGTGTCTAACAAGTGATTAACCAAAAAGAAAAAGAAAGAGGAAGAAAGTGTCAGGACCTATGATTTTCCCTTTTTCTACAATGGTAGAAATCCTTAGAAGTTAACACTCTTCAAAATATTTAGGCACTTTGCTGACAGTCATTTTGCTGAATATTCTCTTTACTTTTTTACTGTAATACCTTCATGACTCAGGTTAGTGCAAATGAGATCTCCTGCTTTTTTCGAGTATCAAATGAAACAGTTAAAACACTACATTTGCTTTACTGTTATTAACACATTGGTACCACACATTTTGTAATGTCTTTTCACAAGTAATATCAATTGCATTTAGAACAACTTGCATGCATAAGGATATTAAATATCTCACAAGACTGCACTTGGCTTTTGATCAGCCCTAGTAAGAATAATCATACTGTGCAAACCTCTTGAAGTGCCACTTTGCTATGCAATGTAAACAAGTTACACTGCAGGAATTAGATGATAGAGAACAGGTGAATTAAATTGGGGGATTGAAAGAGCATGCTCTAATTGTGTTTTGTGTAAATAATGGTTTTATTAGTGGTCATGTGGGCAAGAAAATCTCCATGATGCAATGTTTGAGGAAACAGTTGAGAAACAGTGTTCTCCTTTTTTATTTTTAAAGGCAGTTCTCACTTGTCTTTCTTATTTTAGTTCTAATATTATCTGTGATTTCTTGGTATGCATTATTGGCTGCAGGTGAGAAGAGTTTGGAGGAAGATCAGTTTGCTTTTACAGCGTGGACCATTTTACACCTGCAAAAATAGGCTAACAACTGCTTTAAACCAGGCTTTTTAAGTCATCCCCAGTGTACAACAGAGGAAATTATAATGGCTAATGAAGTCATTTTTAATTATGAGAGAGGGGAGGATCTACTTTAAATCAATTTTTAAGTTACGAAGTTATATGCTAGACTATTTACATATCTGCTTCCCCCCGCCTTTCTCCCTTATTTCAGCTTAAAACTTCAAGGAGGAGAAAAGATTCTGGCTTAGATGTGAGAGGGGCTTCGCTAGCGTAGTTCATAACAGAAATGAGTCAGAAATGGAACTGTGTTAACCTTGAGGTGACCTGTTTCCTAAATTTGGGAGATAATTTTGTTACTCTTACCTTGTCCAGACATAGGCCTAATTGGTAAAAAGAGGAATAACAAAGACAACATTGTAATTTTACTATATAGCCACATTTATAAAAATGTGTGTATAATATTATGGAAAGCACAGCAATGGCAGCAGAGTAGTGAAGTCCTAGGCTGCAGCAAGTAAGAATATGCTCAAATGCAGCAGCTGTGGACACAGAAACAAAAGAAAGAATCTACTTGCCCTCAGAAGATCTCAGGTAGGCAGGGATCTCCAGCAAGAGTTCCTTGTATCCACTGCCAACCCTTAAAAGGGGTCTGGGGAGGGCTGGATCCTGGCTGCACCCCTTCTAGTCAGTCAGGTACATTGCATACACCTGAGCCCCCCTGTATTGTCCCTGCCTTCCCACCAGCTGCTTAATCATTGGTTCAGGCCATGACTTAGCATTTCTGCCATAGTGTGCAAATGCAGTCAAACTAAATGAAGATACGTATTTATTGAGGACTTCAAGTTGAGTTATGTACTGAGTTCATAAATGCAAATAAATCCTATAGCTAGTAGTCAAAGAAAACTTCTTAAAACAGGATAAAATAGAGCAGTTCTTTGATCTGTTCTGTAATCATATGCCTATTCTTCTTGTCTCCATTTTTACTTCTGTGAGGTTGCCCGAATCCTGTTTTTCATTCTAGCATAGTTACGTACTCTACTGTTACCTGCTACCTAACAGGAAGGTACCCTTGGCCAGAGAAGAAAGACATACAAAATTGAGTTTTAAAGGAAAGGAACTCATTCTTTCAAGACAGCAAGGGCTGCCATAACCAAACCGTGCTATAATCAGTGATCTTTCATGTTTTAGGTTGGACAAATCAGAAAGAAAAATATACAGCTAACTGAACAAATGCAGAGGGAAATGTGTGATACTTCAGCTAGGAAGTTGAGACTTTGGATGTGGCCAGAACAACAAAGATTTCTGATAGAAAATTTATGCAAACTTGATGCATGTGAAAAAAATGACTTAGTAAATAGCTGCTTTCATAAATAATTTGCATGGGAAAAGAAAGCTCGTGTTTTGTAGCCCCATGTAAGCATCTTGAAAACAGGATAAGAACAAAAATATTAAATCTCTGTTTATTGCAAAATAATATGCAACTGCTGGATATCAACATTAAAGGTGCCCAAAGAAATATGCAAACCTTCTGCCTCAGCCTGCCGTGGCCCTACTGCCTGAAAAATATTTAATGGTTCAGAAATAAATATCTTGTTTTCTTTGAGATTTTCAAGTATTCCTCCTGTATCTGTCTGTTTGAGTCAAAACCTCAAATACGTAAACACGCTCATCTTTTTCTACCTCATCTGCGGTTCTTACTGTTCTTTCATCCATATGCAGGTGTAACTTTGTTTTCCTTTTTATAAAGGAGAACCATTTTGGTTACGGTGAGAAAAGATAGCATCCATTAGAGTACTTTCAGCTGTACTTTCAGTTCTCTTGCATAATTCACCTGCTTCAGTACTGAGTAAGCTCTCAGACAGGGCTTGTTCTTCATCAAATCACAGTATAGTTAAATGAGGATAAGGAACACTAATAACATACCCATATATGTGGAAATGCTGTGTTTGAGCTTCCTTCTGTATCTATAGTAGGACTCTACAGCTGTCATTAAAACCATGGTTTAATGGTAATTATTCCCCTGAGATGAGAGCAAGTAGAGGATTCTTGACTTTCTTCTTTGTCTCCAGAGTTCTGAAAAACAGCAACACTTGGCTGCCTTTCTGCACTTTTTGAAATCAACAGAGAAAGGATTAATGGAGAAAACTGGTGCTTGTTTATAGATTCCTCCTTTCTGGACTGCTACTTGGATTTACTCAGGACACCACAAATACTGCATTTGGTTTTGTTTTACATGAAAAAGTCTAAAGATGTTAACAGAATTATTTTTAAGTACTATACCCTGCAGACAGAATAAATTAAGGCTTCTAGATGGTGCTCTCCACCCCACTCAAATACATGAATCCTCAAAGCTAAATCTGATTTTATGTTTGTTAGCTTACTCTTGATTCTCCAAGGTATGTACTAGCTGTCTTTTTCTTGGATATCTTATTTGCTACTGAAATTCCTTCTGGCATTTGTGTTAAGTGAAGTCCAGATTGTTCGAAGTCAGTAGTTTATGCTTGCACATTTTAAGTAAATATTTTGTTACTGAGTGTTGAACGCTGGGAGGAAATGAGTAAAAGGATGCTTAGGATCCCTATGGGTCCTGTCTGGTGGAAGCTTACCTTCTTGTTCAGTCCGTCACTGACATTTATCACTCAGCAGTGTGTGTGTTTGGATCCTCGCCCTGTTTATTACTATATATTTATATGTACGTATACTACTATGCAATTTCTGACTCTGCCTTTTCATGAATTTATGCATGCTCACAAAGCTATTATAAAGGCTTATATCTAAAGATTAATAAACTTCAAGACTTCTCTACCATTTGCAAGCTGCAGTCTTAGGTGTCAATGGAATGAGAATGCAAAATATATAGTCCTTTTTTCACATTCTCTTTCCTTTTATGTTTTCATTTATTATCATTGAAGGTATTCTCTGGCTTCTCGTATATTCAGTATTTCTGCGGATATTCTTCAGAACTGTTCTTTAAAATAGAAAGAGAAAGGCCAAAAAGGCATCTTGAGACTCAGACGCAAGTTACAACATTTTCTGCTGCAGCTGTAAAATGGAATATTTGAATACAAAATTATTTTTGACATATTCAGAACTGTGACAACCCATCATTGGTTTTGTATAATTTCTCTTGGCCAATTCTCTATCTTTCTAGTTCTCTCACTACCCGCAAAAAAGCACCTTTTTAAAGAGTTGTTTCTCTCACTACCAATGCTGGCTTTACTCAGATGTGAAGTCTTAAAATGTCTCCTGATTATGTTCTTCCTTGACATTTTCTCTCACCGAAAGGAAAGCTAGAAGTAAAGCCTGAACGGCTACAATGTGAAAGTGTTGTGGTAGTTGAAATTCTTGAAAAGCCTTTATTGAGTCATGAAATCATTTAAGGTTGGAAAGGACTTTTAAGATCATCTAATCCAGCTGTCTACCTACCACCAATGCTGCCCACTAAACCATGTCCCTTAGTACTAGATTATACATACATATGTATATTTCCTCTAAAAAAATCTTGAAGAAAGTTATTAGCCCTTTCACGCAGTGTCCTGATGTACAACAGAAAAGCAGGGAGACTGCTCAATACTATTGGAAATATACATACCAAGATAAGGAATGTTCTTGGAGTACAACCATGAATACTATCTTGTAGTTGTTTCTCTAGGTTTGTTTAAATAAATAAATCCAAGCTCTTCAGCTGTAGAATACAAACTCTTTTGCGTATTTTCTCTGGTTTTTATTAAGAAATAGAACTGTCTGAAAAAAGGGAAGATGGATCCTATCTAGTGTAGTTTAAACTTCTGTTGCTGTGGATAGGAATCATCTGTGGTCACGGTTATGGAGATGCAGTTCCTTCCTACTGCATTCAAGGTTTAATAACCAAGTTTAGGCTATTGTAACTGCAACAGACTGGTAAAAGAAAACATGTAATGTCAATCTTCTTCTGATTGTCTGTGCATACTGTAGTCAAAACAGGTGTGCATTTGAGCCCGATGTTGGTTTAGTTTTGTCTGTATGTGCATAACTCATTTTACATTTGAGTTTCTGGTTATTTATATTATATTCTGGAAGATTAATGGAAAGCAGTGTCAATTTTGTGTCTAATATTTTTTTTTCCTGAACTTGAGCTTGGAGCTAGCATCATCACTTTACATGTGATTTAAAAATAAATTCATTCATTTTTGCTCTTACATACCATGTGATAAATGCCCAGAGGCAGGAGAAAGGGAAATAAATTGCCATTGCATGGTCAGGACAGGTTCTCATTAAATAAGGTGCATGCCTGAACAGCTTTAAAATAATAATATCTTATACGTAGTAGGCTGTAATGACTGCTGCAAGTTACACTTCTGATTCTAAAGCTTGCTCAAATGTGTGTTGGACATTCTATAATCATGTTTTTTTTAGCTACAGAAGTAAGTTTCCCATCAAGGGATATTTGTTCAGGAAGGAAACTGCGCCAGGGTGCCTTGGCTGGTAACTCTTGGCTGTAACATCTTGGTCCTATATTTTGCATTTCCCACTATTATTGAGGTCACCATTGTGGAATGGGTTAAAAAACTATCTTTAGATGTTCAGTGTACAAAACTAGATCTCTTTACATATTTGCCTAATGGGACAGCTTAACATTTTGTATTTCTTAAAGAGGGTAGGGAAGGTTCTGAGATTTAATTATTTGAAAAGGTATGTTGTTACTGGGCATGTGTACATGTGTATATTGAGGAATAGTGCAATAGCTGCTACTGGTTTTTTTGTTGTTGTTTTTTTTTTCTTTTTATGTAGATGCTTAAGGAGCTCATCTGGGTTGGCCTAAATATGAAATGAAAATATTTTCTAATGCTTACAGCAGTAGGTGACAATTTACCGGTATACGAATGAGCTAACCACAAGAAGAGAGAGAGAGAAAATATTCCCTGCAATGCTGAATATTGTAATTTAGATTAGTAAGGAAGGAGAGAGTGAATCTTTTTCAAACAGAATTACAGATTCTCCTTCTCTCCCTCACTTTCCTAGACAGTGAAATGGAGTGTCAGCAATGACAAGATCAGGGTGGTGTCTGATGAAAATTATTTATAGAAACTTTTACTTAGGAAGTAGAAATTTTGAATAAAACTTGAAGTCGTATTTCTCCCTGCAAATCTTGTCATGAGCAGAGATGTTATTGAAGAAATGAGACATATTATGAAAGACACAGTTTTAACAGATTTTCTATAAAATCTACTAATAGGAAAATAATCTTTACTGCTACTTATGACAACTGTATTTGCTTGTGATTGATTTATATAATCATGAGAAAGATGGAGTACTGCTGATGGGAGTTGAGATTTGAATTGCTGATACAGTCCCCAAGGAAAAATAGAAACCAATGGACTGTGGCCAGATAAACCCCCTAATATGTAGTCCAGAAAGTCATCAGCAGAGTTAAATTCAGCCTTATTTCTGGCCAAAGATGAAGAAGGGATGGAAGAACTTGTGATAGGGACACCTCTCATGACTGTGGTGCTATCCTTGGCAGCTGCTTGCCACCTTTTAGTGGACTTCCAGAAGGCAGCAGGCAGCATTGTTTCAGTTGTGCAATCAGAGATGCAGACACAGGGAGATGATGTCCCTACACTGAGACAATGCTGGGAACAAAGAGCACATCTTAGACCATCCTAACCATTCCACACTGGTTCCCTCGCAGTTTTTGTGTACAAGTAATTTTCTGTCTTTGCTTTGTGTCACTTAGATGTGAGGTACACAATCTCCCATTCAAAATGTCCATTGCAAGCAAATAATGACAAGAAAAGAGTGGTGTAGACAATTTTTCTAAAGGTTTCATAGTAGTAGGTTTTCCTCTTAAATAAGCTTTACATTTTTTATTTAATTCTTAGAACATTAACTAAGTTCCTTTTATAGGAGTGCTTTTTTCACATAACAGTGAGTTAAAATTAAGAAGTGCCTTAATTAACCTCTAGGACTGACTTCAGTTCTTTTGTCATATGAGAGTTAAGCCATACAAATATTGAAGCGTAGTGAGTCCTGTGTCTTTGTAGATTTTTTTAACTAATCAATGTAAATTCCTTTGATACATAAAAAAAGCTTAAAAACATGAACATGGCAAATTGGAAATGCGGCTGAGAAAATTATTTGTAATGAAGAATATTTTGATACAGTATTTGACATCTTAGCACGGTAAAACTGTGTTTTCAAGATTGTCTGCTATTTAATTCATATCTGCTTTTTAGAAAAATAGTTAATTCCATATCTGTGTTTTTAATTTGTAGGTACATTGAAACCTTGAAGGAGCACAAACCAAAGATTGTCTGGGATGAACAAATTGCTGAACACTACTTTGAATACAAAAAGTGAGTTACAATTATTCACTAACTGTTCTACAAATATTCTTAGACACGGCCCAGTACACAATGAATTACCAGTTAACTGTAGTATGAAACTGAAATCAGTAAATGGAAATTTTGATGTTTGTGATCTGTGTGTCAACACCGAACTGTAGTATAGGAGTGCCTCAGGCAAGGGAATTAAGCCAGGGAAGGATTAATGAGATAATACAAGCTAAAAAAATCTTCAGAAGAGAAGTCTGATGAGTCATATCTTTAGAAGTTATCCATAAGAATTATCTGCTGAGTGCCATTTACACTGTGCATCTGAAATGAGTACTCTGAGCTGTCGGGTGATTACCAATGATCAGCCAAATGTAATTCTCCAAACAGTCTGTGAAATAAAAGAGCCTTTACAAGTCCTACTGACTAGATTGGTCAGAGACAGACCTGCACTATATGAGATAGATTATAGAGAATATTATGGAGTATCAGGTTTGTAACAGAAGTTGTTAAAAAGACTGGGAATGTTTTCCCAAGAGTGTGAAGAGAAAGATTAATAACTGTCTTCTTTTTTCGTCATGAAATGACGAGAATTCATCATGTCAAAATTCATGTCAAGATTCAGACAAAATTCATTTGAAACAGACAAACAAACAGCAAAATCTTATTAAGCTTCAGTAATAATTTGCTATATATTGTGTACAAACATAAAAAATATGGTAAAATTCTACAATCGAGATCTTAGTGTTGCTCCAAAACTTTATCTTGTATACTATCCAATGCATTGACAACATGAAGAGAGCATACAACTGAAAATGAGTGAAAGGCATTTTGGGGTGCCTTAAGAAAAAAGCAGCAGTATCAGTACATTTTTTTAAATACCTTTTTGATTGAAATATTTTAAAACTCAAGAAAGAAACAACAACAAGAGCCCTGTCCTACCCATATATTTATAATTAATTTTCTAGGATTCTTTCAATGTGCAATTTTATCCTACCTTGCAAACTCCTCAACTGTGTGCATTTCTTATCAGAATAAAATACATTTATCTGCTGGTCAGCAGTGTTTCAATTTATTTTCTGTGTTTTTCTGAAAGGACTGAAATCTGTGTTCTTTCCTTTTTAATTCTTCGATAACCCGTTGCACAGTTACTTTGTGCAAAACAGTTAAGAGATTTTTCATGTTAACTAAAGACAGGTAAACCAGAGGCTTAGTTTTACTAATCTTTAATGCAAAATCCAGTTGGAGGCACAATGGCCACAAGATGACAACTTGCTCTTGAGAGTAAATCTGAGGGCTCTGTTTGAATGGCATATATATCTGGGATTCATTCTTGAAGCATTTCCTAAATGTCTTCTTCGAAACAGGATACGGAAAAGAGAAGGCATGGCAGTAGCACTACCTCATTTGCCTTCAAAAGGCAGTCTTTGGAGATAATGTTGTTTATAGGCTTTCTGAAAGAGTTTTCCATGCGTAAAACAAACTGGATCAGAAAATCGCTCTAAACTCCAGCTATGCTGTGGCTGGCAGGCAGTCGTGCATCTCAGCGTGTCTGCAGTGGCTCAGCTGATTGCAGGGGAGGCTTATTTAAGGGAGCTCTTTCAGTGACCACCTTGCGAAGGTCCAGTTATTTTAGATAGGAAGAGTAGGAAAGCCTGAATATGCAGCAATAGTAAAACACCTCACCAGGAAATCTTGCATGTCTGCAATTGCTAAGAAATCAAATTCTGAATCTTCAAGCAAAGTACAGTAGTGGGCAGAGACTAACGAATAGTTACAGAAATCTATTGTCTCTAAGTGCACTATACTGGTAGTAACGCATTTGCTCAAGATGAGTGATTTAACCAGCAAGTGTCCACTTTGTCTGCCCGAGCACTCTGCATTTCCTTCTAGCCTAACTGGAGAATTGATGCTTTGAGACCACCTCTAACTCATCCTTCTTATTATTTGGAGGTTTAAAATGCAACCTTGGCATTTGTGCCCAGTGAAACTTTTGCCCATACACTTTATACTAGTATTTAGTCTAATGTAAAAGACAGTTATTTGGGAAAATTGTTCAGTTTCCATCTGACAACCAAGTGTCTTTATCTTCTTCTAGGTAAACATTTAGTAAGCACATCTCTGTGTTACTACTGGATGGTTTTACAATGTTGTATCCAGTTGCAGCAAGATATTGAGGAGTACTTACTGATATCTATTATCAACCCATTTCTGTTGTGAGATCTCCTTCTCACTTTGCATCTTCTTGGATGCCTTGGAGTCTCTGTTTTAGCTATCAGCCTTTTTACCTCTTTTAAATGTTGTCCTCCTAAAGACCACTAGAATACAGTAAATAAATACCTTTCAAGATACTCTCATAGATATTACTGTAACTGATACCTGCACATTTATTTGACTTCTAGATACACAGTGCAAGAGTACCTTCCCCTAACTGCTTTCGTTTTCCCTCCACTTTGGATTCATGTGCTCTGACGTGGTTGTGTCTACAGCAGAAAAGGGCAGAAGTTTTTGTCTGCATTAGAAATGGAAGAGCAGTAGAGAACATTTTGGCCATATGCTGTAGACAGAGTGCAGGTGTGAGCTGAATGGAAGCTGATGGTGAAAGTATCTAATTTGAGAAGGAGTCAGTCTCAGCATCCAGAACAAAATGGCCATTAGGTAAAAAATCTCAAACAAGGTACTAAATTGCAGATGGTCTCTATCTTTGATATAGGTGTATTAATTCCCAGATACTGAACATAATAGCGTATCTTATTTTTAAAACCAATATGTTTTTCACAATTAAATCAGCAGTTTTCTTAAGCACCATCTTTGTTTCCTTCTTATTGGAAGGAATAAAACTTTTTTCACTAAAAATTGTGAGAGTCTACTAAAGCAATTGTGACTATGTTTTTTCTTTTATTTTTTAGAAATAAAGGAGGAAAACACGCCATCTTCTATCCAACACTGAAGGTAGGTGTGACTTTTTCTGGCCCAGGGCAGTAAGAGGAAAGAAGTATTTACTTGACTTGGATGATTAACACACTTTATAAAATACTGAACTGGGTTTAGACTTTTGTGAAAGAATTCACCCCGTTGTAGTTGTTATGATAAAAGGTTTCAGCTTCCTGTGCAAGATTTTGTTATTTCTGTCTAAGGCATAATGGGGTTCAGGGGATCTTTGAAGCTTTGCCATGTCTAGAGATAAGAGACACCAGGGCAAACCAGAGCTCTGAAAGGATCTGTTTGAGTGTGCAATTCATGTGCTAACAGATGCTGGATTGTCAGAGAAGAGACTGACAAAATTTGCCCTCTGAACAACACTGACCTTATTGAAGTCCTTTGGCTGGACATACAGTTTCTGTCCACAGAGTAGTCTGCAGCGTACCAAAATACATGATAAATGGTTACTTGCCTTAATTCCTAGTGAACTAGTTTTAGATTTTCCCCAATTAAACTAAAGGCAGAATCTTAGGCCTCTGCTGGCTTCCGTAGAAGAAATACATCATATTTAGAGAGAACAGAGACATTCAATATGGTTATACTATTGTGAAATTTTCTAAAGCTCCATTTTTCTGAATGGGAATATTGTCTTACGCTCTGTTAGTACAACTATATTTCCCTTCATTAATCTAAAGCAGGTGGAAGTACTAGCACATATGGGATATGAATTGCTATGTCTAACTATATTCTTGCTAGTATATGCCCTGAAATTTCACTGCAAATCTATCAGAGAAAAGACAGATTATTGCGTGTTATCACATTACATTCTCACTGCTCTTGTGTTACAATTTCACCCTCATAGAGTCAGACCTACCCTGAACAAGAACATTCAGTCTTGTAGGTTTCAAGATTGTAATGAAACATTTAGAGACTCTGTGCTGAGGTGAATCAAAGAGTTGTTCACATCATGGCGATCAAAGTGGTCAATGAAACTTTGAATTTTGGTTTATTTCCCCACTCAGAGATGTGTTTGTTCCCCTTTTTAATGTTATAATCACTGGTAAGTTAAGCTGCTCAAATCTGACTTCTTCATTGTTAGCTAAAGGCAGGCATGAAGTCCAGATCTGGTAGATGTATTAATGACACTTCGACATTTTTTTTTGTTTCCTATGGAAGTGAATTTTAAAGACATCCCTGTGGTGTGAGCTGTTCAAACAGCGCTACACTTCAAAGTAAGAAAATGTGAAAGTAAGAGACTCAAAAAAAATTAATTGTTTTTATTGTCTGAAATAAGAAAAGTACAGAACACAAAATGTAACATTACTTCCCTTATAAACCAATGTCTAAACCAAATCTACATCAATGGCAGTAGCATAGATAAGGATACATTTTAAATTCATCTCCCAGGATCTCTTAAAAATAGAATTCTGATAACGAAAATTATGACTCTGTCCTGGGAGAAGGCAAGGGTAGGTACAAGATCTTGATGGTTGCTCTCTAATTGTCTTCAGTGATAAAGTTTTATTTTACCCTTGGGAAATTTCTGGGAAGAGTTAGAATTTCTGTACGTTGGGAAATGATAGCTTAAATTAGAACAGTCCTTTGCATAGTTCATAAATCAGATTTATTTCAGTGGCATTTTGTCTATTTAGCTGGTTATTGTGCATTAGGTCATTGAATTAACCGGCATAATGAACTGTCTCTTACTGAATGAGTGCTTGCTAGCCAGAGAAAATTTGAAATACAGACTTTGGGCTTTTCAGAAGTTCAAGGATGGTTATTTTTGAAGTCTTTTAATGGCAGAGAGAGATGACAGCATGGAGTGTCTGATGCCTCTGACTAAAAGCTAATTGCTTTATGTGTCTTTGTCTTAGTCCATCCAGTTGCGCTTAGAACTTGCAAAAGAATTGGGCACTGGTATATCCATCTGGGAACTGGGACAAGGCCTGGATTATTTTTATGACCTGCTTTAAAGTAAGAGATGATGTGGGAAAGACTTTTGCTTCACTGAGACTCCACCTTCAATTAATTTGAGTGCCCCGGAGAGGTGATTTTGAAAACATTTTTTGTAATTTATTTCATATCTGTATTAAACTTGCATTTTTCCCAATAAAGAAATTCTTGATTTGCCACATAGATATGATTGTTGATTTCTGATAAAGTTCAGAGAAAAAAAACTTGAAAGCTTCTGAATTCACAGTGCTTAGAAACAGACTGACCTGTGCAGCTGGGATGACACTAGAACTGAAAATATTTTCTAGATTTTTTTTCTGCAATAAATGAAATGGACAAACTGATACCATCTGATAGGGGCTTAAGGTGGATATCTCTCAAACAATTGCTGCTAATCATATAAGTGAACAAATAAATTCATCAGATTATGTCTGGCAAATTTAACATCTGCTGGACTCTGCAACCTGCTGTCTCTTAATAAGGTAAGTCAACATAAAATGAAGAGGGTGGGTGTGAGGGCAGCAATTAGATACCTTACCCTAGGGCTGGTAAAGGATTGAATACTGACTGTTAGCTCTGTTTCTTTTCTTCATTTTACTACATTGCTTATGTAGTTCAAAGCCACAGTGATTCTGATTCACAACATGATTCTAAATCATTTTTGTAAGCATGAGATGATGCTCTGTGATTTCTCTCTTCCACTTAACCTGCTTAGTGTCTTATTTTACAGTACTTAGCACCAGTGCATGATGCATTAGTGATTAGTTTGTGGGAATTGTAGTGTTTAGCACAAAAGTCTACAATGGAAATGAGAAGTACACGTGTAATGATGGATTATGCTGATAACCCCAAGAGAACACCACAGCAGCACTGAGAATGCCTTTATTTAAGTAGGTGCTATGAATATAGTCACTATCTTTCTGAATAAAGCTGTCATTATTTAACTGCACACATTGGTGCTTTTGCCTCCATGAAACAGATTTTTTTTTATTAACTCAGAAGCTATTAACTAGCTTAAAAACAGCCCTGTCCCCCCCAGTATTGTCCCTGCTTTTTAGTTTATAAGTCTTCAGTTTGTAGAAGTACACAGGCTTCAAGGTAGTTTGTTGTAAGGAAGTAAGGGGAGGTGGTGGGAATTTGATGAGGGTGTTGCTGGTCCCCAGCAGAGATCCAGGCAATAGCTCTGTACTCCCACTGGCGTTCTTCTTGCCACTTACTGTTGTCACAAAGATAACTGCACTCCTTCTCTTTGCATCCACCCTTCCCAGTAATTAATCTCAGTGGGGGATTTATCTGCCCCTGCTTGTTTCAGCGGAATAAATCCCACTGTAATCCACCATTGATTAAAGAACTATTGATCTTCACCTCACTGATTTAGTTCTGGCATCTCTCAACTTCTCACATTGCAGTATCCAGCAGGGTTTACTAATCAGGCTTCTTTCTTCCATACCATCAGTACTGAGATAATTTGCTACGTGAATCCTCATGTTCAATTAACTTGAGCTTTCTGGTTCGTTCAAAAGCAATTTAAAAGTCACTTTTGGCAATGGTATCTGCACAAGAATTAAGTTCTATTATGCTGTTTTTCTACTTTCAGTGGCATTAGTGAACCAGAATGTCTCAGAAAAAAAGATGATCAGTTACAAATGGAAGAATTTGGGATCTGAAATGGCATGTATTGCCAGCTACTAGCTGGTAGGTAGTGGTTTTAAAAATGAAAATTTTGGGGAAGAAGAAAATATTTCATTTTAATAGATTGTTTCCTCTCTAGAAAGAATAAATATAATTTGTCACACTTTTTTCTTCTTTTTTTTTTCAATCTCCCGATGATTCTCTCTGAAGTTCAACTATTCTTTTTGTCTTTGAGTACAGCTGTGCTAGGGATAACTGTCTTTCACATCCTCGGAGATGGAATGAATACATCTGTGTGTCAGAAAGATCAAACTAACCCTGCTAAATTCATGAAAAATAAATACCAGGGGAGAAGTACATTGTGAGTTTGAGCAATTCATGGCATGAGGCTAAGGATTTTGCTTTTTTTGTCTTTAAAGGTAAAACATATTTATTGCTTTAAAAATAACAGTTGAAACAGAGTAAGCATAGTCCTTTAGCGTGAAGTTCTCAGAAAATAAAGTACCTGGCAGGCATTTGATTGAACTCCAGAATGAATGAAGACTTGCTTCTAATGGATTTATCATGTGATCACTTATTTTCTCAATGTGTGGCAGTGTCAACTTGTGTTTAGTTGGATATCACAGAATGCAAAAAAGCTGCAGCAACCCATGATGAAGGCAGATTTCTCTTGAAATTTACACCTCACTGCTTGGGTGAGAAGATGACACAAGAGAGATGCTGGTACAAAGGTGGGTTCTGTAGGGCATCTGTTTTTGTGTCTTTCCTTCTGACAAGGGGAGCAAGCTGAGCAAAGGGCAGAAACGGGTGAGAGTGCTGTGGAGGCAGTGCTGTGAGAGCCACGATACTGGGCAATTGACTTTCATTTCTATGCTTCAAAAGGAACAGAAAACACTGCTTTCGGTATATGGAGACATTTTTTAGTACAGTGGGGAAAAAAATTTATGTCTGTTTTTCCTTAGAAGCAAATACTTCTTAAATGAAGTACTTGCAAGGCCAAAGATATTGGACTTAAAGAATCAAGATATGATGGGGAGAAATATCTGATGTTCCTGTTAAAGCAGCAAAAATCATGTATCAAGTAGTAAAACAAAAATGTGTTTGTTTCAACAGAATATCCTATCATTCGGTTTTCTAAAGTAGTGGTAAGAAGACAAAAAGTTGTGCTCTGTCACCTGACTCTGTTATAGGAACAAATTTCCATACGTTACAGCAAGATCTCAGGTGCCATGAACACTATCAATTACCTAGCTGGTGCCAAACAGAGCTTTCTTACATGTGGCCCTAATTGCATTTCCCTATGTTTTACTTTTTGGAGTTAGAACAGAATAGACTTTGATTAACACTGGTTCTTCAAAATGTTGCTAAAATAAATAAGCTCAATAATCATGTGTTAGCATTTGAGATTAAAAGCTGAAAATGTGTCTTTACATGTATTACTTTGGAAATAAAATGTTAGTACAAATTGTAATTTAAAAAAAAAAAAAAAAGTGGATGAATGGAGTCCAAGACTCAAAACTGAAAACAATTTGTTATCTTTCATTCTCCACATCAGCTACTGAAAGCAGAGCAAAGCGCCACTTGGGAGCTGCTTTCATGGGGCACAAAGGTTATCGCATTTGATCCATCCATCATGTGGCATTTAAATAAGGTAAGATTTAGTAATTATGTGGGGTGGGAAGGCAAAGCATAAAATAAACTAAAAGCTGCTCCTCTGTGTGCAGCTTCTGAGGTGGGAGCAGAACTGCATCACATGCCCACATGTTGCTTCAAAGGTTAACGAAGCTCATGTGAAAGTGCTCAGTGTACAGGAGCAGTGTATTGATTTTCTAGAAACTTTCCAGCTCTCCTAATTTGGTTCATCTGAAGCAACTAATTGCAACAGGTGTGATGTGGTGACGGCAGGAAGGTGCAGACTTTCCAGTAGCAGACTGTGTGCTTTGTGATTCTGGAATCAGTGACCTGGTATCAGCCAAGTAGGATGGTTGCATTTTTCTGCACGTGCAGCCACAGTAGATTGGAGAATGTTCCAGTCCTCTCATCTTTTGCCGTGACGATCTTGGTATATGCAGGATTGCTTGAGTGATACACTTCACATTCCTTGAAGGATGAGGGACATGGAGTGGAAGTCAGAAGATTTTGACATTCACCAATTTACTCCACTGTGTAAAGCCAGTATGGTACCTCTGCTTCTCATCCTGCTCAAAAAGGTAAGACTGAGTATTTTGTTTTCCCTTATTTCATGTGTTTAGATGTATTATGGAAGCTCAACCTCACCCTCCACCCCGAAGAAAAACCCTTAAGCCCTAAGGAGATCACTAATTTTTGCCAATCATTAGTTTCCTCCTCTATTCTTCCTTAGAACCTGCATTTAGAAATGACCTGAGTAGGCATTTCAGAGAGGTCTCCTCCAGTGTGCCAGAGCCTTTGGTGTGTGCTCTTTGTCTGCTGTTATGCAGAATGCTCTGTGATTGAAAACAGCAAATGTGCAGTGGCTGCCCATCTTAAGAAATTCCTTAGGATTGAATATGTCTGTTTTCACCCAAAATCTAATAAATAATAGAGAAAAAAAATCCTCTGATTTCACACTTCTAGCCATGAGTAGATTAAGACCCAGCAGCAGCAACATCTGCATTCTCATGTTGTAGGAGTTAGGTGGAAGTTGTATAGGAGCATTGTGCGGTTGCAGTGAGGGAGAAGGAAAGTTCTGCTATTTTGTTTGCCAAACTGGCTTCCTTATCCCTGCAGTTACACAATGATCCTGTGGTAGGGTGGGAAAGCTAGCTTTGCTCAGAGCAGCTACCCCTATTCTGATTTCCCTCTTGCACAAATTTGCTGTCCCCGTTGCCAAGATGGAAGCTTTTTGAGTACAACAAACAGTTGCGGTGTTTTAACTCTGCTATTTTACATTCCTCTGTGAAAAGACTCTGTGCTAATAATCATTATTTGTTTTCTTTAAAACAACTGATGTATTTAGCTACCTGAAAGTCCAAGTTCCTCATTCTGCACTTGTGTTGCAGCTGATAATGTACCAGGTAGGGATGTTTGAAGTAATTGATAGTAGCTTAAAAAAAAAAAAAAGAAAATGGAGGGGACAGACTCTTTAGCAAGATCTGTTGCAATAAGGGTAAACAGTTTTAAAATAAAGGAGGGGAGATTTATACTAGATATAAGAAAGGAGTTTTTTTACAGTAAGGGTCATGAGGCACTGGCACAGGCTGCATTCACCACAGAGAGGTGGTGGATGTCCAGTCTCTGGCAGCATTCAAGGGAAGGCAGGATAGGGCTCTGAGCACCCGATTAGTGTAGGTGACCCTGTTCATGGCAGGGGACATGGACCAGATGGCCTTTCAAGGTTCCTTCTAACTCAGATGATTGTATGACTCACTTAAGTTCCACAAATGCATACAGAGAGGCACGCATCTCTCTTTGCAAATATGTTGTCTCATGTTCCCCAACCATAGATGCAGCTTAACCACACAAATTGATTTTTGGAGTCTGGGTAGCTTGCTGCTATCATTGTGAATTAACTTCAGAAAGTATTTTATTCAACGATGCCTTTAGAATTACAACACTAAATGGTTGTTTGCTGTATCAGGTCATTCCATGCTGCTTATGTTTCTTAACCCAGAACTTTCTATTAAAAGAAAATTGCTTTTACTGTTAGCTTGGAATTGTTTTAGAAGGACTTCCTGTGGCAAGCAGTTTGCCAGGATTTTAAATTCCATCTAATTTCTTCTTCCTTCATTCATATAAACCCTGAAATTGTAGTTGACATAAGGATGCATTTGTACAGAGGAGACTGGCTGAGCTCATGTCTTGAAAGGCCACTTTAGACATTTGACTATTTTAAAGCACTAAGGGCTAAATCACGCCTTCAGGTATTTGTTTTAGCACTTGGGATTACTGACTGATAAGAGAGAGAATGTGCAGTAAGCTTCAAGAGTTTTGGTTTTTGTGACAAGATTTATCTGTTGTTTTAATAAGAGATAAAATTATATAAATTAAGTGATAGAAAATATTAATCTTTCCCAGGAGAACAAGGACTTGCCTGTTTGCTCTGATGCAGAGCACACAAATATTTGGCTTGAGCAAGGTCCACATTTCACATCAGACTTCGTCTCCTCCAGTCAGCAGTTGCCGTTGCTGAAGGAGGTGGACAGGACAGGAAAGGGCAGCAGAGCTCTCATAGCTGTTTGAGAGAAATGAGAGAGAGGGAATGGAGGGAAGCCACTGCCTTCAGAAGAGATACTTTCTCCTTTTCTCACTTCTGTAGGAGCGAAGAAGAGCTACACTTCACAAAGCAAAATAAAGCCAAACCTCTGTATTTTCAAGGTCTTTCCTGTGCCACAGCTTTCTTGGAGCTGAGGAATATGAAATATTTTGGCAAAACTGAAGCTGTATACTTGGCCAGTGTATCTGTAAAAACTAAGGCTACTCTTCTGATGGCTTCACCCCGTGCTTTTTGGCAGAGAATTACTGAGTCAATTTTGTGGATCACAATATGAATATTGTAAATACTCATTCCCTTCTGAGATATGCATATTGGTGTACAAATTGAATTTCAAGCATATACAGTATTAAACTCATTTATCAAGTAGATAAGAAGCCACCTTCCTCTCTCTCCCTTTCTTCGGCAAGGAATTCAGGAACTTTCGGTTGTTGGAAATAACTGCTTTGAAAGCACAGGTAGGGTTCCTGGAGCAGAAAAGAGGCAGAAGATACACAATATGCTGTAAGAAGATGGTGTTCCAAGAAGAGCACAGCTTTCAACAGGACTGGTAGATAAAGGATGGAGGGAAAACAAGTGAAAAGTAATTTTTTCAGTGTCACATAGTATGCCTGTCACAAAGTCAAACAGGGCCAAAGTTTTTCTCTCTATCTCATTACCTGCTGGCTGGCCTCTACTGCAGAGTCATCAGAAACCAGAGAAAAGCAGGGCCCCTTCCTCATGGGCACTGTTCTGCAGTCAGTACTTCAGTAAAAGCTTCATGATCTGCTGACAAAAAATTGTTGTGCATGCATGAGTGCACAGAGATCAAGTTGAGCATGCTGCTATTTCTCCCTTCTGTACCACAGGTTAAGAATAGCTTTAAAAAGTGCTTTACTTGTAGATACAGGGACAAGTAAATCTAGAAAGAATAAACAGAAGTAGTGGTCTGCACCATCAGCAGGAGGAATCAACAGCTGCAGTAAGTCAGAAAGCTGAAGAAAGCAGCTGGATTTTTTCAGAGGCCTGCTAGTTCCTAGCCATACAGTCACTGGTATGCACTTTAGGAGGGTAATGGAGTTCTGTCCTCATGACGTTAGAGAGACTGCTTTTCCTGTGAGGCATCTTCTCTCCAGCCCAACACTTCTTCCAGTGCCCTGGTCATTGCCTGCATTTTACTTAGATAAAAAAGGTGAGAGGGTTCTGCTCAACTCCTTTTGCACAGCTGACCTTGTGCTGTTAACCTCAGCAAAGAATGTGTTCCAGAGGCCATACTTCTGCCTCTGAAAGTCACTGCACAGTCAGTGTGTAGGAGGTGTCTGAGCCAAACCACTGCTTATCTTTCTGTCCCAAGCCATTTTGTCTGTAGGAGAAGGCATGGATTTTCCTGGTGTTCAGGCATTGTTGCAGTTCAGGTACTACCACTGCTTAAAGACTCTACATCCAATCCTTCCACTGATTTGTGTGTCTGGAGCCCATTCGTGTTCTTGGATTTTTGTTGTTGGGAGTAATAAAAACAGATTTTTAGCAGTGCAGCTGCAGCCCAATTGAAGATTCATTAAAAGAATGGCAATGAAAACATGATCCAGCTCCATCTCCTGTGGTTGTGCTGAAAGAGTGAGAATGGGAGAAATCAAAAGTAGTAATGGTGCCTTTCACTCTTCCTGCACTAAGTGGGTAAGCACTGTTTGGAAGGACAGAGTGGCAAGTGATTTTGTACAATGAAAATGAAAGCATTTCTGAGCACATAGAAATACTGCGCTGTTGTATAGCTCAACTAGTTTTTCTGGATCCTGCTGCTTTCACAATAATATCCATTTCTTTCTTTTTTTAAGACATTTCTGCTAGCAGCATCAAATCGCTCATCTGGGGCCACTCAGGAATGGCAACAGAAAGTACAGCCATACCAGCGGAGAAGCAAAAGTACTAGACTGCTGCAAGTGAGGATATGCCCAAATAGAGCAACTTCAAACATAGAAATAGAGTTGCTTACCCTTAGAAGACCTCCAGTATGCAAGAATCCAACAATATTCCTTTGCCTCCACTGCCAACCCTTAAATGAGGTCTGGGAAGGGGTGGATCTTGGCTCCACCCCTTCCAGGCACTCAAGTACATTGCATACACCTGAGCTCCCCTGTATTGACCCTGTCTTCCCACCAGGTGCTCCAACACTGGTACAAGCTGTGACTTAGCATTTCTGCTACAGGAAAGTAAACAGTCACATTTGAAAGACTTTACTTCTAATTTCAGAACAACCTGAAATAATAAAATCTGCTTTGTGAGAAGTGTTTGACTGTGCAGGTGTCAGGCACTTAAATTCGGGCAGTTTCATCACAATGGTAGGGAGATGCCACCTACAGTGTTTGCAAGCATGAGCAAAGCAGGGCAGCAACGTGACTCACTGTACATGGATTTTTGATGGAGATGTATTGAACTGGAAAAGCTGAGCTGGAAGTGAGAGGCACCTGTAAAGCCCTTGGGTTCCCTAAGGGCATCTCTCCATCCCGTGCTGTTCTTTCGCTGTAAAGCTTTACTGTCAGACTGCAAAATTCCTGATGTTCAGCTGCAAGGCAGCATTTTGTGAGCTCCAATGTGCATCGCGCTGAGGAGGGATGTCTGGCTTAGTTCTGAAGTTATTTGTGCTGTGTCCTTTTCCATTGCTATCGAAAATGTGCATCAGAAGTTATTTAGGAATGTGAAGATGAGGCTAAATTAACCCTACAGTGTTGTAGGTTAGAGTATGCCTTAAAAAGTACATCATGTTTGCAATCCCTGTCATGGGTTGTGTACCATATATGTATGGTCTGTCTGAAAAGACAGATGTCGGTCTGAGGAGCAGTAATGCTTTGGAGAAGGAATCCCTTTTATTTCCAGGAGTATTTGGAGTAGAGGCTGGTAACTGTCCATTCAAAATCATGGTTGATCTCCGCTTAATTTGAGCTCATTTCTGCCAGTGTTAAATGAAACTTTAAGAATGAAGAAGGATAAAGAAGGAAATTAAATGATGATAAGTCTGCCAAGCTTTGTATTAGGGTGTGTAGAATTTATGGCAAAAGCAAATTTGGCTTACCTATTAGGAGATTATAAAGAATGTATTTAGAAAGAAGCTGAAATGCTTATTTTTATTTAATGTCCCTGAGATTGTTCTGCACATTATCTGAATAATTAGCTTCTGTGCTTCTGTAAGTAACACATTATTTTCTTTCAAACTATTGTGTACCTTAAGTCCATTAAAATGATTCCATTGTTTGGGTTTGTTATTTTCTGCATAAAGGAGCACTTGTAAGCACCTACAGTGAGTACTCCTAAAGGCATCTTATTATAAAACAGATAGCCAAGTATGAAGTAAAGCATAAACAAACTGAGCCAGTGCACATACAAAGGACTGATAGGATTACTGCGAGATCATTTCATTACCAAATCTGCAGTTGTTTAAAGGAGTGGTCTTTCAGTCTTACAAAAGAATCAGAATACTGTTTTAGTTTCACACTGGTCGCTTCTCAGACCTTACATTTCCCTGTAGTCTGTGTGGCCATCCCGGCTGCTGGCAGAAGGGCAAAGATTGCTGAGTTCTGGGTAAATGAAGAAACAACGTTCCTCTGGGCTCTTGTGAATGGCCGTGCCCTGCAGTCATTCGGGACACCTTGGGATATTTAAATCTGATGTACTGACATTCTTGTATGTAGAAACCTTGACAAAGTGCTCTGTGGGAGCGGATTGTCGAATTGAGTTTTGCATATATAGGAGTTAATACATGAGTTGTATGTGTGTAAATGATACCAAATGCTGTGATTGTAATCCCTTGTTAATAAAGGGATTGACTTGCAGTACAGAATGACTTACATTGTACATCTGCATACTGTATTATCCTCACCAAGGGTTTTGGAGCCCTATGTGTTTTCTAACTCTCAGTGCCTCCTCACTTTAATGCAATACCTGCAGAACTTCTAAGAAATGGTTACTGTGTTTCTCCAATGATTCACACTAAATGCAGTATTTTGGACTTGATTGACCTGAGTTTGGATGCATGCACACAGACTCTAAGGCCCCCTTTCTTTCATTTTTTGCAATATCCACGCTGTACCCTCTGGGCATATTGCCTGTCTGACCACTGTTTGCTATCTGAAACTGTCCTGAGGGTGGGAAACCTGAGGGTGCTATGAATCCTTCCATGAACCTCATTCTTGTGGCTGTGCTGGCATTTCAAGGCAGGAGAGAAGTGAGCTCTTGTCCTTCGAGGTAAGGCAGTGAACCCAGTGTCTAGACAAGGAGAGGAGAACGTGGCTGTGGAGACACACTGGCTGCCTTAAGGCAAATGGATTTATTGCACAGTTTTCCTGCTAGTGTGGGGACATCCATCTTTACCTAATACCACCCCTTATATATTTTTTGTTAGTTGGGAAATGTTTGTTTCCTGTGCACTATTTAGGATTTCTGAGACATACAGAAGTACTTAAGATTAAGACCTTAATATTTAATAAGCTTTCTATTGTTAAAGAGTGAGCAAGCCTGCCAATGTGAGATTGGGCCGGCAGCTCAGTGGATTAATGGAAACAGAGTTGGATTTAAAAGCCCTGAATGATAATCTTTAAATATGCTTAGGCATTGTGGTTGTGCAATTTCCCTGGGGAATCATCACATTCTCTGCTTCAGAAATTGCGTTGAAGACATAAATGAAACTGCAGCACAACCTTTCCTGCCGACAAATCTGCTTTCATTCCTGGGGCTTAAATTCTGTGTTATGTGTCTGTATATGCAGAATGTCATTCCTTCAGGGTTTTCATTTTTTCATTTATTACATTGTTACCACTGGAACAATTTAACCAAAACTGGAAAAAAAAGAAAAAAAAGAAAAAAAAAGAGTTGCTCTGCAACTTTCTTACATGAACCAAGATGTTGTTTAAACTTTCACACAAGCAAATATTGCTATGTGGAAATACTGAAATAAAAACTATATTGAGTTGTGTGCTATCAGTAGGGCAGCCAGATGAGATTAGAAAACGGCTGCCTCACACTGCTGCCTTTTTCTTTTTTTTTTAACTCCTGTCTGGGAAATTCAGTGTTGCTTCTGGTTCATATAACACATTTCAATATTAATTCATTCTCTGATAGAGATCTGAGTGGTCCCACTGCAGATGACAGTGTAGACACAACGTGATTTATTTGGGGATGTCTTCAGAGGAACCGAAAGGCTTGAGAACACTTTCATTGAAGATTACTTTTTCTTATTTATATAAGAACTTGTCAGTCTGAAAGGTATCTGGAGTTGCTTTACTTGTGTACACATTTCTGGGGATTATCTCAATTTCAATTTAATTTGCCACTTCACTTCATGCTATAAAACTCTCAGGAAATCTCTAATTTTCAGTGAGAGGTCACTGGATGAAAATGAAAATGAAATAAGCTTACGTTATGGGAGCTGTGTTGTGTGAATTTCTGTTAGTGCTTTACAAGAGCTTCTTGTGCAAATAAGGCAGCGGGATACTCAGCTACTTGGTGCTAGATCTGGTTGTGTGACTGAACACCCTGACATTTTGTGTAATTGCACTGATGTTAAGGAAACCTTCTAACTTGCAGGACACTGTGCTCCATGAGAGCCAGTGATGTGTCAGCTGTCATGCACCGAGTTCTCAAAATGTCATGGATCTCAGCAGTTTTCAGATGTTTAAACTACATATAAATTCACCCTCACTTCTTCATAGATTGATCTTCTGGGAGTACTGAAGGCTGGAGGAGATAAGAGAAATCAGTTTCTGTACTCCTTGTAACTGTTTTCATCATCCAGGCCCTTTCCTAAGCTCTGTGAACCTAAAGTATCAGGGAGGGGAACTGATGGAATTGCTGGAAGAGGATAGGCAAGCAGCTGAAATAGAACAACAGCAGGATCAAAGAAAAAAGGTGAGCAAAACAGCACTGAATGTTTATACATGTACTTTTGACCTTGTACAGTCAGGATGGGGTTGGTGACTGCTTCCCATTCTCGGGTGACAGTATCAGCTGTGCCTCTGCTAGAACGTAACTTGTATGACTGACTGAGCTGATAAGACTGTACCCAGGGATCATTTGATTGCCCCTGGCTGCAGCATCAGTGAGGCATCACAGCTTTTCTTACGTAGATCTGACTTGTGGCATCTACAGGCAAGGATCCACCACCTGCATGTTCACACAAAACTCAGAACTTCTCAGTCTGCTAAATCACACGGATTGGGTGGGATGGTTTGTAGAGAATCTTTACTGTACTGTCTACTTTACATGTACTGTGACTGAGATTCAGTTCTGGGAGCATCTTTTTGTGCTTGTTGTGAAGGGCTTACCATGGATTTCATGGGACGCTGCTCCGTTGTGCCATATAGTAAGGAAGAACACTGCTCAGGTGACTACAATTGCATGCCCAGCTCTTCTGGCTGTTTCCATTTTCACCCATATTCTGCATCTGTGGTTTTTGTGGAGGCTTTTTTTTTTCAATATCTGTTATTTTTTAGTGTCCCTTTTCTTCCTTTACTTTCTTGGTGCAAACATAGACATCTGGATAAATTGGAGTCCTGTGTCATCCTTTAAAAACAAAGATTGCTTGCACTGGAATTTTCTGATTCCGAGAAGAAAGTACATACGTATATTTCTTGAATGTACATTCTCTTGATTCCATCAGCATGGGTGATCTCCAGCAAGTTTTTTAATTATGCCAGTTTTCCATCTGATAACAATTCCTTTAAACGTGTAAGGACTTATTTCAAAGAATGTTTTGATAGTGAAGAATGTACTGTGTCACATTAGCCATCTGTGGTGCACAGTTGGACATAAGAAGGTGATTAATAGGGAAGAACTTGAATGCACGGACTTCACAGGATAGAAATTTAAAACTTCAATTTTTATTAGCACCAAATATCAAGCAGGCTCCATGACAACAAGTTGTACTTCCAAGCTGGTAAGTTATTTAGTTTAGGGAAAGTGAGTGGGTAATTACACGACACATTCATTCAATTTATGCACTCTTGTATTTGCATTTGTAAATCCCCAGTGCCTTCAGTTGCACACAGGTTTGAGTTCACAATTTCTGTTCTTCCCCAGAATGTTCGACTACTTTCAATTATGAGGTTTAGGGGCTTCTCTGTTCTTGAAAGTAACACAACTTAGCTGCTCACCAGAACAGTCAAAGTGCTTCTGACTCTAGGGGGAAAACGTTCCTATTTCTCTTTCTAATATACTGTCAAGTTCCTGCAGCTGAGCTCATAGCATGAACAATTTCCCCAGCAGCCCCTCCTTGCTTGCAGCCCCACACAGCCTCCTTACTCATCTAATGCTAGTGTCACTTTCAGGTAAAGTTCCTGCAATTGCAAACCAGTAGCAATTGGTGGCGAGGGAGTAGGCCTATGTAATGTCCTGAGGATTATAAAGAATCATGGTGACTTGTACTGTCATAAGCAGCACCTGGTATAGTTACACTGAGGGAAAGAGGGGAGCTTCCAAGAAAGCACCAGAACCAGCTCCATGCTGAAACATTCTTTTCCTAAAGAATTTGCAAATGCTTCATCTTAACTGAGTCTGTAAATAAAACTAACTTCCTTGGCAGGAAGGAAGAGTTCAGTTGCTTCAGAAATGAAAGCACAGTGGGATATCAGCGTAGGGCTTTTGTTTGGTGGATTTTTTGGGGTAGAAGTTACCTGGACCATTAGCTTTGCTATAAGGAAAAAAGTGGGGATGACTACACTGCTCATCCCCTCAGTACTGTGTGGGTGCAGGTGAGCTTTTCAAAACAGTGGAGGAAATGTTTCTGAGCTGAGGCTGATCTCAGTATCTTGGGTGCTATCAGAATTGTCTAATCGTGTCTATCAGTGATTGAGGAAAGGCCTCTGTGGAGGAGGGAGGTGAGTGCATCTGAATAGACTTTCACAAACCAGTTCTCAAAATCCCTTTATTTCTGTAGTAATTTGTTCTATCTCCAGGATGAGTACTTTATGCTTAAAGCTTTTCTCACTGTCAGTATAGGGAAATAAATACACAGGCAATATATGTTAATAATTGCTTTTTATGCTTTACCTTGTACAAAACTTACTTTGTTTTACAGATATATACAAACTATATGTTTTCTTTTGTCTGTGATTCAAACCACATCCTGTAATAGTCCTGTGGAAACATAGTGGGAAGTTTCTACTGTATAAAGGATCCCATGCTTTCAAATTATTCCTTTAACCACTGGTACAGGGAAGTCTGTGTTCAGCAACTCTGTCATAACAAAATGTTCTGCCCAAACAACTTCAGCAGAAGTGGTTTCAGTGGACTGGACATCTTCGCTAAACAAACATCCACTGTGAAGCATCTTTCAAGAACCCCACGTTGCTGTCTCATTTGCACTGGTGTAATGAATGCTTTCTGGCTGTTTGAGGGAATGTAAACTGAGGGGTTTGGCCAGGTCAACAAAAATCACCATTTCTAGTGAACAGAATAACATGAATAACACACCTGTTTCTATAAGGAAATAGTTTTATTAAAAAAAAAAAAAGAAGGAAAAAAGCAAGGCCTTGGGTAAAATAACTTACATAGACACTGCTGGGAAACAGCCTTTCAAACTGCAGTGCTTGGTAAGATACAAATGATGGATATTTTGTCTTTTTTAACATACCAGAAAGTAAGAAACAGACAGGGCTCTGTATTTTGTACTTTAGATGTCTCAAGCCAAAACTTGGGATGAAGTTTTCATAGGCTGCCCTTAAGTCTCTTTGGAAGCGTTCTTGTTTTATTTGCTGCCTTTAGCTTGTTTTCTTTTGTGGCTGCAGTGCCATGCAGACAGAAAGTACTCAACCTACACAGTGAGTATAATCAGCTAAAGCTGACATTCCTGGGTTGTGCTAAGTACATCTGAGAGAAATAAGCAGGATGTCAGCTGAAATGTCAGCTTGTTGCTGATTGAAATAGAAACACCTGTCTGTGCTGATGTGTAGTTCAGGAAGCAAAGACAACTGAACTAGGATAGCTGCTGGGGAAGGTACGCTGGACTTCGAATTCTGAAACAGTGGGATCCTGAAGATCAATAGTAATCTGTATTTCTCGGGTTAAAGCCTTAGTGGGGAAACAAATTAGGCTGTAAAGATGATAGAGGTGCTCTTTGCCCACAAATTTCCATAATATTCATTAAATTATACCTCAGTGTTTCTGAAGTATAGACCCAGTGGTGACTACATGAAATTGAAAGGCAATGCATTAAAATATATCTCTGTATGATAGGTTTGGGCTTTTTTGTTTTTAACGTATAGTGAAATTCATTGTTACAATGTACAACTGAAGTGGAAATCTTCTCAGAATTCAGAAAAGGACTACAGCTGTGGTCAATGAGACCATCTAGTGGTGCACTTAACAGGATGAAGGAAGTCCAAGGAATGCAGGCTTGAGGGTGGAAGAAATGTTCGCCAACTTTGTGAGGTTTCCTGCAACAATCTCTGCTGTCTGGTTCTCCATGTTCACACCGTGTCTATCTACACTTTCATTAGTCTGTGCTGCTCAGAAGGCACCGAATTTAGAGGCAAGCTCACTTGTGAATGTGTCTGAAGGGTGCAATAAATCAAAAAAGCAGCGTCAGACCAAGGTACTTGGTAAAGCAGAACTCCTTTTGATTTGACACAGGAGATCAGGAGTAGGAGTCCCTAATGTTCCATTGTAACACTGTCTGGTGTTAATTTCCTCTGTTTCCCTACTTAATTTCTGAACATAAGCAACAACCTCAGAAAAAGAGAAGTTACTCACTTTCAGAATTATCAGTGACAGATGAGCTCTACACATAACAGTTGGTTTGGGGTGTACAGCTGTTTGCTACATTATCAAACCCGACCCCCCAATATTTTCTGACGCATTACCTGTATTGACTACCACATAATTTCAGGTTGCCCTTAAGAGGAAACAGAAGGGAGTATAAATTTACCTGGCAACGGGTAAACTGCATAAATAAAGAAAAAATCAATAATGAAGGATAGATGAAATCAAAACAGGTAATGAGAAATGACAAAAAGAAGTATGCTGCTTTTTTTTTTTTTAAACTCAGGTACAGTGCGTGTGCCTGCCCATCTCTGGGTATGCATCTACTCGTATAGCTGGCAGTGTAAATTCTTAAAAAGAATACAAAAGACATTCTGTTGTAAAGTTTAAAGAATATTTAATAATTTTTTTAAAAATAAAATGTATATTTTTCAATTTTGTTCTGTATATGAATGCACAAAAATGTATAATCATCATTGCAGTGACAAAATCCAAGGAGCTGAGGAGATCTGCCCACTGTGGTAAGATACAGGTGACAATCTAAGAGAATTCACAATGGAATCCAAACACAATTTCCCATAGCGAGTCCTGACTTGTTATCTTACTGTGAATTGCCTAAGTAGCTATGAAGATCATTCACACATAGCACAATGATCCTTGTGGACAAAGTTAATAATGAGTTGGGTTTTAAAATAAATGCCACAATCAATGTTTTTTTTTCTTTCTCTTTTTTTTTCCTGCTTACCTCCAGTGCCACATTTTATCTAGCACAGCAATGAAGCCGAGTGGTAAGTGAAGGGCATTAACTTCTTCCATGCTGACAACATCCTGTCCTGCCTATAAATGGGGGAAGAAGCAGCCTGAAGCCACACGCGCTAAGGATTCTAATGGGTAAATGGAAATCAGCTTGTGAGAGGTGGGGGGGGTTGGGTAGATTCATGTTGCAGCCAGATTGCTGATGCTGGAAAATGTATTTGTACAACTCCGGTGCAGTTTCTCCCTCTTGGTTTTACAAATCATACATAAAGTGCTGCATTCAAATGGCAATTATTAAATGGAAGAATAAACCTGTACAAGTTGATGTAATTTGAAGGGGGAGGAGTAAAGAAATACTCACAGAATGCAAACTGGAGTGAATTTCAGTGATTGTGCATTATAATATGTTAGAGCTAAATAATTCTGTGGTACAAGCAATGCGATTTGGCTGCTGCTGACAGTTGCTGTGCAGGAAAATAAAAAACATTTTCTTAAATATATATATATATATTTCTTATAATTGTGAAGATGAAAAGCCAGAAGTATTTTGGACTGACTCTAAAAGCTAAATCCTGGTCTTGCTCTACTCAGTAGGTCCAGCTGTGCACCCTATGCCTTCACATCTTGTTATTAAGCAGAAAGAGCAAGGAGTTTAAATTAGGAGTTCTCTGCCTTGTGCTCTTTGTTGCCTTTGGTTCTGTCTATAAATGTATTGAGTCCTCCTTCAAGTTTAAAAATAAGTGAAAGTAATATAAGAGACCTTACTATGAAAGTGACAAAAACACAAAAGGAAGCAACTGGAATGACTTCTGTGTTACTCTGCATAAATGCGCTATGAGCACTAGGCATTATGTACAAGGTAATTGTAATCAACCAATTCCATGTCAAGTTTTATACATAATACAGAACAATCTGGTTTTGCTTTTTAGAAAAAGAATTGCTGCTGTTACACAACACAGAACAGTCTAACCTCATCAGGAGGAGAAGGATGTAATGCTTTTGAAAAGAAATATGATAAAGCTGAGGCGTGTTATAGTCAGTATGTTCAGAAGTTTGAAATTGGATTGTGCTGGTAATGCTTTAAGCACCATAATATCTGCTAGTCTTGCATGAAGAGAGTCAATAACATCAAATATAGAAAACAGTCCAGTTTGAACTCGTGATAAGTTGCACCAGCACCTCTGTTGGCAGTGAGTTTTGTTGTGTTTTTCTCAGTAGGTGCTGCTGTTGCAATAAGTTTTACAAAGTGAATGCTGTTCATACTGTCTGTAGATACGTGTTTCTGAAAACTGAGGCAGTTTGTCTTGTTGTAAGGATGCATGAAGTGTGGCACATGATTAGAGGGAACCAGAAAATGCAACGTGTCTTCCCTGTTTCTCATTCTGTGTTTTTATTTCTGTAGGTGTAGCTGAAAGTCTGCCTAGCAGTCTGCTCTAAGAGTTCAGCATGCATTATTGGAAGGCTCACAGGATGAGGCCTGTGATGTCTTCTCCCTACACCACCATCAGGCAAACTGATGAGTGTTGCCTTCTGCAGAAACTCTGTTGCACAACGGTTTGCTCTTATCAGCTGAGCCATCAGGCCTGCTGTCAATCTGTTAATTTTTAATGGCTGGGATCACTACAGATAGACTTGTCTACTTTTATCTTTCTTAAAAAATCAATGTTTTATTAATGTGTTCATCATTTTGTTATGCTTTTCAGTGTTGGAAACTCAGAGCTGTCAGCAAAAGCAAACAGTGAGTACAAACTAAGAATCATGGGAAAAACTCACACATGGTACATCTAGGCTACAACTGTTTGCAGTTAAGAAAAACTGAGAGAGAAAGGAAAGGAGAAAAGTTCTGCTGTTGCTTCAAGAGTGCAACTGTTGACAAGCCAGCCTGGGCTCAAGAATCAGCGAGCATCAAGCCCATCGTGTTTACAACTCCACAAGTAAATCTTGCTCAGGACACAGATTGTCTGTGTATTCACTGGGATACTCAGTGTTGAACTTCAGTCACAGGTTATGCTCTGTTAACATTTGTGGCTTGCTGGCACGGTAATAAAAACCTTCAGTGGTGGTGAGGCTGCTATGATAGCTTGTGATTAGGAAGCCACATAATGCATACACAAGTAGTGCATTACTTTCACTTTACTTTGCACAGCTAAATGCCCCATGCTGCAGGAGCTGATGGATAAAAGGGGGCATAAGTGAGAATGAGACTCACTGATGTTTTAGGTCCAGAGAAGGGTTACTGCTAGGGCTAAGGTGATGTTCAATACTGTAGGTTATTACTGAAACTGCCTTAAATCAAGATAAGCAAAATGTCACTTGTGACTGAGACCTGCTGTTGTAAGCACCGAAGGTACAGGTTAACTTGTGTGCCTGAGCTTGATGTATGTTTCTAGTCTGGCCCAATAGAAATGGATGCACTGGGCTTTCTGTGAAAACAGGCCACTGTGGTTGGCTCTCGTCTATAACTGAGAGGTCCTCAAAAGGCTGCTCCCCCAGAGCAGGCCAGGTGGCTTGCTGTGATAGCCTATTCCCTGCTATCTCCTTTCCCCAGGATGCTTCAGCATTACCTGGAGCTGGGTGCTGACAGGGAATTGTTTGAATAACAGGAAGCATTTAATTCATCAGATTCTACGAGGGTCCTGTATAAATTACTTCAGTTACTCAAGCAGAGTGGGGAATGGGACAACCAGTGGCTGTTTCTTGGCAAGAGGAAAGCAATGACTTAGATTTCTGCAAATTCCAGAAAGTGTGGGCATATTGTAGCCAACAGCCTTTGAAGCCAGGAGGAGGAAGATGGGTATGAAAAGCACAAATGTGAGATGACTTCAGTTCTAACAAAGACTGATGTGCCTTAGCGGTTTCAAGCATACAGCTGAAAAAAAACCTGCTAAGCATAAAAACATCTGAAGTCTTAATAACTCTTATAAAAATGAGCAATGTGCAAAGATTTTTCCTTAGCAAGAACTCTATCATACCTGCAGATGATGATATTTCCAGAGTAAATTAATGAAATGGTGACATTCAGGGAAGGAACAGCTGACAGCATAGTACAAATCTTCAAGCATGGAAATGAGTGATATTTTTTGGCAGGCTAACTTGAAACAGAAATGATAAAAAATAAAATCATAGTAGAATGACTAAGGAGCCCACTCACAGGTTGTTTACTGAAATGAAGATACAGCTGAAAGTAATTACTTGTTTCCCAAAGGTATAACCGATAGTGCCTCCTGCAAGAAATCCTTCCTGGTTATTTCAGTTGGAATGTAAAATGGGATAGAAAGGTTCCCACTTTCTGAGATTAGATGCTGGTTATTTTCACCTCCTTTCAGAACTGTGTGAATCTAACATATATTACATATACAGTCAGCTATCACCTATATGCCAGTGGCAATTAATAACTGTTCAATATTGTTTTCCCTTAACAGCCAGATTTCACTGTACAGATTCAGATTAAAAGCCTGACATCACAGCACATGAAATTAAAAATACTCCTTTGAAAGAACATATTTCTGAAGATGATCCTCTCCTGGCTACAAAATCATCTTGAGAGACTTGGAGCAAAGGCTGCTTGCTCTTGACATTTTAGCTGTGTGCAAACTGTAGTAAAATTACACCTGCATTCAGTGTGAGCTACTCTGTACCTTCCTTCCGTGCTGAAGAATGTATATTTTCTACATCTTCTCTTCCAGACTGGAATGCTGGAAGGCAACCTGGCAGGTTTCACAGAGGTTGTGTCAGTACAGTCTTTTCCTAACGCTGGTTTGCAGATGTGCCCCTCATCAGCAGCCTCCTTTTGCCTTGCCGTGGGCCACAGGAAAGGAACCACGGCTGTTTGCGGGTTTTCTTCTGTTCAAAGACAAGGCTGCTTCTTACCTGTGCCAGTTCAAGTACTGAATCTTTCTTTTCTTCCTCCTTCAATAAAATGGGGTGATTCACAAAATCTCCAGAAAGATAGCATTATACACAGTTTATAGTACAAAGGGGGGGGAAAAAAAGGTCAGAAGAATGAGCATGAAGGAGTTTCCTCCTGTGTCCTTCGGAGGAGAAGCAAAAAGACTGGGAATGGTATCTATGCACAGTAGGTGTCTGCCTTGACTACCTGACAATACATGGTCATTGCAAAGGTGAGTCCAAGAATCTAAGAGAAAAAGAAATAATAATCATTTTTCAGTAAGATAGAATCTACTGAAACCAAAGAAAACAAAACAAAACACAGAGGGAGAAGCATGCTTACACTGGTTTTGTTCGTGCACAGAAAGACACATCACACACTGCTTTTCCTGCCAGCTCATGTCCTCGTTTCTGTTCCTAGTTTCTGCCTGCCTTTTATCCTTATCTGTATTGCTGTTTTACAGAATGAACAATGAGGGCACAGGAGAGCTGATTTCTCCATGGAAAGCAGTGACCAGATACTGGGGAGAGGTACATTGAAAAGAAATGTTTGAATGTCTTTTGCTCAGAGATGTTTTATAGTAGCAACCTGCTTGGCTGTGGGGCTGTGGTTATCTCTGTAGCTGTTGTTTTGAAAGACAAGCAGTTTCATCTCTGACCCAAAGGATGCTGTGGTTTACTTTACTGCGCTTTACTTTTCCAAGCATGTGTGTGCACAGATCCCTTTGGGGGAATCGCTGGAGACTGCCCCTGCATTAATCATAATCATCAGTGGCTCATCAACAATGTATGTGTCTTTCCTTCTGCTCAGACTGTTCAAGAGAAGCAGCAGGCAGAGGTGGCTGCTTCTCCCAGCCTGAATACTGACCTGCTGCACTGCCTCTGGTACAGTAATTCCTCAGAAAAGGGGATGGAAAGACAATTCTGTTTTCCTTCTATTTAAAGTACTTATTTACACTAATTGGTTATTGCTGTTCTTTTACAACAAACACCACTGTACAAATTTTCATTGAGATAAAGGTTTGCCTGGTAAAATTTGTTGGTGTGAATTCTATTTTAAGCACCTAATTAATTCAACCACGTAAATGTTAAGGTTTCCTTAAGTGGTAGATTCCATCAATGAATATTCTTGAAAGAACGTGAATTATGCCTATGCTGCTTCATAAATAAACAACAAAAGAAGGTTATGTAGTTGTTTATCTTCTTTGCTGTCCATGAATATGAAATAAATGTGAGGCATTGATTAGCTGACTTTTGGAAGTAGCCCCTAGAAAAATGCCTTCTATTTCCCAGTAAAGGAACACCTTCAGGGACAGCTGTGCAATAAAAGCTGAGTGGCTGAATGTGTTACACAATTTCCAGCATGCAGGACTGAAGATTCTCCCACCAACATCTGCTGTACGTCCTTCAAGTTGTGTCACGGTGTGATTCTAACTGTAATATCATTAACATGAAAAACAAAAGCTGTCACATACTTAGGGCGATATCAACCACAGCACAGCGACAACAGAGGGAGCCCAGTTCATGTTAGGTGACAGTGGATCAAGTCTTTCATCATCAATTACATTCAATCACACAGTGCAGTTCAGGACAGACTCTGATGAAAGCTTTTCTGTTCTGAGGTATTTTCTCTGTATTTCAGAGCACTTGCTGGCAGCATTAATTAGCATTTTTAGATAGTCTGAAATGTCTTCTCCCATTGAAAATTAGTCAGTTCTGCTGGTCAGAAAGCTGGTATTTGCTCTTAAATTCCTTCAATATAATCAAGGTCAGTGAGGAGGAAACTTCCATGGTCTGCTGAGTTTTTCATGCATCTTTTAAAGATTCCTTAAGTGCTAGGTAGATGCTAAAAAGCCTTTTTTTTGTTTAAGTGTGGTGACATGTTAACAACAGAACCTTCTTACATTGTCTCTCTGCCATATGACCTTGCTGCATGCACTTACCTGTTTTTTGAGCATATCTGCTTAAAACTTTGGAAAGCAGAACAAAACTGTACTGAATTTGGGCCCACAAGGAGTCAGGCATTTGCACTGATAAGTTGTAGCCATGACTTACAAGAAAGTGAGACGTGTTGTCCTGCTTAAGCCAAGATACTGTTAGAAAGAGCACAAGCTGAATCCCAGTTTCTGACCCCAGATTCTCTCTTGCTGCTCCAGTATTACACCAGGCAAATTTTAAAGCAATGCATTAATTTGGAGGTACATGGCCTTAGTTTAGTGATGCCATCCTTTCTGCTCATGTGTTGAGTGTGAGAGAGAGGTGCAACTGGAAATTAAACTCTGTCTTCTTCACTCTGTGTGTGGTGTTCAGGAGTGAGACCTTATGCTATACGGGCCTGTCAAACAGCTGTAAGTGCCAGAGTTCTAGTGCAGCTTTCACATACTTCAGGCTAAGGATTGTACCAGCACGGCTGCACTGGGGCCAGAATCAGCACTGCTGGATTAAAGATACAAACATATATTTCAGAGAATTCTGCACTGATGACTGACCCTTCTGTGACCAAAGTTAGGCTGGAAGTAACTGCAAGTAAAAATCTTACTGACAACTCTGTGCTAGTCTTGCCTGCTTTCACTGAAATTAATTGAAATGGAATATGGTTTATTGTTAAGGTGGAATTATGGAAATAACAGCTAAACTTAGAACTTACCCTGGGACTCTGAATGGGCTTGAAAACTTAAGCTACCTTTAGGCTATTTTAACATTAGATATTTAGGCTAAACTGGCTGCACTCTTTGGAAAATTACTGGACACATACTGGTGCTCTAAAAGACAACGCACTCCGCCATGATCAGGATTCTGTCTTGGGATGTTGTGGACTACCTCTGCATTAATCAAGTGTGTGCCTTAGATAAACCACTTTACAGTGCACAGAAAATGTGGGCAGTATTCCCAGTCTGGTATCTCATGCTCAATATTCTAACAGAAAGAAAATACAGGAGAGAGATTTAAGTCTCTCAGAGTGCCAACTCAGAATTACTAAGTTAGTACTGGGCAGACTTTGTTTGCTTGTTATTTGGTTCTGAGTACTTAGGATTTGAAAACCACTTTTAAAGTGTACCTGCACCAGAACTGTGCACAATCCAAAGATCCCCACTGCTAGTAAGTTCTCCTGGAGCCATATTTTCACTGTTTCGTAGCAAGGCTGGAATAAAACAGAATATGGTATTAGCCATAAACACACTGCTGTACTCCCCTGGGAATATACAGACAGGAAAGAGCCAGATCACACAAAGCTGCTGGGTACTGTGCTTCATCTTGGCAGTACTGGAGTGAATACAGTGCATTTCTGATTTAAAAGCTTGAGCATGGAGCACTGACTGTAATGCCACCTCCAAACCACCGCACAACCACTGTTCCACACAAACTGGGCCAGTAACTAAAAATGAGCAAGCACTGGATTCGGGACACCTTTCCCCTCTAAAATCCAACTAAAAGCAGTTAGAATTTTGGAACGAGCCTTTATTTATTTTTCTCCATGTTTCTAGAAAAGTTTATCATGTAATGTATGTAATAAAAAAATATTTGCACGTGCACACATATTTACATACTATATGTATGTGTACACATATATGCAGTAAACATTATTATTATTTTTACATTAATCTTTATTGAACATCACTGTTCAATAGCTTCTCCTGTTGCATGTGAGCTGATTTCTTACCATTTTCCATCAGTTTAAATTGCAGTATGAGTGTTCCTCTGTTATTTTATTTGTGCTTTGAATTCTGCAATAGCTCTAACCTCATGTTTTTGGCCTGGACTGGTGAGTTGAGAATCGGCCTAAGCAAAACCTTTCTTTAAATACCGTGCTCTTCCTCTGTATGACAACCAGAAGTTGTGCCCCGTGCCCTGTAAATGTACCTGGGCAAGAGTACTCTGCTTTCAGTTAGCAGCTTTCACGGCACGCAACAAGGATTAATGCCTGTCTGAGATGTGGTTTCAGCCTGGTTAACCTGCACTGATTACCTTGGTACCCTGAATAAAACGCAATAAGAACTTTTAAGTCCTTAAATTGAGAATTTGACTTGGAGCCATATTTGGTTGCACCTCAGCCTCTACCACTGCCAATCCGCATGCACAAAATCCCACTGAAGAACAGCCAAGACACTTTGTACTTTCTTTGCAAAGCACCGAAGCTAGCAAAACTTCATTTTAATTCCACTTCATCAGCTGGCGTTGCCCCGCACCCCAGGCTTACCTGCTCACCTTGCCTCATGGCTGCTTAGGCCACACAAAGCTACTGCTATGGCAGTGCTGCAGGCTTGTGTTAGTTGTATGGGCAGCCATTTGCCTTCAACTTAATCCAGTAGGTGGACGTGAACAAAGACGATCCTGTCATTGTCCAGCTTAATCTACCTAGGCTGTTCTGATCAGTGAAGGTATTCGTCTGCAACATGAAACAACAGCTCAGAAAGCCTTCAGCTCCCTAGAAGCATTTGAATGGATGGCTTCATTGGAGGCAAAAAGTCACAGCTCAAAGTAAGCCTTCCCACTTAGAGATGATCAGGGTTACATCACTACCTTATCACCTGCACACTCTGCAGCCATCTGCCTGCCTGCCTGCCCTTTGTACGGAGGCTGCTGAGCTACTGAAGAGCCACTCACCGCTTTCCACCAGGTCCCTGGGGAATGGAGCCCACAGTTCTCGCTGAATTCCAGGCAGCAGGAGTCCGGCACCCGAGTTGTGTTGTACACCTCAAACCAGTCGGTGTAGTTTGAGACTCCACAACATCTGAACTGGAAGAAGAACCAAGGCAATACTGTAAGGATGATCTGGTGTGTGCTTGTTCTGAGGCAGTGGAAAAATCTTCCAAGCCTCTTGCTGGATACGAACTGGACCTTATTCAGTGCACTGAATTACATTTGATTACACCAGAAGGGGTTTGATATTTTAAAGAAATGTAGTATTTCCTCAGCTTTACCTACAGCTACTAATGTAGCTAATGTGCAGACAAGAAGCAAAGGCCTTATATGCAGTGGCAGGATGCTGCAGGAGCTGAAGCAGGACATTGCCAGACACATATTGAGGTTAAGAGTGACTGCACAGGATTATGATGATCATTTTTATTTTGCTGACAGGAAAAAAATATTCAGGACACAGGTACAGTATCCAGGAGGTAAAGGCAGTGTGATCTGTACTGCATAGTACTTCTAAAATCACAATTTAAGTTAACGAGGCAAACTTCTTTCTGTGCTAATCATTTCTGAAAGCCTTTGTGTCTCAGTAAAAGTTTTGTTTCCAATTCTTCTCTCTGGTGCAGCTCCTTAATGTTGCTGTTTGGTATTACTAAGTAATGGGACTTCAAGAGTGCACAGAGTGATGCAATGCACAATGACCACATCAGTGCTAACTCGCAAGGTTTGTTACATTTGCATGGTGGGATGCAAGTGCAGGAAATGTATGTAAAAGCACAAGGAATGGCTCTGTGATCATCTTCCCCTGTGGGAACTGTGATGTGCCTGTAATACAAAACAAGCAAGGATCATTAGCATGTAGATGTATACACCATCTGCCTCTCCTGTGCTAACTCAGATGTATAAACCTGTAGGTATCAAGGCACTCCAGCACTCGCTTTAATGAGTGAAACAAGGCAGCCTGCATGGCTTTATAGGCATGGAGCTGCAGAGCTCTCAGCTACAAGCAGTACTTCAGACTTTTCCAAGGCTATACCAGCAACCTACTTGGCCCTGAAACAACTTGCCAACATCTTTTTAAACCTGATTGTATCTGAGCCCACTTTTTCACTTCCGTACACAACCCGTTCCTCATGTTTCTGATAACTCATCATCATGCCAAATTCTGCATCACCAGGACTTAGGACCTAATTCAGACCCTGGTATTTTACACAGCCCCAGGGAGAGTTTTCCCTCTGAAATAATGGGGTTTGTGGGCATTGAGGGGGCCGGTCGCTGTGAACACAGCAGAGCTGCCATTCAAGACCAATAGAGGGCAGAGGTGTCACACGCTGCCTTGCTCATCCTACATTTCTTCAAGTGCTCGCAGAATGAGGCCTGCCATACAGCCGTTTCAGTGCTCACCGTGCTGAGCTTTTTCAGCCAAACAAACAACATCCAGATTTTTCTCCTGGAGTAGCACCTCCCTAAGATTCTGCTCAGAATTCTGATTTGGTCCGTGGCAGCAATCAAGCCTTAGCTTGTAAACTCAGAAATGAAACATTCACAAGCTGCATCTTCCACAACATGACTCAAAAGGGAAAAAAAGTTTGTGACTTTTTTTCCTTTGTGTTCCCACACACAAGGCAGCAGTTCATGAGCAAGAGGTCCCAAAAGCAGATAGAAGCAGTATGGAACAAACGCCACATGTACGAAAAGTAAGGGTTTATCTGGAAATCTTACAGGAAGGTCTTGCAGGCTGTCACCATTCGCTATCAATCAGCTCCTTGGATAGATGGAGGTGACAGACAGCCTGTCTGTCAAGCAAGCCTTGAAAACGTGGCTCAGACATGATGCAGAGAGTGAAACAGTGAGGTCTGAGGCATCTGAGTGACGTTCTGGCCAAACACAGGTGACACAAGTTTGCATGATCGGAACTGAACCCCTTCTCCCCATAACTTTGCATGGATGAAGGTGTCAAAGTCTGACAGGCTAAGGTAATGAAGTGTAGGTTTTGTAGTCTTGCAGCTCAGCTGAAGGAGTTGAAAACAATTGTTCCTATGGGGTCAGCAAAGCAGACTGTGGCAAGGTCTAGGATTGGGATTCCTAACAGTGTCAAACTCTCCAGTAGGCCAAAAAGTGGAAATAGGAGAGGCAGAGACAAATTTGGCCTAGGCTTGGTCACCCATTCCATGCCAGTGCAGGTTCTCTGTGTAGTGTATAAGAGCAGAGGATTAAATATTGCAATTCACCTGCCACTGTTGACAGATAAGGCAGTCCCAGCAAGAGGAGAAAGGGCTAAGAAGAGATCAAGGGTGAGAAACAGAATGAAGTTGCACAAGGTTTGTGGGACTGGAAGAAATAATGATAACACATCAAAGGAGATGCCATGCCCTTGGAAAACAAAGAAAGGATGAGCAACGGAATTAAGCAGTGGCTCATACAGAATTCTAAAACCAAGTACTAACACCACAGAAACTGGAGAGCATACAGGCAAGTAAGCAGTATTCAGTGAAGATCAGGTCAGATGAACAGTATCTGCAGGGAGCACTGACCCATGGCAGTAGGTCAATCAAGAGGCAAGAACTAGGAAATAAGCTGCAGTGCGTCTGAATGAGTCACCAGTACAGATCCAGATCGAAGCCTAAAAGATAATTACAAACTATTTGTTCTTATTTTGGTGAATCTAGATTGAGACACTTCAACAAGGGTCAATTTTCAGCATATGGCAGATGCTGTCTTGAAAACAGCAGTAATTTTAGGACACCTTGACTCGGGCACCTCAGATCATTTGATGCTAGGGCTTGTAGCTACGATAGAGCATGTGTAATTAGATGTAATTGTGCACATCTGCATGAACAAATGCAGGTACTTAAGGCACAAGGTGACAGTCAGGTAGGAGACACACACACACTACACACTGAAACAAGCAGAAAGCTTGTCGAATGCCTCTGTGTCTCCGGCCTGCTGCTGCTGAACATTTCCAGGAATACTGATGAAATGCTGCTGTTTCACATGTTTCATGTGGGATGTTCTTTCTCCTGAGATATCAAATCACTTTTTTTTCCCCCTCCTTTTTAAAGAGGCATTGATCACTCCCTTGTATTGATTCCGGGAGCTCTGAAATGGCGCACTGGTTCCCAAGCACTCAGGACACACTGGGCTGCTCAGCCCAATGTGCTGCTGCAGTGCTTTTTCCAGCCAAACTGCATCCAGTGGCACTCTGGTCTCTGTGCTGTACTTCTGGAATGCAGAGCTGCTTGCAGAGTGCTTTATTTTTGCATTAATCAGCAATTACTGCTTGGGATACCTAGGGCCAGGAATTAATGTTAAACACAACATGTCTATCCTACGGCTGTGGAAATATGAAGAAACAGAATACTGTATGGATTTTACTGGTATTTAATACCAGTATTGGCCCTGCATGTGACAGGGGCTTGAAGCTTTATGATCTTTGAGGTCCCTTCCAACTCAAGCCATTGTATGATTTTATGAAATTCTAAATAAGCCTTTTTTCCTACCAATATCTCACAAGAGCAGACAGGTTGGGACAGGGTTTTTAAAATGAATGAATAAACTTGACCGTGCAGACACCCAGTCCTTGCCTTGGTCCAGTTTTAGCAATTACTAATTGGTTTTGTGAATGTGACAGAGCAGGAAGGACAGGGTAGGGTGCCCTTTTCCTCCATCACTGCAAAAAGTAATGAAAAAGATAATTACAATTTGAAATCATATAACGTTTAATGGATTTCTGGGATTACTTCAGCTATTATGCCACTGTATGTTTTGATCTAACACTGAACAGGGTGGAGGGAGACTGGGTCAAATTTTGTTCTCAGTTACAGTGGTCGAAATAGACATGAAAGGCATCACACAGCAATAAAAGTGAGCTGAATTTGCTCACTTTGGTGAAGCTAATGCTTTTCCAACATGCTCCTCAAATTACTGCCTGGTTAGTTAAAAGGAGAACTGTTCCAATATCGATCACAAAATTGTTGGGATGAAGCAACATTTTAAAAATTAATGCCTGTTTCTCGTTTCCTAATGATCGCCACCTGGAACTTCACCTAGTCCTGGCTGTTGAGGAGCATAATCAGCATAACTTACATCCTAAACTATCTACATTTTAATCATATTAAAAAAAATAATAATAATAAAAATTGTATGCTTTTGTGGGCTTCAGTCACAATGTGCAAAAGTCACCTGCTCATGCAACAGATTCTTTTACAGTTTGAAAATCCATTGAGAAAAGGCAGTGAGTTTGGCAACCTGAGGGTATTAAAAAGAAATCAATGAAGTGTTCCAATTTGAAACAGCTCCCTGACCAAAAGGCTGAACAGCACTGCGGAATGAGTCTAGAGCTTTCCCTCTAACATGCATTGCATGTGTGCAGGTGAGTCCTACTCTTTCACTGGCAATCAGAACAGAGCCAAACCAGTAGTCCTGCTGACACCTGGGCCTGTGGGACCTCACTGTTCCCTCATTCCCAGTTCCTTATGATGTGTATCCTTCTGTTAAAAAGAGAAAACAACTGCTTAAAGCACAAAAGCTTCAATGAAGAAAGGCCTCCACAAGAATGGAAACAAGATTGCCAGAACCCAGAAGAAACACAAGAATCGCCATTCACAAGTGCCTGTGTTTGCACCAGATAGCCATACTCTCTAGCTATGATCAGCTATTCCCATAAAAACCAAATGGCACCTGCTCCACATGGTTCTCCTTCTCTATGGGGAAGGTGCCATACACAGGAGGGGATGGTCTCTAAGTTACCAGGAAGATGCCTGAGGAAGTTAAGGCCCCTGTGGCTGAGTGCTTTCACCACAGTGCCATCTTCCTGTTCAAACTCAGAATCATAACTTTGCAGAGAAAGTGTTAATGTGGAGGGGAGGGAAAAAGAAGATCATGGGTTCTGCTACTGTCATGTATTTTACTTTTTTTTCTGATGCTCCTCTTGTGATGCTATCCACATACACACACAGCCCATAGCTCAACCAATGACTGATCTCTACTGGGTCCATGAAAAGAATCCGTGCTGAGACATTCTCCTGCATGGCAACACGATTAGTTCTAGTGTGGGGTTTTTGAGAGCTGTTTTTCAGGAGCCAGAATGAAAACAGCAATTCTGGACTGGGACCTTCCCATCCTGAAGTCCCCTGTATGCTCCTAATCCTCCTATCAGTGATTACACTCTACTGATTAGCAGTGTAAGAAGTACCGATTACTACAGAACACAAAAAATAATACTTGGCATTTACATAGTGCTATTCAAGTGTAAAGTGCTTTACATAATTAACCATGCTGGGATTGCCTTCACTGCACCACTGCAAGTCTATTCCAAAATACTTTAGAAAGATACACATGAAAAACTACCATGCAGAGCAGTAAATATGGATCTCTGGGAGCATTTTTCTTTTGTCCTCAGTGCCCAGCACTGGGAACATGCTGACTTTAACACTATGTCAAGACAGTGCATGGGAATTTCAAAGTTGCCATGTTAGGAAAGAGTGATGGACCAAGGCTCTAGGTGGCACTTCCCTGTTATCTTCTGGGCTCCCAAGAACTAGCTGATATCTGAAACTGAAAAGACCCCCTTTACACACTAATAGATTTCAAAGGCCAAAGGAACCATTAAAATGATCTAGCATTGTCTGTAGCAATACACACACCACAGACTATCAAGCCCAACCTTGCCACTCAACAAGACTATTTCTTTTAGAAAAAACCCTACACACAATTCAGAGGAGGATCCAGCATCCTGCTGCACAATGGCATCTTACCATCAAATATTTCTATTCTGTTTTAGCTCTCAGATCAATATCAGTGTCCTCTGCTTTCAAGAGCCATTTTCCTTCCTGTTCTCTTTAAGGACTGCAAGCAAATCACTACTTCATCTTTTGCTATTTATAGAAAGCATTTTGAATTTCTCACCTCAAAGTAAATCTCCATAGTTCTGATTATTCTGGTGCAACTTTTCTGTATCCCATTCAATTTGGGAACATCTTTTAAAAAACTTGGGTAAGAGAGCTAGGCATACCTGTATATACTGATACACCTATTTTACAGAAAGGAAGCAGGAGCATGGGTTTTATGTCCCATAAATCCTCCATATAATTCCTTTCCCCCCACATTATACATAAACTATTAACACCTCTTGGTCTATTAATATTTCCTTCAAATATCTTAGTAAATTTTACTACATAATAAAGTTAGGAGCTTCTGTATTTTGTTTGAAATAAGCAATTACATCAAACATTTTCTCTGTATTTCATATGGCTCGCTGTTGTGCCGGCACTTCAAAACGTACTTCTCCTATCAGGAGTTTAGACCTTCTCCTATCCAGTCATAGTATTGGAAGAGAAAAATATGACCAGGTTTTGCAAAATGCTGAGTCCCCTTAATGATTAACAAAGGAACCTTTCACATAGAATTGCTGGATGCAAGATGGGAGAACTTGCTTGCTGGACCTGAGCTGTTTTAAGAATTTCATACACAGCCACTCTGCTGCACTCAACGCAGGCAGGACACACAGCCCCAGAGACAGACACAGATGAGTAAACCGATGTCTCGCTTCTGGCAGCGACCTTGAACATTTAACCTCCCAAGCCCTTCCTTAGCTGACTGCAGACTCCTGTTTCCTGATATTGGACAGAAGAGCCCTTGTGAAACTTCAGCACCATCAGACTGAAAGGTGTGCAGTTCAGGATTTCAGTAAAGGGTAAACATGTGGGTTTATAGCACCAGAATGTGATAGGTTCCCATTCATCACCTTGAGTAATTCATATATAAGGATTGAAGGATGGGCAGAGGTTGTTTAAGACATCAGAGGCAAGACGGAGTTCTGCATGTCTGTACTGTGCTAGCACCTCTGGAAGGAGAAGCTCTGAGAAAACTAACTGAGATTTTCAGGGAGAAACCACGGCAGCACGAGTGTTTTTTCCCACAGCTGAAGAAAAGTTGAAACATGTTCTTCGTTCAAGGAGGATTACTCAGATTAGAAAGATCATACCCATGAGCAATGACTGCATTGAATATGAAAAGAGAAGGACAGAGCTAATAAATCTGGACTGTAGGTGATGGCATTTCCTCAGCAAGCCGGACAAGGGCAAAAGGAAAAAGGCAGCTACAGAGTTGAGCCTTGCCTTGTGAGACAAACACTGGCAGAGCATTGTCAGAGAATTGGAAGGATGTGACAGTGATGGTAACACAGCAAAAAGTGTTCCCAGCCCATCTGTGATGGAGAATGACTGAATTCTGCTGGGAAAAAAAAAGCACTGACTGTAGGAGGAGGTTGCAAACACCATGGACAGTTTCCATTTTAACTGCAATAAACAGGAGACAAGTCAGAAATGAATTGTATTTGAGGTGTTTGTTATCATGCTATCATTGTTCACTCCAATATCAGTTATCACTTCGACTTTAAAGAGACGATTTCCTGTTTGACCCTCTACTCTACTCTCTGCACAGCAATCAAAGTGATATTTAGGTGTCAACACAATATAAATATTTAACAGAAATAAGCTATCCCGGCCAACGAGAAATAAGCAAAAATCAACATTTGCAACAGAAAGTATTTCAGTTGCTAATGTGCTCATTGGATAGGAGGAAAAGGTTGGTATGGGATCTAGGGGTTTAATTAGGTTCGAACACAGAATTTGCTGTTTCAGAACCCAGAGGGTAAAGAGGAAGGGAAAATAAATAAATAAATCAGACTTACATCTGTTTGAATGATGCTCCATGCATTAGTTAGGCCGATATTTCCATCTGTCCCATACAAATGAAGCCCTTTCTTCAGATCCCGCTGAGCATACTTGTCAATCTAAAACAACAAAAGACATAAAACTCAACGTTTGCTGATTACAGCATTTCAAAATCAAAGTGTGGGGACAGAGAGATATAAGACAACAGTCAGATACTGGAACAAACAAAAAGCTAACTGGCATTTCTCCTGTATAACTGTTATCTATTACAGGTCTCCGAGTTTCATAGGGAACATGAGGAGCTCCTATTCAAAGTTAATGCTCATGTTTTCAACTGCAGACCTCCACAACATCTTTTCCCTTCTCATTTAATCACCAAAGTGCTATAGAGAGGAAGTAAATAATAAATGGATATTCATAGTTTAACCTGATGCTTCTGCTGGAAATGAAAAGCCATGAGTTGCGCTGCCCATATATGCTCATACTTTCCCCCTTCCCCGTTCCACTGGGTGCCTCCCAGTGCTGTTGGCCTGATGGACAGCATAGGCACAGCAGGAAGGAGAGGCAGACCTGTCCCTTCTCTATCAGTCTGCTATAAATTCAACCAACAAATATGGTGCCACTCCGATCTTTTTGCTGCAACAGTGAAAATGATAAAATAAATGGACTGTTAGCTTCATGGGGACATCTAAGTTAATGCACGCTCCTCTTCCGTATCAGACAACGGACACATAATGGATTCTTTACTGAATGCCCCTCAGACTGCAGCCGCTCCAGCTGAGGGCATCTAAAATGAAACCAATGCTAATTTGGAGTTCACAAAGGACACAGAGCTACTCTTCTTCTACCATACACCAGGATTTCCCATTGACATATTTTTTTCAGAACTGGTTTTGTTTGCTCCAGGAAAAAAAAGGGGATGCAAAGCATTCCCATAGTGTGAAACAGGAATTCTGAACCCTTTTCATTATTATGGTGGTAAATGTAATATTGCTCAATTAAGAGGGTAAATGTGAAGTTACTCAACCACATGACTCCACAACAAACTATGGCCTCAAAAGGTCTTCACACCCAAAAAATCTCTGCTTGTATGCACACAGGTTATGTTTGGTGTCTCCAGTTCTTTCATTCTGCCCCTGGAAGTTAACTACAACCAAGATTAGCCACCGATAAAATACAGCTTTACGACAGTACATGAAAAAGCTACCTCTTACTCTCAATACCTTGATAGTCTCATGGATGACTATCTTGAACATAAGGTGCTGTGCTACCACTGCAATCATTGTCCTAAGCTGCTTCTGATGTTATGCAGAGGTTACACACAGTCACTGGAACATTAATTAGAAGAGAAAAGCAAAGCTGAGAGCTATCATTAAGCTTAAGGTTAGTTGAGAAAATTACAGGCAATAAATGATAAGCTTATATGCACGTGGGATTCCTAGTCTTCATTTAAGAATTGGACTGAGCCAGGTTTCAGCTCTTCATATACCCCCAGTGTACATCCCTGTGCCTGGACTGGACCTGGTCTTGAGCAGAGCCATCAATTAGGATGGACAGGCACAGTTGTGCCGCATGCTCGAGAGAAGCTTGGAAATGTAGTTGGTGTCCTACAGAGGTACTGAGATAAATTGATTGTTGAAAAACTAATTCAGAAAGGGACAGGTGAAGAGGAACAGCATGGCTGAGGGCAGATATCTAGCTATTAGATTTATTGCCTTGAAGACAAAAGAGAAAGGTCTACTTGGAATATTAATTTATCACACTTAACAAGATCTGCCCTGCAAATTGAGAGAGCTGCACATCAGCCCACCATTCCCATCACCTCTAATCTGGAAGAAGGGGGAAGAGGTCAAATTAAACAGTGATGTTTCTCTGAAATCCAAGTGGCGTGCTACCAGAAGGATGCAAAACGTGCAATTTGCATTTCTACACTCAAATTTTGCTTGTCAAACCAATGCAGTGCCTCAGCATGGTAATCCTTTTATCTGGGCTCACACGCTGCCCTTGTTAAGGCAATCTTCATTCCCTGCTTGAGATCAATAATGTTTAATAACTTACAATCAGCATTTATAAAGTACTTCAAGATCAAAAGTAATGTTTTGTTAGTTTGTGTGTGCTTTGACATGGTCCCAGTAGATTGCCTCTGCACGCATTCCTGCTCTTCCGTTCTACCTGCAGAAGACCCACTAATCAGCAACCTGCAGAGACAAAGAAAACCCTCTTTTCCTCTTAAAATTAACCACATTTCCTGGCATACACAGTGTTCACAGTATAAAATTCTTGCACAACTAGTAACAGCTTTCCATATTTCAGAAACTGAGCAGAATGCTACTCAAGAAAACATGTATTTCAAGACCAGTTCTCTTGCTAGTATATCAAAGCAACAGCATCAAATCCCTCAGCATCCATTTGTGAGCATTGTATGGCCCACCATTATTATTTGTCAGTTTAGAAAAAAGTGCTTGTTTGAATCTTGTTTAGAAGAGGATACAAGTGTTTTATAATCTCACACTATGCGTGTATCTCCTTTCCTTCCTCAGCTCTAGGCCGTCTCTCAACTAGTTGCAGCTTTGAAGGAGACAGGCATACAGATGTTGTAAAACAGACCTTCAGATCTCTTTCCTTCATTATTCTATGTCCACTGACATGGAGTGCTATCTGAAGGTCTTGTGGTTTTATGTATATATACACACATAAGTACACATAGCTTTATGGTTGAGTAATTATAAACGTAGCATTTTACATAGTTCTTCATGATTGTTTCTAACCAACATGCTCTAACTGCACCAAAGAGCACATTCTCTGAAGAGCAGTTGATTTAAAACCTTTCTCAAAGAGATGCTCCTCAAAGCACTCCCACTCTCCTGTTTGCATATTCTTGGGTCAGAAGGTTGTTCATCATCACCTGAAGCTTTCCACCCTGCCAACCCAATGAGGCCGTGCCATAACTCTTCCAGCTCTCAGTATGGTCTGCTTGCAGGGATGAATTCTGCACCTCTATGAATACAGTGGGGATGCAGAAGCAAGGGTAAAAGTTTTCACCTGCGAAAGCTCTTACAGATGCTGATATTCCCACGAGACAAAGAAAACTGCCAAAACTGATTTGAAAACACAACCAATTTGGAACAGTGAGAAAATGGATGTGAGAGTTACTCCTTGTCCTGTGCACAGAGCCGTGGCCATAACTTTGTGTGGCACAACAGGGGCTGAGCTCTTTTGCACCAGGAGGAAGGGAAATGAGCCTCAGCCTTTGGTCTCCTATCACTTGTGTCAGCAGCAGGGGTACCAGCATGAAATACCACACCATTTATGCCTCCTCTACTTCTAGCCAGCTACACAGGGCCCTCTTCATGCATGTATATCAACTGGTCCGTCTTGATACCAGCAGCCTTGGACTTCTAAGAGCGAACACATTAAACAGGATCCCTACTCTTATTCAGGCTACATCTCATACATTGTTCACATGTGTTTCTCCTATTAAAAGCACATTAGCCTTTGCTTGAACAACCTGCCTATGAGGTTATAAGATGGATATTTTTTCTTACCTAATCAAAATGCTGTTTGAAGTTTCAGACACGTGAGTCCTACTGGTTTTGACCAGAGAGAGTTAAGGAAAACTTGACACCTACTTCTGGAACATGGCTGACAAATACTCCTCCAGATAACTGTGTTTCCTGTTAGCCTAGGTTTTATTTGCTCCCCAAAATATTTTAATAGCAGGAAATTTTAAATATATCTTTACTCTGATGTAACTGTATATTTGATTTAAATGAAAACTCACAAAACACTCCCAGCTGTCTCTTCTTCTGCCTTCCATTTGAGTTTTTCAGAAAGTGATCTTTCTGAAAATGAAAAGCTGCAGCAGAGTGATTCATCAAGTCTGCTGGCAAATGAACCCACCCAGCATTCCCCAATCTGTCAGCTTCTCTTGTTTGTCTCTGTGCTACCAGTCCTTAGCCCAGCAAAACAGCTCTCACAAAACAGAGACTGTAAGTACTTTGTTCAATATTCTGCAGTTGGAATCTGCTGTGTTCTCCCATACACAAGCCATGTCTTTCACAAAGTGTAACTCTTCTGGAGGAGCACAATGAAGCACGATAAAAAACTCTCAGCAGGCAGACCATTACCCTAAATGAGTTGTCTATTTTTAGTCGTGTAGAATACCAGAGACTTCTATCAAAAGGTTAGACAGCAAGAAGCTTTTATCAATCTGGAACTGCAGCAGAGAAAAATTCATTTTCTCCTTCAGATTGATCAGGCAAATGATGAGAGGAGCGAGCTTCCACCTGGCACCACTTCCATGTGAATTCCTACAACTTCTGGCTTCAGTCACATTGGAGTTGTATTCCTGTTTATCAGCACCATCAGATTTCAGTGTTGGTTCTGCTAGCAGAAATTTACTGTGTCCTCCTGCTTGCTGTGGAAATGCACTCACTACAAGGCAGTGCAGAAGAACCCATGCCAGTGGGGCACACGCATGACTAGGACTTTACCTCAGGTCACTGAAATGAGCCCAACTATTTTCCCACTGACTTCCATCAGTCCCTCTTTTGGCTCTTAAATATCTCATTATAAGATTAAAAAGACTTACTAAAAAACCACATACTGCTCTAAGGTAGACAAGTGATGTGCAGAAAGTTTCATGCAATGAGGTCAGTCAGTATCTGAACGGGAGAGAAGAGCTGTGCAGGACAGGAGAGTAACTGCAGCAGAGCTCAGGAAAGTGGCTGGAAGCAGCTGATGCAGTGAGAGCGATGGGCAGAGATCTGTCCTGACTTCACCAACAACAAAACAGCAGCAGTATGTCCTGTAAACACCTTTCATAAACCTGTCAATAAATTCAGGCCAAATTTAGAAGTGGTTTCCTCTTAATCTGCATTCCCTTGAGACAGCTACTTAAGCTGTAGCAATTTCTCTCACTCTGCCTAAATAAAAGGCTTGAGAGTTTATCTACTTACTGTTAAAGCATGACACGGAAGGCAAATACTTCTCCCTAAGAAGCCCAGTCCTCCAATTTTGTTGCTGATAAGGAGGAAGTGCTTTGGAGCAAAACTTCTTGGGCACAGAGAAAGTTGTAACCATGCAGAACACAGGTCTTACCACTATTTACAATTAGAGAGATACATGCCTTTCATTAAGCTGAAGCCATGGCAATACTAAAGAGCCAAAGCCTTTCTGCTGCCCCAGCACACTGAAGGGAGGGTGCATTCCCCTCCAGAAGAAAGGCCAAAAGGAGCCTTACGTATTAACTCATTTTCAACTTGCTGCCAGCATGCAACTTGTATTCTGGCACAGCCTTTAGGCAAAGGCCAGACAGAGGATGCCAGCAGCAACCCCAGCATGCTAACACACAGGTAAATAGAGGCTTTTAATTTCAAGCCTCACTGCTTCCCTGCCACATCATGAACAAAACATTCCACCCAGCCAGCCCCCAGACTGGCCAAAGCCACTCAGCAGCGTTTCAATATAGGTAAGTAAATATTCCTGACCTTTCTGGTGATTGCTTCCCCTGCCTCTCTGCCTCTCCACCGGGGTATGAGAAGCCACAAGGAAATGACAAAATGTCCAACAGTTTCCCGTCGGGCAAAACTTTAAATTTAATGCCCTGATAATCATTCTCTACAAATAGCAGGGAGTGGGAAATCGAATGTAAACAGAAAGCACCTAATCTATAAGGTCATTTGTAGGAGCCCTCTTGCCCGCTAAGAAGAGATGAGATTGATTGTACCAACAGGAAAGGCTTGTTTTAAATGAGATGTCCCCAAGCCTGTCTACAACAGCACGAAGTTCAGAGCAATACATGTTTTCTTCAGCACTGAATGACTCCTTACACCATCTGCCTATAAACAGAAATCATCATAAGAATTTACTGTAAAGACTACTATGGTAAGGAGGAGGCACTGCATGAGTTTTGTTGACATTTGGCGGTCGAGGTACAACACAGCCATTTCTTGTCAGCGTCAGTGGTCCTACACAGCATCTCCACAATGCCGTAGTCAGCTCTCAGCGATTCCCTTTTCCTCACTTCCTTCCCACATGTGAGGCACCTCCACAACTTAACAGTTTTTGTAATTGCTTCCTGAAACACAGCAAGCCACCGGCTTAATGAATTTTCATTTCCTAATTTGACTGCAAAAGACTACATCGGGAATCAAAGGTGTTTTTTTTTTTAGGGATCTTACACATTTGCTGCAAAGCTTAATGGCTTTCCATGGCTTTAAAGCCACGTCTGAATGCCAAAACCAACCTGGAATACAAAGCCTCATAAAGAAACAGAGCTAAGTAGTAGTTACCAACCTGAGAGGAACAGTGACCCTCCTGGCACTGACAAGGTTAAATGCAGATCCGTTACAAAGCAAAAGAAAGCGCAATTACACCTTGTATTGGCCTGGAGAGGGAAGCTGATGAAACTATGAGTTCCACTACACACCCCAACAAGAGCTAAGAACTTGCAATCGTTTTTATTATAAAAAAGCTGATAAGAAAGCCAAAGAACCTGGGTTTTCAAATCAGGTTTTCCTGGGATCAAACTATGGTCCCAGGAAGCTTTCATCAGTCTTTCATCAGTCTGAGCACTTGCTTGTGCTCAGAAGCACAGAAGCAAATGGCAAGGCATTAGACATGGCAGATAGCTGAGGCTGCAAGAAAGGAAGTACCTGAAACATCCCTGTACCATTCATATAATCGTAACACCAATGGATCCCAACAGTGGCTTTACTGCTGCTTTGTTTTATAGAGACATCACGGGTCTGGCAAGTCATTAAGCTTTGCATTTCAAAACTTTCTGTGCAATTGAAAAGTTTTCACCAACTACACCTTATTATTTTCAAATGATTCCTTTACAGTCCAAGGGGAGAGAGCCATTTTCTCACTGCTTCATAGAAAGCAATTGTCTAGCTCCCTATCATGGCTGGAGCAAGAGGAAAGTCTGCTTTTCTTTAGCCAAGGAGGTCATTGCAATCTAATCCGTTCTCACACTCAGCAAAGAGCTGATTAACTTGTGTATCAGGTCCCCAAGCTCGTTTAAATAGAATACATAGTAACTAGCTCAGAGATAAGAGCTCAAAATATTAAGATGGAGATGTAGCTATGCATATTCTTAGCTTGATACAGAATTATACAGAATTAATCCAATAGCACAGCTGATACTTAGTTAAGAGGATGTCTACAGCCAGCTCTGTCTTCTATGGCACCCGATGCATGGACACTCCCCAGTGAGATTGTTCTCAATCTCCTTAAAAACAAACAAACCAAACCCAAACCAAAGAAAAACAACCTTGATTTCTTTTCAGTGAGCCTAGGAATAAAACCTTTAAATATGAATTCTTGGTTTCCACTTCTTGTTTCGAAACAGCTAGCATGCTGCAGTGAACACAGAGACAGGGTTAGGTAAAACAAAGCAGGTAAATCAAATCAATTACTTTCACAGAAGGCTAACACAGGAAATTAATTACTAAGATATTAAGTCAATTCTTCTTGAACATTTTGCATTTTGAGTGACAAAATCCACCAGCACATCAGAGGAATTTCAAGTGGGTGAAAACTGAAGTTCATGTTATTTTGTGAAATACAGAATTATTAATACAGACTAGGGATAAGTTTTACACTGATTCCTTATAAAAAACTTTTTGTTTACATTTAAATAAATTTTTCAGGTTATTGAGATAGCCGGGGAAAATGCTAGCGTTCTCAATTGCAGTAACACCAGCAATGTTGGGTGCCATCAATAGCAAGTGTTGTCATTCCTTTTCCAAAATAAAACTCTTTGTAGTAGGTTTTCTCCACATACTTTGCCCCAAGCAACATAAGACATCTGTCCCCTTTCTCCAGCCATGTAACCCTCCAGCTGCTGTTCTAAGACACTCCTCTTGGTCTTGGCACATCAGCCAAGATCTCCCAACCTCGAAATTCTCCTTCCTGTGCCACCCTTCCTGCTCACTCAAATTGCCTTTTCCCAAGAGTAATTCCTTTCCTGCATGTCCCAGTAAATGACAATCTTGCCTTGATCTACAGTGGCAATAGGCCCACACCTGCGCCAGGCTGTAGAGACTCACCCCTTGTGCTATGTGCTTGCACTGAAATCCCATGTACACAGAACCTACAACAGCAGAAAAGGGAAATGCCCATTCTTTCAAAACTTGTGCTTATGTTGAGAATCATTCCAGAATATTTGTATTCAGTCTTTTCACCTTTTTTTCCCCGTTTTTTTCTTAAAGATAATCACTTTCATTTGTCCTCAACAACCATCAGTATAACCTCAGATAAGTAAATTGGGAAGGATGCTAATTAACATGATACATGCTGTTGAGCCTTTGTTTGCCAAGACACTTGAAAGGTGAGTTGCATTTGTGTTTCAAGTGCTAACAACCTGTTATCTCCATCTACCAGACTAAAAAAAACCTGAAAAACCCACCAACTACCTAGGGATGTAGATGTCAATAGAGCTCGAGATCCAATTAGCTGCCACTAAGGCTTCAGGATGTGCAGAAGCAAATCAAAGTGAGGAGACAGCCTTCTCCTTGGCAGGAACTAATGACCACTGTGCCATTATCTATTAGGCGGAACAGTGACATTGGACACGGGCTCCTTCTCAGATGCAGTGAGCTGGGAAAAGGAAAGGTGGGAGGTTACTGACACAGATGAAGGACTTGGCTATTTGCCCACTATGCCATTTGTGGCAGCCATCCCATGGGATCAACCTCAGTTTCAATTATTTACATGGTTTAAAGGTGAACGAGAGAGCTTTCAGAAGTAAACTACTGAAATACTAGGGGAGGAGTGATGGCAAAGGCAAACCGTACCCTACACTCCCACTGTGGTAAGAGATGATGAGCCAGCCCCTCAAACCTTGTAAGTGTGGGCAACCTCTAACATTCATGTGTACAAGAGACTTTAAACTGTGGTAGAAGAATATAAGCCAAAATACAGAATTGGTCCTCTGCTCTGAGGTAAATACATCTCTGAGACAGTCAAACCCATCACACCTTATCTACATCAAGCCTCTGAATGGCAGCATCTGACCCTTGCAGGTGCCACGGGAAAGGCACAGAAGCTGCCTATTTTGTAGGTGGCAGCACTGGTCTGCTGAGCACAGGACTGACAGCTCTACCAGCAACTAGCAAAGCCGGAGTAAGTTGTAATGGGAAGAGTGGGGTAAGAAATGATCCCAATTCCTTAGAATCAGAGGAAGACATCTGCTGATAAGCCACCTTCCTCTGCACTAGAAGAGAAATTAAAAACAAACAAAACGCATGCAGGATAAAGCACACTGAAGAGTTAAAATTTGCTACATTGCCTGGAGAAAGTTGTCTGGAAAGGCAGGCTGGCAGAATAATGCTGGGGAGCAGAACTGAAGAAACTGTGTCTTCCTAGATCCAGGGACCACTAATCCTTAGGGGAAAGCGAGATACGCACACAGCCTGCTTTATTATTCTTAAGATATGCTTTCTCTGAAATGAACTCATTTTAAATAAGTAATGCTGCAAGGAGAATTACCATCGTCCTTGGAGGGAACAGAACGACAGGCAAAGGCACGCTCGTGGCTGAGAGCTTTATGCCTGCCATGGGATGATCTCTGCTCAGCCCTGGAGCGGGAGCAGCTCGGTGCAGCCCTGGAGTGAGGGCAGCAGAAATTCCAGCTCTGAGGGAGGGAGGCTGAGGGTTTTGCAGGAACATGTGGATACTCTGCAGAAACTCAGTATGACCATTTGAACCGCTGCCTGGCTTTGTTTTGAAGAAAATGGAATAAGATCTCAATTTCCCCCTGGCTAAACACCAGAGAAGGTAATTATCTTCATACCTAAATTTTCTTCCTTGAAAATGCATTATTTTCTTCCAGTCACACAGGCACGCATTTATAAGAATCAAAGGTTATGCGAAATACCAGCTCTTCAGTTAGCAGAATTCTGCCTGGCTCCGCTAAAATCAATGGAGTTTCTCATATTTCTGCTTGGCATCAGTCACACGGTGTCTCCAGTGGCTCAAGAACATGTTTCTGTCAGGGTACATGCAAGTTTGTAAACCATTCCCTCCCTAAAACAGCATTTCTGACATCATTTTGTGTGAATTCTGACCTTCACGGGCAACTGGAATTACTGTTTTTAATCATTAGGTAGGTTTTCAGCAGAGATAGTGGTAAACAAAGTATCTTGGAAGGCTACTAGATGACAAAAACAACAGAGGTGAATAACTGCTATTAAATGCCTCCAACGTTTTAATGAAAGAAACAATTGCAACTCTTCACAGTACTTCACAGAAAACAGATTTTCTCATGAAGGGAATGATTTGGGACTCAGTGACTGAAATGAATAAACTACATGGAGATTGCTTTCCATAACAGTACAATAAACAAACTGCCAGTCACACTTAGATGACAAAACGCAAGTTTCCAGCATCGGCTGTGCTTCTGATAATGTCACAAAAAACTGCATTTCTAATGGGAAGTCACACAGGATGAACTGAGAAGGGAATGTAGTTGTTTCCCCACACATTTATACGGAGATAATGACAGTACCTTCATACAGATCGGTTACTGGAGGACTGCAATTTCTCCATATGGAACAACAGAATTATGCATGCTTTTCATTCCCATTAAAAATGGCATTCACTAAATGAACAGCAGAAACCCTGCTAAATGAAATCAAGTTGGATGAAAGGAGAAATTAGATATCTTGAAGAAAGAACATACTGTTCATGTGAGCAGCAATAGACACAACAGAGATTGTGGTTTGATTTGCTCTCATCTAACCCTATACAAGCCATACTAGTAAACATTTGGACATCACTTATCACATCATGGACTATGGGTAAGCAGGCTTCACTGACAAAAGGAGATGCCCATGTTGTGACTGAGATGAATACAGAATACTCAGAGACCAGTGAGTGACTAGCTACAGCCACGAGATTATCAACTTCGCTAATAATTACAGCAACAGGCTGGAGTTAAATTTCACAATATCTGTGGATCCCATGGAGTTGCTGGGTCCACTCATACTGGGGAGGGTAAAAGGAACAAGGCACAGTTCAGTGCTATGAACATTCTGCAATGATCAACAACTTTACTGCAAAGGTAGAGGAAATAATGCTGTACTCTTCTTCTTCGATTACTGAATTTTAGCGCCAACAAAACCACAGCAAGCCTGACTTTACACCTGAAATTCTGTACCTTAATATAAAAAATACAGCATCAACAATGACGCCCAACCTATTAAATAGCCCCATTCTAAATCCAAAGGTGTCACTGTTTAGGAAAAGGGAAGAAAACTTGCAGTTGGTCTCTCTCAGGCTGGCTGCCTCTCAACAACAGAACAAGGTCACATCTTATAGAGAACTGTCTACAATAATCCAAACTCAATCAAATCACCGCCGGCCACACCACCATTCCCATCAGATGGCAATCACTTTTAATCAGTTCCAAGCACAAGCTGCATCTTAATCAGAATCCTTAAAAGGCATATCTCTACTGGACAATTTCACCCTGGATTAATTGACTGCCAGTCGCCTAGTGGTCACTGATGCATTTGTAAAGCTTAGTTTGGATAATCTCAGAACATCTTTGATTCACCTCTGTGGTCGGGCTAGAGGAACATCAGCTTGGCACAAGCCAATCTATCCATGGGCACCTGCATTTGTTTTTAGAGCAAAGGAAATGTGACCCAGTATTTCCTGCAGCATGACCCAGTACTGCTGACAAAAACAAGCAGATGTCTGAAGCCTACCATCACCCATGTACAGTACAGCCTCCTGCTGAGCGCAAGCCCATGGTATCAGTTTTATCTCACTGCCAACCTGCTATGCTAACCCATCTCTTTACTTTCTCTTCCAAAAATCCCTCCAGCCCTAAAAGCTTTCCGGCACATATGAACAAAACATCGTGCTTTTTTTGGGTTTTTTTTTTTTTTTTTTCCCTTTCATTTATTTTGGTTGCGGTTAACACCAGCTAGCTCTGCGTTCATGCGCCTGACTTCACCCAACATACAAATCCTCCAGAAGTGGATCTGTTTCCAAAAGGCAGTGCTTGAGCTGAAGACTTGAAACAAGTTTCTGCCATACACAAGAGCTGCTTCTAAAAGGGCATCGAGGTCCTGGAAGGAATCCAGGCAGATTGAACCACTGTCAATTAGGATCTGGTTTAGTCAAAAGCAGCCTGGCAGAGGGGTGAGCTCTCCCTCAGAGGACTGTAGGCTGAAGAGAAAGGTTAAATCTGCCACGTATGACAGTGGTCTCAAGAATACTTCAGGGGATGATTCTCAGCTGCCTCAGCTGCTTATTGCTCATGCTTCTAAGATTTCATCTTAAAAATCAAAAGCAGCCCCTCTCTTTCCTAATTAGGAGATTGACTTGACTCTTTCAAAAGAAAAGCATTGATCCCCCATCTCTTTGTGAAGCTGTAAACTGCCTTCTCCCTTTCCTCCCCCTTGCATTCTCTGGTGTCTAACAATGCTGGCTGAGCTAACACTGAGAACTTTTTTTCCAGAGGGCATCTCTCCTACTATCCACCTCACTTCTTCTCAATACCTCTAAATAGCTCAAATTTCACTGAGATTTACTAACAGCTTCAAGGTTTACGGGGGCATAAGTGAAAGGGAAAATCATTGCAGTGGCATTCAATGTGTTTTTGAAGTAAATCTGCAGCTAAAGAATATTAATAAAAATAGGAGATTGATCCAGTTGATTCTTCAGCCAAAGTTATTTGATATTTTTCTCATTGCTAGGCAAGGGAAAAAAAATTAATCACTGCTAATGGAAATTGGTAGATAATGCAAAATGTGATGTGCATTGAATAGTCTGCTGAGATCACTTGGACTGCTTGGTTATGAAGCCCTGTGGCTTCATTGCCAAGCCCAAAGGCAAAAACAGACATTTGGGAATAAAGAAGAGCAGTCACACTACAAGTCTTTAAGTTGCATTCTGAAAAGCAGGAAATCTGCAAAAGGACTGAGGGTATGTTTAAAATAAACTGCATAAATGTTGAATTGCATCAGCATTGCTACACTGCAGAACTGATATGCACAATTTGGGAGACCAATTGAAACGTGAAAAGATCTCATAGGAGACGTGTAAGAATAACCCGATCACTGAGACTCAGGCTCTGTTTCAAGTGGCTTTTGGATAAACTAAGCAGAATGACAGGGTTAAAAAGCAGCCTAATTGCAGTCTTCAGGTGTCTACACAGAGAAGCAATTCTCAGCAGTGCACAGCACTTTCATCTACCAGAAAAAAAGACATTATGAGAGTTAATGGTTAGAAGTTTAAGCTAGGCAAATACGAGACAGAAAAAAGGCACAATTTTAGCTGTGAAAAAAACCCTATATTTGGTACAATTTATTGAGGAGTGAGGTGCAAAGTCGTCTTTAAATCAAGGCTCAAGAGTTTGGCAAAGTTATAACTCAGATGTAATCAGTTTGATGGTGACAATACTGACTGAAATGCTTTGAATCACAGATGACCTTAACAGTTTCATCCGATCTTAAATTAAATCTCTCAGCCTTTCCAGAGGTTACACTGTTTTCTAAGGACAGGGACTTTGTTATTCATACCAGATTATGTCACCTTTGCCTTGCAACTTGAACTTTACTTCAAGTCCAAACAAAAGCTGAAATCTTACAAGTCAGTCTATTTAGCACATCTCATCTTGGAGACTCAGGTACTGCTTCTTTTTAACGGCCACCAGTGATTGTTGGGGCACAAACTGTGCTACAACATGGTCCAAATTCATAGAATCATAGAATCACTAAGGTTGGAAAAGACCTCTAAGATCACTAAGTCCAACTACCAGCCCACCCCCACCAGGCCCACGAATCACATCCCTCAGTGCCACATGAATATTTTGTCAATACTAAGACTTGAGTCATTTTGGCTGCTTTAATTTCATTAGAAGCAACACTGCTTTGCTCTCCGTTCCTCACCTGTCTTCCAGGTCTGACATCACTTGGCCCACCTCCAGCCCACACCCAGCTAACATCCACCGCCTGGGCATCTGCCTTAAATCCCAGGCCGCACAGAGCAGGCTGTGCTGATCACAAGGCACAGCAGTGAGGGCCCTCGCTGCCACAGAACTGCCAAACTCACTGGTGGTGCTTCCTTGTCTGCAGTCACTTTCTCCTACAAAAGCATCTGATGCACAGCCCTCCTGTTCAGAATCCCGTTAATTTTTTATTTGAAAAACTTCCATTGCCTAAACAGTAGCAATTTCAGAAAACGCTGCCCTGTGATTAGCTGCAGGAAGGCTACCTGCCATTTGTGACCTGAAACGCAGCCAAAGCTCCCATTCAGTCAGATGCGACTGTGCCATGCTGTCATACTGATTTCTGAACTTAATACAGACAGACTTGGATCAATAGCAATAAACATCTCAGGGGATTCAAAGATGTTTGGAGCAGGGGTGACAATTTTCTTTACCCGCACCTCCAGGCCTAAAACCGACAGTGGAGGCCTCCAGGTGCTGCTGTTGTGAAAACAGAACAGATACACGCAGAAGTGCACACTGTGAATTGTGTCGGAGGGCACTGAAAGGCTGTGGGAAATTCACAGCACTGTTTATAAATGCTGGGGAACGCAGCTCTAGCAAGAATGAAAATGAGCTTGAGACTTGTTCTGCTGTTTATTCATTATTCACCATCGATCACTTTCTTTACTATGTTTTCTTCATTCTGTCACAGGAAAAAAAATACCCTATTCGGCCAGTATGACAAATTGCACAACCTTAATGTTAAACAGCAAAGAGTCAGAATGAATGACTTTTTGAGCAATCTGTATGCAAAAGAAGCCAACAACAACAATCAAAACACCCCAAAACAAACAAAAAGCAATACCAGAAAGGTATTCACTGAGCAGCATTAAAGAAATAGCAGGCTGGGATTAATCTGCAGATGAGATTCACAGCCCAAAGGAGCAACCTGGTACTTCTATCAGTACTGCCAGCCAGCTCCTGGGACGTTTTCAGAAGACATGTGATAGTTTGATGGGGGTGTGTACAACACTCCAGCTTTATTGAAAAAGGTTTTATTACAAAACACTGAGGCCTCATGATTTACTTTGACATTTTTAAAACAATAAAAGCCAGAAAGTACAAAACAAAACAAGAAGAAGAACAGCTCCGAAGCAACAGCTGTCCTTGTCATTCTGCCTCACCTTCCATGTTACTCTGCACAATCTTGCATGCTGAATGCAGGCATTTCTCAACTCAGGTGAAATAGTGTAGCTCCATGGGCTGCCGATGTGGCTATTTGGCAAATGGTGCAGCCATTTAGACTATTTAAACCAGTTCAGAATCTATCAAAACCTGAGCATCAAAAGGCATATACCATCAGCAACAACCACCAGCAGGAAGGAAAGCCAATGGCTCTACACGCTTTTCTAATTAGCACAGAAAACATACAGACTATGTAATTCTAGAAGAAATTCCCAGCCAATCTGGCTTAGCTTTGTAGTACACATGCAGGAAATTCTCTTCTGAGCATTGTGCAGGACTGTGATCACATTCAGAACCTCCAGAGTTTGGAAGTTGGTTTTCATGATGAGAACCAACAATACTGAAACTCAGCCTCACCGGACCTGATCACAGTGAGATAAAAGAAAAAAAGGCCCACAATTCTTAAAAGCTACTTGATGTCAAAAGAGCAAGGTTTGTAACACCTGTGACAAGAGAAAACTTAGAAAGCACTTAGTGAGAATCTGGGGAATCAGTGGCACAGGAATCAAAGTGTATTTGAAGGAAGAAAGGCTTTGAGGCTTATATGCATATAGGTAATTGCAACACACTCCAGTGAAGAGGTGAGTTGACAGGGCTCACTACTGGCACCAGAGCTTCTGAGCTCATTAGCACCAAGATTAAGATTAGTACAACTAAAATGACAATGACCACAATAACATTACATCAAGCCTTGAGTCAGGGACTGGATTCCAAATGTTCTGCAACTGCAGTGGCCACATCCCCACGAATAGCTGTCACTGGGCAGTAACAATGGCTTTGTAACAACCAACCTTGCAGCCAGATCCACACACACAACCATAAAGGAACCGTTTTGCCAAAGGTCACAGGTGCTGGAGCTGGAGGCTGCTAGGAAGAATGCTGAACACTGCGGAAAACAGAATTGCTGGTCACGCTTACAGTTTGTTGACATGCAGATAAGTGTGTCATAGACAAGCTAATCCTAGAAACTCAGTTGAAACCATGCAAATCCAAAGCAACAGACATTTAGGTTGTGCATAAAACAGATTTACAGATGAAAAATGACACTCGGCATACAGGGAGTAAATAAGTCCTGGAATCCTTAAATGGAAGGACTGAATTGAGTTTCTATTACTAAACCTGCTGCACTCAGATCTTGCTACAACATTTTGCAGACAACACAAATGATCAGGGAGGACTGAATTTCCTCCTGCCAAAACAGCCCATGCAGACACGAGGGAAAATTTTGAAGACTAGGAAAAAATAGTAGAAAACTTACAGAGCTGGATATTTGGTGGCTGACCGTTACACCAAAACTGTGTGAGGGCTTAATAGTTTCTGAAACAACCACTGTAAACGTTGATAATGGAAAAGATGCCCTAAGTCTGATGGAGAAGATCATAACTTGAAAGGCAATTTCCATGAAAATTGTACCTCAAGACTGCACAACATTACTGTGAGAAAACTCTAGTTTAACCCTGTAAAACTTCAGCTCCCACTGACCAAACCAGACACTGACAGCATTCAGCAACATGCTGATTCCGCTGCCAAGAAGGCCAGACAAAGTCATCAAATGTAAATATAGCCTATAGGCACAAGTATTAAAACATTATGAATGTTTCCCAGGCTTTCTGTAGGAAAGAGTTAAATGCCGTGGCCTTTGCCTACTCTTACCTCTTTGGATTTAGAAGAAAAGAAAGGCAGTGGGGTAAGCACGGTTCTTCCCCCAGTTATTTTAGACAGATTTATATTCTGCTCCATATTGCATTAGATATTCAGAATTTAGGACAGGAAACTTCTCATTATCTTTCACAAATCTAATTATGTAAATGAACATGCCCCAAGCAACAGCAAATTCCCCACATGCACTTTTGAGGAATGGGATCCTCTTCCTCATCAAACTGCAAACCAACACCAGGCATCCCCTGCTACACAGCCAGAGCAGTTGTCAACAGGGATGGCTTAAACCTATAAAGAACACTTTGGATTGTAAAAATATAACCCTATGCTGTAAGACAACGGCAGAGAGCCTCAGGGTATCACTTCTTCCCATGACAGTCAAGCAGTCTGAGCAGTCTAGTAATGAGGGCACGAGACTGGAAAGCAGGATTCGAAACCAGAAGAGTCCTAAACCATTCAAACCAATGGGAAACAGATTGAACCAGGCCAGCCCTCACAACAGCTACAGCAAAGCTGAATTCTGTCCTGTTACAGTATGTCACCCATCCCAGAATCTATCATTATAAAAAAGTCACTGCTCCAGAGACAAACTGGGATTTGCTTCAGGAAAGGTAATTCCCCCAGAACCAGCTTTGTTTTGACCTGATTCATAATCCACAGAGGGAAAACTGTTACCTTTGAAATTACTTAGGCCCTGTAGTTTTTAACTGTCAGAGACAATTTCTTTGAAATCTAATTCATGATTTGCAGGCTTCATTAAGTTTTCACAAGTAATTTTAAACTTAAATCACCATTGGCAAATCCATCATTTATTGATAGAAACATTAGCACTCCAATGGAGCGTGACTCATGATGAAACAAGATAGGAAGGGACAAGGGTGGAAAAAATGTGCTCCCTTCCTCCACAAAAGACTTTTTTTGGTGGAAAATACATTGGATGGGGGAAAAAAGTTTTCTTTTTTTTTTTCTTTTTTTTTTTTCCAATGGGCAATTTTGAAGAGCTTCCAAAACTGTAAAAATTTGCTTCTAAAACTTGAGCAAGAGGATACAAGCTAAACTCAGGAAGGAGCAGAAGTAATAAGTCATCTCATTATTTACAGAGAAATTGTAAGGATGAAGCACAGCAAAACTTCATCCTCTGAGAGAGATGGGAATAAATAAAAACACGCCGAAGCAAGTAATATGCAACGGAGGTGAACAGATGTTTGTGTCAATTTAATCCCTCACCATGCTTCATCCTGTGATTCTGGCTGAGGACATGTTGGAATAGGGAGAGATGATGCTATTTTGATTGATGTTTATGGATTTACTACATAGATACTCCAAACTGGATAGGCAGTTAGTTTCCAAACAAATGGCATTTGAGGACATTTCTCAGAGACATGTTGGCCTGTATATAATGCTACCAAGAAAAATCCCCTTCAGGCATAGTTGCCAATTCCCTTCAGTACAACTTGCCAGCAAACAATATATTTTAATTCCAGCAAGCCATTTTATTTACCATACTTTATTTATCATTCCATCACTCCGCTAGTCCAAAAAGTGTAATTTCTGGCCAGCCATTTTGAACAGATGGAATAAATGACACTTTGCATAGTAAGTGACTTCTGGATGAAAAGAAAACACAATTCCTGCTGATGTGCAAATTAATGATATCATAGAGAGGTGAGTGCTAGACGAACTGAAGTCCCCGCACTTTCTTACCTGGGGTAGGGTAAGGCTGTGTGGCAGCAAGAGTTAACACTGTAAAGCCTGTAAGCACATGGCAATGAAGCCACTGCAATCAAGTGTGAGCATGCTGCAATTTGCAAGTTGACAGGCACTGGCCATGAGGAAAGGATAAGAGAAAGAAAGATGAAAAGGAACCACAGCTCCCCACAGTTCTAGTATTTGATGTGGCAGCGTGGAAATGATGACTGCTTGGTGCAATACAAAAAGAGGCTGCTCTGCCTGGGAGAGACCCTGCACAGTGTCACTAACTGTAGGGAGGTTATTTCTAAGTTCAGCCAAACAAAGTTCCCAAAATGATTGGCTTGTTTCTAAGTTTTATCTGCTTAGAACCACCACCCTCATCACTGAGGTGTGTGTGTGTTTCTGTGACTTACTCATTTATTTTTAATATATACATAATGAATAAGAATGTATGAGAACAAGAATATTAAATAAGCTGAATGTAATGCATTTTAAATAGCTCCGCTACTTCTTTTTTTAGATCTAAATTAAATGCAAAGTAAGCACCTCTCAAAGGCTTGTGGCTAAATTTACCACTGGGAGCTTAATGGGTGTGCTGATGAAACATTTACATGCACCTGTTTTGGTCATAAAAAGAGAAGATTTGCACATTCAATACATCCAGCTTTACATCTGACTTCGCATCTGCAATGCGATTGCCAACTTAATACGTATAAATGAAATGTTAAATGGGAAAAGTGGACAAGGTTCAAAGCCTGGACCACTTTTTAAGAGATGTTTTCGGACAACGTTTAGGCCATCACATCCTACCTGAGGATGTGCCACAGCTGCCATTCACATTTCAGCTCTTTTCCAATAAATACCATTATAAAGCTTTCAGACTGGTAATAAAAAGCTATTAATATGTATTTTCTGTGCTGATCAATTTAACATGCAGATTGTGCAATTAACACTACTTTACATTATTGCCTTCATCATTTCTCACCCTTACAATGCATAAAATAAACAAAGGGGTTTGGGATACCTTATAGAATCATTTTTACCTCAAAGTGAAAGCTGCATAAGATTTGTGGCTGCAGACTTATAAGTGGTGATAAGCTGCTCCTTCCTTCCTCTTCCCTAATTAAATATATAAAGAGACTTTAACAAAATTAATTGCGGTATTCGGCACTCATGAATTTCTATGCATGTGCAATTCATTTCTTTGCAGAGAGCAAAGCAAAAGGAGGTTCTCTTACTGCCAAGGTTACAGGAATCATGAGTGAGCCCACTCAGGACTAATGAGGAATAAGCAAAGAATCTCCCTCATCAAAACCTACACAAGGGGCTAGCATTTAATCACATTAAATTACTTGTGTGTCAGATCACATTCCTTAGGATAGAGGGACAGCCAGAGAACAAGTGCTTCCAGGGGAATCCCGAGCAGCTCCTTCTGCCAATATTTAGCAATAAAATGAGACCTGGAATCTACGTTCCCAGTCTGGGGACCGGCTGTATTGATACTCAGCTCTGGGAAAGCAGACAGAGAGACTTTCACTCATTTCCTTCAGCATCAACTCCAGTCTTCAATCCAGGTGTGATGTGGGAAGGTGAAGGGCAGGCAGCCCACACTCTCCTTGAGAGAAAAGCAGTGCCACAAATCTCCTGCTTTCTCCCACTTAACTCCGCTGCCTGGAGCTGCTGACTGCAGAGCTCAGAAATGGAAACTTATCCTTGATAAGGAATGAAAAGGAAGATCCTTCAGGTGAGGTACAGCCTCAGAAATCTAAGTCATTCTTATCCAAGGAATCCTTCCCTGTGAAGTGCGTTGGTGTGGTAGGCAGTGCAGAAGAGTGCTGCTGTTCTGCGCCACTTCTGTCTGCAGACGTGACAGGGGATTCTGGGCACCTCTCTTCACATCCTGGCAGGCCTAATTTTCATAAAGTGTCAAAATTCAAGCCTTTTAAATTTCTTTCAAAGCGGGTCAACAAGGAAGAGACACTCAACCGCTCTTGGCTTAGAAACACATTTTTGTTATTCAAGAAGTAGTTAACCCTCTGCTCAACCTCATTCTCCTTTTGCATCAATTTTCTTTCTCTTTATCAGACTCCCTCATAACCACTTAAAAAAGCAGCTAGACACTGCATAAGGACAACCTCTCTAACAAGTGTCATGTTTTTGCCTCCTTAACTCCACTTAGCTCTGTTCAATCAGAACACAAATTGTCTGCATGCAACCTAGAATTCCCACTGACTAATTGCATTAAGGACAAAAAGTGAAGGGAACAAAATTCACACGGGGACATCTCAACGTCCTCTCGAAAGGTTAGAGTCACCAGAGCACTGCAAAGCTTTCAGGGATCAGAAAGTCCTGTTGAGTCCAAGCTACTTAAATTGTGGATTTGTGATGTTAAGCTGAGTGAGACAGAGTTTTTGACAAGTAAAAGAAAAATAATTATTGTGTGACTGTAGAAATAAACTTCAAGCAGGCCATTCTAGATCCTCATCACCTTTGTTACTAAATTCCCAGTCCTGCCACTTTTCATAAAGATCTGTACAGAACAGGACTCCTTAATCTTCTATGATAAATTAACCTCTAGAGAGGTTCACATGGAAAAATCTTGAGAAAGAGTGATATTGGAATCCTTGCATTTAATATGCTACTTTAAAAAAGGAGATCAACGAGATGAATCAAATTTAAATATGAAAGCTGCAGCACAGGTAACTTCCTGAGTGCCCCTTACAGGCTTTGCACAGCGTCCCAGCTAGACCAGAAATAAATATACGTGGCATGTGAAATACTGGTTTAAAATATTGTTTTTCTCATTTGTATTGAACTAGTTTCATAAGGCCTTATGCAAAGAGTTCACATGCCTGTTTCTTCTTGGGTTTTTTTGTGTTTTTGTTTGTTTGTTTATTTGGGGGGGGGGGTGTTGTTTTTGGTTTGGTTTGTTGTTGTTTTTTTTTCAAATCTATGAGATGGTCCAATCCATGAACAGGTGGGCTATGGAGTATCCATATCTGTGAAGATACTCAGAACTTGACCAGATATGGTCCTGGGCAGTCTGCTCTAGCTGACTCTGCTTGAGCAGGCTGTTGGACTACGTGATCCCAAGAGATTCTTTCCAACCTAAACAATTTGGCGAGTCTGTAGCATAGCAAGGGAAAGCTGGACAGCCATTGAGAAAGCAGATGGAGAAGCCAAATTTTCACAGCAGATATTAGGAAACAAATATCCACACAACGTTAGGTTTCATTAATTTCATTTCTCCTTAAATGCTCATTTTTTCTGCAGCCAAAGTTCAACCAAATTCTAAGCAGTCAGGAGCATCCCCCAAATAATGCACTGTGAGATTCAGACAACATCATGCTAGAGAGTAACACTCTTCAACTAATGTAGTCGCCATGCAGAACTTGCCACAGCATTGTACCGTGATGCACAATCTCCAACGGAGAGAGATGCCAAAAATTCTAAAATTAAGAATAATAGCTGGTTCCACAGTAAACAACTGCACGACTCCCAGTGACTTCACTGGGGTGACTTCACTGGGGCCAAGACTTCAACGTACAGAAAGTGTGTGCAACATGTGTGCTCATTCTGTGCTAACACCTGATACTAACACCTGATAACCCCCAAATGGCTTAAAATGGATGTAGCAGAACTGTGATATCCAACAGAGAGCCATACCACAGTCCTAATCTTTCTCATCTAATAGTCCCTTACTGACACTCAAACATGAAAACTGACACTGATGTGAATACAGCCCAGAGAAAGAAAACATATGATGGACAATCAAAAAAGCAGTGCTCATGGCTTGGTGCTCTTCTGTGGTAACAGCAGTTGCTGTGGAAGAGCTGCCTCTGTCATTTGTACACAAATCAGCGTCATAGAGAGCACAACTCAGGTTTCTATTAAGAATAACCCTGCCATGGGAAGTCACATCTGGCCTCTGAATGGCCACAAGTGGAGCTGGTAGCAGTAAGGGCACTCCACTGACATCTACATAAATACCAGTTGGATCTCGACACACTTCAAGGTCCGCAACACATTCTCCTCCTCCTTTCTGCACAGTCCCTAAAAGGAAATCAATGTCTTTTTTTCCCCATGCTACCTGACCTTGAAAAAACCATTGCTGCTCTTTGTTTGAATGCATTCAGCTGCTCTTCTGCCAACTACAATGCATTCTCTATTCATCAAGGAAAAGGTGGATCTGAAAGAAATCTATGGGATGTTTTCTTGTGCATGCGTGCTGTACAGAAAGAAATGTTGATTCTCTCCCTAGCTTTTAAATATTGCTTCAATCATTTTGATTAATTCAAGTCTTGCTGCAATTCTTTTGGTCCTGAATTTTCAAAAGAATAACTGAATGTCTTATACGATGAATCCAACAAACATATGGTTTTGAATCAAAATCTTTTCCTCTCGTGCTTCGTAACTTCCCAACACTGTTATTCTCTAGAGAATGACTTTCAGTTGTTTTCTTAAATATCTTCAAATGATCTTAGCATCTTTTCCCTTTTGTTACTTTTCCATAATTTCCTGATTTATAACATGGAATCCTGATTTATAACATGGAATTTGCACTTTCACATGTCCTTCAAGCTCAACTCTGAAAAGGTTTCCTAAATGCTGAGGTTAGGGCTTTGTCAACAGAGGAAGCATTAGCACAGCAGAAGCCGATGACACATACTGTTCTGCTTTCCTGTGGTTCACAGCAGCAAGGTGCAGCTGGCACAAATGTGTAGCAGAGCAACAGCATCAATAGCTTGCAGCAGTAATGTGCAAAACGGACAGAGCAAGCAAATCAAAACAGTATTTTTGTGTCATAATTCAGTCTTAAACAAGAAAAAAAATCCTCATTTCTAAATTATATCAAAGACAGCTAGTAGCAGAAGGAAGAGTACATGAAGGTGAACGACTTTCAACAAGAAGGAACTGAACCTATACAAGGATACTCTGTTCTCATGGATGCCTTCCATGCAATTTAAAGGAACAAAAGAGAGCACACTAAATAAAATAAATATAATAATGCAGTAAAATAAAGTGGATTAAAATTGTGAGAAGGTTAAAACAATCCTTGCATATGCCTCATTCTACCACTCCACACTGCTAATTCCAGGAAACTGTAAAGAAATTGTATCATACTGTCATCACCCAGATTATCAGAAGCACTCAAAATTTCAAGTAGGACATGTGTGCATTCAGAAATTGTTCAGCCAAGTTGCCTCTCTACTTCCTGTTAAGATTTATCCCTTTGCTCAAAAGCTACTTCTCTTCCTTCTCTCTCAACCTTTTCCTTTTGAGAAGTATCACCAGTTTTGGTGCTCACTTGTAAAAAGATTCAGAGATCTTAAATGATTGAAGATAAGCAGTCCATATCAAAGATGATTACAGATATACTTAGTAGCTGTTTTACTGGCAGGAATTCTCATGCACCACTGATCACGTTGGTTTTGTAAAATTTGGAATGTATTTCAGAATTACAAGCACAACTGGCTGAGCCTCATTCCTCCATTTTCACAGATTCAATCCTCAGTTATCAGTCAACAAGACAACACCATCCTGCAGTGCAATGATGCTTCAGATGAGGGGCGGATAAGGGGAGCTATGCTGTAATGTGGTTGCTTTGTATACATCATGGAGTTTAAACAACTAAAACATCTGAATGTGATCTGCAGCCCCAAGTCAATACACTTCAGCTACAACTCCACCAAGGAGGTCCCTGAACAAGCAGTGACGTAGAGCTGCTGATCAGCAGATCTGTCTTTTCTCATTTCAACTGGGAGGCATCCTGTGTATCCCATCACTGAGTTAAAAGGAAGGATTTGGAAGAATTTCAACTCCAAGTCATATGAATAAAGCGGTCTATCTTCAACATTGTTTTTCAGTTGCAGCTGACAAATCTTAGACAAGAGCTGCGTGCTCCTGGCCAGCATATATCTGGTGACACAAAAAGCCACCTTCCCTTCTGTGTCTGTACATGTAAAAATGTTAAACATTTAGTTTACTGTCATTTTCTAATGTTGTCTGAAATACATAGTGACACATAAAAAATGTTCATAGAATGAATAAAAAATGCATTGTCTATTTCAATATACTATCTCAGTTATTCCTTTGCACTTGATGTTGCCTGTATTTAAATGTCTAAAGCTGCATTTTAATAATTTATCAGTTTTCTAAACCACTTTTTCCTCTTTTTGCTATTCTTTCCTTTTTTCTTTTCCCCTGCAATGTTAGGAAATGCATATCAGCATTTAGAGAAGATGCAAAGAAGGGATTCAAACGGCACTAAAGCCGGTGCTGATCAGTTGGCATGTACTGGAGTTCTCCTGGCCATTTCCACATATTGCAATGACTTCTTTGACCACAGCAGAGTTAAGTAAAGACTGAGTCTCCAGGATAGCAAGGTCCTTTTACACATACTAAGATATGTCAGCATTTAGTATTTCCCACAAGGTGCTGCATCTTGAGGATTCAGTTTTCAGCACCGCTTCTGCCAGTCAGTAGAAGAGGAGCTGAACTTCCTACTCACTATCAGTAACAGATTTTAAGTTGCCCAGACAAAAAGTATGCAGCTGTGCACACAGTTATGCTGATTATTAAATACATTGCTAGGTATCCCAAGGCAGAGGCCAGCTAAAGATCTGCCTGCTACACTCATAATTTGCCTGCTGCAAAAACTAAAATTTAAGACATGAGCACTGGAAACAAATATTTGTAAAAGTGCTCCCACAACAAAGAGATGTTCTCTGATGTGCTCCTGACATCACAAACTAATCTCCGATTAGGGATTACAAACTAGTGAGAAGGAAGCCCAGAAACATTACTTTTAGTTGTGTGCATTGCCATATATTTATCAAATGAATTTAGTGATGCCAGGAAATAAAAGATAGATCTAGCTGGCTTTAAGCCAGGCATGACAGCAGCAGTAGCTGTGTGTGATTCATCTATACAGCTCTGGGAATTAATGCCCCAGCCAGCCAGGCTAGAGTTCAGGACTGGATTTCTCCCAAGACAAAGCACTATTCCAAAGTGTGCAGTAGTGCAATATGAGCAATATTATACTCACTGCAATATGCACAAAAATCCATTCTGACTAGGATGAGACACCTACATTCTTCATTTCTGAACTCAACCACAGCAGGAATGCACGTGGCATAAAGAGCTGATAGGCTACTGCATTATCTAATCTTTACATAGGGTATTTCTGTTCGGCACAGAGCTTAATTTAGGAAAGTTTGATTTTCCTTTCCTGGTGCCCATTCCCTTGCCAGCACTTTACTCAAGGAATCAATTAGGTTCTGATCAACCACTGATCAAGAGTTCCCAGTGGGGAGCCTTAATGCATTTTATCTGCCGTTACCGTTCCTAAATAACATCTATTTGGTAGCATGCACTTAATTCTTCTCATCAATACTTTGCTATCCTTCAACAACCCTGTTAATAGCAGTTTGCAGGTCCACTTTCAGTGTTTTGTTTTGTTGGTTTTTTTTTTTACAAATGAATTAGCAAAGCTGTGGAATTTCCAGTGGTGTATTTGTTTGTTGTTGTTTTTTTTTTTTTTTGGGCACAGAAACAAACAAATTTCTCTTCACTTGCTACTGTGTAAAAAAAAAAAAACAAAAAGGTTAAAGTGATGTGATGGAGATCAAAACACTGAAAGGAAAGCTGTTTGAGAACAAATAGAAAAAGATAGCCATTAATGCTTTAAAGCAAACATTCATTATTTTCCACTAAATTCCCTATGAAGTGAAAGACCACGATATCTCTTTACCATCTTCAAATTTTTTCATTATTATTAGCATTTTCCTTGGCAGGATTTCTTTTAAGAGGTAAGAACACAAAAGGTGCATATCAACTTTGACAAGACTTCAATATATGATTAAGTCAATCACGTCGATTTAAGCACACACTTAAGTAATCTGCTGAATAGAGACAGATTTAAACCCGTGCCTGAATGCATTGCTGAAAAGAAGCCAAAACGAATTGGTTATAATTAAATTCTTTTGATGAAATTTCTGCAACTCCCTATTGTGTGACACCAGTACTGAAATGCTAATAAACTAGTTAAAATTAAGCTTATTACCAAGTAAAATAAGCCACAGAGAAACGTCTGTCTTTTCTTATTTTATATATTATCATTTTGTATTAGAGAAATAAAATACTTGACCAGGGCTAACCCATGATCCTCACAAAGCAATAACTGCAGGGTGTCACAATACAGGAGACAACCTACAGATTCCTCCACATCAACCTGCAATGTTATTCCTGCTTGTCAGAGGAGTGGATTTTATCTCTGTCAGCACTTATGCAAAACTCTAACTTCAGAACTCTGCCAGAGCGATGCTACAAGCCAGGAACTGATCAGTGTGAGGAGAGCTCTTTCAAATACAAAACAAATTGAGCTCTAACTGAAAAATAAAGTGCTAATGTACCAGCTGCTCAAAATATCTTGTATACACAGATCGCAGAACCACAGTTGGAAGGGACCTCTGTACAGCCCCCAGTCCAACCCTGTTAAGCAGGTTCCTTACAGCAGGTTCCACAGGAGAGCATCCAGGCAGGATTAGAGTATCTCCACATTAGGAAACTCCACAAGCCTCCTGGGCAGCCTGTTCCAGCGCTCTGTCACCCTCACAGTGAAGAAGTTCTTTCTCATGTTCAGATGGAACTTCCTGTGTTCCAGTTTGATGCCTGAAAAGGGATCCCACTACTGAAAAGAGCCTGGCCCAATCCACTAGACCTGTGCCCTTTAGATATCTATAAGCACTGATAAGGTCCCCTCTCAGTCTTCTCCAGGCTGAAAACCTACATTAATGCAGCACATCCTGGCAGAAATACCACAGAGTTAAAAACAGCCTTGTTACGTTGAGACCCTCCTGCACACCAACAAACCCAGACACTGCCCACACTGACACTCTGCTGCAGTTCTCCCAGCCTTGCCTGGCAGAAGAGCTCTGTTCAATGAGGCAGGAGGAAGATACAGGGAGCCAATATTTCTTACTGTTGAAAGTTTTGAGTGATGTAAGAAGTTTAACACATGCCAGTGCAATGGCACAAGCTAATTAGATGATCAAGAAACCCTGACAGGAAATGCAGGATAATCTGACTGATGAGCAGCGCAGAGTGACCACCCCCACTAGTTTTGCAGCACTTCCCAAAGTCTGTTTTCTTCCATTAACTTTAGACCATCCGGAAGCTGCACATCCCCACAGCTGGGGTGAACTGGCCCTTCACTTTAGCCTCCAGTACTCCATCTTCAATCATATCTACCTCTTTCATGTGTTTCCCTGACAGGCTTGCTAGGCTGGCTAGGAATGTGAAGCCAAATGTAAAGGAGGTACTGAAGGTTGAGCTATATTTGAAATCAAACCCACTACATTCCACTATGGTCTGCTGCTTGTAATCTGTATGGGACCAGGCAAAACATCTATAAGAAGTTACAATCATTAGTAAAATGTTTTGACAAACAAAGCAAGAAACAAAATAATCTACACATCAATCATTTTTCAGTAAGAGAGCAGAAAAAACTAAAAGATGCACTCATTATGATTCACTGTGCCACAGAAAACAAATGTTTTTCTTCCATTTGTGGGCATTAACTTGCAGCACCATAGCTCTGCCCATAAATCTGAAAAAATGCAGACATCTGAACAAACAGAAGTACTGAAAAAAAATCATCTACTATGACTGCAAAAAAAAGCAAATATGGACTTGTTTTTTTCTGAACCTCCAGGAGAACTATCACAGTAAAAGATAAAGACAGTCGCTCCACACAGATGCAGTATACAGCTTACAATTGGTACATATTGTACTAGCATAGTTTATATTTTAGCATAGTCCAATTTGGTGTTGAGAAATACAAGGAATATCCAGCCTCTCTCAGGACAGAGCACAGCTGCTTTCTCTTTATCACAATATAATTTAGGTTACCCTTAACAGAACTCCATGGATCACTTATAAATACAGAAAGGCCCTCACACAGATACAATTAACAGTTAATTATTAAATGTATAATATCTAAAATGCTCCTCTGTATCAATGGAATCAAAATAATATATATCAAAGAGGAAATTCAAGCTATAGATAGGTAGCCATTCACACAACTCTGGTAACATCACAGGAATACCTCAAATGGGGGCACATATATTTAGCCTTAAAAAACAGTGCTTTAAGACTGGCAATCATAATCACAAAAACTCCCTTCCAGACCCATATATCTCAGGCTGATATTTCTGCCAGGACAAAACAGAAATGCTACGTATTCCCCCTGACACCTGCTCGCCATAGGAATCTGTTTCCTCACCCTCTTCCCACACAGTCAACATTTCACTTCTGCAGAACTCAAAGGATTTATAACCAGTGTAATCAGGTAGGATGGAAAAGAGAAGCATTAACCAGCCTTGAGCTCAGTGCCCCTGTCAAGGAGTCCCACAGTGCAGCGCCAAGAAGCAAGGAGTTTCTTTTACATCCTCCATTAAGCACTATTGAGCTACTTCTCCAAGCCTTTCTCTCTTTATAATATCGCACCACATAGACAGCTTAGAGAAGGAGTTATGAAGTCCAGGGCACTATTTATCTCACGAGGTCAAGACAAACATTTCTCCATCGCAAAAAGGGAAGATGACATCGCAGGGCATGGGAGCAAAACTGCAGCTTAAAAGCGCTGAGAGGCTGCTGCCAAGTCTCTGAGAGTGAGAGGTCAGTGCAGGCTGCCCCAAATCACAGCAGCCAGTCCCGTCCATCTCCACAGCTGCATGCTCTCCCACAACAAAAGAATAAAAGTACTGTGCCAAAAGCTGTAAAGAAATTTTGTCTTGATGCTTTTTAATAATGAACACACTACTAAATCAGTAGTCCCAGCAGTGGATACAGATGCATTGCATCCGTACGTGCTTAGATGTGTACTTGTGCTGTGGCAGATATCTCAGTACTGGCCCTGGCTTGCCACTGTGGCCATTTTGCAGCAAAGGAACAAAAAGGGCACAGGCAAAGTATTTTTAAGGTAGCTACAATGCCAGCCACACCGCTGGCACAGCTCAGACTGTTGGCTTCCTTCAGCCAGAACTGCAAAAGCTTTACATTTAAGATCAGCCCCAGCTGCTTGTGAGCTTGGGCAGCCCTCTCAGCCTTGCTTCACCACCAAAGTAAAGGAAATAACACTCCCCTATTTCAAGTAGGAAGGGCTGACTAAACTCTGTAAAACGAGCAAAGCATCCACTTAACAAACAAAGTAGAAGTAAACAAAAACTGCCAGGAAATCCATTATCCAAACAACTCTAAGCCTGGTAACAGAAAATAATAATTGGACACCATTTTGCCCTGGAAAAAATTGTACATGCACATACACTCCTAGTTAACAAGGCTTCTGAGTAATTGAAAAAAAAATGCTATTCACGTGCATACAAATATATATATATAAAACCACATAAATATACATATATGACAGAGGAGGCCTCAAAGACTTAACCTGCAGTCACATTCTGCTTCTGTATACAAAGCTGATTTTAGTTTCTCCTGATGTGTGGGTGTTAGCATAGATTGTTCCTTCACTGATCTTCCAAGGAACCACGTTAACTCGGTAACTGTGGCACACCTGTCTGGGTTCACTACACTACTCGTATGAGTGCACATGGCAGTGCTGTTCTTCACATTAGCATAGCTGGCACACAACTGTAAGCATGCTGTAAGAAAATACTAGTTGCAGGCTTCTTTTCTTTTTTTATTAGTAGGCAGGACTGCAAGCATAACAAACTACTAATTTCTCCAACATAAAATCACGTATTTAAAGTCTTCCCATTTGATCATCTGCAAGTCACAGACAGAAGCAATTTCTTAACCCAGTAAACCTGAACTTGAACTGGAGTTCATATTTTAGAACCATTAGATCTTGAAGAAATCTGTATTGCACTTCCTGCATCAACCTACAATTGGTGACTTGGAAAGAGGTTTAATTTCTTGATATGCTTACTAAGAACGTAGATAGGGATGCTACAAACCAACAGGTCTGAAGCAAGGAGGGAATCCTTCCTCACACTTTCATTATTTTTACCTCTGAAAGATGAGGACCAGCACTCTGTGAGAAACGTGTCAGCGTAACACCACTGACTGCATTATGAATATTTTCTTTTAATTACTTTAGCTTAATCATCCCTATACCCACACCATCGTATCTGCCTCAGTAACTGGCAATCACAGGGAATTTTATGATATGGTGATGCAAAATATCAGAAACACTCGTCTTTTAAACATACTTCCTTATAATTCTGTATTTTCAAGTTCAAGACAGGCCTGTGATACATCAATATTTTAGAAACTGCTATCATTTTTTCTCTTAGGATCTCTTAAGAATACAATATCTTTCCTTTACCAAACCGAATCAGGACAGTCTCCATAATCCCTCCATGACTATCCTTCTCCCAACTGCCTATAGCTTCTAATCATTTGTTTTCCTTCGCTGAAATGAAGTAACCAAAACTGAATCCCAAATTAACAGTGAGGCGAGTCCTTAAATTTTAACAATGACATGATAATATTTTCTGATTCCTTTACCAACTGTTGTATTTGGTTTTTAGAAGCCTATTGTATATTAAGTAGATGCCTTTATTAAGTTGTCATCTATGACGCGTAGATCTTTCTCCCAAGAGGTTACAAGTAATTCAGAATCCAATAACGCATACAAGGAATTTAAATTGCCCTTTCTATTTTAATTACCTTGCAAGTTAATTCCAAGTCCCAGCTACAACGTGCCATCCAACAACCTAGTCCTTTTCAGTCCTTCAGAAGTGCACCTGACAATCATTCAGTGTTCATTAACTGAATAATTTGGAGACTTTCTGGAAAGTAACATTGCTATCTTACCCACTCCCTGTCCACATTATCTTTAAACACAACACATCTACTAAATCTAGATCTACTATTAATCTTCACTGTACTTATTTATACCATCTGTAAGACATACAAATGGTTTTTCATTAAAAAAAAAAAAGCTGCTTATTGGTCATATATCTGATTCATGGCAAATTTTTGCCACCTACCCTACAGTTTTCCCTTACTAATAATCAGTTGTAAGAGACTTTTTTACATAATTTTGATTGAATAGGCAAGTTATGCATAATTGCACGCTTTCACTTGATTTGGGGTTCATTCAAAGATGATATGGATAGGTAATCTTGCCCTTGCACAGAAATAACAAGCACAGGAACAAAAGGCAAACATAAGTTAAATTTGAAATTGCAAACAAAAGCTGATTTTACTAAATTTTATCCATTTATAGGCTTCTACAGATCTTGCAAGGAACAACCTGAAAATATAATGAATTGTGTGCTTTAGCCAATGAGGCTTCCATTGATATAACATTAACGTGGCTCTTAAATTGCAAACATTTTAGATTTTTAAGAATCCTGTCTGATGGCTCTGGCCACATGTTCCTAGTAAGCCTCACTGGCTTTGTTGTATGTTTGCTGGTTTTTCCATTATTATTATTATTATTTTAATTTTAAATGGCAGAGGCACTTGGCAATGTCTGTGACCTTGAGTTGTACACACGAGCAAGCAAGAGAGCCCAGTCCTGTAAGGCTGTTTATGCATTCTGAGAGAGGTGTCTCAAGGAAGACAGAAGCACGACGTGCATACCAAGCCAAGTGCTTCATGATTTATTTATAGGGAAAAGGGGCATAAAAATTTGCTGAAGGGGAAAGAAAAATGAAGAATCTGACTTACCTTGTCTGTGTAGACGAAGAACAGAATCACAACAGTGAGCTCCAACAGAAATATAATTAACAGCATGATAAAAAACTGTCAAGAGAAGAAGGGGAAGAAAAAAAAAGCAAAAACAGTCAACATCTATCTCAGCTTTTTCTGGATGCACAATAAGTACATTCAGCAGACCATGCAGAAAGGGGAGTGGGAGTCAGACAGCAGAATGCAAAGCTGCTTACAGCAGAGCAGAGGGCATGCGACATGCAATAATCACAAAAGCAGGTAAACAACTAATCAGAAATACACCTCTAACCATGTATCTATGGCTTGTTTCTGTCACTGACATCAGCAGAACATAAAAAACCTAGACAGATCGGTCCCCCCCAGCAGCACTTCCTAGGCTAAGTTTTATTTATCTTTGCTATCAGATCTTTTCAATTAATGAGATTTCACCAAAAAACACAGTTTAGACTTCCCACTACTAGAGAAAGTAGCTTGGTCCATAAACCATGAAGTCATTGCCCTTTTCAAGGGAAACTGTGGGATAAGTGAGCGGCACACCCAAAAACTTGCACATCAAGTTAGCTTTAAAAGCAATTCCAGGTAGCTACACAGACTACCCATAGCTTTCAACTGAGAAGAGTTGATCTGTTCTTAAGACACCAACATAACACTGGTCTGTATCTTTTCCTTCTTTGGAGTTCCTGTGGAACTGTGTAAAACCCAGTAGTCCAAAGCTCAAGGGAGTAGATAAAAGAAATCTTTCACACAGGGATTTCGGGAAGCCCTCAGCTCTGATACACTTTAGTGGGACAAACTCCAGGCAATGCACAACACCTCAAAAAAATATACCTCTGTTTTTTGCTAAGAAGCTGCAGGGGTCTATAGCAGCAGCAAAACAGCGAGAACAAACCCTGCCTAAGCTGCAAATGAAAGTTTTGCAGGTGAGGAAGCGAGAGTGATTTTGGAAACTTTCAACGCTCAGGCAATGGCCCTTCAACACAAATTCCATATGCTTAGTACCTTGCAAGGCTGGAATTCTAATACTGAGCAACACTGACTTCATTGAAACCCTATTCCCAAGGGGAAAAAAAAGTTATTGTCTGGCTTCAACCACAGAGCTACAAATCTATGAAAGTTTAATAGCTACAAAACCTTATCAGAGCTTCTTCTCTGCCTGGCAAGTCAAAACCAAACCTCTGAACCTATGGATTTCTGTGATTGAATGGAGGACAAAAGGTCAAGAAGGGGAAAATACCATTTTCCACTAGTACAATTAGACTGCCTGTAGAATGGACGGCATTTTGCCCCAAGAGTGTTAAATGAAAGTTTATTTTCAAATCTTCATCACGAGTATCTTCACACCTGCCTGACCCTAATACTGGATCCCATTACTGCCCTCTCAGTGATCTGAGTTCATTTCCATATCATTACCTTCCAGCACTGGCCTTCTGTATAGCTTTGCAAATCAGCCTCAGTACAGCTTGCTTATTATTTTTTACTTCAACATTTTAGCCTGTTGGATAGAATTAACTGAAATAAGGCAAGTAACATCACTCTTTGCAAAGATGCCTGATTTATTTAGCTGTAGGATGCTTTACTGCTCATCCATAAAGCACGCATTTCCCAAACCATACATGTGAATACTATCTCCCTGTGCAATTCACACGCTTAGCCTGGATCACACTAGGCAATTTCTGAAGCAAAAGGAAGGACTTACATCCATTATCAACATCAATAATAAAGCACCTCCTACCACAGGACCCCAGTTTCATCAGCTTATAATTTTGCCAAATTTTCTATTCTGTCTAGGTTTATTGTCTAGGTTTTTATATTCCAAGCTTGTTTCAGTATAAAGGATAAAAGCTTCTGAAAGAACTTTAAAAAACAAACAACTACAAAACAAACAAGCAAACAAAAAAAAAAACAGTCCAATTACTTTTAAGAACAAGGCAGGGCAATGAATGCTACTGAGGCTAAATTTCTGTTGGCTTACTTTGAATTCTTTTATGCTCCAGCATTAGGAGCAGGGACCTGCAACAAGACACTGCTCCATTTCAAGCAAGTGCCTTTTGTCTTACCCAAGTGCAAGTGGATTTTTGTGGACAAATCATTAGCCTTCAAAAACCCGGACTTCACATAACCAGTACAGACGAGAGGGCTCAGCTAGCTGCTAAATTCTTAAAAGCCTACCAGTGCAGAAGGCCTACGCAAATAATTCCTGCTGCTTGTGTACAACCACACAATTCACACAACTCTCAAACCACTCCAAAACCTTCTCATGACACCACACAGACCCACCATGCCTTTCTGCTGCCCCCTCAGGATTGATATCCTCCAGCCTCACCTCACAGGAACCCATAACAGTGGATATAGACAGGAACCTGCTCAAGAGTTGGGAGTGGAGAGAGAAGAGATGGAAAGACACCTGGAGGGAAGCATGAGGGCTGGTGACAAGGTACACCTAAGGGGATGCCAGTGCTGAAGTCAGGAGGTTCACCAAGAAAAGCAAGACAGCTGGGATGTGGCCAGGTGACACTGCCATGCAGGACAGGTGCAATAGAGAGGGGACAAGCCTTTGCTGACCCCCTCCCTGTCCCTAAATGTGATGCGTTCAGCTGTTAACAGGCAGGGCTCAAAATTTAAGAAATCAGAACACAAGCCATCCTAGTGATGGTTATGTGCCATGTCCAAGTCTATCCAAAGGCTCAGAGGTTCCTCCAGAGGTTTCCTCTCCTACCCACAGCTCAGCGCATCTTTCTGGCAGACTGGGCAACAAAGTCACTATTGCAGGATTTCAGTTTCATGCACTGCAGGCTTTGGAAGTCATACAGTGAAATAAAATTAACATTATTCAGAAAGTCAAAACCTAGATAAGCAGGATTATGCTTTTCCTCCACAGAAAAATACTCCTACTTTTAAATAAAACCTCTGGTTTTATCTTTCTTATTATTCACACTCATTGACAGAAAGAATGCAGTTATATAACAGATAACATGCATTAGCAATCCCACCGTGTGCAGACAGTAGGGACATCCACTGTATCTTTTATTGCAAAGGTAAATTAAGTGAGGTCAGCCTCAAGGCGGAGGCTTAAAATTCATCATCTGCTAAAAACTGCAGCACTTACATGTCAGCACATTTATCATTTCCCTCCAATGAAGAGCCCTACCTGAACCCAGACCAACACGTCAGAAACTAAAATAAAAATAGAAAAATATCAAAGCTTCAGATGGACCTGGCTGCAAAGCACAGCCTGCCTGCTTCATCACATCTTCTGATCCACTGGACTAAAGTGCACAGATGGCCGCACACACAACCTGCCCCTCAATTCCCAATGCACCTTCCCACAGAAGTTCACGTTCAGTTCCAAGTCTCAGCATCATCCCAAAGGGAATCATGTCCAATCTAGGGCCAGGGTGGCTTGGCACATCCCATTCAAATTTAAAGGGGAAAAACAAAATCACTGAAGACTCGCAGTACTTAAAACCCCACCAATTCTATGGGAAACTCAGGTCATTTTCAAATAAGGTCTCTCACTGTGGTGATGAATACAGAGAGGAATAAAAATGAATTTTTCTGTGGCCCACTGGCACTGCAGGCTGCTGATATAAAGATTTATGCAGGGAGAAACAACAATCCCAAAGCAAAGCATTCATGTAGAACTCCACAAAAAGATTAATCTGACCTTGTACAGAGATCCTTCACCATAGACCATACCATCTTGACATATGTCAAATGGTGGAAACCAACCTAACAGAGGTTCACTGGAGAGGTACTTTCTGTACAGTGCTATGTAAATTACACCTGAAATAACCCCAGAGGAGTTTTGATACAAAGAGAGGTAACGTGATGCCTTTTTGTCTACCTACCACTGCTGACTTCCAAGCCCAAAGAAGACTAAAGGTAGTCCATTGGCACTGACCTTTATAGTCTATAAAGCCCATCACCTTCTCACAGGTTCCCATTAGAAGGGTAGAAAATGCAATTGCTGGAAAGCCTACAGGAGAGCTAAGCACTGCCCTCCTGATACCAGAGGGAGAAATATGTATTAGAGAAGATCCCACTTTGTAAATCAATCCCCAATGGAGCTGCAGTAGACTTCTGACTGATTAGTCTCTAGTCCCTTCATCCAGCACCAGTTCTTGATTCTCCTTATATGCATATAATCATAGAATCATTTGAGTTGAAAGGACCCTTAAATGTCATACAGTCTAACCCCCTCGTGATGAACAGAGATTCCTACAGCTAAGCCAGGTTGCTCAGAGCCCCATCCATCTCGACCTTAAATGTCTCCGGGAATGGGGCTTCCACCACATCTCTGGGCAATCTATTACAGTGCCTCATCACCTTTATTATAAAAAGCAAACAAACAGAACAAAAACACCTTCTTCCTTATATCCAATCTAAATCTCCTCTTTTAGTTTGTAGCCATCTCCTATCGTCCTATCTGAACAGGGCAACTATTAATGTTTTCTTCCCAACAAATAAGATTATCCCATTTCCTGAATGTTACAGACACTTGCCCCTCTACATGATGACAAAGTATCATACACTAATGCATAGGATTGGGTCCTTTTTCCCCACTGCCTCTCCTTCCCAAATCTGAATAGTTCTATCATGCTGCTCAGATCGCCCTCCTCTCTATGTCAGAGGTATCTTACCTCACAGCCTCCTGAAAGAAAAAGTAACCAAGTATAAGAAAAAACATCTACCACTGCCTTGTTAGTCTCCTCAAATATTTTGTAAGGAGATAAAAACATTACAACTGATGATGAAATCAAGAAAGCTCTGTTTAGCCTGACCCCAGAAATAATGCCTTTAGTGTGATGGAAATCTTTGTCAGACAAGGAGGCAGTAAGATGTCAGGGTACCAGACCTTCTTACCACTTAGCTAAATATAAAGAGACAGAAGTTTCTTACTAAGTATTAATCAGATCCTCTTTGACAAACAGCAGGAAAATACATACATCACTCCAAAAGTAATTCCTCCTACTTACTTCCATGGAAACGAGAACAGATATAAAGAACACAATAACACTATTTTATAGAGCAACTTCTCAGCTACAAAACACCATTTTCCATCATCACCACCTTTAGCTATGTCTTTTCACCAGTGAAGATCCTACATCCTCATAAAAATCTATACCAGTGGTGATGACTGTCTGTTGCCGCCACCACTGTTGAAATGCATGATCCACCACCTCACTGTGCTCACATCCACTGTTTGGTCTCCATAAACATTCAGCAAGGGTTAATGAATGTTAATGGTGCCATTTTTTTCAATTCAATTCCCTACCTTTACTCTGTTTGCAATTTCATGTCAGATGCCATGTTGTCAGACTGCCCCTCTGCTGCCATCTGTCACACAGCAGCAAAATGTAATGGAATATTGGTGGGAAGGCTCAACCTCTTCTGACATGCCACCAACATCCACCTCTGACATCATGGGCCAATGTAATCAAATAGAGGCATTACTTTCAGAACAGCCCTCATGTTAAGAAAACCCAAAAGCCAGTAGTCTCTCTGGAATAGTGACATATTCCAAAACAGTTTAAAGATTCATGGCTTAGCAAATAATTTGTTTAGGCCAAACAGCCTGTAAATCAGCACAGCGTATCTAAGGAATTGGACAAATACTTCAGCAGTCACCTTGTGCTGTGTTCCATTATGCAGTGCCAACGCTGTTAATCTCCAGCAAGCTATGTGATGTTGGCTGGGAGCAGCTCTCAGAATGAAGAGGAAAATACATACATTATATGTATACATTTATTTATTTATTTATAGGCAATTTTGCCTTTATCACAGCAGCTGCAAGGTTGATGCACTCATAGCCAAGCCATTTGCTACTTAATTTGGCTTGATTACTAAGTTTTCATTTGATCAGCTTTAATTCTTTTATTACATTTGACTTCTTAATTAAGAAGCATTTCAGGTAGAAGAAATTACAGAGCATTCATACTGGGCTTAAGTTGCTGGTCTTCTAAGACAGCTCTGAATTGATAGCCTGGGAAAGATTTTGTTTGCCTGGTCCTAATATGCACAGATCTAAGTTTGATATGAGAGATCACCACAGCTCCAGTAACTAGAAGACAGTCTCCTAAAATCACAGAAGCACATAGGTTGGCAATGACCTCAGAGGCTTGAAAGAGCCCACGGCCACCCAATTGTTACATTTATCTTTTCACCATGATTTTAAACAACAGCAGATATTAAAGCACAGGCTCTCTGCCCATTTGAAAGATCCCTACTGTCCTGATCAAAAGGAGAAGGCCCTTTATTTCTGAGTTGAAAAGGAAGATTATCAGATCATATTACTGTGCTGTAGGCTGAGGTTATCAGCCAAAAAGAAAGGCTGTTTTCCTTCTTCCCTCAATTGATTTTTGGATTGTTTTGATACAAATAGATGTACTACCAAAAATTACATTGCACTCTGCACATAACCTTCTCTCTACAGGGACATCATTTTATTTTCAATGCTGAAGGTGTAAATAGTATCTCGCCTTTTTGAATAAACAAACACAAATCAAACCTTTATCTACAAATTCAGAGATCTATTAAAGCCAAATGAACTTCATGGATTTTATAGCAGCCACAATTTACCAACCTACTGGAAAATAAAGAATTTACCTTGAATTTAATATGATCTGTAATATTTTTGTTATCTTATCATAGATTATATTCTCTATAACTGAAATAACACCTAGGAGGGCCAAGGGGAACTGCTGCACTTCTACAGTTGGCATTGACAAAACCTCCTGATCTCCTGTTATCTCCCACAAGAAACTGAGAAAGGAGTAGAGAACAGAAGAAAAAGAGTCAGTTGTATTGACAACTTAAAAATGACTTCTACTGAAGCCTGAAATACTTGTACAAAAAAAAAGTCAGGGCAAGGAATAAGGAATGATAGGACAGAGCCAAGAGAGTAGTATCAACTGGCATTACAGTCAAGAAAACTCCACTGTATTGCTCCATCATATGAACTTCACAACAAAAAGAAAAGGCAACTTGCTTCCACCTGTTTGCATCAGAGCAGATTTCACTTGAGTACAAAACTTTTTGCTGATGTTTAGTTTAAACTCTCCTTTTGTTAGTTCCATACTATTGCTCCCACTTATGACCTCTTGTAATGACATGAGTACTTTTCCTTCTGCCAATAGTATTTAGACTCCTTGAACATTTCATACATCTTATCCAAGCCCTCTCTTAGCCATGCTGTGCGTATCTGGCTTCTAATATTTCCTTAGAAGTAAATCTCTTTAGCCCCATGATCATTTCTTTTTCTTTTTTTTTCCACTATAAAAAACGCTAAGTTTGCTCATAAACCGTAAAAAAGCAGTAATGTGTGAGAGCAGACTTATGAACAGAAATTCCATTATGAAAATGGCATGTATTTAAATTTGGCTCATCAGCTATTATTCTCTAAAAGCCTTAACAGTTAATTCATCTTGATTGCGGCAAAGTTTTGCATGCATTATGCCTGGTGGATATATAACACAGCTCTGTTTATGTTCGGACTGTATTTTTTATGAATGTGGAGATATTCCTGCTGATGAATAAGTCTCAAAGAAGTCTAGAGTAACTATTTCTGGGAAGATATACAACATATGCAGCGTTAATGCAGATTATCATCATTTCATTTTAGTCTCATTACTGCTTTCAGTTGGAATCATCCAGTCTTACAGCACTCATGAGAGCTAAGTTCCCTACATTCCCATACTATTACTATTTCTAGTTGTTTCCCATCTTTTCCAAAAACTGGTTCTAAATTAAAGACTTGTCATCAACTGTTAGCTAGGTATCACTGGCATATCAGAAGAGTAGGTGGGCACAAGCCCATTTAACACAACCACAAATTATTTTTTAACATAAATAAGGGTCCTGTGGGACTCTGACTCTCTTTAAGGGTTGTTTCAACTCTCCCGTAGAAGTAATGCGAAGGCATATGTTGATCTGGTGTCTGTCTTAATCCTAGTCAAAACAGAAACTCAGCCTACCTGTAAACTAAGACACAACTTTAAAAAAAACCTGAAAGATCAGACTGGCTCTCTCAAGACCCTGTGCTACTTCATTAATAGCACAGCAATTACTTGAGTCCAACTGACACAGCTAATGGAAAATACAACTAAAAGACTCTGTCTTGGGATTAATTCAGTATTCTTCCCCTATGGCAAAGACATATAAAGTGAATTAGTGTCTAAATTTACACCTTTTACTCAGACTTAGTATCACCTCTGTACTCAGTAAATGAAGCTTCTGCCCGAGTCTGCCTTCCCCAGGATATTTTTTGTCATCTGAAGTTGCAGCATGACAGGCAATTGGCCAGATCAGCACCCCTGAGAGGAAGAGAGCAGCAGTGACTCGTCCTCATTGCTCTGCCTGAGGAGCAAGCAAATTGGCAGGGCTGGCTTCACATCCATGTTCACTGAACATCTGGCCATCCTCAGCTGGTGGGCATGCTGATAGAGGTGCCCTCAGGATGATCAGGGTAAGTGACATAAGTGGGCTGCCTGGGGACTTGGCATGACCTGAAGGGGAAAACAACCCGCCAAAATAGCAAAACTGAAATTCTGCAAATTTCCCCTTATGCGTTTGGAAATCTTGATCTAAACTTGCAATAGGACCACACCTGCTGACTATAAGAATAAGATGTCTCCCATTCTAGGAGTCAAAACTGCACTGCAAGTGAAGGAAATGCTGGTAAGCACATGGCTGAGGTGAGTGAAAAGAACTACTTGGAGCATTTTGTTTGTATTTAAATTATACCACTGGTTTTCCACCCAGTCCACAGTTCCCAACTGTATTACACAGACACATACTACATGCACTACACTGCTGCTTCAGATGTGTACAGGTCAATTTTGCAACAGCTTAAAATAAAATGAACAGCAAATCAGCTTGGTTTACTTAGTTCCACTCCATACACCCTTTTCTTGGAGAACCAACATGTCTCCAGCATCAAAGAAGCCATTCTTGAGTAGGCATCAATGACTGCCAACTGGCTTCCATTTCTCTACCTCCAGAGTTAGTTGTTTCTGAATTTAATGTAATTCAAATCCGTAAAGAGAAAAAAGCCAGTGATGCTCTCCAGAAAGCAGTGCTAAAGTGGCTAAAATAGCAAATGAATGATTAGGAATGTAAGCCCACACATTGCTTCTTTAAACGTATGGCTTCATTCTGTGATTGCTGTGATCTGAGGATATGACTGCACTGCTAGGAAAAAAAATAACATCACACTTCATGCTCAGAAGTGAAACAAATGTCTGAGCTGGTGAGGAGCATACAGCTCATCTAGCTTTTGCTTCTGTAATGGTAAAGTCCTGTTGTGTAACAGATCTCACAGGTGACCCTAGGTCACTGCAAAATCCCATAAAAATAAGCAGAACTTCATTTTATAAATCAGACAATTAGTGTATGGCCTTACCTGTCTGAAGATGCAAGTCCTGGTAGAAAACAAGTTTACTTGAAAGTATTTTCCAGAAAGCCAAGCACAATGTAGTCTCATGCTCTGCTCTTCCTCTATGAGGTTCATTGGGTTACATCATTACCCTGGCAATCTGATACGCACTAATGTAGCTGTGGGCTGCCTCAAATCCTTACAGACAGCAGCAGGACAAAACGAGGCTTGCTGTTAAAGTCTCATTCTGAAAAAGGCTCTGATCCAGGTTTATTTTCATTAAACTCTAGCATATAGGAGTTGCTTCAATGCCTGCACTAAAAAGACAGGCTAAGGGGGCTTTCTAAGCGATGGGGGATCCTGAGCCCATGCACACCATTTAGGGGCTAATGTTAGTACCACTGGGTCAATCAGCCAGGCACTGGGAACTCTGAAACACTGATAGCCGTTTAGACAAACAGCTTGAACCTTCACCTGTGCTCATGGCATAGTTACTCTGTTTGTCTGCCATAAAGCAGTATCTTGGCACCACATAAGATAACTGAAGGACTTGAAACGTACTGTGTGCTAGTGGTATGTATCAGTCTACGTTATACAAGCATGACCTTATGACATAAGCTTGTTTTATATATTTGAGCCTGAGCTGAAGTCTAAAAGAAAAATGGAAGGAAACCACGTTTGTTCTTTCTGTCCTCTGTCCCCCAGGTATTTTGCCTAGCTACTACCAGAAATGAAGAAAGGAAAAGGAAGAGAAGGGCTCATCCAATCCTAAGTTTCAGTATCAGTCAAGCAGAAGTTATTAAGAACTTATCAAAGAATCATAGAATGGCTTGGGTTGGAAGGGATCTTAATAATTAACTAGTTCTAACCCACCTGCTGTGGGCAGGGCTGTCACTCAGTAGATCAGGCTGCCCAGGGCCTTATCCATCCTGGCCTTGAAAACCTCCAGGGTCAGGGCAGCCACAGCTTCTCTGGGCCATTTGTTCCAGTGCCTCACCGACCTAACTGCTTAACAATAAAGGAGAGGCAACCAGACTACTGGAGTTCTCACTACTTACAGTTTAAAGAGGCAGCAAGGAAGCATCTTTACATACAATGCATTGCTACCAAAAAAGTGTTACACACAACATATAATGCTCTCAGACACATAACTGTGTGTCCTTCTGCCTTTCTGATCTTTGCATCACTTGCTGCTGTGTCTGCAGCCATAATTCTGATTTTTCTACTCAGATCACTGAAATAACATAAGTTGATGTGCTAAGCTGGAGTGAGAATCTACTGTTTGTTCTATAGCATAAAACTAGTGAGATGAAGTCATTCATGGGCTATTTCTTTTCCATTTAGTTGTTCTGAAATAAATTCCCTATCGCCAATAGAATTTCAGCTGTCAGCTCACTGACTGGATGCAGTAATACTATTGAAAACAGTAGGGGTTTTAGTTGTCTTTTTTCTCACTCATTAACTTTTTCCTCATTTTCTTTATTGCTATTTCACTTACAGATGAGCTGGCTGAACTTCAGAAAACTCTCAGCAGCGCAGTAGAAAACATCATGGGCACTCATTTTCCTCTAGGACTATTCCAGAAATAAAAGGCTTTTGATGTCTGGATAGTCATTCAGATATACACTATCAGCATTTTCCACAGCCAGGCTCACCTAACACCAAGGTTTAATTCTGATCTTATTCACACTAGCAACTGTGATGAACTCCTCGCTGACTAACATGAAGTCCTCACTTAAATAGAGCTGAGCATACAGAGCTGTCTGTTAACGATTATTTTCTTTCCCCTTGTCACTAATCATTCTTTCAGCTTCTCCAGCAGAAACAAAACCCCAAACAAAACAAAAAATAGGCTTAATCAGGAATAAGAGGAAACAGGCCATGTCTAAGCCGTCTTCTTACTTAACTGATCCTTGACTTGATACATGCCCACTGTTGGCACTTTACAAAAATGGTGACTATTTTGGGCCACCGGAGAGCAAGTCAGCATTTTGTCTATTTCAAGTCCCTTCCCCATTCTAATATACTCCTGTACTATGTGGCAAAGAATCACCTACATACACTGAAAGCCTTTTTAGGCCTTAATATCTACACAAGCAGACCCATCCTCTACCTCTTTTGATAGGCGCATTGCCCACTGTGTTCATGCCAACTAGGAGTAGAACATGTTCCTTGTACCAAATCCTGGGGTGAAAAACAATAACAGAACAGTAGCACAAAATGACAGGATGAAACTGCCTATGAATCACACCACCTTCCACAACATGGGTTGTTATTCACAACAAAAGAGTCTTCAAGCATATCTATAAGCGTGAGCTCTCACAACCAGACAGACACAATTTCTTGGCCCAAACGTAAGTTCCAGTTTTCAAAAATTTTACACAACGTTCACTTGCCCCTTCTGGCAGCTTCTCTAAATCTCCCGTTCCCCACTTAACTGAAAATAATGTTGCAATTAGGGTAATTGACTTAGAAATCAGCTAAATGTACCGACTGGGCACTTTCAAAAGGACATAAACTGAGAGATAACTTTGCTTTGGAACATTTATTATTTAGGCATAATACATGTGAGGAAAAAAATCCAAGTTATTATTACTATTATGGAAACGTGGATTAAATAATTCCTAAAGGTCACTGTAGAACACAAGACAGGTGGACATGTTCTACTGACATCAGGGAAAGAAGACACAGGCACTGAGTTGTGATTTAGACAAGCTAGGTTTGCTTCATAGCTGTTCCCCAGTCTCTCGGTGCAATCTATGCAAGATGCTTGGTTTCACTGTGCTGCAGCTCCCATCTGTCTAATGAGGGTAATAACACTGTCTATTTGTCTTATCTATTTAGATGGTAAGTTCTACTGGGCAGGGACTGCTTCTTACCAGGAGCTTATACCGAATGCATACACAACCGCCTGATCTCTTGGGTTGCCTGCAGGTGATACTGTAATACAGATCATGGCTAATGTGATCCATCATGATTTACCATCTGGAGTTGGGTTTTTTTTAACCTGGGCTATCCACAGTGACCTCTCGTTTGCCCACTGATGTAGATTGCACATGAAAGAGAGAACAAAACATGTATGCAAGACAGAACTTCAGCAATTTAGGTCCTCAAATATAGATTTTAAGCAGTTAACCTAAGAGACAATCTTTACACAGATACTTAAAAATCAGTGGAGTCAACAAGTGAGCATGAAAGAGAAAACAGTACTTAATCAGGCATGAACTTCTCTAGCATAAAGCAGCAGCACAGCCACATTTACATACAGTGACTGCCTAAAGGGGATGTCAGTCTTATGATCAAATCATCATAACCAATTGCACTGGAGTGGCACAGTGAGCTGGTGCCCTATCTTCTGCAAGGACTTGACCTCAGCTGAAAAGCATAAACTGTACAATGATGCTCAAGCACACACACTGCAAGTTTCTGTCAAAATTCCCAAAGATGAAAGATAAGGCTAATGGCTCTGACAGACGCTGGAACTGTAAGCCATTTGCAATGGAGGAGGAAATAACAGCAAATTCCCCACTCCTATAGAGATTTGCAGCATAGCTAGATGATACTGTAGTGATCAGATACTTATGAAAAAGATCCATGAAGTCAATAATCTTCCTTGCTCAAGTCAGACTTTTAGCTTATTAGCTGTCTTCTATTCAGGACAGTGACCCAACCTGTCAGAACAAAGCTGCCATTTTCTAATCACAGAAGATTTTTTAGCATAGACACTGCTGTTATATGATATTGAGCAACCAGAATAGCAGAGAAGTCAAAGGAATTGTACTGAAGCAAGAAAGCATTGTTCTCCTGCTACCCTCATCAACTTGCATCTGCTTTCAGATGCAAGATTATATATGCCAGATTGTATACTTATTTCAAGAAATACTAGTTGCTTTGATTTCCCTAGGGAAATTTAATGATGGAAAAGTTTATCTTCCTTCACGCTGTAGCTGGAGCAAATAAAAATGATTGTAAATACCTATTCTTTGTTTAGTGAGATCTTAAAATGACAGCTGTGCAATTCATCTCATCTGCATACTTTTTTTTTCAGAATGCGTAGGATGGTTGAGGTTTCTTTCTCATTTTTCTTTCGTGCTCCATTTTAGATTTTCATATCCCATATATTCATATTCCATTCGTCTGAATGCAGAAAGATAGGAATGGGCCTGTTTCTTAAAAGATTAAGGAGGCATTGTCCCAGCTATACAATGCCACTGAATAAAGATATCTGCCAGCTCCTTACTTGGTGGACACTAGATTAGTCTTTTCAAGTCAGTAAAACTGTGAAGCTTTAGGTTATCTAAACACTTCATTCACAGGGTTAATGCAGTTCATTCCTGAAGTTCATTACGCCCAGCTATGCAAAAAACTCATTTACAAATTAAATTCTACTTCTGTTTTTGACCTCCCTTTTCTGTTTGTCCTCTGCTACTTGAAACATTTTATTTGTTCTCCTTCCTTTCAAAATCATTGGCAGTTCCAGAGGTACGCAATTATTAACATTTATACTTAACATCACAACAGCCTCATACCAAAGAGCTTAAAGGTTTGCACTGACAACCTAATGGGAATGTTAGAGAACACAAAGGTAGAGGATTACTGTCTCATCTGCTCTGTAACTTCCAGTATGAAATACAGATAAATTGAAATGTCGCTTTGAAACTGCTCATTTCTTGTTTACCCAAGCAGGCTCCTTAAGTAAATCTAACATTTTATCACATCATCAACCAGCAGCACTATTCATAGGGCAACATTATATATACACAAATCCAGCTATCTTCAACACTGCAAAAGCTTCTCCTGCTCCAATGCAGATGAATTGTGCTGATAGTATTCTTCCCTGCTCCACCCTCAGCCCATTTTAGTACACCCACATCACTCCATTCCTCTGGCTATACTTCCTCCTACTTCCTCCAAACCACCTATCCAAACACCAGCAGCAACCTGCAGCTGCAGCGTCTTTTTCCTCTTTCTTCTCCTTTTAGAAAGCTAAACAGGAGACGCTTCCATTGCATGGGAGAATTGCATTACCAATTCTGTCATTAGGACAGGGTGTGCTACAGGAGACAACAGCAGGTAGAGGTCCAAATCATTCTTGGCTAAACCAGGTGCGTCCATATAATTCATATGCTTGTAATGTCGTAAGTGTCTTCAAGATCTCAAGGGCATGATTTCAGAGCAGGAGGTGACAGGCAGGATGGACAGAGCATATGGAGGATCAGATGACATTCACATAATCTTTATTTATGTCTGCATCCATAGTGAATATCCCTGTCTTTCTCTCACTCTTACCAGCAGAGGACAGAAGGAGGGCAATGAAACCTGCAGCTCCTTCAGAGATACACAGAAATCTCTGCTCAGTGGAACAACATTTTATCTCACATACATAGGTGATAACAAGAGTATTTGCCATTCCAGCATGATAGCATCCTGGGGAACACCTCCAGCATCGATGAGCTTCATCAGACTACTGCATATAGAGTAATGAAAGATGGCACAACTTCCTACCTTTTACTTCTAGCTTGCATACTGATAATTAGTTAACAGCTTCTTTTTGCTGTTTATAAGCCTACCATGGACCTGTTTAAACTGCCTGCAGACCTTATATCACTCCTGTCCATTCCAGTTCCACAAGTTTGTTTAGCACTTGCCTTTATATTTGGTCAGTTGCTGGGGCTGGGCAATGCTAAGGAGTGGGAGGATTGTAAGAGAATCAAATACATTATCTGGTGAGTAGCACAACAAAATGTACTACTCATGCTGTCAAATAGCTTCCATCAGCCTAACTTAAGCATATCTGTGTGGCTGAACTTCAGTTTCTCTGTCAAAGTGCTAACAAAGCTCCTGTTTACAGATAGAAGTAAAATTTAGGAAAAAATAGTTTCTAAGTTAAAAAAGTTAGCGAAACCAAATAAAGCATAAGAAGATATGGGTGAAACATTACACATGAGCAAGACAATTTACTCATGAGATGCTGCCATGCTTGAAAGAGGGTCCAGAGGAGGTAACTAAAATGTTCACAGGGCTAGAGTATCTCTCCCATGAAGACAGGCTGAGAGCGGGCATTGTTCAGCCTGGAGAAGAGAATATTCCAGGGAAACCTTACAGCAGCTTTTCAGTACGTAACAGGGGCTCTTTATCAGGATGTGTTGTGAAAGCACCAGGGATAATGGCTTTAATCTGAAGAAGGTACCATTCAGATTAGGTATAAGGGAGAAATTGTTTACTCAGAGGGTGGTGAGGCACTGGAATTGGTTTCCCAGAGAAGTTGTGTATGCCTCATCCCTGGAAACATTCTAGGCCAGGTTGACTGGGGCTCTGAGTCGCCCAATCTAGTGAATGGCAATCCTGACTATGGCAGAGGGCTGGAGCTAGGTGATCTTTCAGGTCACCTCCAACCCAAGCCATTTTGTGATTCTATGATTCTATACAGCAGCTACATATCAGATCTAAGGGAACACACTTCCAAAGTGAAGAAAGTGAAGTAAAATAGAAGTCACACAGAATAGCTAGACAGAGAAAAAGGGTTAAGTGATGGTACCAAATTAACTCAAGTTTCCCAGCTCTCCCATACGAAGAGTTTCTAAAACAAATTGATTCTATTCTTTTATTTAACTTGATCCACCAAGTACAATCAAGTGCAATCAAGCACCGAAGGGTATTAGATCCAGTGTATTGCTGTATGTATTAGAAAGAACAAGAAGCCCTAACACCTGCATCTCTCCAAAAGGGTGCAAATCTAGTTGAAGGAGTAGATTCACTCTAGCTGCAGCAAGGACAAGCGATCCTGGAGACTTTGCCTATGCCAAAAAGGCTAGTGAGGGACAATATATCATCAGAAACTCCTGCAGTACTGAGGACTGACAGATCCTGTGTGAAATAAGGTGATGAACAGCCTTTTTACAGTGGAATCGCCAGCTCAGTACATGAAACCCCAGCTTCACTTCACTAGAAGGTTTGATGGACCTCACTGTGAAGTAAAAGACTTCAACAGCAATGCCATTTCAGTTTTCAATTCAACAGGACCAAAACTATACACTAACACCAGCTACAACAAGCCCTCTCTCTACTTTAAAGTCAGTCCAGCATTGAGTGGCATCAAATAATATTTGATAAAATGCACTAGCTGTATGGCTTGAGCCTCTGCTAAATTATGGACAGCTGGCACCTTATTAATCTTTGATTTCACAACAACTTCCTTATGTTGGCACCTTTACTTCCTGACATCTCAATCTTTGGAGAGTTAACGATTGGCAAAATAAACACTGCCAAGTCTAAAGGACTTCATTTTCAATTTAAACCAAAATCAGTTCTTCTCTTCACAGTTTTTCCTGTCTACAGTTAAAATTCTGCCCAGGATTTCACATCATCAGTCCCATTAGAGCAGATGTTAAGAAGACATAGCTTCCAAAGCTAAGTAAACAACAGTTCAAGGAAACCCACATAACCACTAACCCTTCCCTTCTTGCAGATCTCATGCTCCAAAGATAGGCTAAAAGCACAGTCACAAATGATGCAGGGACCCCTTAGAACTACCAAAGACTGACTCCAACAATATTCACATCTCCTACATGTCAAGTGGACAACCTCTGTTGAAATACAGGATACCGTAACATGCATCGGAATAGCACCAGCACCTTAAAACAGCAAGCACTACAACAGCATAGCAGTTTAATACTTACACTCAGCAGGAGGCACTTGTTTTCTTTGATGGCACCTATGCAGCCCACAAAGCCAATGATCATGACAAAAGTTCCTGTGACAATCAGCAGATTGGCAGCTGACAGTGATGGGAAAGATGAAGAGAGGGTGGCAAAGTTCCCTTGAGTAACTGCCAGCCAGATGCCCACTCCAAGGATTCCACAGCCCCCCAGCTGGAAAAATAAAGAGAAAAAAAAGCTCGGTTATTGTATCAAAGCAACCCCAGATATTAATCCATATCAATACAGCAGTAGATCAATACAGCAGTGGATCAATACAACTCCACTGGAGTAAACCCAGGAGCCATGCCTAAGAATGATCTTTAGTTACAGCACTTTCAGCCCAAAGTAGACAAAGGAAAACATTTTATAAAGAGGAAATTTATCAATAAGATAATGCACTCAAAAAATGACCCAAATTTCTGATGAGATGAGGACTTCACTGGTTTAGGAAAAATCTTAAAGGGAAGTAGTAGTACAGGCTCTTCTGCTATGTGAGCAAGGAGAAGGGAGCACGGCAGCAAAGGCAGTCACCACCACAAAAACATCAAATTTGCAATTATTATATATACAAGGAACTTTTAAAAATGCAAACAATTATAAGCCTGCTGCTTATAATTGAGATAAAGTCTGCACAATTGTAACAAACTGAGTAAAGTTGAGCAATTAAATAGAATTAAACCAAAGGGGATTTTGCATTATTATACAGTCACACAGCAGCGCATCACTTACATTTCTTTCTTTCCTACCTTCCCTTTAAAATAACCAATTTTTATTGAGTTTTATAATTGCACTTTATTATCCAAATCAATTAAAGGTTAGGGAAAAAAATTGCATTCATAGAGTAGTAAGCCACACATAGGAGCATATCAATTAAATGTCTGCATAAAACGGATGAACATAAGGCAACTCCTGAACCATAAGAGGAAAAAGACAGAGCTAATTCTGGGGCAGAGCTAAGCCTCTGAAATGAAACACAGAAGAGAAACCCAAAAGCCAAAGCAATTTCTTAGTGCTAATTGCTAAGGTTGCCTCTGCATGAAACTGAATTCCCTCTCAGGAGGACACAAGAATGGTGGCTCTACCCTAGTTGCAAACAAGACTGTTTTTGTTCAGACCTAAGAAGCAAAACTGTACCCCATTGCAGTGTACCTCAGCTGCATCAACCTGAATGTCTCCACTGAGAGAAGGCAGACCAAGACATGTGGATTCACAACATCTCATTAAGTTGTCTTTTCATATCTATGCATCCCATATCACAACATTCAAGATGGTGCAATATGCCCTTGGTAAGCACCAAGGATGGACAGTACCTGCAGTGACCACATACACTGAAGTACACTTTCCTCACTGCCCACTTATGTATTGTGATATTTACAGTGGTCTAAAATGACCAGGAGACAGGAGTAGGAAAAATACTGAAGGAAGATAACCCATAGAAAATTGTCTGGAGTACCTGAGGACATGTAAACAAAAGCTATCACCCTAGGCCAAGGAAAAAAATGGAAAAAAAAAAAAAAGGCATAAATGCTCTAAAAAGGGATTAAAGCACTGAAAGACAGTAAAATAATATCTATCGGGCAGAGGCTCAGGCTAAAACCAGAATAATCAGAGCACTGAAATTCACTGTCGAGACCAGTGTCAAACTGGCTGAGGAACATGACAGTGACTGTGATCACACTTCTGCCTCCACCCACATCCCATTCAAGGTCCTGCCTCAACATCAGCCTCCAAGACACAGGCATAGCGACAATACACAAATGGTGCAATCAGAACTAATGAGTGCAAAAGCCTACCAGCAGTAGAGGCATCTACTTGCACTACGCTTAGCTATTAATGCCAGTTCTTTATTGCAAAGTAATTCAGTAGCACCAATAAAAGGCAGCTTATTTCATTCCTTTTCACATTCTCTGTGTTGCTACATGCTTCAAGTAATACAGGTGCCTACAACTTCTGCTTGTGTTTTGGGATGTGGGTCAAGACATGCTTGCTGTTCCTCCACCACCCACTAGGCTCTTTATGATGTACAACACACAACACCAAAGATGACATTTCCCTTAGGACATCAGATTCCAGCACCATCTCCTTCACAGTCATTCTGGTCTGCAAAACAGGGAAACCACTGGCAGTACAAAACTTCACAAAACCAGATGTTTGATGTAGAACACTGCAACTGTGGCAGTCCCATTTACATCAGGGCTGAATATTTCAGGTCAGTTTGTCAGCAGGAGCATTTGACTATGCTGTCCCTGATTCAGAGATACTCTAATATATATCAGGCTCTCTATCAGCTCATTATCTTTCTATTTTTGAAGAGGGAACACACACTTTTTCCTTATGTCGACTAACCAAAATCTAACAAGTACAAAGGGATCCTTTGAGCATTAAACCATTTGGCTATAATGGATTTCACAAAGCACTTCTTAGACAATGGCAACACACAGAACTGAAGGTTGATGCACCTTACTCCAGCCCCGTTCCTTCTCCCACACCAGAATGTTTTCTTGTGGTCCTTGAATACAGTCACAGAGCTGCCATACAACTACCCGGGAAATGGAGGCTGCCACTGATGTTGGTCTACACTGCTCTTTCTACCAAGGGCTGAACCACACCTGTAAGTCTATGGCCAAAGAACACAGTAACACTCAAGCATCTGGTTAAGGAAAGAAATAAGGGAACTCGAGATTCACCAAAACATCCACAGGAACCTTTCCAGTGAGAGCGGAATATTTTCTGGTTCCAAATGGTTCCCTTCCCTTCTGCTTCTCCTATTCTGAACAGAAGCATAACTCCCTGTTTCAACTCCAGGAATCAGAGGGATCATGTTTATTTATGCAAGGTATCTCAAACAGAAGAGAACTGTCATAATTGATTCTTTGCTGCCTGATTTGGTTTCTTCATCTTTGTCTCTAGGAAGCTATTAAGCTACTATAATTTTGCTTAGTTACTTATGATGTTCCTTTTCCTCCACTTTTTCTTCCACTACTCCATCTCTCAATCCTTGCTGATATCAAACAGGCAGAAGAAGAGTGATGAGATGACAAGTCTTGACAGCCTTCAGGATTTGCTGAGATACAAAATTAAGCAAAACCAAAACCATTACCGGGCTACTCCTGAATATCTGGTGTCTTCCGTGCAAATAGCAAAGCATTTAGAACACACACTAAATGTTGAAACAAAAAGATTAGTGATAAGGCTACGGCTTGAAGCTGACAACCTTATACAACTCTATACTGGTACTACATGGAAACTGCAAGGCTAATTCAAAAAGAATTAAAAAAAAAAAAAAGAAAAAATTCCCAAAGATGTCAGGTTACTGACAACATTTTTTAATCTTTTGTTTAACACATTATTTGCCTAATTGTTCACAATATTCCACTCTTGTGAGCAAGACAACTGTGAATGAAATAGAATGCAAACTGGGGTAGTTTCATAGCCCTAGGAGTAGAGATTGAATTGAGATTTCAATTATGTTTGTGTTCCAAGACAGACTGTAGTGGAAGAGGCCATCCAATGTGCCAGTGCCTCAATCCTAAAGTATCAAGTATAAAAACATAAGCAGTGGGTCCTTAGCAAGCCCTGGACTTTGCAGTTAGCTATGGAAAGAGTGGTTCGTTTTGCTTAAGACAAATTTCTCAAGGGCATTTAAATAGCAGAGTCAAGCACTAAAGTCGATGGCTCACCCTAAGAGCAGAGATTCAGTCCATCTCTTTCTCCCTGGGAGACACAGCCACGTGCGAGTTCACTCTCTTGGCAGAAAAGCTGCCTGCAAAATTAGATCCTCCAAATTGTTCTAATGGGCTACAAAATAAATTATTCAGGCTTTAGAGCATACACTTAAAATTGATCTTACACTATTGTAAACAAAGTAATCCCAAACAACCACAGATATATGCGCGCTGTTAGAGAAAATAATTCTGAAGTTACAGCTACACACTTAAAATACAGCAGGAGAAATTGCCTCATTGTTCATCATAATGGTGTTGGTGTCCTTAAGTGTTTTTTATATTGGTTTTGTTACATAGAAAACGCATCTAATCAAGGTTTCTCATACTGTGACTGATTAGGATCTACCCATCACACTTCCGTTTTAGATAAAAACGATTCCTTTTGTATTAAAAAATCCACTGATAACAGGACTCAAGTGGAAGCACGACCAGTTGTTTTACAGTTTTAATAATTCACTTAGAAAGATTTTTCTCTCCCAGTCTCCAGAAATTTAAACTAAAATGGCTTTCTCAAACACACTTGCTATGCAGTTATTCTTCTGCAAATGTTCTTCCCCCTCCTTTAACTGTGGAGTAAGAGCTTACAATGAAAAAAATCAACATCAAAGCATTAATAGCCGTGATGTGAACATTACCCAGCAAACGCTCCTGTAACGTAAGACGTACCTAAATAAGTGCTTCTTTTAGCTAGATACATATGTCAGGTGGAAATGTAATATGTACATACACTGACAGGATGCAGTGAATCCAGGATCCTACATGCACAAAGCAGAAGCTCACGTGCTACTCCAGGGACTGAGGCTTTCTCTACAAGCACACAGACAACTTCTTGCTGTAGCAGCTGCCTGTCTCGTTGAAGGATCTGGAAACCAGCCCGCTGGCCACTTGTAGAAAACACCTTCAAGCCAGTATGGCGCAGCCTCCAGACTACCAAATAACTCTCTGGACCCGTATCTGCATCACATCACCCCATACTGAACTTGCAGCCAGTGTCCCACCACTGGGTTGGGCTCTTTAGCAGAGCTTATCTGATACTCACCAGTAGCATCACCACAGTGTAGCACACTGTGCAATTCTCTTGCTAGTCAGAGGTCTAAAATTTAATAAACATAAGAGGCAAGGATGTTGTAAAAGTTCATCCCTTTGTGCCTTGGATTTTGGAAAGTTAAGTGGAGTACTAAATGAGGAACTGAAGCACTTTCTGCCCTTATTATAATTAGGCTCTAGAGCTCTGAACTGCAGAGCCAAATAATAAGTGCAAGCCTCATCTAGGATGGCCGTGGTCTGAGCTACATCATTTTAGCAATGATTTAAAAAAGAATCAGCAAAAAAACATCAGTTAGTGGGGACAACATTCGTGAGAGTGAAGAAGACTGAAATAGAAGCAATCCTTAAAATCCAGTATCGGATAGGAAAGAAAAACAGAGAAAAATTATTTTTAAAACAGGCAGAGTTCATTTTGTCCACAGGTTTAAAACCAATTAAAGTACTTTTTAAGAAAACACTAGCCTGTACTTTGGAACTTGCTGCCACAGTTTTGTGGATATCAATATAAGCAGGTTCAAAAGAGATTATACAAAGTCAAGAAGGGCAAAGCACACTGGTTTTACTGAAAATGACATCTCGAATGCAAACCTTGCATGTGAAGAACTTAAAATTGTGAACTGAAGCAGCTGAGAAAAGTATCCTTTTTCTTATATTCCCTTTCAGCACTCCTAAATGGCCATGACCCAAAGCCAGGTATGTGGCTAGATGAAACCTGGTCAACATTATAGGCATTTGTAAGTTCTCCTTACCTCACTCTTTTCCCCTCTCTAGTTTTAGCGGTCTCTTAGAATTTAAATGTGCAGGTTTTTTTGCTTCCTTGGCATCAGCCTATTTTCAGAGATGGGTTTATAGAGAGAGACACCAATGAAAGAGTTAATTCCCTGTTTCTCCTTACCCACGTCATACTCTCATATATATATTTAAATAAATGAGAGCATAGCTTATACAAACCAAAAATGAGGAGATCTGCCATGCAATTAGCTACAAGGTCAGAAATCTCTTTCTCTCTTCCATCTGCAGAGGCTGTATTTCTCCTCAGTGGGCATAATGATTATAGTTGTAGGTCTAAGCTGCAGGATCACCCCATAACCTCCAATGTTGGTGCAATCAGCAGCTAAACTACAAGCAACACAGTACTTACACTATGGTACATTAAAAAGAAGAAATAAGGATCAAGTTATTTCATGCATTTTGAAGCTGAGTAAAGATACCTCCACTCCTGCACTTCACACATACGCATTCCCTTCTCCTCTTGCATCATGACCCAGGCTGTCAGTAGTGTTTATGGAATTTGGACAGCCACCAGCAAATTCTCAGCTGTCATCACTCCAGAGCACTTCAGCTGTCTCGTAATTTGCGTCAAACAATCAGTGAGAGCTGGGCTTACAGAGCCACTAAATCCTTGTAAGAAGTCTCCTGATTTCCCACTACTGAGATTAAGCAGCCTATTAAAACTTAGGTGAATGCAAACACATACCTTGTGCACCATGCACGTCTTCTGCACCCTGACTATCAAGCTGAGTCCTAAGGAGGTCTTTTCAGAGGAGCATAAGGGTAGAAAAGTTCCCAGTCTATTCGGTCTTAGGATAGACCTAAAAAGTCTATTGAAGCTTGGGATTTTAACAGGAGACCGCATCATGAGGTTTGTACAGAAGGAAAAAACAAAAAAACACACAACAACAAGCCTGCAGTCCACAAATCCTTTCTGTAGAGCAGAAGACTCAGGAAATAATTTCCTTGCCTAATTCAGATGGGCTCTCAGCCGCACTGCTTCACAGACAGACACGTCTGGTCTCAGCTCAGATGAGCGCCAGATCCACCTAGCAGACAGACATTATTCCACAGAAATTACACATCACAAATGGATGCTGCTCTACTCTCAGCTCAATGCTTTCTTGATAAGAACATCTACTCATTGTAGCATATTAGCTTCAGCCAAAATTTTATTTTGTTCTGGTGTCATTTTAGTCCTCTCTCAAACTCTTCTCTGATATCTCTATGACTTTGAGGAAGATGTTTCAAAAGAGTGCATCTGAGTAAAGCACAAAGTATTTCAAATGTCAATCTCTTTGTCTTTGCAGATAAGCAGTGCACAGCAATTAAAAATTAAAAGCTCCATGAAACTAGTTGTTAGCCACTCCATTTCTGCATTTTGCTTAGGAAAGAGATTTTAAAGTTCAAGTATAAAAATGTCATCTAACAATATGGGGCATTATGTATGTGCCCAGAATCTTCTAAGAGCCACATACCTCTCCTCTTCACTAGTGCCAGGCAGCATGGCAGACCACTCACTGCCCCAATCAACATTGTTGCATGAGACCTTTTCTTACAAGCTGATTCAAATGCTGTCTGTCTCTCCATTACAAGCTGCTGTCTAGTCAGTGGTACAACACAACATAGAGCTCTAAATTATTTCAAAGCTGATGTTATGCACTGTCCTGGGGTTCATGCTCTCAGTGCTCTCTTTCTTGCTACTGGCACAGGTTTGAAGATACACACTTGAGGAGCTTGTGTTATAAGTAAGATTTGTTTTAGGATATTCCAGCCAGCGTGTGAGCTTGACAAATAGCAAGTGCTTTTATTGAGCCTAAAAATTCTACAGACTTTGGAGCCGATGGGAAAAGAAATATCATAAGAAAGGCATTTGTTTTCATAGTGTCAATAATGGAAACATAAAAAGTTGTTTTTTCAGTTATCCTGCGGAGGAAAGAGCCCCAAGAGTTTAAGCCTTAAGAAATTCATTATCCCTCCCCAGTTGAGTTCCACCACTAAATTGCGGCCCCATACAACTGAAGTAAATTCAGGGCCAACTGAAGATGTAAAAAGACAGAATATCGTATTGACACTCTGCTAATGGAAAAGTGAATAAAAAGCCTTTCAGTTAATCCCTGCTGCTTTATGAGCTGTATTCTCCTAAGCACTTGCTCCTCTAAATCGTAGTTATCTATCAACTACTGTTACAAAAGAACTGAACTGCAACAGTTATGAGTTAACACATCCAGTGTAAAAACTGTATTTTCCTTTTACAGGTTCAAAATTCATTGAAACGCTTCAATATGCTCAGTGGCATCCTTATCAAGCAAAGCATTTAAGCACTTGCTTAACTGTCACTGATTTTAATTAGTCAGTGTCTTTCCAGGTTTGAGTTTTAACCCCTAACAAAGCAAAAGCGTTAAAGTTCCTCAAACATCATTTCTAAATTCATCTGGGATGACTGTAATGAAAATGATACAGTCCTAAGGAAGAATATACGCATTAGGTCTGGAATCAGAATGAATAAAATGAAATTAAAGCTTTTAAAAAGAAGCAGAAATGGAAGAAAACTGGATGTGCTCTGCAATCTCAGTTCTGTGCCTTCTGTAAAATAGTAGTTTTTAGTGACTTCGAAGCATAAACTGGGAAACAACCAGATCTGGAGCTCTAGATACAATTCTTGCCACTTGTTGCCACATACATGTTGCTAAATACTGAAAACAAAAAAAGCAATGGGTGAAATTTGGTCTTTTAAATAGCGTAAAAACTGAGATTTCAGGAAAGGAGATTATCTACAGAGAATTTTACCCAAACCATCTGGTGAGGTGCCAGGAGAAACCAAGGATAATGAGCGCCAAATAATGACTCCAGAAGCCACAGCTCAGTTCCTTGGTTTACCACAAATTTCTTGCCCAAGAAATAATACAGATTATTTGGTGTTTATTATTCTCTCTCTTATAGACATTGAAAAGGTTTAGATTGAGATATACTGAAATAAGATGACAGGGGTCATACAAAACCAAACATAAACAAACAGATTTCTTAAATAAGACAAAGCCAAAAGAGACAGCCTTTCTATTTTGTATTACTCAAGATGTTTTTAAAACATGTGCTAACAGGCACAGTCTGCAGCAAAATGCAAGTAAAAATATGTTTATGTTGGATGTATAATCCATCCATAGAGGTATGCAGATAGCACAGGGCTGGTTACTATAGAAACCCCTAGAGTGCATATAGATACATACTATAGTTGGAATGTAAAATTAGTTGTGTATCTAAAAGAGAAAATTGCTGATAGTGTGGGAAAGAAAGAGCTAAGGCTGATATCCTTCCTCACAAAAGCTTCCAAGAAATACAGTCTTGACTACATAAGCCTATATCTGATTAAAAATACTCTGAATAAAGGGTCTCCCATGATGCACTGGCAGAAGCTAATCTTAGTTCTGAAAGTTGAGGCAGATCAGGAAAACAGTCCCTGTTTTTTTTGTCCTGAAATGGGGGAGGCTCAGGGATGTTGTTTTTACTCGTGTTTGGCTCTTTACATCTCAAGGCTGGTTTTAAGAGCATCCTTTCCACAGGTCCCAAATCGTGCTGATGTAATTTCACTGTGATAATGGCTAATTTTCCTGATGGAGACCTTTTCAAAAAGAAATTGGTTTTCTTGGTCTAAGCAATCAAGTAGGTCATCTTCCCCTGAAGAATACAGCTATTCCACACTCTCCCCTGCCATTTGTACTTCTGATGTTCAGTCATTTGCTTAGCAGCTGGTGGCACTAGAAAGACACAGATACAAGGATATTTAGGGTCACGGCCAAATAATGCTCTGAAGCCTGTCAGACGGCAGTCAGAGGGCCAGAGGTGCAGGTTAGTGGGAATGCCAGGAGCAGTGCACTCCGTTCCCTTGGTCCCATCACAGATGTGCCTGCAATCTGCCTTGCCTCAAACAAGCAATACCCGAGTCCTTTCAAAGACAAATATGCAGACAGACCCCCACACGGGCAGCTCAATCCTTGAGTGGCTCAAGTCCTGATCAGGAAAAACAGAAGGAAAAACTTCTGAGAAAATGGAGTGGTGAGCTACTAGAACAGGCTGCCTAAGATGGAGTCACTGTCCCTGGAGGCGTCCAAGAACTGTGGAGATGTGGCAGTGAGGGACATGGTGGTGATGGATTGACAGCTGGACTAGATAAACTTAGAGTCCTTTCCAGCCTTTATGGTTCTGTAAAATGAGTCACCTCCAGCATACAAAGGAAGGTTTCACAAAGCAGTAGAACTTTCATACAATATCCCAGCTTCTAAAAGCTAGCAAGCTCTGTGACAGACTCCAGCATGACTCTCGTATCTGAACGAGGCATGAAAAACTTGTCACTGATATTTATTAACAGGCTCCTTCATATTCATGCTAATGGTAAAGCTAACGATACTTTCACCGTGCAGAATAACAGCATTCTACAGCCTCAATCAATGAAAGCAGTGTAAAGGGGGAGCGTAGTACTGGGAATAAAATAAACTATGTAACACCTGGAATACTAGGCAAAGGTATTGATGCCTGAAGTACAAAAGAAAATTGTGCAATGAAGGTCTGGTCCAGATCACTCTGAAGCAATTCTTCCTTCTCCTTTTCTCTCTCTCTGGCCTCCCCATTGCCAACCACTGCCAGGTTTTGCTGTGAAAATTCCATTACTGTCTGGGATGGAATGAGACCTCTTGTCTGCTCTAAGAGCTCACTGGCACAATGAATGCACACAGTCTCAATATTCTTTCCTGTATTAAACAAACAAAACCACTCCAACAAGGGTACCCAAGATATAAATATAGCTCCATGAAGGACAGCCAAGCATACTAACAGTAGCAACACCAATGAAATTTGAAATGCATTATGACCCACTAAAAACTTCCTTTACTGAGGTTTAGATATTCACTGAGACAGGGAGAATGATGAAATTTGTGCACCACCACAAGCTTTTCATTAAAAGACTTTTTGAAATAGTCCCGTCAATAAATAGTTCACATGGCCTTAGGAAAGGTTTTTGCCACTTTTAGGATCGATGCCCTAATCAATAACAGAGTTGTGAGCAATAATCACACCCAAATGATAAGCAGCCTCACTTCATAAAGCTCATCTGCTTTCACTGAACACCATCAGAAAGCCAAGGAAAATTAGTTCCAAATCTTTTATGGATTCTTTTAAATGGATTGTTAATAATATTTGTACAGGCAAACAAAGTATTAACTACCATCACAATTGCCTAACAATACCATGTAAGCAGTCTGTTGTAACAAAACCAGCATTATGCCCAGAATAGAATCTCTCACTGCAATAGTGCAAATGTCTCATCAAGACAACTCTTCTAATTGGGTGGGAGTATAAGAGAAAGCAAAGATTATTCCCTTGTTTTATGTTAGCAATTTTTAATGATTGTTTATTTATATTAGGCTTTGCAATGCAATAGCACATTTGAGACTTTTCTGCACTCTTACTGGTGCTATTTATATACGATTGCCATATCCCAAGCCATTTCCAAGCACGGGCAGCACGCCATCAGAAATGAATGCCACCTCAAATAATCTTTTTTTCTGCACTAGTTATCCCCAAAAGGAAACAATATAGTCTTCTCTTATCACCAACCAACTATCTGCTATGGAAGCATTTCAGCTGCTTTGGAATAAACACATCTCCGATCAGCAATGTCACTGCAATGTATAGATAGGAGAGCCCATAGCATCCCTTGTCTTCATATCCTATTTGGCTTTATCTATTTCGGGGAATCCACCAAAGTGAGCACGAAGATTACGAAGTAAAAATGAGCATAAAGCATCCTCAATGGGACAGTCTAAACAACAAGTCTGCACCACAGGCTACCTAACAGTGCCTTTCTAGTCTTACAAATAGTGCTGTCAGCATCTAACTGCTGAAGATTTCTGGAATAAATCCCATCTCCCTTTGTCACATGCTACAGGATACAACACAGAAAGATTGCAAATATTTTGGTCTAACTTCAGACCTATGCAACTAACTTTTGGACATTTAAGGTGGCTTGCATGTGACTGATGTCACTTTAGATGTCAAAGCTATCAATAGTGTCTAAATATCAGCGTAGCTTAGTCTAAGCCCACCTTTAGCAGCACTGATCGGAATTCCCCTGACCACAGCCACAGCCCAGATGGCCAGAAGGACCAGACATCTATAAAGGTCACTGCAGCCCAGGGCAACCCCACCTCTGATCAATACAGAGATCACAGGGATGACCAACAGAAAATCCCTTTGCTGTCCTGTTTCCTAAAAGACAGATCTAAGATCACTGCAAACGACAGGTCATGAAATTTCATGATCCTCCCTGAGGTGATTTGGTAATTAACTCATCTACCCTTATTAATTAAAAATTACATATTGCCTTTTTTTTTCCTCCTACCTTGTGGTAAGACCACGCTACCGTACAGCTATTAAAGCCCTGTGCGTGTGCAAATACACACAGAGCATGAGGAATCCAATCCTCCCAGTTCAGCAAATGGAAAGCATTCAGCTGTACACGTTCCTGCACTGCCCATCACACGTGTGCTTGGCAGCTCTTAATAAAGGAGGATGACTGACACGAATTTATAGCTTATTACTTTGCCCCCTCACGTTATAAATTCATGAAACAGTTGTAGTTTATTGCAGTTTTATGTGTGCCAATTTTATTTACATACTCTCTCTTGCCATTAGAGGGGAAAAAAGCTTTGGGGTTTCTGGAGATTCTCAATCACTCTGTGCTGGGACCTGAAATGGGATGGAAACAGAGACTTCTGGCTCATCTAAAAATAAACCGCCACCTCAAACTCTTTCTCAGCACAACCTTCCATCATAAAGCACTGCCACATAAATACAGCTTTATAAATTATGTATCTTAAGTCTTTGTGTGCTCACAGCAGTTTACCAATAAATGTTCAGCAATTCCTTCTTAAAAAAAAAAAGGTCATAAAATCATTGCCAGTGATGATAAATGATTACAGCTTAATAACAGTCAAGCTGACAAAGCTGAAATGTCCACAGGGTGTTCTAATGCCACAGGTGGAAAAATAAAAAGCTTCCAAATATAAACGTTACAGCCTTCAGCAGAGAGGAAAACTAGAGAAAGGCCTTATGACACCAAGCTGCATACTAACTCTAGGATATCCCCCAAAACAGAAATGGCAGAAATGTAATGCCAATTTAACAGGCGAGGGAATAAATCTGCTTCAGGACAGAGACAGTTGCAATGTGTCTCTGGTTTGTGGGAGAAGACTAATGAGAGAATAACATTAGAGAGAGATGTGGGATAAGAAAAGGCAGTTAAACGTTGAAAAGCCTAACTTTATTCAAACAAGAAGAAGATACCTTGGATACTAAACTCAATTCTTGGGTTAACTAGAACTTCAGAGTCTCTGGATAGGAAGGAAGAAGGGGTCAACAAGACTCTTATTTGAAGTTCAGGCTAAAAACTGTATTTGTGAATCAAGAGAAAAAATCTTTTTAAATATCTCTTCATCAGGACACTTACAGTCTGCAGCTGTACTGTAAAGAACCTGCTCATAATTAATGACCCTTAGCCACTTAAAGTTAAAGGACTGATTTCAAATTGCAAATGAGCAGCTGAGTAATGAGAGAATGTCTCAAGATGATTTCAGCAATCTCCATACCAATTCTGATAACCTTTTAATAGGCAAGACACAACCAAAGGGAAAGAAAGCTCTCATTGTTGGAGCTTTGCTTTAACAGCTTGCCTTCAAACAACACAGTGAATACCTAAGTGGCATCACTTCAGTATTTTTTCTGGCATTTCAGTCCAGCAGGTTCTCTTGCTCTGCCAGTGACAGGTAAGCTTTATTTATCAAATGACAGCAATGCTTGCTGCTAAATAGAGAATGATGAGATCTTTCCTGCAAATGGCACATCTGAAGAACTATGCTACTGCAATGGACATTTCCCAGGAAAACAACAAAGAAGTATATAATTTTCAGACCAGTTCCCTTCTTTCCCACATCCCTCTAAGAACATCTGTGGTCGCTGCAGTGTTTGCTGACAAAAGAAAAGGACATGTATGAAAGCATGGCTGAAATACTGCAAGACACAGAAAGTAAGCAGGATGAATGAGAGTCTTCAAATGAAACTGGAAAGATAAAGAAGAGAAATGCAAAGAAAAGTTATTTGAGTAAACAGCCTATTCTGCTTAGTTCCCTTCATACTCAGTGATCTGGATGAATATTCTTTCGCCATCCTTGTCCTTCTATGCTGAGATACGCAACCTCAGCAGTGTTTGCTATTTTCCAGGAAGCCTGCATTCATCCCTACATTGAAGACCTTCTGTGTTCACTGAACCAAAACCCCTTTCTGCTCAATGACTGATTTCCTTATGGAGAGAGAATGAAGCTCAAAGAAACCCTTTGCACGCACTTGATAGAGAAAATAGGCAGAAAGTGATCTCCACCCCAAGGGACAGAAAACTGCCAGACTTTGTAAAGAAACCCGGTGCTGGAAAACATTTCCCACTTATGTTCAGCAGGATTTTGTCATCCAAGCTATGCGACGCTACGGATTCAATGATATGCTATCTGGAAGTCATCCTCCAGATTTTTTGCACAGCCTCCAAAGAACAGACCTGCCAGTAGCAGTCTTCCTATCTACCTCAGCCATACCACAACTATGAGAGAAGCATTCTCCCTGCAAAGCAGATGATGTGCTGCTGCTTTCTCTCAGGGTCAGGCGTGTTACTTTGTGTCAGACAAGATGTGGGACGTGTGGTCCCATTTTTCAGCCAGAACCTCTCCTACCATTCCTATAAATCTCCCTCAGATGCCACCAGAATCACCTACACCCTGTGCAGCTGTTCCGTGCTGGACCTTGACCCGTGATGGAGCAAGAAACAAAGCTGTAAGCGTCACTGCAGAGACATACAGATTTTCTCAAAGAAGTCTGCAATTTAACAGAACAACTGTCTTTCTGGTTCAAAATTGCACGGAGTAAACTGTGTTCAGGCAGGAGATAATAAGCTAACAAAGAAAATACAGATTTGGAAGCAGAAAAAAGTTAGAGAAAAGCTCCAGAGAAAGCTTTCCCTTCACTGCAGTAGCAAAGGGAAAGCTGATGAAAATACGATGTTACCATGCTCCTTTATTTTAAGGGAGAACATGGCTGTTGGCAAGCTGCTGTCTGGGTAATTGCTTCCTCCTTGGTCCGGTGAATCTGAGATTTGTTGTCAGCCTTCCAGGGGCAGGGAAAAGCTCATCTATCTCTTCCATTTTATCAGGATGAAATGGCCATGGGATTTGCTCAGTTGCGCAGCATTAGAGTGAATGATTACAAGGAAGTGCTAAAGCACCACCAAGACATGCGGTGCTGCCAGGGCTGTGCATCACTCCTCTCTGACAAAAACTAGTTCTTAAAAGAATAATTATCTTAAGTTGTAATCTTTAAAAGCTGTGGATGGTGCAATAGCTAAAACTAGGTTTTTAAATACTAGCGTCTTAAATAAATACTCCTGTCAGGACCTCTGATTGATCAAAGCATGACACCATTTCCAGAGACCTCAATGTGGTATTGAAGTCAACTTTCTTCAGGCTTTCTATGTAAAACATCATCCTGCTCTCACAAGCCCACTAAAAGCACAGTCAGGCTTACCTTGACAGCTTTGTACACAGAATTCTGTATGTTCAGCATGCCTTCACCAACTCACACATTAGAACAGGCAGAGCAGAAGAGATTTTAGAGAGAAAGAGGCAATGGCTTGCCCTGCAGTGCAACCTTCTTCTTCAGGAGTGACCTCCACAGGCAACACTCCTGTTCAAAGAGATTCCCATTTGGGAGCAGGCTAATTCTGTCACGTTTACTTTCACTCAATAGACAAGTTCAGTAGAGCCTTGCAGGCGGTACGATGTTTTTCAGACTGAAGTAGAAAAAAGCCTTGGTTCAGGCAGGAATCCTACAGCTTTGTTTTACTCTAAATACATTCAAACATCAAGGCCTTCCTCTTTAAATCAGTGTAATCCAGGACAAAGCACGCAGTGAGTTTGCAAGGGCTGCAGGTATCTGGGAATGTCCCTGACCCCCCATGATGCCAGTGACACAACAGCACTTGGCACTTAGCATACTAAATGTACTTCAGGGCTTTCAACAAGTACAACTTTCACCTTCCCTTGCTCTTAAATTGGCAAAACAAGCATACTGTTCCCTTAAAGCCAGCCAGAAATGGGAAATTAACTCTGACAAGTAGGACAAGAGGCTCACGGTGAGACTTCCCCTGCCTCCTACCCAATAGCGACTCTTGGAAAGCCAGGCTTATTACAGAAGCAATTGACTCACAATGAAACTTTGCTATAGGGCAAGAAAACTAAATGCAGAAAAATTATTTCTCTCTGTGCAGCATCTGCTTGCTGACTTCATTGCTGTTGCCAACTCAAATTGCTGAATTAAATAGTGGCAATATTTGTACAGGCAGGAGAAACACTCAATCACTAACCGTGCTCCTCTCTTTCTACACCCATTTCTGTCCTTAGCAGAATGGACCCTCCAAAGCTCCGCAAGGAAAAGAGTCAACTTCTCTCAAGGTGCCTGAAAACACGTACACAACTGCTCTGCAAGCAGGCTCAGGCAGAAAGATTTCAACATGGGGTTAAGCAGGTGCCAAACACTTTGTGCAGAACTCAGCTGGTACCTTCTCCAAACTGATGGCCACAGGGAAGCAGGAGGTTACCTGGCTCTGCGGCTGGAGCACAGACCAGAGACTGCTCATTGCCTCTCGGTTATTATATGGTTATTATCCCTGAGTTGCTCTGGAGACATTAGAAGAGCGTTCCACCGCATCCTGTGCAGCGCTCTGCCCCGATCATTACATTCTACCTCTGCAAATGCCCACTACAGTCTGTTACTGATGGCACTGACTCATTCTTGGGTGCCAGAATGGCTTACTACCACCTGTCCCACAGCAAACAGATTGATGCAAGGGCAGCCAAAGTCCTTCTGGCATTGACTGGAGGGAAAAACAACAGCCAGGCAACAGATAGAGGAAATCTGCAGCAATTCCAGCCTCATCTGGCCCATGTGAGGCACTTCAACAAGTTTCACTCCATGGAGGCAATTTCTATATGATGCTGGATGGGCACAGCGAGGGGGACGAACTACTGAAGCGTAACACACTGCACCAGACATGTCATCTACTTTGCTGAAGCCAGAGGTGATTTTACAAGTGTTATTCACAGCTGCATCCCGCACAGGTTTCCCTGGGGGTTATTCGTGCCTTCCTTCCCCAGGTCCTCTCTGCTACCAATGGTCTCAACTTTCTGTGCTGTAATGGGGTAAACCTGCAGCAGGGCACACCAGGTGAGAAAGAAGTGAAGTAGTTTAAGTCTGACCCTGCAGTGCAAATCACAAGGAGTGGTGTATGCAACACAAGGAAGCATGTAAACGTACAAACCATCTCTGATGTGACATACCTTCCCCTTCACCTGAGATGTAGGGAGCATAGCAAGTAGTAATGCAGGAGAGCAAAACACAGGCTCCTTAACTGTCTTCAACTAAAAGAACTGTTCTATGCAACTTGCTAACTTTCTAGAGATAAACCAGAAGCAAGTCAGCAGAGCATATGCAGTGAGATCAGTGGTTTGGAAAATTTGGTCAACTCATACAATCGCATTCTGTAAATGAGAAGAGTCTGAAGCAGTAAGAGAGACTCTCCAGTACTCTCTCGGGGAGAAGCAGCAGCATGAAGTGTAATGAAGGTAAAAATAATTGAATCTCTCCTTTTTTCTTTTTTTTTTTAAATTCCACTTTCTGAGTTTGTTTGTGAAGAATATCAAACCAAACCAGGCCCAATTTATAATGCTGGCTGGCTCTATTGATAAAGTTTTGCCTCTTGAAAGACTCCTGCTTGGCTTAGCTCGAGCATTTGTAAAGAAGAAAAGAAAGAGGCAGCTCTCTCTCTTTTCCCAGTGTATCCTCTCTTGCTGTTTCAAATCAGGTGTAAAAAGCTGACACACACGTGAACTGCATACTTGGGTAAGCTATGGAGAGCTGGTAAGAACAAATCTTTCTGGTGCTTTTTCCCAAGCGTACCTGGAAGTGAATTACAAAGAAATTATGGAAGGAAAAGGCAACACTGCCACAATCAGGTCTCTTTCACCCAATTCTCTTCCTCTGACTTCTGGTTGAGGTTCCCAGCCATTTCACCTTGCCAATGTTTTATGGGGGTCTACCACTACAAAGAACTTACAAAGTGATCTTTTGCAAAACAAAAGGGTGAAGCTGAAAACAAATTCCTCAACCATCCTAAACTGCTTGAAGTCTTTTCTTCTTGTCTTTTCTTCTCCTCTTAGCGCTGCACCCACTTGCAAGTAGAAGGACTATTATTAAAATGAGGAAATATCTCCACATAACTGAGCAGGGAAGAACCTATTGAGTTTTTTATTATGTGTACTCCAGTGCCATAGAGACTCTTGTCAGTTCTGAACACAGGACCAACCTGCACATAAATATGCCATGTTTAAGAGTGTTACGACTGTTTACTGGTGTAAGTGCTTTCCCTGGAAGGATGCTGATGCAAGCAGTTACCATATGTCACTGTAACATGCCCCCATAAAAGCACACAGTTCCAGAAGACTGTTGGGCTTCTACACAACTAAACCTGTTCATTCTTTGTTCATCTTCTCGTTTTGTTGAGGGAGAGAGAAAGGAAGAAACAATCGTGTATTTTATTCCTATCCCATGTTTTTAGTCTTGTTCACTCTGTTTCTAATATTATTTTACTTCCCTTCTGGAAAAAGTAAAAAGGGGCAGAAGACCTCTTCATTCAGCTGCCACAACAATGGCATTAAAAACAAAAACCCCACAACTGGCAGCACAGAGTGTAGTACATGAAGACATAACAAAATTCAGCCATGCTGGAGCTGAGGTGCAGCTTTTCTCTGCACAGAAGTTTTGCAGCCCCATTGTTCCTGAAGGCAGCCAACATTGCCCCTTAGCTGCTAACTTCCCTGCATGGAGTCTCCACAGATATAAATTATACAGCTTTGTGAAGTTCACCAAATTTACATCAAGCACTGTTGTTTCTATCAGCCCTCCTTCACTACTGGTATTCTATTTTCCCTTTGTCCACCTAAATGAGCAGTTCCCAGCTGTCCAAACAACATGACCAAAATGAGCTTTGCCCCCCCCCCCCATCATCTCTATGGCTGTTTCCCTACTCTCTGCAATTACCACTGTTACCTCTTGGCTATTCTACATCCTGATTCTTTCATCCTGCTTGCATCCTCCTTTACCACACTGCTCAGCTCCACCTCCTGTTTCACAGCTATTAAAAAAAAATAATAATCCCAAACCTTGCATTATATATTAAATCATATTCATCCTTTCTTGTTCTTGACATCAGCAACTCCCATAACTTGTCTACATCCTTCACGTGAATTGTCTTCTCAAGGAATTTTAACAGCCCACCAAAGATAGATGTTTACTTGTCACTATTACTCTTACAATCCCTTTGCCCCACTACACGCTGTAGTCTTCACCATGTAATCTGTGTCACGCATCCAGGGAACATCATCTGTTAAAATTACAAAGGAAGCCAATCAAAACTGACAGCATATGTTCTCCTAAATAACTCCGGCATTTGTAATCAAACACTGAAAAGCCAAAAGGTTCTCAAGCAAATGCAAAAGGTGATCACAGACGACGTAAGGGAATGTTATCACCAAAACGGTCACTCCAGAGAACTCAGAGCAATCAGCTTACTGTGCCTGGGTAACACTCTGTTGTGATAAAGCACTTCTGTGCAGGTCTCCCCCGCTATGCCCCAGAGCCCGTTTGCAGACATTCACACAGCTGAGCAGAACACAGCAGAGACGTCCTGGTCAAAGCCTGGCCGTGCCATGTAACTTGCTGCTTTGGCACCTGATGGGCGAGAGTACTCGAAATAAAGATGCACAGATCCTTTTTCTACTGCTCTGCATGTTCCTCTACTAACAACAACTTTTAAATATTTCTGGAAAGAGACTGTTGAAGAACACATTTACAGAAGCAAAGAGGTAAATATGCCAAAGCCTGAAGAATCAGCACATCTACATCTGTGTATGTCCTGCACCTTCCCCACCTATGCTATACCTGTAAGCTTATAACTGAAAGCAAATGACTTTATTGATAGTAAAGCTCCTTTTCTATTTTTCATTCACCTAACTACATTAGAAGCCACTCAGATCTTACAGTAAAGAAAATACGTGCTATAATGCCATCTCCCTGCTATAGTAATGATGAACTGATGAAGCAAACATCTGCCATTTGGCTAGAAGATGCAAGGTTACTTGGGCACAACAATCCCAAGAGGTTCAGAAATGCTGGCTACAGGTATCTATCTGTTCTGAAAGCTCACATTCCACATCTTTCCACTACCTGGCATAATTACAATGGATGCAAAAGTTAATCCCAGGCCTGCCTCAAGGTCTCAGTGTCCCAACTCATGATAGCTACGCAAAATAACAACTGCGGTTGTGTTATGCTAATAAAATGGTTAAAACAACTACAGAGCATGAAAGGACAAGGGAGCAGTGAACGTGTCATTGGGCCTGCTGGTACAGTACAATAATACCTGTATAAGTGAAGGGATGCAACATGCTGGGGAATTAGAAGTAATTTCCCTTATCAGCTTTTTCTAGTAGGATTCCCTCAGGGACCTGCAGAAATTAAAAGTTATGATTGTGCTTTCTGAAAGCCAGAGGTAAGCACACAGATATCCTGCCTGACATTTTCAACAACCAACCTATCGCGTGATGGAAGTATTCAGCTTTGGCTCCTTCTCTCAAGCAAGCAGCAAACGGCACAGCCTGTCACAGTAAGGGTTTGTGAGTGTAAATGAGCAATACAGAACTGCAAACAGTAGTGCTAGAGCAGACGAGGCAGCCCAGACCCAGCTAAATGGGAGGAGAGCAGGGGAGGATAGAGACTCAGACCCACTGCACTGGTAATTTCTCTACCACATCTACAAAGAGATCTCAATATTGTTTTGGGAAAAATGAAACTGCTGTTGTGATTTTTTTATTTGTTGTTTAAGAGAACATTTATGAAACGTTTTTGAATCGTTATTGCTCACTGTGGGACAATTGCATTTTCCTGCAAAGCAGTAGGAGATGTGTGTAATCCAGAGAGGCCCAGAGTTCACTGGTAACTTGCTGAACAGTTAGACGTACAAGCACCCACACAGCTCCCTGCTTCTGCACCCCAGACAGTAGCACTAGCTGAGGTCTGTGAAACCAAAGGTAGGTCAGCCAATAGATGTGGATGGGTATCAGTACAGAAACATACCTCACTACTAAATTTTTCAACAGGTCAGCTACAGAAAGCAGGAATTTTAATGTTGCAACCCAATTTCAGGTTTTCTACTCTTGTGGAAGGAAAAGAGCTTCTGCAATCACTAAGTCAGCATTGCACCAAACCCACTGCATAAGCAGCAAACACTTATAAGCACAAGAAAATGAAGGAAACATATCCCCCAAAGAAATCACATCCTTATTAACCCGAAGAATCCATCCTTAACTGTGAAGTTTCCAAGGTACTTGCTAAATAATTAGATGAAGCTTTCTGTGATGAGAGATGTCTTTGATAGGCCAGCCTCATCACTGCAACACCAGCTCCAGGCTTCCATTGGAGCATGCTGAGATAAGCAGGCGCAATAGCAGAGAGCTACTGAGATGCCAGCTCTCCTACAAGCATCCAGAGGCTGCAATCACTGCATTTTTATTGCCTTTATAATCTCCAACTCTTAAAAAGCTTCCCAAGACAAATGAATGAGAAAAAGCCTCACACACTAGGTGCAAGATTTGTATTACTGCAGCTATCTGGGGGAGAAAAAAAGACAGAGAGACAAAGTGGTAGAAATGAGCACTCCGCTCTCAATCCCTACTCCAGTATCTCATCAGTGAGGCTGTTCTGCTCTCAGAGAGCCGTAGCCACAGGCTTGTTCAGCATTAAACAGGTGGTTTCCATCACTCATTTGCGCACATGGATAAAGCTCTGCACAATACAAACTTTATAGAGGAAGTACAACTTCTTAATTCTTTTGCCAATGAAGACTGTAAGCCTAAGATAATGTTATGTTGCAGCTTTTTGCCAGCTATGGCTGGCTGGGAGCTGAATGGGAAGGAAGCTAGTTAAACTGACAAACACGAGGCCTAACATTGATTTTTCAATTGATTTCACTAAATAGTTGTCCACACAAACCATGGTGTGGAAATTCCTGAACTGGTTTAAAATTGACTTATAATGATTTAGCTTATGTAGGCTCTTTATCGACTCATGTTTTAGCCACATTAAGGGGAGAGAAAAAAAAAGTTGTGTTCTTTGTGTCAGAACACAGCAGCATGCATTGTGACATGTCCTAGCAAGAGCAAGGTTGTCTGATGCATGCTTTTATCAACATCAAGATCTACAAAGCTGGTAAAGACAAGATGTAAGTATCCTCTTGTATACTCATGTAATTGCAAGAGATTCACAGATTACATTTCAGAGAAGATAACCAGCAACTACAGTGCCAGTTCTTGGAGTTCAAGCAAGGGCCCAGAATGGGAATGGCACCTCAACTGCACAACTATGGGTGGCACACAGCCACAGGTCACTGCTGGGTCTTTCAGCAGCACATTCCAATTTCATGCTGGTCACGAAGCATCAGAAGAGAATTGCACATCAGTGTAAGTCTGCTTAAATAGAACTCTACCTTCAAAGGAAATCAGGGCACTTCTGTTGTTGGAATGTCTGCATTCTTGAAGGGAAGGTTTAAAAGCAAGTGGTTATGGATCAATGCAAGTGTGTTAACTAATAGATATGCTTTATGCTGACAACCTTACTGAAAAAATATGGACACTTGCCTTTTGGCAGCAGTAAAAACACTTACAAACCTACCTCTTGACACAGCCCTAACTGTTGGATGTTGCTCATTTCCTTTTTACTTCAGAATACCCTCTATACACACATATTTGCATTTGTAATTGCAGATATGAAATTGAAATCTTCCACTTCCCTGGACAATCAAGATTTTCCTCTCTACACAGTTTATAGCAGCTCACTCTTTGATTTTTTTTTTAATAACTTGTGTTGTGTTTGGTGCTTTGGGGAGTGCCTATGACAAAAGCACTTTATTACTTCTCTGTTTGAGTTTGCTGCAGAGAACTTACCAGGCCCCATCTCAGAAAGGACGGATCTAGGCAGCAATTTAATCAAGCAATAATTGAAAAATTAAATGTGGTGGTGATTAATATGGATTAGGACTTTTGTCTGAATGGGTTTTAGCTGGTGAACATGGCACAGCTGTTTGCTAGCAGTTGTTTTTTTCTCTCCCTGAAAGAGCGAGGAGGGACACGAAGGGAACCTCTTTAGTCATATCATTTCTCTCCTCTTAATACTCAGAGAAAAGCCAGGGGAGGAGGAGGTTACATACAGAGCGTGTTATTATCCCTAGGTAAATATCTATGCATAATCTCAGCAATCTCAAGCTCACCTCTGTGTATAAACAAAGATTGAGAGCATGGAACCTGGCTTGGACCAGTGCCAGAAGGGAAAGCCTGCCCAAGATCTGAACAAAAATTGAGACTGAACCATCAGCCGAGCCGATGAAGAAATAAACAATTCTCAGTCAACTGGAGCGTACGCTAAATATACAAAGCAAGGATGTTTTACATTTCACAGTGAAGTCAAGATCTTTAAAAGGTGATAAGCAGCAATGATGAATAGCCCTGTAGTCAGCAGCACAAGATGAACCTGAAGGTCTTCACCTCAGAATCTGTGTCCATCTCTTCCATCAGAGGAAAATAAAAATTCCTATAGGCATCTTTAGGTACATATTCCTTGTAGGAATTTGGGGGTACAGCCACTGTTCCCTTGCACTTTCTGAAGGAAGTTGAAGTACCTGGGTTTGAAACAGATCCCAAATCAAGTCTCTTTATGGTAAAACAACAGTATCAGTCAAACTACTTCTAGTTATGGAGACCCCCCAACTTACGTCAAACTTTTCTGCATTGCTCCCATATACAAGTTATCGATGCAAATTCACACTTAGAAAAATCATGCTAAAACTGGCTCAGAGTTGTCCTGTTTAACTAAAGCAAGCACTTGTGCATGCACTTGCTTTCATTTAAACAGTTTATTTAGCACTAGATTATCTTAGAATCCAGGATAACTCAGGAGATGAACACCAAGAAAAATTTACTTCTGCTTTACTGTGACTACCTTAACAACAATAAAAGTTTTAACCAAGCTGACATGAAGTACATGTTATGCCTCAATTTCTTTCCCAGCAAGGAGCAGGTTCCGCCTAGACATCTTCGCAAGAATATCACACATACCTCATCTTCCATAAAGCAGTGAAAAATTAAAACAAAAAACCATAAGCTACCGAAGAAGGTTATCTGTGGAATACAAACACCTTGTCTGAATAAGGATTACCAGAGCCTTCATTTCAGCTAATAGACTTATTTTCCCCCCCTCTTTTTTTTTTTTTTTTAATTTCTTCCTTTTTTTAAAGCTTGGCCACAGCATGTGATTCACACCTTTCCCAGATGCCTCTCATCCTCACACATGGAATACATTTTCATAAACACTTGCTTGAGCACAGATCTAATGCCCATATTCATAGCACTTCGATTAGTAAGAAGTTACCTACAAAACATCTCTGGAAATGATGATGTTCGTGCGCAGCTTCAGATAGTTCTGCTAACACTTCTATAAATGCCTGGTTCCCAAAGGATTCCTACAATTTAAGTATGGGGTATCTAAGAGAAAGTGAGAGTGCTGGAAGGCAGATATCCAGTAATTCAATCCCATACATCTCTGGGCACATACTTAATTGTGTTATAAAGTAGTTTTGCAAAAAATGAAAACCATTAAAGCACAATATGTATTTTACTGCTTACAGTTTAGAAGAGTGGTTTATTTTTTTCCAAGCATATTCACACCAGTAAACAGAAAATAAATTGGTGAATCCTGATTAAAAGCACAACAGTGATACATTGCTATGTCACATGTGTAGCAGGGATATTTTATAGCCAGAATCAAAGCTTTGCCAATTCACTGGCTAGAGAGTTCTAATTTGATCAGTGTTCTTTAACCATTTTACAGCAACCAAACCAACATTTTTAACCTCAAGTAAAGCTGTGAGCACAAATTCTGCTGGAATCCAGACAAGGACAAAGACCTTTCTCTAAAAGTGCCAGGCTTCCTTCTCTCTTCTGCTTCTAAGCGTCCCATGTGAACCTGAAGTAAAACGAGATCCATTTGTGCTGCTTGTAGCTGAGGTCAGTTATAACCACAAAATGTACGGCTCAAATGCACATAGCCTCATCACATCCAGGATTCTGGGAGAGATTGGGAAGAGGGGGTCCAGCCAATCACAGTCACCCTTCTAACAATCTACATATGGTAGAGCAGTAGAGAAAAGAATCAGAAATTATAGCAACATGCAGTATTTCTGTTGAGCCCTTTAGGCCAAGGAAATACATGTTTCCTAATACAGCATGCATTTGAAAATGCTGGACTGCGTTTCTTTGAAGCTCAGACTCTCCATCTGTAAACTGAACACGAAAATGCCACATGGAGTAGCAACATATGACTTCCTTGTTTGTACAGTGCTTCTGAAAAGTGAGAATAACCAACGCTTTAAGACATACGTGTATTATCTTGATATGCAGATGCCTCATAGCATAGGTGATGGAAGTGGGCTGCAGCTGCATTGATTTTGAACCTTTTTTGAGTAGCCAAAGCAATGGGAGAAGCAGATCTTGTTGAAAGAGAAGCACAACTACAAGCTGACCAGGTTTCTACCACCACCCCTACAAAGAAACACCTGTTTGATAAATGCATGGTAGCACGCCCAGCAGCAAGCACAGAAACTGATTTTTATTTTTTTTTCAGCTGATTTATGAAGGCCTGGAGAACTTCTGGGCACAGCATTTCCTGGCAAGCCACTGGAGCCAATCCACCACATCTGACAGGCAGGAACTCTGCCAGCCAGCGGTCACACACAGGGACAGACCTTATATTAAAGAGCTGCAGAGTTTGATTTTTCTGTGGTCAACCTTTGCCCTCAATGAGATTTTCTCCTTTAACCACTGCTCCCTCTTTTTCTTTCCACCTTTGCTTTGCAGGACAGTACCTGACACGATACGCTGGTGTCAGCCTTCCCATCCCATTACATGGCAGGGTTTAACGTGCACGCACTGGGTGCTGTCAGCCCAAGGATTCAGCGCTGCTCTGCCAAGCAGCTCACGGAGCTGACATCTCCTCCCGCCTTCTCTGCCCACCTCCACGCTTTGCTCCCTCCAGGCAGGCCCCTGCATCCCCTGCTGCCAGCTGACATTTCTCAAACCTGGGGGCCCAAAGGAGGAGCTGCACTGCTTTCCTTGCCCTTGCAGCTTGCACTGCTGCTTCTCTGTTTCATGGCAAGCCTGTGTAAATTGTTGCTATCAGCTTCTTCCCCTCATATAGCCGGCACTGCCGGTACCAGACTGCTGTGCTTCATGCATAATTCATCAAGTTCATAACATGCAAAGATCTCCTCTGCAGCTCTTCTCTCTGCATTAAAGTTACCTCTGGTAAAAAGCATCCGTACAGCCCCTCCTTGGCATGGCAAGAGGAAGCCTGAATTTACAGGGTCTGCTGCCTTCTTTAATTTACCATAAAAGCCAAAGCATCAGCAGTGTTCCCAGCTGAGAAGAGCCCAGCCCAGCATGACACACAGTCACAGAAGGTCACAGGGATGGAAGACCCAACTCTGCCATTGGAAATGCAGCCGTGGCTGTAACGCCTGACTCTCATCATGTACTCTTTTAAACAGATTTAAAAGCACTAAGCCTGAGACCCTCTGCTATCAAGACACACACAGCAAAGGATAGAACAGGATACTCCTAGCAGCATGCTCTGTGTCTATCCAGAGGTTCCAATGGACTAATATTCTCACACTTAGTGTAGGGCAGTGGTGTGCACATAAGAATCTCCAGGAGCTTTTAAACATCCCAGCCTCTAGAAGAGCCGTAGGTTACTTTTTGGGAACACATGCAGCCAACCCATGGCAACCATGCACATTCTTCTTACCCCCTTCAACTGCAAGAGCTGCCTCCCCTCTGCCACACCATTCTCCAGAAGCCCTAAATGTTCTGTCCCTCTTAGTAACAGCTGACAATTCAGGGTCATTAGGAAAGGAGGCTGATGAGGGTCATGTGGGCTCACACCTGAATGTAATATTGATGGGCTCACTGCTGCCAGCTGAAGGCAACAAGCAGAGCTCTCCAAAGCAAAAGCAATTTCTCAGTTTCTGCCTACTGTTACACAGTCCTTTTCACTTTTTCCCTGCAGCAAATAACCATAAGGAATGTTCACAAAACAACAGGGGATGGAGAAAAAAAAAAAAGGACACCAACATAAAAAATAACATTACATCTATTTCTACAGTAATGAAACAATTACTAACTAATCAGAGCTAAACAAACGAAGCAGGACACAGACACAAGAAAACATTTTCTAATAAAGCTCCCTGCTCACTGAGGTGGCAAAAAGATGCGTGATTACTTCCCTTTCACAGGGCAAAAGAATGCCTACAGCAGGCTCAAGTTTGAAGGGCCTTGCCCTCAGCCTGATGCTTGGGATTCAGGCCATGGTTACAATTTACTCTTATATCCAGAAATGGGCCGAATGCAAGAGCTTCCTGCTTTTCCCTGTTGCACCAACACAACAAATATGTCTGGGAGAAAGCACAGAGAATCCTAAGAGCCAAGCTCTCTGGAGCAGAGAGCTGAGAGGCAGAGTGGCTCCAGCTGTGCTGCAGATTTAATGAGCTACAATGGACACAGCCAGGACAGAGCTGGAAGCAGCACTGGTCAGCCACGTCCCAGCCCTGCAGTCTTTGTTCACAGCACTCTGCTACCAAGAAGGAAACTCAGAAGACTCCACTTAGGAAGAGATTTCAAGATCAGTGTCGGATATGGTACTAAGGGATGGGGGTTAGCAGCGAAATATCGGTGGTGGGTAGATGGTTGGACTAGATGATCTTAGAGGTCTTCTCCAACCTTGATTCCATGAATGCAAATCTTGCTAAAAGACAGAATACACAAAGTACTCATTGTGCCTGCTATAACTAGATCTGTTACGATATATCCCCCCTCAACCTGTGTGCAGTTATGCAGTACCGCAAAGCTAACTTTAAGGGACACAACACAGAAGCCTCATATGCACTGCTGTGGCACTTAAAGCAAGCTAGCACTGCCAGATTTACAAGTCAAAGGTATCCAGAGTCAAGTCAAAGGAAATATTTCCTACCATTTCACCACAAGCATTCCAACCCCTTGTGCCTCAGTCTTAGACATCTAAGCATCATGTAAACAACTGACATGACCTTTCTGCCTGGCTACAGCAGTCTCTCACTTTTCCAAATGTGAAATCCCACACCATCTAAATCAGCACTAGGTATTTCTCTTTCTGATGGTCCTCTGCCTCCAAGCCTGCTTCTCCCCTCTGCAGGCAACAGAAAGCCAAAGCCTCCCAGCCTTCAGCACAAATATACCTTAAGTACCAATGCCTCCAACCATCCCCCATAAATCTCACTAAATATTTTTGTAGCCATTATTCCCTTTCTTACCTTTTTCCTCATGTCAGTCCTCTCAAACTACAGCTCTAAAACCTGTACCTCCAGCTTGGTAGCTGGCAGCTTCTCGTTAAGTAACTGCTTGCAGCTGGGAGAATTAGCCAGGCTCGGCCTTAACCACTTCTGATACTCCAGGGTGTTACTCAAGAAGCTCAGCTCAAAAAATGCCACTAGGAGATGGTTAGCCTTACACAGGATGGAGAGTGTTCGGAAGCTTTTGCTGTCCTTTCACAGTCATAGCTCATCTCCAACCAAACATACAAAATAGAGCAACATTGTTTAGGCTGACAAGAGTCAGACTGTTGCACATGTTGCAGCAATATGGGCCCAACTGCATGAAGCTGTGCTGGATACAGGAATGGGCAGATAGGAAGCAAACACCTCTTTGGACCTAGGGGGCTGTGCTCAGTCAGTGAGCACACAGCAAAGCTGATTTCTTCATTTGCACCAGCCATCACGCACCAATACGGTGGGGATGCAATCTGAGAAGGTCCGCATGAGAGAACATACACTGATTTACAAGCAGAGTGTCTAAGCCTGGGACTGGGTTGGAGCTCACAGCTTACAAGCAGGAGGTGGATCAACTTTTTCCATGTCATGATAATGATAGGACAAGGGGGAATGGATTTAAACAATAAGAAGGGAAATTTGGGTTAGATGTTAGGAAGAAATCTTTTACTCGGGGGGTGGTGATGCACTGGCACAGACTGCCCAGAGAAGCTGTGGATGCCCCATCGCTGGAGGCATTCGAGGCCAGGCTGGAAGGGGCAGCCCTGCTCATGGCAGGGGAGTTGAAACTGGATGATCTTGACTGTCCCCTCCCCAACCTAAGCCATTCTGTTATTCTATGACTGGGGAGCAAACTGAGCATATGGTCCCCAGAACATATTTAAGAACAGCTACAGCCCAGAGGGAGGAAGGTGACTTAAGCCGGAATGAGAGAGCTGCGATGCCACCAAGTGAGTTTGTGCCCCATGGAGGCAGAGTTCATTTCAGGCAATTATCTCCCGCTTCCTACCAACTGCTACTCTCACCAATGGTGGCTGCAGTCCATCCTAATAAAGACCATGAAAGTGAGCTGGACTCTGGAGTGATTCCAGGAATAAATTCCCACCTCCCCATAGGCAGGAACAATCTAGCAAAGAGGGGCATCACACAGCACATATGGCATGCCAGGAGGGTTGAGCTAGAGCCAATCTACTTTGTCACCTATGGAGGAAAAAGGAAGAAGAGGAAGATAAAGGAACAGGCAGCTTGCTAGGAACACACAAGACACCCTTCCACATTGCTCAGGATGATCTGTACACAGGCACGACACAAAAAGCATCTTTGTTCTCCCTCTTTCCCCTAAAATAAACATTTCATTTTGGACAGTAAGAAAAGTTACCTCTTTCATAAGCCTGACCAGTTGTTTCAGGCATAGATCAAAATAGAAATACTAGTCTGGCGTTCTGTTTCTATTGCTAATAGTTGCTAAATTATACTTGCTGCTGCTGTATTCCAATCAGAATTCATAAGCTCTCTTTAGCTCTCTTTTCTCCCAACAGGCATTAAGAAAGTTACCCCACCATGAGCTATGTGTGCATTTGTCTCTGCCTGAGCATATGTGCACAGGTGAAAATAAAAGGAGATGGGTATCTCTGCAACTAGTAGGTGCGTGAGAGAAGATGTATTAACATGCTTTGCAGAGAGTTGGCTAATCTCCTCCACCATATAAGATCTTCATAGTGCCAAGACAGCAGCGAGCAAACAGCGATGATATCAGGAAATGGAGATCCTGCTGTGCCTGGTCAGCAGCAGGGAGCTGTGGGCAGCCACAGGGTCCGGAATCGGCACTCGCCTTGGATGGCAGCTTACTTCCCCAGCTGCGTGCATCATGGGGCATCTCACTCACATTGGCTTTTCTGAGCCAGCCCGTGCTTCACGTGGCCAGTCTTCAGGATTTAATTCTCACCGTGACTCTCTTCTCATGATATACAGCTCTCATTCCTGCAACCCAGCAATCACGTGGGAAACAAGGCATTGGATCTGATCTTTATTTAAATTTAACCTATTCTGAAAAGGGGCCTTACCAGGTGCTACAGTTTTGTTTCAGTTTTCCTTTTGCATTTCCAGGCTTACATAAAGATGTCCCAGAGGAACATGGAATCAAGCTCTCTGTTTCTAAACCCTGGCATTTAAAACCCAGTGCTTCCTAATTCACGTCTTTTTCCCATCTCCCCCAGTGTCAGTGCTATTTTTTTAAAAAAAGCCAACCTGCTCAGAGAAAAAGAATACATTTAGCTGGATCACACCCAGGTCTGCAAGGAAAGCACTAAGCCCTAAGGGAGAACAGCCTGCTCATTTTTTGCCACGTGCAAGTCACCTTAAATATGCTGGACCTGTGCAGACTTCTGCTAAATGTCTCTATAAAACCAAAAATCATTTGTCTTAAAAATGACTGGAAATGATCATGAAACATAAATCCTTTCCCTTCTTCCCTCACCCCACAAACTTCATATATTATATAAACATGGGGATATTAAAATTATACATAATTTTTAAAGTAAGTGGTATCTGCCTTTGAGAAATTGGGCAGGTAAATTATAGCCTCAGAGACTAAGGAAAAGATATGGGGACCATTAGATATATGGTGCTATGAACATCAAAGCAGAATAAATTAAAGCTGAGGTAATTTTAAAAACTGGATGCTCTCCAATTCTCCTGCAAGAAAGTCGAATGGAACAAGGGCACCGGAATGGAGCGTCCCAGTGGGAACTGACTGAAAGCAGAGGAGGCTTGGACACAGAATCTGCATTTAGTTTATAATTTTGATGGTACTTAAACTGTCCATCTGCCCTGGCTTTCTGCCTCCTCAAATTAAAAAAGCACAACTTCACAACCTGAGCACTCTGCCATGCTTCTAGGGACCTACTGGAAACACTGACACCTCTTTGAGACAAAACACAAAGGAGAGGGAAGCAGCCTGTTAAGCTATGAAGGATAACAGAAAAGCAAAGTACAGTTCTTTGGTAACAGCAATCTTGCCTTTTTTTTTTTTTAAGTCTGTTAACACTTCTGAAGAATTGCAGAAACTAATTGTATGGATTTAGCATCATTATATACATATCTGTATACCGTATGCATTTCCATGCCTACTTGGTACTGAGTGTGGGGTGCTGTGCTCCCAACAGGCTGATGGGAAGGCACTCAAGAGAGCTCTGCCCAGCAGACACCATCTGCAAGGCCTGCAGCTGGCAAGGGCTGAGTGCACTACTTTCAGTAGCATGGCTGCTGCTAGGGCTTAGTGTGGTCACTGGGTGTGCAACACAACCTGGATCCTAAGGGTCTGCTTTTCTTATCTCTGTACACTCCTAGCATCCTTGCGCATTTTCATGTTTTGAGTTGCATTCTGCATGCTTGGGGGAGCTACGAAGCACAAGGTCAAGGATGCTTTGCTCTTGTCAGTGTAAGGATCCTACCCCGTTACCTTGCCCTTTAGTATCACCATGTGGTAGAAGGCAAGGACAGAGATAATTATTAACTTACATTTAATGTGCAAAAGGATTCAAAGCCTTCTCTTTGTAAGTTCCACAGAAAAGACCAAAGGGCTCTTAAATTAAAAAGGCAGTCTGTGCTAGAATATAAAATAGAGTATTTAACTTTTTAATTAAAGAGAAAACTCAAAGCAAGCTATTGGAGAGAAAAATTGAAATTGGTGAAAACCAATTTTTCCTTCATCTGGTCTCTCCAAGCAGGTCCTTGCCCCCAAGCTTTACTTCTGCCATCAGTCTCTTTCTGCAGAAAACAGCGCCTTGTCCTTAAGGACTTTTCTCTGTGCCCCAAGCAGCTGCTGTCAAGCAGCAGCTGTCTGACACTGTGCCTCTGACAGCCCCTTCCCCTTCAACACCACTGTTCCAGGAAAGGGGCAAGTTCCTCCCACGCCCTAGGGCTGCCCCTGACCCACCCACCTCAGGCAGAAGAACACAGCCAAAATATGTTAGAGGCCAAACACACAGTCTGTCTGTCACAAGGGATGATCACCAAGCTGTTATTCTGTGAAATTAATGGAAACTCTTGACTGTCCTTCCCAACAACTGTCAAATCTTGGCTGTGCAGCAGACAACATTCGGGGTGGTTTTTTTCTTTCCTGCAAATAGAAATATAGTGAAAATCCAAATAAATGTGACCCATGGGATCTGAATTTACTGTCATCTGATGCCTTCATTTTTAATGATTTGATGTGGCTTCAGACAGCTTCAATCCCCAGTGAGCACCACTTGGGCCCCACCACCATGACCTTCCCCTCTGGTCTAAGAGTTTTGCAATTTATGGCTGTAATGGATTGTGCTGCTGGCAACCATCATGGCAACTTGTAATAATATCTGCAATGAGAAAAGAGAAGGTTTTTCTGCACAAATGCTGCTGTTGCTGCAGTGTGGTTGGGCTTTCTGTCCACTTGGCACCTTTGAAGCAGGAAAGCAGAAGTCAGAACGGAAGCACTAAGAGAAATAGGCAAGGATGCTTAAATCATGGCAGTACCTTAACTCTGCAGAGCCAGGGGTGGGAGGGAGGAGAAGTGTCTGGCACTCCAGATCACTGGGCTCAGTGATACAAAGAAAGCATAATGCCTGAATAGGTGATGTTAGGTACAGTATTTCCTCAGTAGTGGACTGGGGCATAAGACTCTCAGTAGGTCAGCACATATAATCCAAAAAAACTTTTCTCCCACACTCAAATTCCGTGAAGCTTGTGAAGGATTCCATATATCCCAGTAAACCTCAAAGACAACCTTGGGCTTCCTAGGCAATTCCTCTTCAAAACTAGTACTCTCACAAGCAAACATTTGCCTGCGTGCTGCAATGAGAGCATATGCTGCTGCTTGCAACATTAAACATCATTCAAAGGAATAATGCTCGTGCTATTAACACAACAGCACACACACTGTGAAAATGCTTATGCCCTCTCCTAGAGCCAAGCAGAGCACAGAGCTGTTATTCCCTTCTATGAAGCGTCCTGTCAAACAGCATCACTCTAATGCTATCTCCCCATTTGCCAATCACATCCAAAGAACACCCTGCAAAGAGGTTCCCTGACTCCTAGCAAGACTTATTTTGTCAAATTTTCATCTGCTGAGAGCTGGAGATGTCAACATTGCCCTGAGATTTATCTCTTGTGCCTTGCTTCAGAGGGAGAAGTCCCTCTTTTACAGACAGAATTCTCAGCCTGACAGCAGCAGCTGTCACTACATTGCACAGGTTAAATTACACCTTGAGCTATACGAAGCAATTACATTTCAATTAGTATTGTTTACTACCTGCTCATTTCTAAGCTATTTACAAATATTAGTTAATAAAAAAAGGTTACAAAAAACAACAACACTTGAAACAGGAAATATTTTAAAATGAGAAAGACTGCTCCAGCAAGGACACTTCAGACAGAGTCAGCTGCTTCTTTTTGCTCTGTTTTTCTTTCTATCCTCCACAGTCCTGCAATAATGAGACAGAGTCAGTTGGCATGAACTGCTCTTTGAGGTCTTATCTGCTTTTGAGGCGGATATTAACAGTGAGGATATTATGAATATTATTCAGTGTCGAGGAAAAGGAGCTATGTATTCTTTGAATCTTCAGAAGTATGTGGAAAAATAAAAGTATGCTCACTTTTCCAACAGGTCAAATAAAAACAGTCTAAGAGCAGTTCTCCCTGCATCTACACAATTCTTTTCTTGTATAAGCACAGAAAATAATGCCCTTCTTGTTCCCACTAGGAAAAGAACAAAGAAAAAGACTAATGATAGTAATTTTAAAAAATGAGAGTTTGCTCATTCAGTCAAAATTAATAAGCAGGCTCCATATGAACAGGAACATTAATGACAAGGGTCTTTGTACAAACATTCTCCCTCTATTAGAAACAGACTTGATTTGATAAGCGCTGCTTCAAAATAAGGGGTGGCCAGGGGTCAGTCAAGCACACTCCTGGGCGAACTAGAAATGGTCAGGATAAAAGAGATTAAAGTCTACCCTTAAAGCAATAAAAAGAAATAAGAATCCAGCACTGTGCATCTCAATTCAATCTTCCACCAAGCACAATGCTGAAGAACTTCATCTCAGGCACAGGATATTTTTAAAGAAAAATCTTCAAGATGATTTTGAATTATTTAAAAGGATGTTACTTCTGATTTTTCAGCCTGGTTACAATAGCAATGGCTCCAATGACCAGAAACTTCAAAACTAATTTATTTAGCTAATAATCCCATCTCTTTCAATGTGACATATTGGGCCTGGTACACATCTCTACTACATTATTGATTTTGGCAAAAAAGCAAAGTTCAGAGAGTAATTTAAGTTTTTGTAAAGTACTGCAAGGGAAGAGGGGAAAGAAAAAAAAAAAAGCATGCTTCACTTTTTTACTCCTCTGCCTAAACAGGATTTGAAACTCGCCTGCCTGCTTGGTTTTACATTCTTGCTGCTGATGACTCTGGGTCTGCAAGGATATGGTATAATGTTAATGAACGAGCAGTGCACAACTGCACACACAGAACTGGAGCTGAGAGGCAGAGTGGGGAGATAAAACAGCACTCGTCTGGATATTTTCAAAATTACAGTATTGTGGCAGCAAGGAAAAGTTCAATAAAATGCAACAGACCGTTACCACTGACTTTCCAAGTAAGGACATTTTGAGACAAATTTGAATTTGCTAATTCCACCCGCTGCCAATCCAAGTCTCTAAGATCTGTTAGGAGCTGTTTGTGCTTGTGGCTATGTGAAAAGTTCCCAAACCATGATATGCAAACAAGGATGGGGTGGACTGTTCTTTCCTCCTGAGAAGCCAGGATGCTGCCTGAATAACTAGCCATCTGTGCCTGTACATGGCCTGACACAGAGTCAAAAGCTATTTGGAGCCACTGCTGCTGTCACTGTCACATGACACCCTATAATCTCTGCTTTCAGTTGCTCAGCAAGCATAGTTTGCAAAACCCCAGGCGATACTCTTAGTATGGCAGAGTGTGATAGGAGGATATCAAAGATTATGAAGGGATATTGCAGCAGCAGTTCCTGAGCCTTGAAAGGCTGAATGAGGTACTAGGGGAAGTCTGGTTATGCTGATCAGTGGTGTGGTAGAATGGAGAAAGCTACTGGATGCTGAAGTATGTCCAGCCAAAATCAAATCTGGTGATACAGAAAAAGGAGAGCGCTGTGACGGGGGCACAGACGCTGTCTGAATAGCTAAAGTCCTCACATTTGCAGACAAAGCAGCTGACTGTCCTGATGCTCTGCAAGAAGTCTTCTTTCCTTCTCTGGCATTAGGAAAAGGAGGCCACAGTGTGTCAGACAGGATGTCAGCATCCTCTGGAAACTGACTCTCACTCATCCACGATTAACCAGTTTAGCATTTAGCAAGCCAATGCCTATACTTTGCAGCGAGTTTACAAGATGATTTTTCATGAGATGTAATAGAATGGGACTAGGCAGAGCTAATTAAAGAAATATTTAAAAGAACGCTTTATATCCTTTGCTGGCAAGGAGAACATGATGAGATTAAGAGCAACAACTTCACTCATTGCAAGACAAACCAAGTGTTTTATAGTATAATACCCCAGAATATGCAATTCCCTCCCCACAATTGCAATCACACTGAGAACATGCAGCCTCAGCATCTGAAAAACTACTGTCCTACAGTGCAAATTCCATAGCTGCAGGACAAACAAAACCAAAAAATTCCCCCCTCCCCATCTTTTCTTTCCCATCAGGATTGCTGTGAAAAGGTCTCCAAGAGCACATACTTATCATACAACTGAATGTATAATGTCAAGTAACAATGTCTCCAGTGGTGAGTTATTTATATGTAAAGTTGCCACAGCAAAGCACCACATTACTTCTGCTCTATTTAAGTGTTCACTGACTAATGCAGAGGTGAGAGAATCAGAAGAAATACCTGAAAACAGCAGGACTGAGGGAAGCCAAGTTCATTTCAAGACTTGGTATTTTGAGAACAGCCCTTGCCTTGGCTGAAGTATGGCCACAGTAAATGAGGTCAGCTTTATGATGGTGGATGCAAATCCTGTGCAAATAAATGGTTCTGCCACAAGAACTTGTTTAATTTGGTGATTCCTGTTTTTGAGGGGGTTTTGGTACATATGAACATAGTCAATCTGTCTGTGGAAGAAAAAAGGCATTACAGGATGAAAAAGCAAGAACACTCGCATACAGCTCAGTCATATTAATGTCTTTTGAGAATGTAACGTTGAACTTGGAAACCTCTCCAAGCAATGCCTGTTACCACTGATAAAGGGGAATGTATTCACTATCTTTGAAATAAAAACATTTCTTACCCACCCTGATTGTTTTTTCTCTGTTGTCACTACAGTGTGAAAGCACAATGGCTTCCACATTGTAAAGCTGCCCACTGCTATCTGAATCCATTATAGGGAAAGAGAATGGATGTCAAAATACAGTAAGCACAGTAAACTTAATTTGAGGCTCCTACAGTGCTACTAGGTATACCTTGAGCTAAGTATGAGATAACACCAGGTGGGAGAGATTTATAAAAGGCGGTTTTAACAGGAACAAACTACATAGAAGTACTGCTTATTAGAAAGTCTGCATTTTTGCTTCTATTAAAGGAATAATGCCTCATCTCAAAGCACAGCTCCAGCAAACTGAAGCTGCCACCAAAGAATCTCCCTTTTTTAAAAGATTGCATCCCAGCAAGCTTTTCTGATGGATGTCCTTGAAACTGTGCAAACAACTGCAGCACTAAAACCATCAGTTGGCAGCTTGCTGTTGGTTGCACAATCACTCTACAAGCCACTCCTGTTTTGTTTTCTTCTCCCCCTCACAATGACCTCATACAGTGTTGCTATCTCAGAGCCTGTAGTATGGAACCATAGTTCCAACGATTCTTCTCCCTCCACACACACATACACACACACACCCATGACAAAAAGAGGTTTTTTACTTGAGATAAACTTAAATGCTTAATCCAGCTTAATTCCTCTGTACTTGGGAGTGAAAACAAGTCCTCACATCTCAGAATCACAGAATGACCAAGGTTGGAAGAGTCCTCAAGGATCACGAATCTCCAACACCCCTGCCACATGCAGGGCCATCAACCTCCACATTTAATACTAGACCAGGCTGCCCAGGGCCCCATCCAACCTGGCCCTGAACACCTCTAAGGGCAGGACATCCACAGCCTCCACATCTGTATCAGAAAGTTAAGGAACTCTGACTTTGTTTCAGTCTGAAGCAAAGTCTAGGAATCAGATGCTCCAGAAATCTGAATCTAACGTCATCTCTAATTTGCATCCCACAAGATCTGCTGCTACGGAATGAGAAGCATATCAACGGCACAGTAGTTAAGGTCAGGCCGTACTGCCTCCAGATATTTATCAGGAAATGCCTTTGCTCCTTTAAGGATGTTTGTCTACTTGATTTTACACTGAGCTTTCTAAAAATTTCTCCTTGAATCTCTACAACACTGTAAGTAATAACTTGCCAAGCCAAAACACTGCCAAAAAGTTTATCAAATGACACATTTGTTTTCTTTTTACCTGTCTAGTTCCAGCCTCCTTCAGAAACCAGCCAGTCACCGCTCCAGTGTTCAACTTCACCTTTACCTGAGATATGTTAGTCTTTATCTTGAGACCTTCAAGGCATGTAGGTGCAAAAATGGGGAACCCACACCAATGCCTGCATGTGGTTTTCAGTTCAGAAAACTACAGGACAAGCAGCTAAGGCCTGCTCCTAATCGCCACTTCAACCCCACCTCCCTTTCACATCAGCCTGCCTTCCCACGGCTCTCCTCCCAGAACTGATGCTTTACCTGGGCAGCATGTTGCTGTGCCAGTGACTACTTATTCCCAACTAGAAAAATAGAAGCAAACCCATCATTAGTTCCTTCTGGGGTGCTGCTGGATGGATTCTGTATCACACCCCAACTCAATCCAATGAAGCCCTGGATATAAAACGTAGTAAATAGTCGCTATAAAAGTAATAGTGCTACCAACAGCTTAGTACTCCTTACATCGTAAATACGGAATCAAAGGATTGACATTTTGTAGTCATGCACAAATTGAAGTGTCTGGCAGATTTAGAAGCATCTGTAAAAGAGATCTATCCTATGCTCCTCTGTGCAACATAAATTAAAGCGTGCAACACAAAAATCCCTGGTTTAGCATGCAATCAAGCTCGTCCAAACCCTACATCTCTGAGTCTTTGCACAAACATTATGAGGCAGGGAGACAGGCCTGGGATGCTGGAATTACAGGATTCTTTTTAGTGCTTGCCACATACATTGTAAATGAGTGACTATGACATTTCATGATTATTTTTGTGCTGTTATACATAAATAACAATGATAGTGACCCTCTTTGTTAAGCTGCTAGCAGTACAAAGATGAAAAACAGACATTAAACAAAGCATTTCTATCATTGCTATTATCAGCATGTTAAGCATTCACGGCATCAGAGAATAAGTGATATTTCGCATAAAAGAGAAGCAAATACTATTCAGCTAATATAACAACAAAAAATAGAAAAAACAAATTTTGGTTCAACACATTCTGAAATATTGGAGTGACCTTCATATTTAAAAATAATCCAAAAAGTATATTCCAGTATGAAAAAATAATCAATCTCCAGGACATCTGAACACTGTTTTACATTGTGCTCCAACAGAACATTGTTATAGCCTCCTATAAAATATCAGCAAGCCTTTAATTATTTTTCTTTTACTAGATAGACTACTATGAGTTGGCCCACATTCAGTCTGGCTAAGTGCAAGAGATAAAATGAAAGTGCCTCTAGATGCTTCTGATTGGTATTCAGCCACTGGGATCACAGTCAAATGTCTGAGTTGCCGTGAGGATGAGCAGAGCTGCACCAGCTCTGCAGGAGAGCCCACAGGAGCAGCTCTCAGGACCAGCACCAGACCCATTTCCTGTGCTTCCCCTGTTGAAGAGGCAATGCAGATACTAAAGCAGAAATGGTGCTCCTAAAGTGTGTTCTGAATACATGGCAGTCTGCGTGGTATATCATAAAAGTCTTATTGGCTCATCTTAGTGATGACATATACAACTTGGTGTGAATGTACATATTTTGCCAATATAACTGTTGCTAATAAAATCTTTCCACACTATATCATCAGATATTTTCTCTTCCTCTAATTTTATAGAGATAAAGCAATCTGATAAATAGGTAGATACAGACATTAGACCAGGATAAGTATTTCCAAGTACGGCAAATAACAAGACATAAAGCTGCCCAGCTCTGACTGGCAGTAAGCTAGGAAGGTTTACATACAACCATGGCCAACAAATCTGTGATTAGCACATGGGACTACTGCCTGCTGTACAATCAGCACGTCCTCACTGAGCCAGCCTGTGGCTTAGAGGCATTTTGATATGGCACAACCCACACTAGGGATGGACAGTACCATTGACACAAAGCACTGCCCCTTGCAGTATGTGAGCCAGGGAGCTCTGCTTGCCTCCGAGGAGAGCCTGAAACAGTGGATGCTGGTTTGCATCCTGTCGTCTCAGCTTGGTGCTTTATGCGCACAGCTGGCTAATGACCGTGTTGTATTATGTATAAAGCCATTTACTGTGATATGTTCGCGTTGTTAATATGCTGTAGAGTACTGTCACTCTGCTTAAGGGGCAACTTTGGGAAATATTAATGCTGGACAGTACAAAAACAAGGGCAATTCCAGTCCAGACGGTAAGAAGAATCCACCAAGTGGCCAAATATTTCCATCTGCTCAGAGACTTTGTTCCCTCAATTCATGCCTTCTGCTGTGAGCTGCCACCACAACTAGTAGGGAAGCACTGTTTGTAGAAGCCCATGAGTGGCCTCTGCACTTCTCATCTAGCGGCCCATGCATGGGACTTTTGAGCTGTTCTGGCTGGTCCTGCCCCTTGGACAGGTCTTTAGCAGCTTCCCCAAGGATGCTGAAGACAATGAGCCCCTCTATTGCGCCAAGAGAAAATGGTCTAAAGAGGTAAACTGGTCTCTAAGACCTTGGTGCTGATTTCAATGCTACCCTCCTGAACCATCCCATTACCACGTGCTTCTTGAAAGCATATAACAGCAAAAAAAAAAAACCAAAAAACAAAAAAACTCTTTGCTTCAGTCTGTACTGTACAGTTCAATTATCTCTGACGTACTCTCATCCTAAAAGGCCCTTCCCTGCTCAATATAAAAGCAATGACATTCAGAACATAATGTATCTTCTCACTGCAGCTTGCAATTGCAACTGACTTTTTTCCTTTTCTTTTTAACCACCTGTGCACTTTCAATGATGTATCTCTAGTACATTAGACTTGAAGAACCTACTAAAGACTTCAAAAACTAAAAAGTACCATAAGGACATCTAGAAAAAAACCCCAAATGACCTTACTGAGTACATTCTCAGCAGTTATGATTTGTATGTAAAGATCCACTCACATCTTTCCCAGCATACACATCCAGTGCAGTTTTGTTTCTCACACTTAATATGTGAATGAGAACTCCAGGCCATTAGCTGTGAGTACACAGCAGCACTCATCACCGGAAGGAACTGTGTATGCTAATGTTAAATCAAGCTATTTCATCCTTTTCCATCTTTCCATCCTCACAAGCAGGACTGTATTTCGCAGAATGCGAATAACAGTGATGGAAGAGCTCCGGTTCTCTTGGGTGGGCAATCTGCTACATGACCTACAACGACGGATCATCATCCCAGTTTTCCGCCTCACTGGAGAATGCCCTTGGTGCCTCTATATTCCTGCTTCACTTCTCTGCTGGTGCTTAGTGATGCTGCATGATATGGAAGTGAAGTACTGCACTGAGTGACTGACATCCACGTCTAGTATGTGCTTAAGTCTTCCAGTCACAGTATAACAAACAAGTAGCATTTCCTGAGATGCTCAGACACTTCCTGATACCCAGACAGTCCTCAGCAGCCTTGTCATTGCTTGTTGTACTGCATTCACAACATTGCTTGTTTGCAATGCTGACAAGATCAATGATTGATCACAATAATCATTGCAACATGCAGCACTCGAAGGCCATTCAACATTTTCAGCCCATTCAGAGGGAAGCCATCCATTAATGTTTCTGCAATCTCCATTATATCTCCAGGTTCCTGGATCTCTGCTGCTAGATAACTGGGTTCTGCTTGGATTAATTTGTTTGATAATGCTTCTGTTGGCTTGGGCTCCTGCTACATCTGCCTTGGACACAAACATTTGAAAGAGGACTCCTCTCCCTGCTGTAGCTCTGCAGGCAAGACTCCCAGACAATTCAGTGGCAGCCACAGCCACATAGCAGCCACAATCACTGGCTTACAGATTTGCCATAAAGACTGCTTTCTCAGGCAGCTACAAACAGAGAAAGAATGACTGGCACGTGTTAATCCTTATCAGGAGAGGACAGACTGAAATGTGTTTGTTTATAACACCGTTAATGTTTGCTAATATATTTTAATAAGAAAGTAAAAAGAAGAGGCTCTCAAATACCTGGTTTTCCTTTGATGGAAAGAGAAGGCGAGAATGTAAATTAAAATAGATATGTTTTCATACACAGAAAAGAATAGAGTGTGAAGAGTTGTGATGTTTTTCTATGAATAGCACCTACAGAAGCAGGCTATGCTTTATTATTGTTGCTCTTGTTCTGAGAGCGGGGGAAGCTTGCCACTTTTTTGTATGAGGTGATAGTGTGTGTTTCCGTGGAGTTTTCCCACTCACCGATCCAAACCTATCGCAGAATCACTATGAGGCTGCACCCATAATCTAATCAGAAATGCACAAAATAACTTACTACACAGCAGATGAAACCTGAGGGTGTGCACAGCATTTGTTATTGACATACATTTTACCTTTATCTCTCATTATACTTAAGTACACACCAGTAAGAGTAATAGCATTCATGCTCACAAACATGTTTAGGCTGTCACAACTCATCCCTAAAGAAATGACGATCAATGCTCCAGTTAAAGTAAGCTCAGTTACAAAACCTGTGAGGAGGGCTTAGAGCTTCTTTGCAACTCTTATTTATCAAAGTGTTCTCATGATGTGGGTTGATTTTCATGGCTCCGTGGTTTAGTTTCTTACCTGTCCGGAAGGGGAGATGTTAGCATGTTGATTAATGAATTGAGAGTTTTTCCAATTACACTGCTGTTTCTTTAAGCACTTCTCCATGTTCCCTACTGATAATCCCAAAAGCTCACCACAATGAATGTCTGGATGCTGATACTGCACTCACAGGACTGTTTTGCTTGGTTTTTTCCCCCCCCCCCCCTCTTCCACCAGAGATTAACAAACACCAATTGTTAAGTCAATACGGAAACCATCATAGAGGCTAACTCCAAATTCCACAGGACATCAGACTAAAGCACAAGCTTGTCCATAAAGACAATCACCACAACATTTATTAGGGCAGCTACCAGCCACATCATTTTCTACGAACATACTGTAGATTCAGAGCAGTTTTGACAGCAATGGCTGTTTCTGCCTGAGGGACATCACAAGCACCAGGATTACAATGCTCTGAGATACCCAATGTCAATTACCGCACAATGGAGAGAGCTCTTTTACCATGCATAGAATGTTTTACACAGTAATGGCTGAAGTTACTTTACATTTCACTTTAACTATGATGATGTAACTTGGAGAACCTGCCAAGGTACAGCTGCATGAGCTGAGGCTGTCATTTTGACTGAGTCACCAGTAAATAAAAGGTTGTGACTTATTGTTTGGCTGGTGTGTGATCACTTGGTCTTCCAGCAGACTGTTGGAAAAGCAGATTAGAACTAAAGGAAGAAAAAGCAGAGTGTGACATACATCAGCGTTATGGCAGACATTGCTTTACAATTCCCCCAAAGACAGTATCATCTCTTATGAGCTATCATATTATTTTATTGCACTTGACATGATACTGCTGCTGAAGTATCTTCCAAAGTAAAGCATATTTGTAATTTAGGATGCTCAATAAGTAGAACTGTGTGCAAACAAGGAACTAGGTCAGAGCAATCAGATTCAGACTGAATGACATGCCTAATGCACTGTTTGCCCTATTCTTTTGAAATTAAATATTTATTTAACTGAAGTCTCATAGATTTGCTCTGATCTTATTTGGAAAATAGCAAGTGCATAGAATGAAGACAGGATGAAGGGATGCCAGCGGAAATTAATATATCCTGAAACATGAAAATTCCCGGCCTTTAAAAATATATATTAAGGACAACAGACCTCGGCCTCTCTCTCTGTACATTTTATTTCCATAGGTAAATAACTTGCATTTATTTTCAGCAAGACATTCTAAGCACACCAAGTTAGCTATAGCACAGTATTTGTTTATGTACGTACAAATGAATGTGTGTGTGTATGTGTAGCATACCCTCACTCCAGAATAATCCAGTCACTCTGAGATGCATGCTGTCTCACAGCCAGACTACAGCAGGTACCCAGGCTACCTAGTAAGAAAATTGTTCAGGTACCTACCAAACATACCACATCATTTCTGTAATGTAAAAGCAGCCTTAGCACAACAGGCACATAGTCAACATTAAATCTTTCTTGAATCAAAGGCCTGAACTTAATGCTTCTTAGCACAACATTTCAGCCAAGTTCAGAATTACTGTTCAGAATTTCAATACAGGTGAACTGAAATGGACTGAGGTTCATCTGATGTTTAGTGTCTTTGCCAAACTGAGAATCAAGAATGTGAACCAGAAGCTAGTACAGTTAAATTTACACCAGTCTCAGCAGGAACTGCGGGGGGAAAGGGTTTGAACAGGTAATTCTAGTGTCTCACACTTAGAAGAATTCTGATAGTTTTCAAGGCTGGTCTTCAGCTGCAGTCTCTTTTCCTTTGACCCATCCTCCATTTAGGTAAGACAGTCAGCTCTTCTCCATCAGTGACCCAGAAAGTTAGGCAAATGGGTCACACATAAGGAAAGCTAGAGAAGCTAATAGTTTAAAAGAGAGGCGACTCAAGAGGAACACAATCACGTTCTATAAATATCTTCAAGGCAATAACGTGAAGGTATAAATGAAAGAAGGGAATTACTGAGTCTCAGAAGTTGGTAGGTAAGCTGGCAGTATAAGTTAAGGAAAGGAGTCTCTGGTAAGTGAACAGTATCTCCAAGGAAGTTGGGCAGGATTACTGTACATATTCAAGAACGTGTACAATCAGATACTAGGCTGAAAGATACATTGAGCAGATCTACAAGGACCCTGGACCTCGATTAGAAGATTCTAAGGCATCTTTTCTGATGCTCCCTTTCTATAGCTATGACATAAGCCCTAGAAAAAGGAAAGGTCCTATTCACCAATCTAAATGTGGCTGATTAAATTGCAATTATCTGTAATCAGGTAGTTCACTGACTTAGCACCTGTCATCCACTGCCTAACAGCGATGTGCTAATGTGGAAGGTACTACAACATCGACAAAAAATCCTAGATGCTGATTATACTATTAATAACATCAGATCTATCTGCTTATTGATATAAATAGCAATATTAATTCCATCAGGCATCAGCAGAGATATTGAATGACACCATACACAGTAATCTCCCTGAATGACTCAATTGGATTACTGAGAAATATTACTAACTTGCACAGCTGCACCTGGCCTGCCTGAGGCACTAATGGCACCAATATCTTTATTTCCTGTCAAACAAGTAGCCAGTGAAGTTCAGTGACATGTTTTTATTCGAGTAAAAAAAAAAATCCTTCAACATATGAAAGCTGCAATTGCAAAGCCAGATAATATCAGGTTGCCTGTTGCACTTTAGGTCTCTCCCCAGTGCACAAGCATTGGGGCACACTGCCAAAAACTGCTTCCATGGGAACCATGGCTCCTTCAGTGACCCTGCAGTCACTTGGCATTTCTTCACAACCTCCACATTCAGTGTGTTGCACCACATTTTACTTCTGTGTACCCATGAAGACAGGCAGTGATGACAACACTTTACCAAGCCTTTCCTTGTTGTACAAACTAGCATCAAAAAAATTCACATTTTGCCTCAATATTCCTCCAACATTTGGCATTTTGATAATTTTATTTTTAGCAGACATGAAAGTAAAGCCAAAATAGCTAAAATTCTACATTTAATCAACAAACGTGAAATCCCAGAGTGCCATTCACTGAAGTATTTATCACTTCTATGACACCCCATACACGCAGAGCACAGATCCAAGTGGTCACACATGCAGCTGTGAATGCTCAGCATTTATGCAAATGTGGCCTAGCAAACACCCCACATACCCACATCATTAGGAATGTGCAAACTGTGGCTCTGAATAGACTGGCATTGCACAGCCTTACCCACTGCCTGTCAGTAATCCCTGGCCTCATTTACTGTAGAATTTCCAAACAAGACAAGAGCTTGATTGAGATCAGACTCATTCCTTTCCAACCTTCCCCCGTTTCCAACATGAGGAAGGCACTCTGTGAAACAAAACTGTAAGTAATGTCTGTACCAAAGTACATAAGCACCCAGAGTTGAAAGGAGACTGCAAGAACAACCAGCTAGAATTCTTATGTCTACGGCATAGAAGATCTATTAAGTTCTTAGCTGATGCCACTTCTGAAAAACAAATATTATCCTAGGCAACAAATAACACCCTCACTAGATTCAAAAATATTCTATCCTACACTTTCTTACAGCTTTTTAGAAACAAAGCCTGGATGTTATGGTAAACACAGGAGCATGTATGGGCGTAGCAATAACCATACTATGCTTTTTCTTCCCTATTTAAAAATTTGCAGATGAACACTGAAAAAAAATCAGAAAGATAAATGTGGTGTGGAATGGTGATACAGGAGGTGAAACGATAAAGGAACTAGTGCAAAGAGAAAGGCGTTATAAAGGAAAAGTACTCACCCACCTCTGAAGACCCAGGCTCTCAGAGAAAACTCCACAAGGGAGGGATCCCCAACCAGAGATCCTTCCCCAGTGGCAGTCAGCCTGTAAATGAGGTCTAAGAGAGGTCACACAGCTGAATTGCCTTCACCTGTGCTCCCAGCGCTGACTGGGTCCTTTCCCCAGGTGCTCAATCAGTGTTTCAGGCCATGACTCAAGTTACCATACAAGTATGAACTAGTTTAATCACATCCTGCTTTACTCCAGACCCGTGGCCATTCTGTCCCAGCATCACATAATGAGGAAATTTTAAAAAATATCATAGTAGGGAATTGTTTTGCTCAGTATTTGTATTAAATCTGGCAACCTACACCACTGCTTCATTACTGGTTCCGATTGCACGTTATCATCGCTTAAATGGTGCTTGCAGTTTTTGGTAAGTCAATTTGAGCACTGATTAGCTTTTTTTTAATCAACTAGATCTTCAAATATTTGATTTGCAAGTGAGTATGATTTTTCAACCCAACTACTCTTCCCATTTCACCTGCTTTTGATTAAGTTATAAATATATTCAGGATTCGGTGGTTTAGCAGAGTACTATTAGACAACAACGCCTGAGAACAGTAAACATGCAGAAAGGGCAGCCTCAGCCATAACAAGGGTTACAACACAGAAAAGCAATTCCTGGCTCTCCACATGCAGCATTGGATGGGGCCCTGGTCAGCCTGATCTGGTGGGTGGTAGCCCTGCCCACCGCAGGGAGTTGGAACTGAGTAGACTTTAAGGTCCCTTTCAACCTAAGCCATTCAAAGATTTGAAAGATCGTCATTAGTCAGGGTGCTCAGTTCTGCTTGACAAGTACCAAGGTGGTTGTTGCAGGCATCTTAAAGCAAGTGCCAATGAAGATCATGAAAGTGTTTTAGGAAAAACATCCTCATAATGAAGGAATTAAGAAGCTTTTGACATGTTTAAGACAATGAAGAGTAAAAGTAGAGATTACACTATGAAACCTTGAAAAAGGGTAAAATCTCTCAGTGAAAGTACAGTTAAGTATTAAAACTTATTACCAGAAAAGGTGTTTAGCTTGCCTGGGCCTGGAGGATGTTTAAATATACACTGGAATGCTGCTTCTGCAAGAAATTTTATGGCCTAAATGGTTGGAACAGGAGAGAGGGAAATCAAACTAAAAGTTCCCAGAGAACCCTTCCATCTTGGATGTCTACTAACTCTCTTCCACAAGGGTCTGGACTTCACTCCCATCAATCTCATCCTGCAGTTCTGCATTGCAGCATAGGCAAAGTCAAATCTCACTGGACAGCTTTGGGTGCTCAGTATTTGGAATCAAGAACCTTCCCACTGCTGCATGTTTGTTGAAGCAAGCTGAGGCTTTCCCTTGTCTGAGCATTTCTTTGTGCCCCAGGGCATCACAGCGGCTGCAGGCGGAGCTAAGGCACTGAACAGAGAGCAACTGCTGTGCTATTTGAAAGAGTTCTTTCTTCAGAGATGGCTGTTGAGTGTTACTTGGATGCTCAAGAGCATGCAGATCATTTGATCTGAAGTTGAAAAAGAATTTTCCGAGGACCTTGGGGGATTTTTTTCTTCTTTTTTTTCTTTTTTTTGCCTATCGCCATAGCACGGTGCATAGTTTGCTGATAGAATCGTCTGGACATATTTCAATTAATATGTTTCTCATCTCTGCTGCTCTCTGTAGCATAGTTTAATTTCCCAAGAAAAGCAACTCTTCAAACTACCTGGTCTTTGGGCTTAATATACAGATCCCTGACTGAGCATCTGAGTACAAAATTATTTACCGTAATATTGCCTCTTCTTCCTTCAGTGTCCTATGAACGTAAATAACACTCAATTTACTGTACAGAAAAAACAAAATACAGACAACAGACTGGACTCACAAGAATCACAGTTTCACAATTCAATTTATCCAGCTCCTTTGGGTATTTTATTTGCCATCTGTATTAACAAAGTATACAGGAAAAGCAAAGAGCAGTTACTCAGCTCTGATGTACCAATTACACAGGGCTGGAAGGTGCATCTATTTCTGCAGGCTGCCAAATAAGTTATGCTCACAGCCAACTGACAACCACTCTGACCTTTGTGGTCAGCCTGCAGGGTTGTTCACACTGCCTGGCTTTATGCATCTAAGTGCTAAAGTTTGATCTTTCTGAGTTCCTGATATCGTCAAGTGAAAGAGCCTCCTCTGGAGTTAAGATGAATATCTTCTCTGAGCCTAAGCAGACACATGTCCACTAGGACCAACTCCAGTCTGCTTTTAAAATCATCTCACATTAATTACGTGTGTATCTCTCTGTGTCTACACATGCATACATGAACTTCAGGTTCTTGGCTACAGCATAAAAGTCAAGCCAAAGGATAGGCACAGAGTTATCACAGAGAGACTAAGTGCAGCCAAAGCCAGGTGGTACAAATTGTTTAAATTTTTAAATTTCTTTTTCCATTCAGGATCTGGCTTGTTGCTTTGTGGAGCTGCCAAACTTTCCTGATATTCTTAACAGGAGATTATTTCTGTGTCATTTCCCTTGTGACAGACTGTCTGGCAGCATTTCTTCTAGAAGATGTAGCAGACTCAGGTGCACTCTGACTTGCAGAATCCCCAGAGAATGGCCTTTGCACAGCTCACATTTCCAGGGTATGGAAGCAGGCTGCACCTATCGCTATCACAGCTTTGGGACCAAAGAGAAAACACAAACAGCTTTTCAGGGACCCCTGACTTAAAAGATGCAAATCCCGCTTCAACACAAAATGACCTGGGAGGAGAAACATAAGGTCTGGGTGATGGCAAAGAAAGAAGTAAAGAGCTTACGTTGTCAGGGTCACCTCCAGCCACAAACAACATTTTTTCATTCATGAAGTACAACAGCAGATTTGAGAAGCAAAACCTGGGAAATAAAAGTCAGGTTTGATTCTGATTTCTGTATTTGGAGGTCTTTACTCGGACTTTTCACCTGGGACAGCCTCTCTCCTGCAAGCACGAAACTCTAAGGACTTTTTCATGGCTTGGACCACTTTCAATGGATTCTTGTTATCTGAGATGCTCAAAGCATCCCTCCAATCCCACTGCTCTTTACACACTTTAAAATATCCCTTTTCATATTTGTCAGTGAACTTTGCCAAGCTTCCATAGTGGAGACTCACTCCAGTCCTACATACACCAGAGAAGTTTGATGGTGTTCTCTTTGAATGAGGACAAGGACACACTTACCAGGAGAACATCCGAATGAGCAAAAGAAAACTCAAGTCCTCAGAATACTGCCAAATACATCAGGGCTGGGAACAAACAAACAAAAAAACCCCAACAAAATAGAAGATAGGCCGTCTTAAATATTCCACTTATAACAGACAGGAGGAGGAGGAGGCAATCAGAAGGTTTGGTTAGTAAAACTGCAAATGAGAAGCTGTGTTTGGCAGTCTGTCACTATGGCATTAGGTCAGTTCACCCAGAACTCTGTTTTCAGAATGAATGGGAAAAAAGAACATCTGTAATACTCACCACTTCCAGAAACCTTCATCTTCCCAGAATTAAATGACAGAAAGTAGTTTTATCTCTGTTCTACCAAAACATTAAGTTAGGGAGAAAACTCCCTTTAGGCCACTTGTCCCTTGTGAGAGAAACACCATCAAGGAGGATTATCAGCCCTTTCCCAAAGATCAACTACGTCCCCTGGAGTTTGGTTGTCCGATACCCAACACTCAGTTTGGTGCAGAACAGCCATGAGACACTGGTTCAGTTTTCTTGTAAAAAATAGCCTTTGAGCTATGAGACAGTCCATAAGTTAAAGCCAAGCAAGACAGAAAGAAATGAAACCAGGGAATCAGTTCTAGTCAACGACTGGAGAAAAATACTGCCGTGAGGCAGTTATAGAACTCCAAGAAAAAAGAGAATCAGAGAGAAAGAACTATCTAGGATCAGCTTAATTATGGAAAGAGAAGTGGAAGCAAGCACTTTCCCACCTGGCTAACTGGTTATGAACTCACCATGCACTGGGTCACCATGCCAGTGCTAGAGACATGTTTAATGCTCTGCTAGACTCTTAGCACTTTTGTTTTGGCTCTCTACTGTATGCTTTAGTCAATAAATAATCACTGTGTACTCTTCAATAGCATATATTCTACTTGCAGTCTCTCTGCATGCAGTCAGAGATGCCCCAACGAAAGTGACCCAGTAGAGGGAGGGGGGTTACAGAGTTTTTGAGTCTGCAGAAGCAATTTGCCAGCACATTAAAATGATAAGCATCACAACCAGTCACTTCCACAGGATTGCAAAGGAGAACCAGGGAAAAACAGTCCTTGTTTTGTTCATGGCTTGGCAACATAGAGGCAGGCAACATGCTGATAGAGACATGAAGGCAAGTGCATCGGATCACTCTATCTTTTTGAATAGCATGCCAACAACGGTATAATCTTTCTATGCATACCCAATATATATCTTGGAACACGATATCCCAAAAGCACAGCAAAAGGGGCTCAAGAGAAAGAAAAAGACTGAGTGACAGTGTTGCTGTTGCTACTGCCACGGCTGCTGCTTACCCTGACTGCTGATAGAAAAAGCACAAACAGATGACAGCTGCTCAGAGCCAAGGCTGACAGATCAGCTCTTGATTTTCCATAAAGAAGCAACACATCTAAATTTCTCTGCTCTCCAATGGGAATTTGAGAAGGCTCTTTCCAAACTCCCTGCTAGTAACTGTGCATTCTTAGGTACCTCTTTAGGAGATGTCCCATGAAGGTAATTTCTTATCTAGTAGGATCAGTGCAATTATCAGGATTAACATATTCACTGCAAGATGCAGTCTCTTCTTTTTTTCTCCCTCCCCCCCCCCCCCCCCTTTGTTAATTTTTTTCTTTTTTATAGCTTTTCATTTCATCAGTGTCACATGAACTTACAGTTTTAAAAGAATTAAAGCTTTTGCACCTGTTTACAGAATGGGAATATGGACAAACTACAAGCCAACATACTTTGGTTTTGCCTAACATAGTAGGCAGCTGTTAAAGAAGAAAGTTGATGCAGGGAACCAAAGCAAACACTGAGAACACATCTTTAAATTACAACTCATATTGAAGTCCTGTGGCTCTACTGACTTCAATACAAGCTGAAATGGGATGGAAGTAGAATTCTGTGGATATTCTGAAGAAATCACAGGATGCAGCATTACCTTAAAGTGGACTTTAAGGTCAAAAGAAGAAATAAAATTAAAAATATAAGTCTTTTTTTTTTTTTTTCCCCCCATGTTGAAAAATTGTACTGAAATGCAAAGTGTGGCAAACACTGAAGGGTCTTTAACACTAATCCTCAGTGGACTTTCTTCTTTTGCATATTGCATTCTGCCAATGTGGTGCTCACTGGGACCAAATATGTCAAAGCCTTTAGCAAAAGGAGAAAAAAAAATGCTGCACTTCTATAAGATCTGTAAACAAAGTTTGGACACACAAAAAAAAATCCCCATTACCGGGACCTTCACGTCCATGCCTGAAAACAGAAGTCAGGAGTGTTCATCCTTAAATCCCTGCATTTGGATCAATGCACTGAACTCCTTACAGAGGACATCAGAAACAACTTCAGTTTCTGTCAGTCTCAAGTACCCGTTCCTATCTGACTGCATTTCATTCTAATCTCTGAAATGGGAAAAAAATTATGGCAATATAACATACTTATATTTATTCCACACTCTTTGTGACCTTTCTGGATAGGATTCAGCTCTGTTTCCTTCCCTATACTTTTACACCAGATAGATAAGACCCTAGACCTACCACTTGTCCTTCATTTTAGACCTTAACAATTACCTGTTCCACTTCACTCAAAGCATCTTCCACTCACTTTACCTGTGCTGATTTATCCCTTTCTCTCCCTTCCTAAACCAGTGCCCAACTTCCCCTAATCTCCATATATGCCTTTTCTCATAGCTCCAATGTTGTTATATCATGTAGGGAGTGACAACAAAACTGGCATTTTGACCAATGCCTTTCTAAAGTTCTAGGTGCATACTTCACCCCTGGCCTTGATCCACAGGGATATATGGAAAACTTGTCAAGTCAGGAGGAGTTGAGGCATACAAGAAAGCAAGTGCCTTGAAGAAAAGGACTGCTTGACATTCCCTGACAGGCTTTCAGATGGGCAATCAGAAGGAGGAGCAGGGACAAGACATGGAAGCCCAGAGGCTAAATCGGGTCTACAAAGGTGCTTCACTATAATGGAAACATCCCTCTTGAATTTTTTAGTGCTGCCTCTCATTGATACTGTGCCATATACAATCAATAAAAACTGAATGGATTTTTACTGCTGCTATTTGAATATATATTTTACCTTTCTCCAAATGAGTCCCCTGTTTGCTAAAGTAAATTTCAAAGGCAAAAATAATCACTCACTGACATGTTTGTTTCTCTGTTTTCACTAAAAAACAAATTTAACAAAAGGAAGTTTTTCATCAGATGATCAATTTTCCATTGAATTCTGAACTTCAGCTTCAAGCCAAAGGCTAGTGATTATAATACTCAGATTAGCCACATACAACAAGACATCCCTATTCTTCCTGGATCCCAGGGCTGAGGCATCTGCATGAATCCCTAATGCACTGAATTGCTGATCCAGATCAACAGAGCTTTCAAATGCAGTGTCTTGTTGATAACCTCTATAAAACACAACCATAGTTTAGAAATGCTGATCCACACTAATGCACTTACTTCCCAGTACTTCAGTATACAGTCCAATAAAAATATTAATGCACTAGGAGTGCTGATGCAGCCCATTAAAGCAAGATTTCCTCACTATAGAAGCATCCTGGTTTTCTTCCCTATGAGCTATGCTTTCAGCAAGTGTCAGACTGGAGCTTCCTGAAGAGGAGACAACATTAAACAGTTCTGTCCTTGTCAGTCAGACAAGGTTACAGTGATTCCAAACTAATGGTATTCTTCTTGCCAAGGAGGCAGAGTGGGGGCAAACATGAAAAAGCATCCTGGCAGATGAAAGGAAGAAGGAATGACATACACTGAAGTTACTATGCTCTCAGCTAGAAACAATTTTCTTCTGCTTTATTTGGTTGCATATATCAGGTTGGAGGCCCTACAAGGATAGAGAAATGCATTTCCCTAGTTGTGTCAAATAAGAATGCAGTACTCCAGGGAAGACTGTGCACTGCCTCCTTACTGCAACAGAGTGACATCCACCAGCCCACTCATTCCTCTACTCTGTCAAAAGAGGTGCGTAGATTTGGGAGCATAAGTTTCTTATCATATGGTCTAAAGCACCCTTTTAACCACTACAAGGAATCCTGTGCCAGGTACATGATGCTATAGTACAACCATGGCTAATAAAAAATGGCCTTTATGTAGCCTCACAGATGTTAGAGATTGCCTGTTAGGAAAAGCACTGTAGAAGAACATCACATATTCTGCTGCAAAGACATGACATGGGAAAAAATGGCTAATGTTGAATCTGATCAGTTTTTCTGAAGTCTAAAACTCTCCTTTTAAACATGAATGATTTAAAATGGGCAATTCCTCTGTTTCCATTTCCAAGTACATTGTATATCTTTGAAATACAATGTAAAAGTGCAATGTCAAAGGCAAATGCAACAGTTTTGTTCTGTTTAACGGTATACTTTGTGGCCTTTGGATGCATAGATTTGCAAATAAAGCTATTTATCACTAAACATGAGTATTAATCCAAATAAACAAAATTGCTCCAGAATGTGTCATTAAGGTGAGTAAATTGGATGCACTGAGTAGTCATCCCTGAAGACTTCACATGTTCTTAACCAAGATCTGCACTAATGAAAAAGCAAAGGATATCTGAAAGATCAAGAAGCTAAAGAAGATCTTCATGATTTAAGATACATCAGTAGAAATTGGGTTGTGAAGTTTTCTACAAAAAAAGTAAAAAATGAATGTGAAATACTATTACAGGCAGAGCCCAAAAAAGAGACACAATGTAATCTATGGCCAAAATAAATAAAGTACATCAGATCAGCCTGGTTTCCTCAGACGAGGCCAATGCATTGACGCTGTCTTCCACATATCCACTTGTTCCTCCTCTCCATCAATTTTTAAATACATTCACTTTCAAACCTGAGAGTAAGAGAAACTGTTTGCAAGTTGATACAAATCCTTTAAGTTTTGTAAATGTTAACAGCTGCAAAGAGGAGAAAGTCATACCTGTGGCTGCAGTGAGGAGGATGGAGAAAGAGTCATTACCCAGCCTCTGGCAGTGACTGATCAGTACTTGTGGGATGTGCATGCTGGTTAGCCAAAGAGCATGCGTTTGGCTCCAGATTTTATCAGAGATGAGCAAAGTCTCTCGACCTGGAGGCAGGCACTGCGTGGAGATTTACTCAGCACACATAAAACCACTGCAAATGTTGATTTGCTAGATTGCTAACAGTCAGAAATCACATCAATGTGGATGGTTGTAAGAATAAGTGGTGAGAGCCATGAATATGTTAAGCTTTTAGATCGGTTTCCAGGAGTGCTTGCTGTGGAGATGAGATGCTGGCAGTGGGGTGGCAGCCACTGTGTGCAGAGATCAGGGCTGACCCCTGAAGGAACAAAAAGAGCAGGAAGAGTGCCAAGGCCAAAGGAGGACGAGCAGGTCTCCTCAGCATTGTTTTAGCACTCATCTTTTCATTTCTCACAATGCAAATTATTTTAATTGGCAATACATTAAAGCTAATTTTCCCCACACTGAACCTGCTTTGCCTGCAACAGTAACTGATAAATGATCTCTTTGCCCTTATTGCCAAATCAAAGCTCTCTTGCTCCTGCTCTCCCTATGTGCTTGCTGCATGCTGCAGGGTGGAAGTGGGAGCATCGGTGTCTGACAAGCTTCATCCACCCCACAGGCCTACTACTATTTATTGAAATACTCACATACATCATATTGACTCTAGGATACTCAAAACCCAGCTCAGAATACATAGGTGACAACTAATGTACAGCAGCACAACCTTCTTAAGAGTTAAAACATGAAACCATCTTCACTGCAACAGAACAGTCTCTGCGCCATTACTTATCAAAGCAATAACCAACAGATTTTTTTCCAACCTACTGGGTGCCCGTTGACACTTAGAAACTTCAGTTTGCAGCTAGTAGAGAAAAAGAAAGCTTGACAAGAAAGTACCAAAAGCACAGAGTAATCCTTGAGTTAAAATAAGGTTGCTAAAATGAATTTTGAGTCTGAATTAATCTGATAATGGCTATTAATGGGTCTCCTGTTGTTAGACAGAATAGGTCTGAACACTAGCAGGTGACATATGCTAAAAAAACATGTTTGCATTCCTTGAGCTCCAGGAACTGACTAATTATCCACCAACACCTTTTTCTTACTTTAAGAAGCCTTCATTCAGATTAATTTTAAACAAACACAAAAACATACTGTTTCTCACAACACCAGTTTGGCCAACAGAGAGACAGAAACAGGTAAAATGAACTCCAAGATATCTAAACAATTCTGTTTACTGTATCCTTTACATGATTCTCTACAACACCAACAGTTCACTTTTAAATAAATTCAGAAACATCATCACACAATTGACAGCCCACCAAAATCACAAACTACAATGGGTTTTGAGCATGCAAGGCAAACACAGGCTGTGTTCTGGCCTTCCACCCAAGGGTGCCACTTAACCTAATCAGACTGGATTCAGAAAAATCACCAAGCAGTTTTCATTTTTAGAAACCTCTGGAAGAAGTCAGAGTTCCTTTTACTCCAGATTTATTGAAAATTACATCACTACACCAGCGCAACAGAACATGGGATTAAACATCACCTAGAAACTACCAACCTGTTCCAGTACCCGAATTAGGATTCTTCTTCATAGTGTAATTTAATAGCTTTCTTCCAATTTATTTATCTGCATTGAGCTTTTTGTTGACAGCACTATACACACTTGTACATCACTGTACATTTCTGCACCGATACGGAACAGAATTAAGACCTTACATACAGGAAAATCTCAGGAAGGGAGAATTGGAAAAACACATAGCAAAGTAAACTAAGGCCGCTACAGATGCTACAGTCTTTCCCTCCATAAATGCATTAATGTCTGTGAAACACAATTAAATTCTGGTTTCACTTGACGGCACTCCATTGAAACTTCAGAGTAATACATTTCAAAACACATTTATGGAACAAATTAAGTATTTTTATAACTTCGTACAGTCTCTCTCCTAACTAGGCTATCACTGAACCGGTCAAGCTGGGGACAGATCTGTAACTACAACAGCCAACTATATTTTACTCTGCTAATTTAGTACAGTTCCTTGTCAGTCAGACTTATTGATATTACCATTTGTTTCACTGAACTGATAAAGACTGGCAGGTGACATCTATATTGTTATTTTATTTTTTCATATGTTCCATAAAATGTTAAGCAATGCAACCATGTAATCAGAAATGGGCAGAAGAAAACCTACTTTGATGTTACACAGGTAAAAATGAGACACAGGGAGATAGATACAAAGGATTCTGTTGGGAAGACAGGAGTGAATATGGGCTTGTATGCCTAGAATATACTCATCATTAAAACTGTCTTCTTTTTGAATGGTCCCACAAGCACAACTCCTCATTTACAGTCCAGTAGTTCCTTCAAATGAACACCTTAGAGTATTTTTAAGTGGAAAAAAGTAAATTCTGTAGCTCCCCTAGGAGAATTAGTACTGAAATGATTTCAAAAAAACCTAAAAAAGTCCTGAGCTAACAATAGGCATTTTCATTCTGCAAGTCAAAAGAATTTTCAGACTCTAAGGAAATGGTGAAGCTGAAGAATTCAGGCAGAAAAGAAACAGAAATGACCACGTACAAAATACATGCAGTGCTGCAAAAAAAGAAGAACAGACACAGGTAAGGGTGACGGAAACATTAAATTACTTCCAAATAATTAGGACTGCCCTTTCTCTAACTCAGAGGTTTATTTTCTAATGACATCTGTTGATTTCACTGTGAATAGCATACTCTGGTCAGGAAGTTACTTTTTAAACCCAAACAGACTGCTTATGCCCTCTGCAAGACCTGTCTGCTAGGCAAACAGTAAATGGCTCAGGGAACAGAGAAAGGCCAGAATTATAGTTTCTGCAAAAGGGCAATGTGATATTTAGCCTTACATATTTAGAAAGGCATACAACAGCATGAATAACAACTTCAACTAAACAGAATTTCCCTTATTAAACTGTTTACCCTGTCAAGTTGATTTCTGGCACAGAATGTCAGCAGAAGCAAACTCTGAGGACCTAATGCTGAGAGTTTTTTTTAAAAGGCAAGCATGCATAGGATAAGTCTATTTCTAGCACCAAAGCAGAAATCATTCAAATCCCAAAGACTTTGACATAGTAAAAGCATGCCTCTGGCTCCACTGTTGTGGAAAATTTCAGTCTCACCAGTTCAGACATTTCCCAGAAGAAAGTTACAGAAAAATATACTCTTTTACTCAACTTTAAAATTGAAAGAAAAAAATATTTTCTTTAAGAAGCTCAAGACCTGCAGTGGGGAACTGCAATTTGGCAGAGAAAATGCTTTCCAAGAATAACTTGTAAACCTTTAAAATAAACTACAGTTAAGTTCTCCTTAGCAAAGATGTTTAAGTAGGCTGCAGCCTGTTCACTTTGAGACAGACCTATGGCAGGCCAGTCAGGGTTTTCTGTACAAATGCAGATTTCTCACAGAGCTTCAGCAACAAAAACACATACACAGTTTCTTATTTCTTCCCAAACTCTGACAAGATGAAGGAAAAACAAACAAACAAACAAATAAACAAACAAAACCAAAAAAAACCAGAAGATGTAAAGATATGAGCAATGGCACAAGAAAGTTGGCGATGAAAAGCAGAGAAGCATTCAAATTTATGAAGATGAGGCAGAAGAAACATTTTCACCCACAAAACAAAGAAACCAAAACAACCCCACTCCCTCTCCCCCAAACAAAATAACACCTCTACCTCTAAAGCCTGGAAACAAATCTAAAATATGAGTCTCAAAATCTCACAAATACCTTTCCTGTTAGCAAGTATCTATGTATCCGTGCATCTATAACTTGAAAATGCATGTCTTATTTCTGTTTGCATTAACACCTCATACTACTGTTGCTTTAGTTTTCCGCTAGCAAGAGTGGCAGAAGTCCGATGGGGGAACATGAGGCATCTTTTTCATTGATATATGATGAGACTGCCATTATTACTGGAAAATTAGCATATTTCTAATGTAATTATTAAATCTTTACCATTAGGCAGTTAATACAGAGAAGCTAAACTAGCACTACATAGGTTACTTGAACTGTAGTATTTCCTTATTTCACAAGCACTTTAGTTTTACTAAGATTCTTTTGGGGATTTTTTTTGGCATACAATTGCACACAGACTGCAGGTATTTATGCCCAGTTTTATGATGGCAATGAAAGCCTCCTGTTTGCCTTTATTCTGAGACAGGGAATACAGACACACAAAAAAATCTGCATTATTCAAATGTGAATGGCAGGAAACAAACTAGTTAAACAATGGAAGCATAACCCAGTGGTCAAATCAAACCAGGGACTCAGGACGAGTGTTCTATCTAAGTATTCATAAAATGAGCAAAACAGCTCTCTTCTGACTTATCTCCAGCTCATCTGCTGGTGTCTGGCACCCAGTTCCTCAAGAGTACTGGCCACAAGTCTCAACCATTTAAGGTTTTTACACTTAGAACAAACATGAAATACCTAGCTGCTGAAAGCTTTCAGAGCAGGAGGTGTGAAACAATGTTCTGTTCTGAAACTGTCTTTTATGCATTAGTTTTGTAAAGAATGATAGGATCAATTCACTGGATATCTGGAGAAACTTGAAAGTGAAAATCCCCTCTAGTATACTTTCAATACTGCAGCAGCTCCTAGTAGCATTAAGTACCCTTCTAGTTCCACCTGTGTTTATGAACCCTTGCAAGTACATTGGCAATTCAGCACTTAATTGTACCTACACAAATATTTTACAATGCAGACATTGCTTATTTTAAAGCAGAGAAGTTGAATTAAATGTTGTTCTTGTATTATGTGTCAAACAAGCATGGCTTACAAAAGATCTTCAAAGCAGAATGCATAACATTCAAAGAAATCTAAATTATTTGAATGATTTGCTTATAAATATATTTTTGAAAAAACATATGTAATGAAATCACACTACACTTTTGTGGCCTCTGCACTGGTATATAAATACAGCTAGCTGGGTTTTCATATGGAATTACCATCCAAGAGCTTACACTAAAGCCTCTGGTTTTACAGCAGTTCATTTTCTATGAAAAGACACCTGTGGTGTCCTAGACAGCAACATTTCTGGAAAATAGCATTATATACTGGTGAAGAACAGCGGAAATGCCACTTTTTTTGTTCTCATTGCTTAACGTTGGCAAACAAGGTTAATCGTGACAAGCGAATCACTTTTGGTTTGATCTAGAAACCCTGCAGTCACACAACCACATAGAAATACCTGAGCTCAAGGGTAGGAGGAAGGCAGTAATGGCAATGCAGTCAGATAGCTGAATGAGAACGTGTGGCAAAACCCGCTTTTCCTGTAAATGGTCCTTTACTCTGAAATGTGGATAGCTTTCAGTGTGGAAAAAGCCTTTTGTCTTTTTCTTGCCCTAACTATGAACCAAGTTTAAAGAGGTCTAGATCAGATACGAGGAAGAAATTCTTTACTATGAGGTGGTGAGACACTGGAACAGGTTACCCAGAGAGGCTGTGGATGCTCCCTTCCTGGAGGTGTTCAAGGCCAGGTCGGATGCGAGAGTAGACTCCCTGGGTCTACTGGGAAACGTCCTTGTCCAGGGCAGGGAGGTTGGAACACAATCACCTCTAAGGTCCTTTCAAACCCAAACTATGATTCCGTGAGCCATAAATAGCTGTCATCAGAAAGGACAAGGGTCTTCACTGCACTATCAGGGACCCTAAATGTTGTCCTGCATACACAGCAATTTCAGTAAAACTATATTCTAGCTGTCAAATCAGCTTTACCTTGGTCATTTTCATGCCATGAAGCAAACTTGTTCAGCCAAGAAGGATACTTGAAATTACTAATGAGGGAATCTAGAGCTATACAGCTAGTCTAAACCAAACTCATGGGTCCTCTTCTTTCCCCTTCCTCCCTTCAAACAACAGATTTATTAAGGCAAGGCCCAGCAGTCTAGGTCAATTACTGGGAAAAGGCCAGGACACAATATATCAATTGAATGACTTTCTACCTCATTAAAGGTGAAAATAAAAGGGATTTGAGAAACAGCAGCCTCTTGTGTGTTTGCTGATGGGATTTGAGATTTGCTATTGATTTTCCAAGTGGAGGCACTTAGTTCTTCTTACTTTACTGAAAGGTTTTTTTATAAAAAAAATGAAAAAAAAAAAAAAAAAAAAAACACCCCTACAAACCTTAACCACTGGAGGATAGTTTCAGAGGATTCACAGTTGCTTGGTTTTCAACCCCATCCTTCTTCGACTACTTTGATACACTGCTTTCCTTAGCAGTTCTTCTTTTAGTACTTTTAGTAGAATGGAAAAATTTGGCACAGCCTAAGGCCTGTATGACTTCCACGCTGGAAGACAGTCTATCATTTTAAAGACAACTATATCACTTGCAATTGTGTTCTCAAAATGGTATCCAAGTATCTTTATTCTTGATCTGCTTTAAAGTATGGAAACCGCATTCACTGAATGACTTAAATTTTGAATACAGATGCTGAAAAGAAGAAACGGGTTTCGTGTGAGTGTGCGTGAATGTTAGAAACAATCTGAGGTATTCCTGAAGCAGATACAAACAAGAACGAACGTCTGGCAGAAAATACAGATAGATCCCTAGCCCGAAGCACTGAGTTTCCTGAACTTACTCTCTAGCTGAGATATAAAACTGCTCTACAATAGTTCTCTCCAACAAGCAGAGCATTTTTGTCCTCATGATCTTCATTACAATGAAATCAAACTGTTTTCTTTTAGAGCAGCCTCCTTCAATTCAGAACCTGTACATCCATAAAACAAAGGAAACAGCAGAAGTACACAGCATGATACGTACAGTCCTGCATGCTGTGTCAGCCCTCCCACCAGCCACGAGTCCAAACTGCTCAGTCCTTAGTCCTTGAAAAACTCTACAGAGTAAGACCTCATTCTATTGGAACATCCTGGAATATTTTTCACTGGTATTTATTTTTAGTTTCTCATTAATTAAAATAATACTTCCACAGTGTTTCTTTTCAATTAACTGCAGAATGAATTTGCTGGCTCTAAGCAGCATGCTCAGACACAAGCTTAGTAACAAATAAAACAGCTCTCTTCCGGGTACTACTTTGTCACAGACCTAATTAATGAAGATAAATTCAAACAACATCTCAACTTCGTTTTTTAAATAGCTCAGACAATTATCATCTTAAAAGAAATCACAATATGAAAGATAACCACAGAGCAGAAATATGCACAGCTCAATGGGACCTGTCAGCTATCTGGGGCATAAACAGGAAGCTCTCTGGGAGTCTCTGGCACACTCACAAACCCCACAAACATTTTTCTGGCTTGGCTTCATTTGTCACCACAGAGATAATTGTAGAAAGAGGTCAAATGATTGTTGTGGTATTTCCAAATCAGAACAAAAGCTCGTACGTATCATTAATCTAGGAAATTGCTAGTGCCTTATTCTGCAAAGCAAGTTGCTTAAGCTGTATCTCTTTTTCTGTAGGCTTGGTTAGGGACACAGAATATAAATAGGCTTTCAGCATTTGAAAAAAAAAAAAAGTCTTCATAATTGATGCGAGGCACTAAGAGAGGGCTGGATGCTTGGTTGCTTTTTAAAAGGTCATGCATAGGAGAGATGTACACCTAACCTGCTTCGCTATAGAAGCTACACCAATCCTGAAATTGAGGTTTCAGCATACGTAGCTCACACAATGCAGAATTATCTAAATCCCTAGGAATAAAATCCCCAACCAAAAAGACATTCGTTGTTGAAACACCTTTCGAAGCAAGATGTACAAGGCTTGGCAAAATGCCTTCGTATTCAACTAAGATTTTTAAAGTGACTGAAGGGAATTAAGAGTCTGAATGCTTTAGGAACATATGCTTTCTTGAGACTAGTGACAAAGCTGGATTTAAAATCATAATATGGGAGAAAAAGACTTTTTATTTCATATGCAAGATGGCTAAGATAGAATGATACCTGAAGGGTGGAAATTTTTTCACCCTTACACTAAGCTCTGTATCTCAACCATGGACAAGTTTTATTCTTTCCCAGACACGCATTACAGCAGACAACAGCAAATTTCAAACTTTGAATTATTATTCTAATTTGGTTTTTGGAGGCTCCTTGCCAGCATCATCCAGAGTACTGAAGGAAGTCACACTTGTCCTTTTTCATGCAACATTTTAACTTTCTCAAATATAATTTGGAATCACAGAACTCCTCTGTCCCTCTTCCTAAACCCAAATTCAGAGGATGCCTATACAGATCAACTTAGTCAATCAAAGCTTCAACAGAGACCCACCACTTCATACACAGAGTTCATCTGCAACTGGAAAGGTAAAATGTAGATCTGCTAGCTAAAACAGTCAAACAAAATGGCTGACAAACCAGTTCACTTCTGAAGAGCTAAAGACTTGACAAGCTAAATGTATTTTAATAAGTAAAGAAGCCGGAGAAAGGAAAACCTTTTTTCTCCTCATGTCAGATTTCAGTAAAGGGAGGTGGTGCCTGTGACAGCAAACTTCTCTCCCAAGGCTCAGTATGAAGCAGCCTTTCTTGCCCCCTAAGAGTGATGGAACAGTGGACTCTCTCCAAAACAGATGAGCTTTCTGCAGAATTAGCCAAGAACAGGTGCTGGGCAGGGCATGAGCTGCCTATCACCACTATGAACACTAGTTAAGTCAGCTACTGCAAGTAAATGTCTAGACATCATTTTCTTGTCCAATTTAATCTGTCAGCCTCTCTGATTCCTTCTATTCCCAGTGCTCCCATGTTGTTTGCTCATCTGCTGCCTCCCCCCTCATCTCTAGAAAGTACACTATTAAAATAGCAAGGTTTAAGCTCCATGACCAATCCCACTTCATTGCTTCCAAGCCTGTCCCATCACCTGACCATCTGCATCTTCTGTCTCAGCAGGAAACTGATGTTACCGATAGCATCTGGCACAAGAAGATGAAACAACGGATGGGAATTTTAGTTGCTACCAAAACACTAACAAACACTTGTAAAATGATGCAGAGACAAACAGATCACCATTAATACCTGATCATTATTGCTCCTGATGGGGCTTAGAGTGAGCAGTAGGAAGCACATCCTAAGTAATATCAACTTTGTAGGCAAAGATACTACAAAATGACTTTAAATGCAGTTCGCAAGCTGCCAAAAGGTAGAAACATACTCTTATTTTATGCTCACCATTCACAGCCTGATGTGATCGCTGCAGATCTCCAGCCCCTAAAACTATAAAAATAAATAATTACAGTAATAACAGAGAGGATTTAGAACAGCGGGAAGGGAATACGGTGAGACAGACATGTAGGAAGAGAACTAGAAAGTTCTGCAGCAAAAATTCAGCCCCCTGCTGACTGCACAACAGAGAAACCTCTTCAGAGGCAAATACAGTCAGAAAGCCAGTCAGTGCAAGTTCGGCTCAAAGAGAGAATTTCCTGCCTTCTACATTGCTGTAAATACTGCTTTCATTATTATCCTAACCATTACCTACATACACAGGCAGGAATCCTTTAATTCACAGTCATTTGTGAGGGATAGTACATAAAATCTAATAGGAACATATGTTCAGCCCTTGCAATAGCCCAAGCAGTTCCTCCTCACGACAGCAGTGATAGGCACAGCCAACTAACAGCTTTCCCACTGCTAAGGACATCGGTCCCCATTGCTGTCACAGACAAATCAAATCAACACAGATGAGAGAGGAGCTGCTCAGCTTCAGTGCATGAGCAATAAGAGAAACGAAGGATGGGATGAAGGAGACAAAAGGGGAAGAGGAGGGAAGGAGAGATGGAATCCACTTTCACAGGGTTTGTATTGATCTAATAGTGTCCTTTAGCTGGCTTGAAGCTGCACTTGAGCTCGCTTTTCTCACAAGGCAGTTCTTCAGGGTGTCTAGAAATGCTTGCTGGGCACCAGAGATGAGATGGATTTTATGGGGCTTTGAGGGCAGGAGGAAATGAAGTGCTAATGCTGATCATAGCAAAAACCACTAGGGCCAGCCACAATGGGACAGTGGGAGCATATCTGAAGGGAAAATGAAGGTCTTAACAAACCACACTGCATCAATGCCAGAGACTGTCTGTGGTCTCCGAGATACTCAGAAATAGCAGCATGGCACCACTGCCCGTGTAAGCCTCTTTGTGGTTACAGCAGCCATCTGCACCCTCTCAAAAATTAAAAAGCAAAACCCTTCGTATTACCGAGTCAGTGGTGTGAGCACAGGCAAGAGATGGCAGTGCACTTTGTAACAGGAGCTCTCTTTCCAAAGATGTTCCCCATTTTCAGGTAATACATCTGAATTGAAAGGAATGAGGCTTAAGAAAAATTTAGAAGCTGTAGTTTACATGGCATTTCCCAAGCTCCAAGCTGAATGGGGTTGACTGACGAGTCAAAACCAGGACTCCTCTCCCATGCCCCCATCACCTTTACACACAGGGTAAGGCTAGATTAGAGAGGCACAGTAACACAATTAAAACATTCCAAGTGAAACTCCTGTTTTGTAAAAGCTTGGGTAGTGATTCCTTCTCTTTACTTCTCAAACTTTCCTGTCTACTTAGACTAGTCTAACATTTTTATTACACTGAACTGATTAAGAGGATGAAACTTGATTTGTGTCCTGTCTGCCAAGCAACATAGAATCCAACCTAACAGACTGAGTCTCCCTGAACTTCTGAAGAGCTTTGAGTCTCAACATTAGCTACAAGACCTGTGAATCTACACAGTTTTGCTTTGCCCTCACAGTGAATGCAGATGACTTGCTATGAGACTAAATGCTCTTGCCCAAAGCCATCTTTCTATTCTCAGCACAGTGCACTTGGATGGTGCCCATAACTACTTTGGGGCAACTGCGCATCCTTGCACTCCACCAAAGCAAAAAAAAAATTGTCTTATTAAAAGGCTTCTGTAATCGGTGGGATAGAGGTAGATAAACATCCAGGATTAACACTTTACGCTGTGAGGAATACATTTTCTCAAGTATATCTGGTGTTCACATGGAATATCCCATTACTTGACAGTTCAAAGGGGACTTCCTGGGTATCTGCGCTGAGCCCTTGGACAGGAGTGGTGGCAAGGCCAGCAGTGGGTGCTGCTGGGCTTCTGATGGATGCATTCCAGGAACAGCTGTGAGATGGGATTTGAGATGTGCCTAGACTGTAGATTTTGGCATGTGTAAACTGTGAAGTAGGCCATGAAGCACAAAATAGTGCTTTCATCTCTGTATTCCTAATATACAGCAAACTTTTATTCCCTTCTTGAGCTGCACTTCATTTAATAAAGTATAGAAAATTTGTCCAGGTAGATATACCAGCTTTCTGATTAATGACACTTGTACAACTGGTGGCACGCTGAATCTTAATGAAGTCTGGAAAACAATTATTTTGTGAATTCTATGGTGAAGAAGTAGAGAAACAGAATTGGTTTTTTGAGACAATGCATTTTTATGCATTAAGATATTTTAGTGCAATTGAGAAGCCCAGCCTTTGTAGTCAGTGAGAGTTACACTTGTTTATTGTGTCTGAATAAATTTGGCACAAGAGTGCTCTTGGGCTCTGCTCTAAGGTTCATCTATACTTGGGCAGTACAATCTGCATTTCTATATTTTGAAATATTTAGGTTCATCAATAAAGCTAAAGGGCAGTGAATTAAAAATCAATACAAAGGTAGACTTCTTAAGGCAACAGAGAGGGAGTTCATGGAATACATAATTGCTAGAATTCATTAAAGACAGGTGCAGGTAATGAATTTTAAGGAGGCAGTGTTATCATTATGCAACCTCACATAAAGTGGGCAGTAAAAATCACACTTTGGAGTGTGAATTGACAGATACAAAGGTCATGAAGTAACTCCTCTGCCTTTTCAACCTTAAGTAAATTACTGCACCACTGATTAGATAAATTACTGAACAGAGCTGAGGGTCACCTTGATATGGCTCCATGGCTGTTACACCGGTGTGCTGGTACACCACAGGAGGTAGTGAGCTAATTCAACATGGCAAAGTCTGCATTAACAAAGCACTGTTTCCTCTTGCATTTATGACATAAGAAAGCTTGAAAACATCTCTCATCCATCCCAAAACATGAAGGAAAGTTTTCATCTGCCTGGCTAGAGTAGTGACCTTGGACAACCTTCAAAAGAAAATAACTATGTATGAAGTATAAGCCCTCTTCTGACATAATGCTGATAGAAAGAAATCTTTGTAATTCCTCAGATTTGTGCTTTCAGAAGAGAGAGAAAAGTGAAAAAGGAGGAAATCCTCTGCCAACACGGGCAGTGACAACCACATCTCATTTCAAATTAAAGTTCTCTTTTAATCTCAGCTAAAAACCAGCATCAGCGCAATGCTCAAAGACAACTTTAAACATGCAGTGCTGGACTGCAGTTAGTTAAGGGAAATCTCACCCCAATTACTTGTGGCACTTTGAATAAGCTGCTGTGGTTTTGGGTTTTTTTTTAGTCTGCTGCCCCATGTGCGTGATGGCCACTGCCTTGTTTAAAGAGAGCACGCAAAGGCACAATCTCCAAAAGAATTAGAAAAATTTTAAAGAAATATCCAAATACTTCACCTGAAACATTTAAAGCATTGACTATGTTAATACCTAAACTCGGCTGCTTAACAGGGCTAATATGAACTAATAGTAACCGAAACCCAACCAGATGGCAGCTGTTTTCCCCCTAACCAGTAATGACTCTGGGTACTTAATACCTTAAACCCCTGCCCCAGTGCAGGGATGGAAGCTTAGCATGACCCCTGCTTTCCTAGCACTCTGCTCAGCCAGGTTTTAGATTTCTTCTTTCTTTGTTTGGCAATAGTAAAACAAACCTCTAGTGGATTTTAGTGATCCATAAATCTCTGACAGCAGTGGGAAACAGGAGAACATTCAGAGCAGCTCTACAGCAAAATCTGGCAAGGTCTGACTGGTATATTGTACAGCGATCAGCAGAGGGAAGACCTCAGTCACTGAATAAAATCTGTAGAAATGTAAATTGTAGGAACACTAGAGCTTGCTAGGCAAACACACAATTCCACAAAAACAGCATTATCCACTGAAAAACTCACTATGCTGAAAAACACTAAAAGGAATTACTATCACCACTTAAGAAAAATGTAACTAAAGTATCTCATTACAGAGTTTTTTGCTGCAGGGGAGTCTGGTGTTGTTTTGTTGGGTTTTTTAGCGTGAACTGTCCTAAAATGTTCCCTTGAAGTTGGATTAAAGAAATAATCAAACTGCATTTCCCTACCAGCATGTTGATTTATGTAAATTGAAGTATGGAGCCACATTTTCTAACACAAACTAGATGGCCCAAAAGATTACATTTCCTATAAAGCAATGCAGATCTTCCTCTGAGAGATCTGTGCAATATATTATGGAAGCTGCATAATTCCAAATAATCCCTGGAGATGCAGCTCAGAAAAGCAGGCCAACCCAAAAGGGAGAAGGGAAAACAAATCATGTCTTAACAGCAATCCCCATCTTGAATATAGCTTAACTACTAAACAGGCTACTAAACAGTCTCAGAATCAAACACTTCAGAGCCAAATTGTTGATAAGACAAAGGGGAATCGTCTTAAACTGAGACAGGGGAAGTTTAGGTTAGATATTAGGAGGAAATTTTTCACACTCAGAGGGTGGTGATTGACACTGGAACAGGTTGCCCAAGGAGGCTGTGGATGCCCCATCCCTGGAGGCATTCAAGGCCAGGCTGGATGCGGCTCTGGGCAGCCTGGTCTGCTGATTGGTGACCCTGCACACAACAGGGGGGTTGGAACTACATGATCATTGTAGTCCTTTTCAACCCAGGCCATTCTGTGATTCTGTGATTATATGATTCAATCAATAATAGAAACTTGGCACTTCCAACCAGGAAAGTGTTTAGATATCTCATTCTGATAAAGAAAAGTCAAACGGGGCTTTTTGGAATTTCTACTATGTTAAAATGTCTCTTATTTCTAAGAAACCCAATGTTCAAATACAGGCATTCCCACTGTGATGGAAACTCTGAATTTTTGCTCGATACTAATTCCAGTTAATTTTCTTTTTTAATTTCAAAGGCAACCTAAAAGACACATGTAAGCAGAGCCACTTATCCTTTTTCTCGGTTCTGTTAAGCTTTCCATTAAAAAAAGTCCGGGTTCTGAGAAATGTGGTTGCCTACAGTGAAGTCTGGAAAGCCACTGTTCAGATGCTGATCAAATGAGTACAGATACATAGGCAGGCACTGAGCATGGAAAGAGTTCAACAAGTTGTCTACAGAAGAGCAAGCCAGATTAACAAGTTTTATCAACGCTGATCCACATTAACAAGTACCAACATTCACATGGAAAGCAGCGAGCTTCTGCTAACCTTCATTGTTAGTGATGATCCTCCTAGACACCAGGTTAGCCACCTCTAGCATTACTTAAAGGTGATAAGCTTAATACCACACTGATTATATAAATACAATAATCACAACTTTCCTATTGCAGGGAAACCTCCAATAACTAAGTGGTGTGGTGTTCAACCCTGTGGTTTTAAAGCTTTCTATCCTTGGGAAGTTGTGTCTCACTTTGAACTGTTATCCTGTGTGGTTTGGAGGTGATGCCACATTATGAACTGCCATGTGGCAGGTATCAAAGGGGATGTGAACAGGATCCAAGATGACAATTGACATCACAGCCCATTCCACAATCACCACTGCAGGGTACTGTAGGCGCAATCAGCTTTGCATGGTTATGCTACCCAGATAATTCAAGAGGTATAGTTATAAGTTGGACAGGATTTCCCATATGAATCGTTCTGTGCATCTGGAGAAACTATGCCGATTAATCATGCCTTGTATCCTTTACCCATCCTCTTTCCAAGAATTCCCTTACTATAGAAACTAACAGCACAAAAAGTCAATACAATCATCACATCATCATCATCATCACCACCATTCCAGCTCTCCTTCCCCATCTGTTAGCTGCACAAGCTTCAGCCATCCTTATTCCTCCCATTCCACCCCAGTGCAACCATGCTGAGTCAGCCACTATTGTCTGTGTCAAACAGTCCTGTGCAGCATGAACCTGTGTGGGTTCAGCTTAATCCTAGCTGTTAATCAGTATATGCCCTGAAGTATTTATTGTGCTAAGGCTTGCACTTTTACACAGGTTTCCATCATCGGGAGGACAGTGCCACTAATAGCTTGTCACACACTCGGCAGCTCGAGGAAAAAATTTCTTCTGGCTGAAGGAAGTTTCTCTTCTGGGATTTTAATGGCTGTGTGGCAGGTTCCTCATCACACCTTTCTGCTGACAAGCCGTGCTCAGAAAGCATCACAAGATAGAGTACTGTCTCCCTACTTCTTCATTTACTCACATTTATGATGTAGCCGTGCTGTGCTGATCACATTTACCTTTTGCAAAAAGCCATCCAGCCCAAAACGGTACCACAGCAGACATGAGAGGACTGAAGAGCTGCTAACTGAAACTGGAGACCGCCAATCAGTGAGAGAAACAGCAGCTCTTGTTCTTTATTCACCTTTACGAAAAGCCTGGAGAAAAGGGATGAATCATGTTGATGGAAACAGGAGCTGTTCACCTTCAGGTTGCTGGTTCAGGCTCAATCCCCAATTTAAAGCCAGAAAGGCTGTAAATATTCCTTGAAGGTTATTTACCGATTTTTAAGAAATTTGCTAAAAATAAGTCACATTGAGTGGATTATTTGCTTACTGCCAACTAAGAGCCCATCCTAAAGTAGCACCAATATGAGAATAAAGCACATGGCACCATCACATCATCATGGTCCAAGCATATCAGAGATCAAGAAAAATCTCAGTCTCCTTCTGAAGGAGGTGGCACAGCCCTGTCCTTATGGCTTAACAGGCAGTACAGTTAAACACACAACCACAAAGGGAGTGATAACTACCTCTGATGCTCTTGCAGCAATACTAATTACTGACAAGCACCTGAGGCAACACAAAAAGACTCCAGAGATCTTCTTTATCTGAAGATCATCCAAAGGCCAGAGCTCTGGGTACAAATATAAACATGCAACCAAGCACACACAATCCTGCCAAGCTTTATTGCACCTGCTTCTAGAGTGTGACATTTGCTGAGCCCAGCAAAGGCAGCTTGTAGCGCTTTCACTGCATGGCCAGAGCCAGGCAGGGCCCTCAGCCCATCCCACTGCACCCAGCAGGCTGGGGACACCAGAAGGGCCATTGGTTGCCTCTGATAAGATGAGGTGATGAGAGGCCTGGCTTTGCTCAAGGAGTCCAGCTGGCAGCCACAGGAGAGAGTCTTTGGACAGAGCACCACACTGGGCCATTTTTAAAAGGAAGAATTTCAATTCACTTCTGCTCTCCCAAATGCTTAATAACAAGAAGTCTGTAATAGTCAACTGCTGGTCATGCAGATTTTTTGCATTCCTGCTTCTGTTCAGGTTAATCCGTTTTTCAGCCAGTCACCTGAAAAACCCCCGTGGAAACTTCAGAATCCTTCCAGAGCTCTTTTCTCTCCAACATTCCCCTCCACTCACCAGGATCACACACAATATTTATGATTATAATTAGTTAATCCCTTAAGAGAGTAGCCGTCTGTGAAAACGTTAGAACGTGGATTCTACGTATCACATTAATAAACCTCATAAATAAACCCAACTTAATTTACGATAACCACTTTCTTACAAATACAAAACTTCCAGTCCAGTTTCTTACTGGCTTTCTAAAATGTTTTTTGTTGCTGTTTGTACAAGGGCTGTGTTTATAGCTACAACAACTGCTTTGTACTGTAAAAAGAAAAAAAGGCAGAGGAACGGTTTGATCCCCTCTTCCAATTCAGCAGTAATAACAGTTGAAAGAAATGTAAGGTAACAGCAGTGAATTTATTCTTGCTGGGAAAACTACTGCTGCCATTATGTTTTGAAAGACGCATTAAAAAGAAGCGTTAGGGGCTTCACTCTCCCTCATGCCGTCACACCGTACACAAGAATTACTTCTAATATCGTCTACCTGGTATAAAACTAGCTGCTATGACATTAACAACATTTTCCAGTTAGAGAATTGGCCTGGGGACTTAGAAAATTAAAACTAGGACTCAATATTTGACTGTTATGGATTTCCTGTGTTTTGTTGGATATAGAATTTCATCCATCACTCTAATTAGTTATCGTCTATCTAATTCCTCCTTCATCCTTACAGAGCAGCCATATAGCTGATATATATGAATTCTAAGCAACCACTCTACTGGATTACAGCCCCTCCCCCCTGCATAAAAAGACTTCATCTACAGAAACAAAATACAGTGAAAGGTGCTCCCTTCTTCACATTTCTGCTGATCACTGAGGTCTAACCCAGGCTAAAGAGCATAGGCATTACCTCTTGGCCTCCCTGGAAACCCACTTAGAGTATGGGTGCAGTCTGGCAAGCTGCTTGGCACAGAAGAATTGCTACACTACTCATGGATCTCAGCTACTTCAAAATTCTTCAATGCTTCTACTCTAAAGGGGCTGGGATAAATGTTAAGCAGCTAGGATCAACTCAAAAAGCCATCTCTGCTCAATGTTAGTTACTGCTGAGGGGATGTTCATAAAAAACCCTTTTTACAAAACATCCATGCTTCTAGCTGTATGTTGGCTGAGACCACCACACACATCCCCTTGTGCTTTAAACATCAAAGGAGGCATCTGCAGAAGGCTTTTTAGAAGGTACTCAGAGCATACTGCAGAATTACCTTGTGTGATCCAAACAGCAAATTCATGCTACACCCTGCACAGTAATCTATTGATTACTATTTAAAACAGATTTACCATAAAATCACCAATGTTAGAAAAGACCTCTAAGTTCACCTAGTCCACCTATCAACAACATTTCTCACAAAACCACATCTCTCAGCCCAACATCTGAACGTTTCTTGAACACCTCCAGGGTCAGTGACTCCACCACCTCCCTGGGCAGCCCATTCCAGTGCCAGACCACTCTCTCAGAGAAGTATTTCCTAGCGCCCAACCTGAATCTTCCCTGGCACAATTTAAGGCCATTCCCTCTTGTCCTTCTGTCCTATCTGAACCCACTTCATTTCATCACTTGTTAAGAATCTCTAACAGAAACCTTTCTGTTAATGTGTTACACTACACTTCAGTCTTTCACATTTTCTCCTATTTGAAATACCACCACAGCACAGCTCATTTATCTCATTTGTACTGGTTTGTTTAAGCCTGTGTGGATCTTTTTTTTTCTTTTCTTTATTTTTAAGAAGACATTTCTGCTATCCAGTCACAGCCCTGGATGACCACATGGCATTTATTTCTTATTTTAGCAGCATCTGAACATGGAAAGGAAGTGGTTTCAATGAATTAACATTATTCAAGACTCTTATTCACATTCTCCATTAAGTTATTGCTTCCATGCAACAACAATTTCAAGTAGGCTAAGAAATACTCACATTCTCTCCAAGTTACAGATGACACTGCTAACAGAAAGCAACGTAACAGCAACTTGGCTAGTTATAAGAAAGTCACTGACATGTGGAGGGATCCACAAATGACATGGAGCTGCACAGCACTATCTGCGTAACAACACAAACTCCCACCATGTTTGTAATAACTTCTAACACAAGCACTTGCAGCTCATCAACGTTATTAATATCCACCATGCTTATCTCAAGCTTTGTTCTGTTTAATGTTTTTCTTACAGTTCAAATTCCTGGAGCCAGAGATAACAGCAGAGTCTCAGCTAACAATAAAAATCAGTTGCAATCATGGTTTCAAAGAATGACTGAAAAACGCGAATTTAAAGACTTAAGAATGAAGACGGGGAAAAAAATATTGCTCAGATTTGTGTTTAAAATATCATAGTTTTCCAGGTAGAGACAAGAATGTTTGACTCCCCACACAAGACCTGTCTTTGTTATCCTCATCAATTAAAGAAACTATACAATAAGCTTTTGACCAGTCTTACTGAAATGTGAATTACATAAAATAGAGAAGTACAGAAGGACTTAAGGTTGCACTTGCCTTATCTCCAGGTCTCATTAATTGCAAGTTGTAAGACGTAGATTGAAACTTGAGAAAAATGTTATTCAAGTCCATATGAATAGAATCATTAATATTTCTTCCTCCATAGGAAATGAGAGTTTAAAAAGAAAACAAACAAAAAAACACAATCGCCTGTATCCAGAACTTGAAATAAGCTGTGCCATGCCAGTCTAGTTGGATGAAAATTGCAACTGACCCTCTGGATTTTATCACCTCAGACTATGAAAAATGAGGAAAACAAAGCAATGGGACACTTAAAAAAATGCAAGTATTTCCTCCAGCAACATCTTAGTGACTACTACCAATGCAGACAGTGATTCCAAAACTTAAATAAATTACTTTTAATGTAACAGCTTCCATATAAATCACCTAAGTCCCATCAAAGGTATAAGGAAACAAAGATGAGAGAGTACTGACATGAAACTATTAGGTTTCTTTAGTGCTTCCTTCCCTGGGCCCATCTGTACTCTGTGGAGAGATGCTGAAGTAGCAAATGAAACAGCTACATATGCACTTACATACCTTACCAGAGGCTGTAAACATGGGAGCGTCATGAAAAAACACGAAACAAGCTGAGATGCAGAAATTAGCTCCCATTTGCCTTAGGTAGATTGAATGGCATTCAGCTGAAGCAAAAAAAAAAAAAAAAAAGCAAAGGCAAACAGAGGCACACATGAAATATTCAAAGATTTGGTGAATGAGAGCAAACTAGAAATAAGCTTCTACAGTTTCTTTCTAATTAGTCAAAGAACATGAATGATAAATCAGTCATGATGGTGAGGTCAAAATTAAAAGAGTAAGTTGAATACTAGGTTAGTTTTTCCTTAAAATCGTTCAGCATTTTTTTTCTAGTGAATTGAATGACAAACATTTCTGAATAAACTACCTTTTTCTAAGTCTTGATTCATACTTCAGTACATTTTTGAGTATGTGCTTAAGCTCTTTTGACAGGGCAACTTATTTAATCACGTGCTAAAGTACTTTTCTAAATGGAGAACTAAATCAGCAGCCTTATAAAAGCTTTGTTCAAATCAATGAGAATCTTTTTATAGACCTTACTAGGAGCCTGATCAGTCACTAAATGAAAGAATGAACCAAGAGGTGGAAAAATCCAAGTTGCTTCTCCTGGAAGAATTAGGTCTTAAACCTATGTAGGTAGTAATAACTTTCTTTCAGACTCTAATATTAAATGACAGCACTAATAATACGCAATACCAAGTTATTAGGCATCTAGTCCCGAGCCATCCAATTAGTCCGCTGCAATGTAATTAAAACAAAAACAACACTAACTCAAAAGTGAAATTCGCTGCAGTTGAGATGAGAAAACCCAAAGAATAAAAGTTCATTAGAACTAGATGAAATTCATATCCAGATTGGTCTAAACTCTGGGTAATTAGCTTGAAACAGCTTGGCATTATCCAAGGAGGATATGGATAATTGGGTTCAACATCCCTGAAGATCTGCTATGCTTCTTGTGACAATAAACCATTTGTGCTTTGAAGCTGCTTCCAGCTTTCTCAATCAGCCTCATCTTACATGGGCTATTGACCTGATAATTTACTTGTCAAAACGTGTTAGTCAAGGCAGGACAAAAGCAACAAGGCATGTGGGTAATCCAACAGATTAATTTGTCGTAATGACTTTCTGGGATCCTAACCACTGTAGCGGAGATCAAACACAGCTCCAAAACAGTTTAGACTATGCTAGAGTTGACATGGTAGAAGAAAAGAAGCAGGCCAATAATGACTTTACTATTCTATCCAAGGTGGTTAGAGAAAGATAAAGCCAGGTAAGAAGCACATATCTAACAAAGCGCCTCATCACTTGACTTCAGACCCAGCTGCAATGCTGTCCTCTACTTAAAATATATATGCTTCAAATTCTGTGCCAGGTAAAAGCTTCTCTTAACTCATTGTCTTCCACCTTTAACCACCACTATTGCCGAGACAGGTTATAGTTGAAGAAAGAACCGATCCCCAAACTCTGACTACAGGGATTATTTTAGCGTTGAGTTGCTACTGCATCACAAAATACGACATTGCAGAACTGGCACATCCTCCTCTCATTTATCTCAGCTACTCTCATCTGAAAGAGCAGATTGCAATTTTTCCAAAAAGACAGGTATCTTTTCTTCTAAGGTTTAAAGAAGGAACATCACATTCCAATCGTATTTCACATTATCCAAAGAATCAGCTGATCCAAAGAAATAACAACAGTGACCCGACAACTTTCTGCTATGCCCAAAATGATTACTGGAAGCTCCACTACCTCTCATGGCTTCTCCTGATTGATAGTTGTCTGAGGTTGAGTGAAGTTCACCATATTCTTAAAACTGTCTGTTTTAAAAACAACAGGAATAAAATCCTATTTGTGTTATTGTTCCTGATCTTATCCATACAAAAATCAAGAAGCAAATACCTAAAACTGTGTAGCTGAATTAAAACGCAGGATGAATATAGGAGTCTGATTCTTCAGGAACACACGGGTGACTCTGGATGGTGTGGCATCTGACTGACACCTATTCCTCTGAAGAAAATAAAGTGCATTCTTACAAAAATAAAAAGTAATATCCTTAATCATTAATGTGAATGGAACAATTGGGTTTTTAGAAAAAGATAGTAAATATGGTTAAGCACCACAGGAATACTGCATGAGGACAACGCTGTCATTTTGCTACATTAGTCTTGCAGAAATAAAAAAGGTAAAAACAGAACTTCTAAATATTCAGCATGTCAGATTCCAATGCCAGAAGCAATCCAGCCCCAAAAGTATGGCAGTATAACTTCTGCCTAGCTATTTGATATAGCAAAAATACAACTTCAAAAACTTGTGTTGGAGAGCACATTTGGTTTTGTCAGCTACACCATCTCCTCCAGCAATACTCTTGGCAGCTGGGAAGGGATTCCAGAATGGGAAATGATGTAATTTCAGTTTGCCGGGTTGCTGGACAGTTGGTTTTTAACCTGCAGAATTCTGCCCCACTCCATATATCAAGTCTCCCAAGCAGCCTCTCTCTTCCATCAGCTCACTCTGTATGTGAAAGTCTGACATTGGCAGAGAAAAGGCACCAGGGGAAATAAAAACAGCAAACCAAATATGCAAGGTCTTTCACATCTCACTGATGAGCAGACATCATCAGCTCATACAGCAATAAAAAATAGTTCCTTTCCTGCATGCACCTGAGATAAAAAAGTAAAATTTACTTCTCAACACAAATCTCAGAAAAAGAATTGTCTTGGGGAAAGGTAAGTAGGGAAATTCTAGAAACACAAAAAAGTTTCTTTCCAATAAAAATCAATAATAGCAGTGCAAAAAAAAATTGCATGTTTGCTTTGTTATTGGTATTGAAGATTGCTTATTTTTTCTGTGCACATCATTCATTGTTCCCCTCAGCACGAAACCTGGCCACTAAAAGTTATTTGCTATTGATAAGGTTCACTGTCTGTGGATAGACACAAATGTGTTAATATCAGGCATCCCCTGTTCCTTTGGGCGGCTGAGGAACTGAGGATGTGAGACTCCTAGAAGGCCTCCCACCATCTTGCCTACGGCACTTCATGGGTAATTTACAGAAACACAAACTCAAAGCCAGAATACCTTTGTGAAATTCTTCAAGAAGGTATACACAGGAGTATAGACCAGATGATCCACTGTTCATTTCTTACCTTAATAGAAATGAAGCCATTACTTCAGAGGAACTAAAGGAGCATGGTATCCATAAAAAAAAGAGAAAGCTAAGACATCAAAGGTTAAGTGATTTGCCCACCATGATAGGGAAAGTTCTTCTGGAGTAAAGAAGAAAACATCCTGATTCTGCTGACTTTATCTTGCCCATATGAATTGTGAGAGCTTTCTCTCCCTCTTTTAACTACATATGTGATTTTGTAGAAAGATGGGAAAAGAATATATTGACTGTAAAGACCACTCAAGCCCTTTTCTTGACTTTTTCATCTAATTAAATGATGATGGAAGAAAAAAAGAACATTTTGTATCAATAAGTTAGTGAAGCCGCTGTGAATATTATGACATTTCCCCACTGCCTGATAGCCATCTTGTTACTACTTGTTTGTAACAGGGATACCTAAAATCTGACTAGACAAGTAAATGAATGACTGGATGTTGAATTACCTGATGTAGCAAAACCTGCTTTCAGTTGGCCTAGATAACCACCAGAGGTCATTCCCAAAAGAAATTATTCTATGATTCTCTAGCTATCTCCTATCACTTCTTGTCAGTCTGAGGCAACTGAGAGCTCTTCTTCCTCAATCATCTTCAGACTAACAATGCAATTAACTCAGTAGTGAATGCAGCTGTCACTGCACAGGTGAAGGCCCTAAGGTTGCCTCCATTCCTGAAATGGGATTCTGCTGTAAGCATTCAATGACCTACATTCACTTAGATCCAGAACTGGAAAGACTATGAAATCCTGTGGTACTGGACAGAACAAAAACATTCTTAAAAATTAGATGGACAAATTCAAACATCAAAAATTAAAAGATCTCATAAGCAGAATGAAGTCCAACATTTGATAAAGTTCTCTACACAGTGCACGAATTATGACTCTAAGCTTCAACCTTCTTACATACACTTTATCTGACAAAGCAAAAACTGTAGGAATCTGAATCTTGTATGTGTACAAAAAACCCCTCAGGCTGAATACTGAAAATGTGAATGCAGAGACCATAAAACGTAAGTGGCAAATTCTGCTAGCTCTTTCCATGTTCATCCTGAACAACATTAACTACAAAGTGTGAAAGGGAGAGTTTATGTGAAAAACAAAGCAGTACCGTAGCTTCTTTTTTTTTTAATTAAAAAGTATTTATGCTTTTGGTAGAGTTAAGCCTCCTAGATGTTTCCCGGTGCATGAAAATTCATCATAGCTTAGAAAAAATGTAAGTGCTAGTGTGATATTTTTAATGTAGCAGCAACCACCTCTTGGGAGTTTTTGAAGACCAAGGAGTATTCTCAGATCTAGACAGCACTAAAATGCATGTAATGAGCTGGGAGTTATTTTAAGTTGCAAGATCTATAGAAGGTAGGTCACTGCATTCCTGAGTAGAAAATGATCTGCAATTATTTTTGCTTCTTCGTGGAAAAGAAGACCCAGTGCCCTCAAGTCAAAGTCAGAAACAAAGCCTCAACTCAGAACTAATTCTTGCAAGTAGGCAGCGAGGTACACATCTTGGATTTGTTTATTCTTCTGACTATTGTTGTCATTTTGAACTTTCCTGTTGAACTGACTGTGCAAGCTTTTTTAACTCACCCCAAGTGACTTCTCAGCCACGGAAGAATCGTTCAGTACACTTTAACTTCTACGTATTCAGACTTGTGTTGCAGTGATGGCACAGCAAAGCCGGCTTCCACAGATGGAGATTTTCCGTTAATAATTTGTCCTTTCTAAAGCTCATCCATCTACTAGCGAACATTTCCTTTCCTTCCTCTCTAGTTTTACCCTTCATTTGTCATACTTTTCCTCTACTATATTCTGCCAGATTCTTCAACCATGCGGCTCATAATTATTACCAAGATTTTTTTCTTACCCTCCATGCTGCTCCTATGATTTCACGTATGCTATCAGAATCCCCAGTGCAATCAAAGGATTCAGGATCAGATTTGATAGATCCATGTGAGATATCTGAAAGGCAGTTAAGGGAGAAGTCGCCTTTCCTGTAACAGTACACAATTCAGCAAAACCAGGCAGCCCTCCCACCTGTGTTTCTATGGCCATATCACATTGCAGATATTCAGTCTGATACGTCCTATTTACCACTTTTCAAATTACTTTTTTCTTTCAAATGTAGACGGAAATTATTTTTTATCTGACGTATTCACCTGTCACTTCCACGACAAGTTTTGTTCTCATTCTTCTTCAGCTTTCCAGCTTTGTCACTATTCAGCTCCTGTCTGCCTTATCTCTTCTGCTTGAAAAGTACTGGAGCTACCAAATTGCAGTCTCTCAGATACATTTACAATTTATTAAGAAAATAGGAAAACTGTACGGTAGACAACTGATGTAAGTCACACCAAACGTCCATATATTAGCCTACCTTCCTTTCAACAATTTCTAATATGACTAATTGAGTACAATGTAGGAAGTTGTCCTGCCTGAAGTGCTCAGCCAAATGTTCCAGTATAATGCTGACATATTATAACATTTACTCTTTGCTTTTTTTTTTTTTTTTTGGTTCTTGTTTTTTTCCAAAGCCATCCAAAATGCAATACGGAATTAAAAGACCAAATAGGAAGATAGGATTTTTAACATCATTATCTCACTGAAATAAGCTGAGCAACGGTAGTTTAACCAAGCTGAGAATATGGCCCTATTTATTTTTGTTGAAGATACACTTTTTCTTACAGTACATTAGTAGTCTAACCAACTGACAATTACACATTTTGCTTCAGCTGAAATTGCTGGTCACAAGCACCATTAAATACTTCAGCACTACCATTCTACGGCAAGGCAAAGGGTTCTGTTAACTCTATCCTTGGTCTTGACAGTCTCACGGAAGTATCAAGAAGCACTAAAAATTCCAGAAAACTTTAGATAGTGAATCATACCAACTGCAGTTGAAAATTGCTGTGTACCAGCTAGAATGCCCAGAAGAAACTCAACTCTGTGGCATGGAAACAAAATGCACAGGGAAAAAAAAATATATATAAGATTTAATTAAATGAAAATAGGCAGTTGATGGCATGAGGCAGAAGCAGGGGATGCTGTCAGATGAACGGAGGGAGTGAATCCTGGTTCACTATTGCATATTTTTAGCTGAGTGCTTTTTAACAATGTCTCACACCCAGAGACAGCAACAACATTGGCTTACCTCAAATAAACTGGGGGAAAACACCAAGAGGGAAACACATGCCTTGGCCCCGTTACAGACAGAGTCAATGACCAGTCTCAGCAGCTCCCCGCTATTGAAATGAGATGATCAGTGGCTCCAGTGATGCTGCTCCACTTCATATACAAACTTCTCATTCACAATAGGAGCACATCGTTATTTCATATTCAGCTTGGCATCCCCCATTACATGCAGTGCCCTTGCAGTAGGATTGTTGCCCAATCTTTTAGTCCCCAGTCTGCACAGCTACTCTGCAAGAGCTGGATTTGGTATTTCTTGTTAAGGGCTCTCCCCTGGACCATCTTCAGGCTCACATGAAGCCTCTGAAAAGAATCTCATCCTTTGGCACACATCCACAGAAGCCTACAGTTCTTATCTCAGGCCTTGCAATGAGAACTGATCACAGCTATAGCTTTTTCTCTTCCTTCTAAAAAAAATGGTTCCACACACCAAAGAAAATAGCAGAGCGCCAGCAACATAACTGCCTCCCCAAATATGAGGTGTTAATGCCTCAAGCATCCTTCCCAGTAGCAAATGTTTGAAGGGAGAGTTATCTTCCCTAGGGACAGTGATATTGCCACTGTGTAAAAGGCAGAAAAACATTCCCATACATCTAGCTAAAGATTCAGCATCAAATTCAAATGACATGCACTATAAAGCAGGAAAAGCCACACACAGCAGCTGGTATCTAAAATGCGGCTTGGGATGCCTCTGAAGCATTAAAGAACCTCTCCTAAATATCACTGTATTTCTACTTTTCCTCTTCCAGAAAGCAGAGACCTAGCCTACTAGATTTTGTATCGCTGTAGCTTTCCACAAGAACAGGATGTCTTGCACTTAGCAAAATTGAGTAACACCTCCTTCTGAAACCACTCTATTCTAACATAACCTTATGCTTCTGAAACCGAAATAACGTTACTGTCTAACCCTTGCCATTTTTGGATACCCAAGCATATCCCAAGAACTTTTACTGTCTTAGTGACTACGTAAATGGAAAAGTACTCCTTTGGGATTTTCTTCTCAGGTAATACAACAGCAGAAGAAAATGCCAATTCCTTTGGTTCAGAGCCCTGCTAGCCCTTCAACGGTCTGCAAAGATGCAGAATTTGCCTCTGATCCTGAACCTGGCACTTGAAGCTCTACAGACATGCAATAGTTAACCATTTAGAAGCACTGACTCATGATAAAAGCAGTGGACCTCAGTAGAATCACTTAGACCAGAATGATCTCAAGGCCCTGAAGGAATAGAGATGGTGTAAGTACAGTTCTTAAGATCATGTCTCTTTAATAGACATTTCATTTGATATTGTAGCTATGAAATGGAAGAGTTTTTAGGTCTTTATTCCCAATGAATAGCTACTTAGACTTAGAGTAGAGGTTCTTATGGCTAATGCAACCCAGTCTGTGAATGCAACATGACAACATTGCCTAACATTATTTCTTGTGAGCTAAGAGCCAACGCAAGGTCGACTCCATAGTGCACTTTCTTAATAAAAAAGGTCTGTAAAACACAAGAAATCATTTTTCAGATCCACCCAGGTTTCTCTCCTAGTTTTCTCTTCTCCACATTAGATGCCAGTAGATGCTCCCACCTTGGGTTCCTTCCCCTTTCTCAATTCCTGACAGATGGAGGGTTACTCCATTTTCAGCTGCAGTCACCAGACTCACACAGTTAGCATACCAACTGCTGAGCAGTACCTACAGTGTGAAATGAACTATTGGTTCAGGTCACATTTCTAGCTGACAAGTCTCTACATCAAAAAAATGAAAGTGATTTGCCTTTGTGAACCTGAGAACATATTCAGCAAAAGCACTAAAGACCAGAGGCTTGTAGGCTACCAAACCACTTCTCCTAAACCCCTCTATTTTCTCACTGTCCCTTGAATCATTCTCAAGAAATGCTGAAGGGAAATGAGATTCCTTGGGGACCACTGAAAGAGTAACATTTTTAGGAATGAAGAGCACTGACTGTAGTCCAGCAACAGGCTTGTAGGTAGTACAGGCAAAGGAAGCCTGCTATTGACTCTCTTTCAAGGTCATCCATCTGCCTGCAGTTTGCTTCCATCTGCCTGCAGTTTGCTTCCATCCACCTCAGGTTTGTAGAACCTCTCCAGGTAGCTCCCAAGCAATGCATAACAAAATGCAGGTTGGCACTTTGCTCTTGAAAAAGAGCAGTATGCTCCTGTGCTGCAGAAACAGTGCAGTCCGTACCTCGTCAGGCCTCTCCAAGATGCCCAGAAAAAATTATGTAAAAGCAGCTGCTCTGGAAGGAAATTAAGTAATTTATAGCTGATTTATCTCTGCCACTTATCTGGAAAGCATGTTTTCCCTTTCTTAGATTTGAACAGGTCAAGGATACTGAAAGGCTATGAAAGCCTTAAAATAAAGCTAAGGCCATAAGCTTTCAGATGCAGCCAAAATACCCATTACCAATACCACAGCATTTAAAGCAGCAAGAAACTACTGGAGATCCCTGACCAGGCAGCACACATTTCCACGTCACTTACCAACCTCCCTGGGGGCCCTGTTTCAGCTGCTGTAGGAATGGGCCTGTCCCCAGCTCCAGCCCTGTCTAACAATAAGCTGTGTCTAGCTACCTGGAGTCCCAGTTGCTGCCACCACCCTCTGCCCCCGGCTGTGTCCCTGCACGTGGCCCATGGGCCCCAAGCCTCCTTGCATCCTAAAAGTCACCTCACAGATAATGTCTCATCTATTATATGCACAATCTTGCCTAAGCTGGGTACTACAAGAGAACCAGATAAGACAGACGTTCATGAGGCACTGAGAAAGAAAATCCCCAGTATGCTTCAGATGTGGTTTTTGCAGAAGTGAAGCAAGCCTCTGTGCTGCATCTTGCCTGTAGCACTCCCTCCTCTCTGGTCTGCAGGGAGCTGGGAAGCAGGCTGTCAGCTACAAGGAGCTAAGACAGACTCCTGCTAGAGGAGAGAAAATCACTCACACCTTGGAGACAATGGAGCCTCATTAGAGAACCCCTGTTGTTCCTAAGACTTTGCTGAACTTTAGAAAACGTTCCTTTTGTGAAAAGCAGAAGCTTAGCAGCTGACAAGAGGTTCCAACTGTGCAGGTCTCTGTTATAACAACTGCACGAGTTGGGACTCATTAGCGGGATGTACAAAAATACAACCATAGAGAGGATAACAGTTTTCCCTCTTTCGAAGAGTGCTCTTCCAGTGCAGAGCTACAAGCTGCACATTTTGCATAGCTGAAGAAACTGCAGAGCAGCCCTTCAGAGACTAATCTACAGTGCAGATACACCTTGCTTCAAAGGAGAGAAGTTCAATGTAAAGCCTGGACAGAGGAGCTCGGGATTTCCGAGATCATGCACTGCCAGGGATCCAGCAGAACCTATAGATATAAGAGAACTCATGTCACAGCCATAATGATTGAAGGGAATCTTAGTGCACTTTCATCCTCTCCCAGAAAATGCGTCTTCTTCACTTGCTGTAAGTATGTACTTTATGCGCCCTGTAAGAAATTACGACAGACCTTCAGCTTGTCAGTGCAAGAAGCCCTGATTATTCATGTAGTCACACAGAGGCCATCCTAGTTGGGACTGATCAACACATTTAAGGTACTTCTTTCCATCAGAGCTTATTACCTGATTTTATAAACCCCAGTGCCATCTGTTCTGCTGTTTGTGGAGTAAAGAGCACACTGACTGCAGTCACTCACGAGCCTGGCCTCATCTACAGGACTTTTTTCCACCCTAGGATGTGCTGCCTTTTGAGTAGAACACTGCCCCTCATAGACCAGACCACTAAAAGGTGACCAAGAAAGAAGGGCTGAATCCAGAGCATGTATATAATTTATCTCTGGATCGCTTTAGGTATTTCCCTTATCTCCCAGTATAACAGACTCAGTGTGTTCACTAATATTGGCTCATAAATCAGCAAAACATGCAGAGATTGAAGATATGAGCCTCAAAAGAAAGTCTGAAGTCATCCTGGGAGCTGTTTTCCATGAGATGAGAGCACCCATGACTCTGGATACAGCTTCCATCAAACTAGATATCTGACAGCCTGAAGGAATTACACCCAAACACTGGAGTTCACACAACAAAAGAGGAATGGGTTTTGAAACCAAACACACATATACTCCTGCACACAGATAGCAGAAAACAGAAAGAAACAACTCAATCCGTTCCAAACAGAAGATACAATTCACCACCTATCCTTTTCTTACTTGGGTGTACTTACTGAGCATTACAATAACACCATTTAATTGCTTATTATGCTATTCTTAATTATCTTGCTGCTTTTTTGCACACCCTCCCATCTCTTAGTCATTTTTGTCAGTTGTCTGACTGCAGCCTCTTTCTAGTTAGCGACTGCTTTTCCGTTAATGGTGCAGAAAGCCTGGCCTGAGATGGTTTTCATTTGTGACTGAGATTTGCAGAACCTCTCAAAACCCTCACAGGTTAATTAGCATCAAACTTATCTCAGGTTCTTTTTGTTTTGCTGTTAAATTAACTTTCACCTCATAACAGAAATTATTCAATTAAAAAGGACTTTCTATGTATAAACCACTAAAAATATAACAGCCATACCAGTGTCAGAATCAAAACTTGCACATCATTTCCCTTTTCTTTGATTAGCTCTCTTTTCTTGCTTTTAAATATCTATTGAATCATAAGAGTGAAACTCTTCCCACTGTGTCTTCATTAGAAAAGCTTAATGCAAGCCACCAGGTTCCTTTAGAACTACAATCCTTTCTCTGCTGCACTCTGCATGAGGGGCTCTGCTTACTGTGAAAATCATCATACAATGGATGCAATGGAAATACCTTTAAAACAGAATAATAACCTTATAAAAATATATTAAAAAGTAAAACACAAAATCTCAAAATCTACTCTGTTTTAAGAAGATCCTAAGTATGCCAGGAAGGTCTGTTATTTCTTTAGCACTCTATACTGGAGTCACTTGTCTGACAAAGCCCATAGCAGGGGAAGCGCACACAGCTGTCATTAAATGCAGGTTAATTTCCCAATTAACTCATTTGCAATGCTATCATCACAACTGAAAGCTTCTTTCTATCACTAAACAGCATAGACAACAAAATAACAAGGGTTTAATTTCTCTGAAGATCCAACACTTCCTAACAACCAAAGGAAGTGGTGTGAGCAGCAGACACCAGGCTATTAACCATCATGGCAGAAGGAGCATCCAAATCAGAGGCTGATTTCTACTTCAATCTTTCCTCTCTCGTAAGTTTGTTCTCTGAATCCAGCTTAAATCAGCCAGGAACTTTCGTTAAGGTAACACTTAAAACTCCAGAGGAACACGTGTCATCCTAATGCTGAGACCCGGAAACTCTACAGAAACACACTTCCACTTCCCCATACCAGGGCACAGTCAGAGCCCCAAAGGGACTAACTATCTATTAAATAAGTGTGCATCTCAGCTTGATGGAACATGTGTTTCTTTAATCCTCTGAAGGAGATTTATGTTCACAACTACATAAATACATGAGTGTCATGAGAATAGTGTCCAATTATACAAGGAACACAGCAAAAGTGTATAGGAGCTTTCACAACCAGATCTTAGCACAGCAGTGCACTAAGTCAAGGCCTCAATAAATCTTTTGAGTTTCTTTCTTAAATAAAACAACTTAATTTCCTCATACCTTTTGAAAAAGAAAACTACAGGGAAAAAATGGAAATGATAATAGATAATAGATAATAGAAATGATAATAGATAATAGAAATAATAGATAATAGATAATAATATAATATAATAATAGATAATAGAAATAATAGATAATAGATAATAGATAATAATATAATATAATAATAGATAATAGATAATAGAAATAATCTATATTGAGACTGTTTATGAAAACAAAAACCCGATCCCGCCCAACCAATTGTAGCAAATACTTCTTAAGAGGGGGCTCAGATGGTGCAAGAGGCATGGATCCTTCCTGCAGATCTCCAAAGGCTGATGAACGAGCTGTCAACCAGCTTCCAAGTTCAAAGTAAAAATAAAACCAACAGCTCCTCTCCATACCCACTTTGCAGCATCTTGCCCTAATTTGCACTTGCAGCGTCGAGCTGCCTCAATCCATGGTAGGATTCACAGTCCTGCCTATGCTACATTTTCAGTAACAGCTTGCTAAATCAGTAGAAAGAGGCACAAAACTTCTGTTACCAGAGATGCACTAAACGAGTGCTTATTATTTGTTTCCAGCAGTTTTGGATCCCAGGTCACAGCCAGCAGGACAGAGCTGCCTGCCTGTTTACTGATGGAGCAGAAGGGTCACACCAAGCTGCAGACCCAGCTGATGTTACAGCTGTTCTGTGGCTGCACTAGGACCTGAAACAAAATCCTTAAACTGAGGGAATCTCAAATTCCCGGGGCTTGAAATCCGAGTTGAAATTGAGATTTTACATTTCAGCTCCGTCTCTAATGAGCAAGGCAGAAGCTAAGCCTCAGCATGCCTGATCAGTGTGTGGTAGGAGTGAAAAAGAGCACAGTGTAGTCTCCTGCTCTGTTCACTTGAACTGCTGGGCATGGACGTTCATGAAAGTGCACAGGTGCTAATATGCCAGCCTCTATGAGAGGATGAGGAGAACACAGATGGAGCTGTATTATTTTATGCACCACTCTGCCCTAATGAGATACATCTCTTGCCCTTACCTTCTTACATGGGCTGACGCTGAAACCCTCTAGGCACTCAACAGCCCACCACTGGAGCAATCAGTTTATACAGAAAAGAGAGCAGAAAGCCAGCATTAATTCACTTAGTTTACAACTCAGTCATGGGCTTTTTCTCTTTTGACAGTTCAGAAATCTCATTCGGAGACTGGAAAAATCATGCTACATTTCTCCTGTCTCTAACAGCAGGCTCAGGTAATAAAGACAGAGAATTGCATATTCAGGACTGTGCCAATGAGTTAAAACAGCACTTGCTCAAGGCAGAAAAGACTGCAAGCCACTCTTCCATAGTTTCACAAGGTCTGCAGGGAGAGGAAGCATAAAGACTTGTATTTGTCAAAATAATCAAATGTCTTGAAAATACACCGGGGAATCATTCTGCAATAAGGATGGAGTTATTTTTACTTAGTCACTTCCCTGACCGAAACCACACTTTAAAATATACATTCTCTGGCTTTAACTACCTTTGAAATACACCACGTAACTCATCAGAGATAGCAGCAGTGAAAAGAAACGGCACCAATATCTAAACGTTGGACCGGACAGAAAGTCAATAAAACACAAATATCAACACAGCTCCGCAATAACAGGAAAACATGCAGATGAAAAAAACACTGAAAACTTTGCCAGTGATTAGAAGTAGAGTAGAGACAAAGGCTGGGCAGAGGCCAGTGTGGGCCCAGCACCTCTATGGTTGCTCTGAACTTGAACTATGGTTGCCTCTGGCAACATCACAGCAACTTCAAAGCTAAGTTGTCATCATTTACAAACCTTCCTCCTGGATTTTGTTATGGATAAATAGATACTTTTTCTATTTTCTCATTTGTGTAAGCATTTTTCTCTATGGGAGCAAATGTAAGTGCTCTGCTAAGCTGGAGGGCAAATGGAGTGGCTGTACCCATGCAGGAGATGGAGAGGCGTTTGGCAAAGCTGCAAATACACCATGCTGACAGCCCTCAGCAGAGCCTCACGGCTCTCCTGCTGTTCCTGGTTCTTCGGAGCACTGTGAGTCATCTCAGCCTGCCAACTGACCTAAGGAAATGCAGAAAAGTGATGCAAGGAGTGCCAGGCCAAGCACTCCTAAGAGCCGCTGGGATCGCTGATGGTGCTTAGATCTCTGGCATCAGAGGTTCAGCTGCAGTGAGGTTATTTTCCCTACACCCAACAGCAAACATGAAACAAGCACTTGACTTTTCACTGAACTCAAATCTTTACTAAAACTGCTCCCTGTTTGATACTCAGGCGTCGCAGAGCTCAGTTCTCAGTAAGCAAAACCTCTTTCCGATTTTTCTTGCCTTTTTTGCATTTTTCTGAGAAGAAATTCTCTTCCTGATTGCTTGCACTGAACCTTCCACATCAGTGCCTGGATCTGGCTGAGGCACCTCAGTGATGCAGCAGGCCACAAAATCCCAGCCCTAACCCAACCCTAACCTGCTCCATGAATGGAGCTTGCTCCAAACTCAAGCACACATTGTGCATAACCCCACAAAACCCATCCTTGAGCTGATGCTATGGGCAGGCAGACCCTCCGCAGCCATTTTGGTTGCTGGGTGCTGAGCTCAGAAAGCTGCCTGAGGGCAGGTCAGGATGAACAGAGCTAGGAACTCACCCAAGAAGAGCTCAAGTAACTCTCCTTTTCCCCTTCCCAACCCTCCTTCTTCATGCATACATAAAAGTGTGAAGACAAAACAAGTTTGTGCCTCACCTATTTTAAAGAAATTGGTTTTCTATTGCCAAAGATATTCCTGTTGTTGGAGAACACCTACATATCACAGCCAGCAGTTACTCCTTTGCATTGAAGTCTTCAATCTGATTGTATAAATATGTATAGTGTGGAACAGAAAACACTCTGACAGGTACACAGGATGCCTGACAGGATAACCACTCCTCTTCTTAAGCCATCAGGTAAGTAACTACTCAAGCTTGTGGGCTTCTTTCTTTCTAAATACATTCTATTTACTTGATTGTCTGAAATGACTCCTCTCTGAAATTGTTAAGCTCTATCATGTAGAACCATATTTAGATGGGATTATTCCTATGCTCTTATCAAGAATGAGATGGCATCACTCATCCAATACTGTCACTTGGCATAAAGTACTCTCTTTTACTCAAGTAACGGCTAAATTCCAATCCTCATGCCTACAGTAAATAATACCTTAATCTACAAGCTAGCTTGTATTTCTGGGGTCAGACGCAGAGCAAGGTGCTATTCTTCACAATTAATGCTCTGAAATTTGGCATTTTACGATCCGAAGTGCAAAGAGGGATTTGAAATCATCCATTTCTTAGGGCTTGAACAGAGATGGTTTTATAGAGCCTGTTTCTCAGGAGGCGAGAGCCCAATATTTCACTCTGAAATGGCTGTACCAGCTCAGAACTTCCACCCAGAACAGCAGCAAAACCCCCATAGGCATAGCTACAGCAGAGAGCAGAGGCAGCATTCAGCAATACTACTCCAGGAACTTGCTCCAGACTCCAATGGACAGGCACTGCCTGATCCTTAAGTGTTGCCTTCATATTCCACAGCCTTTAATAGGCTTTTCTTCCCTATTTTCACCATTTCAAACACACAGTGCCTGCAGTATGGCCCATGGCAACAAAAGCTACAGGTTTTGCCACATATTCTTTAGGTAAATACAGCATTACAATCTGTTTACATAGAGAAATTTCAAATTAGGCCAGCATTTCACCTGTTCTTACAACTCATCTCTGATAGCAGTGGATGCTTCAGAGAGGGGGAAGTCAATTCCAGACAGCACAGTGAAACAATATTTTGCACTTAGAAAACTCCTTCCAAACTCGGAAGTGCTTTAATTCTTAACACACAAAGATTTCTATCTCTACTGTGTGCAGTTCAGGAATTCAGAGACTAAAGAAGGTATGTATCCTCAATGCCAAAGTCTCTCAAGAAAGAGGAGGAAATCCGAGTCCCGTATTTTGCATTCAGAAATGGTTCTTCTATATTCACTGATACTTTATGATAACAACCTCAAGTAGGTTAATTCCAAGGTGTTTTCCTTTATCAGTGTCAAAGTAATCTCTCACCTTTTCTAGATGTCGTCTGCTGTTAAATTTCTCGGAAATGGAAAACAGAAGCACTTGAGATTGCATTCATCATTCTCTTCCACATTTACTATACGTTCTCCGATCCTCTTGTACCAAAATGTCATTTGATCTCAACAATCTGCATGTTTCCATCAATAAAATTCTTTTTGAACCAGATGGATCGGAAATATCAGCTGAATGGGACCAGCAATTCAAGCTGCAGCCATTCTACAGCCAAGCGGCCAGGGACAGCCTTCAAGCAAGATAAACCCCAGGCTCACAATCACTACTGACTTCAGTAGTTCAATTACAGATGCTGTTAATAGACTTGAAATTTTGAGTGCCTTTCAGGAACTCCTGCTACTTCAATGCAGCAGTGAAATTCACAGACTTTCTTGCCTCTCACGTGCACTCTGGCTTTGATCGCATTTTTTCTGACTTTCCATTGCCTACAAATACCCTTTGCTCTCGGGTGCTGGAAGCTCTAACAGAGAGAGCCCAATCACTGCATCTTTGTGAAGAGGACTGAAGAAGTGTGAATGCAAATATTATGCAAAATTCACAAGGAACAGAAAGACAGCAACAAAAATGGGAGTTATTTAAAATTAATAGTGAGTGGGACATATTGTGAGACTTGCAATTTAAAAAGCAATAGCTTGTTAAGCTTCCTTTAATACCAGCTTAGTTCATTACTCATTACAGAGTGACAGGAAAAATAAAGCAAGAGGAATTGCTAATGATGCCAGAAGTCTGTATTATGTATTTTGCAGTTCCTAATCTTTTAAAACTAAACCGAAAAATAAAAAAGCTAATCATCTGTTCCTAGTCCTCTGATTTCATACCAAATTGCCAGCAAACAAATCCAGTTAAGGGGAGATTTTTAGTCCTTTTAAAGCAGTGGTTTAATTAGATTCCACTAACGAGTCTCTGAAAGCAACATTATTTCTTGTCCCAGAGCAGCCAGATGAGACCCACAGCCCTCAAATGAAAACTGTCTTTCCCCGTCTGCAGCTCCTGCTGCATACAGCCAAATGCACACACCTAGGGAAACACTTGGCACAACATGTGAGCACCAACATCTTATCTTTACACGGAGAAAATTTACTGCATTGAAAAGAACAGGACTGAACGTTTGACAAGCAAATCCACTTGGCTTGCACCATGCATATCTTCAAAGCATCTCTACCCATTCCAAGCAACCCTTTGTTCACAGAGTGCTTCAGAGCACAGCCAGGTATTGCTCTCTCTGAGCAACTGGATCTTCCCTATGCCTTCCAAATTGCCAACAACCCATTCTCTCCATTCTGATGACAAAGTCCTTACAAATACCATTTTGTAAGTAAAATTGTCAGAATGGATAAAAACGTCATCCCACAGGAATTATCAAAATGTGCATCTCCATCACATAAGCCTACTCCTGGATCACAATGCCTGGTATTAAAATGTAATCTATCTTGTTTAAAATGAGAATGTAAGGTCTTCGAGAGTTGGTAAAGATCCCCAGATGCACACTCAGACTCTTTTTCCCTATTTTGGAGAATTGTACTGTCATAATGGGAGGCACTAAAAAGTATAAATGATTTCCTAACCGAAGGAAAACTGAATCTGAAGGTTATGTGTGACTGTGTATCCACTGAAACATTCAAAACAAAATCGTTAAAATCAGTGGTGCAACACTAGGTCCCAAATAACTTCCATGAGGTTCCACTGCAAGAAATCTGAATCCTTCCCTCCTGCTGACAGAGAAGGTGCTCCCTAACCAGCCAAATTGCTCTGGGTTCTATAGAAGTATGGAAGCAGCCAGTGAGGTTTATTGACTCGAGGGATCAAAACTGTAATGTCCCTATTCGAGAAGTGATAGCAAATACGAAGCATCAATTAAATGAAGTGAAAAATTGTCTTTGAAGTATTAACTGCACTTAGGAAGGGCCACATAAAGGAAGGAGAATGCAGTGGTTTACACCACTTTTACTTGAAGAGTTTCAAGGGGAAAAAAACAAGAAAAAGCAAAAAAGCTCCTGCAAGCCTGTGTGTGGTTTGTAAATACTACTAAGAATAAATTAGGTGGCAATGAGAAAATAGCTGGGACAGCTGGCTTGGAAATGGCACCCAAAGTGAAAAGGAAGAAAAGAAAAAAAGGGAAGTGAGATAAAGAGCATAGAAAAAAACAAAAAAATAAAATCATCTGTAAGTGCTTTCCCCTACCCCTTCTTATTCAGTGGATACACAGGCTTGGAGAAGGGCTCTGCTCTAGAGCTTATCAGGTCAGCCTCCCTCCAATGGCTTTACTGGCTTCTGACGAGGCTGAACTTCTTGATCTCTCTCCTCCTAACAATCATGATTATTGCAGCAGTTCTTCAGGACTCACCAAGAATAAAACCCTACCGTGTTACGCATCATGTAAACAAATATTTGCAGCAAAGATTTTTACACAACTTTAAAATGGGAAAATATTCTTATAATGTTCCACACCATATCTGTTGCTTCACCACCTGAAATCCAGGCCTGACCAAAGGCAGAGGAACCTACTTGTGCTTGAGGTCTTAAGCTATGGGTAGAGCTGCCCAGGGAATTGTGCAGGGCACAAAATAAAATGCAGTTATGACAATCTCTCCACTCTCCAAACTGCAATCCACATAAAGGACAAGGCCCTCAGCAGTTAACTCAACCATACAGGCTTGAAAAGCGTATTTAACCTGCCATCACAATCCCAACAGCTTGCACACACTGCAAGGTAATATAAAGCAGGTTCTTCAGTAATACTATGAAGGAAAAGGCTTTCAAGAGACTAGAAAATATTTATGTGCCAATCTCCCTAACCAGCAAGAACAAATCAAAACCTAAGATAGAGCTGATGAGATTTTAGAGAAATTCTTGATATGCCATGAAACCTTGTGTAAGTTAAAATATGCATTACTATGAATTAAAGGTGCCCTTGGGTATTCTTATTTCCAGGTGAGTTACTGCCTCACAGCAAACCAACCTCTTGTGGAGACCTCACAGAAAATCACGTTGCGTCTTGGGGGAAACAAAAAAAAAGGTTGATGAAATTACAGCATGTCACTATGAAAGAACGCCCCAGCCAGATCTAATCAGAGAACCGGAATATAAGTGTGCAGAGTATAGAAAAAGTTAGAGATTAGATTGATCCTTGAGTCAAAAAAAAGTCTAGCAGATGAGAACAGAGAACAAAATCAATTCACACTGCACAGAACAAAAAAATAGTTTGCTGGAGACCACAAGATCTAGAGTGGCTAATATGCACTCATACTGATGTTTCTTTCGTACAACAGAACAGGTTAGGAAGTGAAGGAAGAAAGGAAAGCTGGAAACAAAAAGCTAGACTGTAGCACAGAATACAACTAATTTTTACCCAACATCTTCATTGCAAGTGTTGTAAAACACTTTGCTACTAGAGAGTCAATCACAACCTAAGGGAACAATAAAAAGATTTACAGCGCGATAAATGGAGAGGAAACGGCTTAGGGAGGAGAGTGAAAAAGAATTGGGAAAAGAAAATCCAACCCTGTTGAACATGACAAGGTCAGTTTGGAGGTACAAGGCAATATTGTTGCATGAGCTAAAGAAGTAGCGTTACAGCAGCTGATGGCACCTGGAGCATTTATTTCAGTGAGCAAACCCAGGTTTGATCTTACAGGTCAGAAGGGACATGACAAGCACCTAGAGCCAGAACTTGTGAACTTTCTCTTAAGAAAGAGCCTCCTGAATTCATTTGTTTAGCTATCATATATACTTGATACCGAAATCAAAAATCCCATCTTTTCACTTTAACATCCTTTTCCAAACCCCTTCTTTTCTATCTGCATGGACATAGCACACTGTAAGCCTCTTCCATACCATGCAACTTGCTCTTTTCATCAGCATTCCCTGCTGCCTCCTCCTGATGAAGGCTGCCACGCGGCAGCACTGATTGCTTGTAGGCAGCTTTCCAGTTGTCAGCACGAAGCAATTGCTTATTAGATGGACAGGGGGAAACTGAAAACACGTGGGCAGCAGTATTTATCACAGCAATGAAGAGCTTTGCAAAAAAAGAGGCAAGGTGCTATGAGAGGAGGAACTCTGCCAGGCCCGAAAGATGTCAGTGCCCAGGTGAGGCAAGTGCAATCAGTTCCGTGCAATGGCTGGATTCACAGAGAAATCTTCTTTAAGCTTGATCTTTAACCTGCACATGAGCTTGGTTTCCATGATCAGCAGGGAGCAATAAAGACCAAGGAACTGCTGCATCAAGCATCTCTTGATGCTTTTACCTATGCCTAGCCCCTTTTGGGTTAGATCACTGGTACTGCAGAGCACCAGAGCTCAGAAAATGACTTCTGCAGAGGAAACACGGAGCAGGATTGAGCACCTAACACTGTTGCAGGCACTTAAGGTCTGTACAGAACTTAATGAATGTAATGAGGCAGAGAACAGTGCTTTTCCTCTAGGGAGCTGAGCAGCCCCATACCTGCCAGGTCCATGTAAAACTGCAGCGCAGGCAATTTTTCTTTCACAAATCCACAAGTAGTTTCCAACTAGCAGGAAGACACCAGGCATTCAGTGGTTAATTAAGTATAGGTGTTCAGTGGTTAATTAACTAATTGAAGGGCATCATAATCCTACACAAATGCCTGCTATTTAATTTAACAATCTGTCACCTTTACAGAAGATTTCCTGCTGTGGAAGCTAGGTCAGCTTCCTTGGGACAGGCTGTGGTTACAATCACATCCTCGTAGCCCACAGCACTACCAGCACCCAGACCAGTAGCAATATTTATTAATCCAGCTTTAAGAATAAGAAGGGAAAGAAGAGAACTGTAAACTACACAAATGCTCAAATAAATCATGTTTGGGACTTCAGGAAAATATCCTCAGTGGGATGCTTTGCATATCCTTAGGCTGCCTCTCCTCCACCTTCTTGTCCAATATCCTATCAAGGAGAATAAACTGGTTCTGATTACTTCCTGAAAACAGAAGACATCAATAAAAGTCACTTCCAACCTCTTTAACAACTTCATAATGCAAAAAGGGTGCTGTTCCATTATCATCTCTTGCAATCTGTGCTCTCCCAGATAAATCCCGAAGATACAGGTGGTGTGCTCCTGTGAGATACCAACGTAAGTGAGCCTCACCATCCCACTCACACTGTGCACCAGAGCCTCTGTGAGTAACTCAGAGGAGTATCGTGGCCTTCATGACAACAGCCTTGCATATGGCCAGAGATCTGGTTCCTCATGCTCCTCATCCTCTTCTGAGCAGATTTGCCTACTTTTACAATAACAGGAATATTTTTCCTGCTGATTTCTCACTGATTTCATAAGAAGGGAACAGGTTTAGTTAAAATCAAAGGTATTACTTAGCTCTGTAATCACTACTGGATATTAAGAAAAGAGAGAAAAGCAGTCGGTTTGTGTATCTGAAATCATTAAGCACCTAAAGCTGCATGCAGACACGGAGATATCTGCTTTATATTTTGGTTCCTCAATACCTTTAAAAACCTGGCTTTTTTCCCTTGGGCACCCGGCGGAAAACTGGCCTCCGTCTCCACTTTTTGTAATCTCATTTGCAGCAACCATCTGACATCCTGATGCCCAGCAGTGATATTAATCATTGAAACACTCTTCCCTCAGCGCCTCATAACCCCAGAATTCGTTATTTAAAAAGACTGGATCTCAGAGAGCGGTTGACAAAACACAGTTCTTAGAGCCATAGGAACACCAACCTGAAACGCTGCTACAACCTTTTCCCCTTTCTGCCCTAGAAAAAAATAAGAATGGAAGAGGATAATAAGTGCAATGCTGCTGGGGGGGAAAAAAGTCTATTTGCCTGGAAGCAGCAGGGCAATTTGTGAACACGATTATACGGCTGGGACACTTCTACTGCTAAAGCTCTCTAAGGGACAGGATCATGGGGCACGTCACCTGGCCTCCAAACCACATCTGCTTAGCTTTATGAATTTCTTGTAGCTTTCAGCCCAAGGCTAAGAATAATCTGAGGCAGATTTTTCACTAAGAATGTATATTAAGTGTTTCGAGGCTAGAAAGTAACAAGATCAAGCAGTTTGAGTGAGGAGTCTCTGGCAAAACTGCAATCTTACACAGCAAATAACATTTTACTTTCAGAGGAAAGCACCATTAGTCTTGAGCTCAAAGGAGGGGCTGGGGGGAAGTCTCTATTGCTGTCATCTGTCAGGCCAAATTTTGGTCTTGTCACGTGAGTTAGTAATTCCTACTAGAAATAAAATCACAGAAATCAATAGGACCATCAACTGAACACAGCAGTATTCAGTGCAGGTAAGAAAAACATAAGCTAACCCTAGAAATCTGGTCAGAGAAAGCCTGACCCTGCTTGAGTTAGAAACCCTAACCCAGAACCTTAAAGATCCACAACAACATTGTCATTTGTTAGTTCATCTGCTGTGATGCTGCTGTGTGCTTTCAGCAACAGTCACTGCAGGAAACATGAATTTTTCATTATGGGTGAAGCTAAATGGAGTTAGTTCAAACATACCATAAAACTATATTATCATCAGCAGTCAGCTGACACGATAATTTGATCATGCATCAGAGGCCTAAATTTTAACCATAACAATATAAAGAATGCTAATAAATACAGGCAGATGCAGCAAACCAACATTATGGTTGTTAATTCAAAATGCCATCAAGGAAACATGAGAAATTCCAGGTTTGGGGTTTTTTGTCTTTTAATGAGACCATCATACAGTGACATGAAAGTGAAAATGTGGGAATGCCCACACAAAGGAATTATGATTCAGAACCCTAATGGTGGATTCCGTGGGATGGTTTCCAGTGAATATAAAGATAGAGATTATCATCTGGTCCAACTCCCTCCTCACTGGAAGGCCAGTATTTGCATGGTTATTAAAAAGCAGAAGATTTAACACAAGAGAAGGATTGGCCAAAGGAAAGAAAGCAAAAGGGAAATCAATGAAGCAGAAGCAGAAGAAAGGAGACAAGAAGACTACAGATAGCACAATTCTGAATTCTCACAGTGATACTAATATAGACTTTACAGACTACAACTGCTGCTAGAAAGACACAGAATATAGGCAGGGGAATAGATGGTGGATGGTGAAACAGCCAGATTAATGCTAGAGCAACAGAAAAACAAGTAGCCTTTGAAGAGGAAGTGAAAAAACAAGGCTTCAGACTGTCCTCAATTTTATCCCATAGGTAAACTCAGAATGTACCTCTGGTAATAAATCCTACCTGCCTGCCAGGTGCTACACTTGTCTAGACCTAAAGCCAGAGTCATATAAACTCTCTTGGATGGATGATAAGGGAAAGGACTCCAAGGAACTCCACATCAAACATATTTTCCACTGATACCTCACACTTTTTTGCTCTTGCTTACACTAAAATGGAATGTGTCTGCCTCTCTGCAGTGAGTGCCCACTTGGCACCACTTACAAAAAGCAAAGATGGGGTACTGCTGCACCCGATACCACATCAGTTCTGTTACATTTTCTCTTTAGGAAAAATAAAGAGTAAAAACAAAAAAGTAAACAGTAAAAACAAATATTTCATTAGCAGACATTTGCTGAAGCAAATGCTTCATTTTTGTCATCTTACCTTAAGCTGTAACGGAGTCCTGCCTGCATCTATTTCAGGGAACAAAGCAATTCAGCAAAACAAAAGGAAAGAAAAATTCCGTACAACCTCGAAAAGTACAGGACACTGAAGTGGTGGTGAAGACATGCCTCATACTGAAACTCATCAGGGATCAAGATCACCCTTTTACTAAGGGACCCAGTTAGGGAATCTCCGGAATGCTCTAAACTAGTCTTAAGTTCTGGCCAAAGCTTTCCTTTCTAATGGCACACTGGTCCCTCTGCTGTTGAACTGGTCACTTCGTCTCCAGAAGGATGTTGTTGTTCATGGTATTTGATGTTTCCCAATGCCCTCCCCCGGCTACTTCAAACTAGATTTAGTTTGTTAACCCAAGTAGCAGCAGAAGTGCTCCTGTCATTAAGTGAGATTTGGTGGAAGCTTCTGCTAACAGTTTCCATGTAAAGCTCCAGAGCAGCAAGGCTGAGAAAAACAAGTACAAGTTTTCTTCCAGATCTGGTGAGCAAGACAGCAAGTATCATGCACTCTGGGTTACTCTACACATCACTTTAAAGAGAGGTGTGCCATCTGTTCTGTCCTCTAATTACAAAATATAAACCGAACATAACTCATAATTGAATCATAAAAAGCTATAGAAGATATAAATTCATGGAGAAAGCTCTTTACTTAATGCAGAAAACATCTGCAAGTTTTTTTCTTCTGTCACCCTTCAGGCAGCAATCTTGGGAAAACGAAGGAAGGAGGATGTTCTCCAGGCCACTGCCAAACATGTTTATAGCAAACCTGGATGAGTCCCCTGGGGGCTTCACTTTACGTCATATATGTCGCAGGGATGCTTTTGCATTAATTTATCTGCCTGCAGAGAATTGGAGAATTACTATAATATAATAAAAGGGCTACAGAGCCATGATAGTCTAAGTATGTAACAGGCATGATTGGAAGAAGTGTCTATTTATTGGAGAGATTGATTAAAGCTGGGGAAAAAATAGTTTTTGGCAATGTGATTCCCTCATTTGGGACCCATATTAAAAAATACTTTTTTTTTTTTTTTCCCTTTCATCTATATTCTAAGACTACAGTATTTTAGTTTGCTGAGCAACACAGTCTTCACCAACATGGGAACACAGATATGAACAGCTGAAGACAACACCAATGTTTCTTAAAAGCTGGCAGTCCTTGCATGACCTGGATCTTCGCAGACATGCAGCATTTTGCTCGATCAGGAACTTGCTGCCTTACCAAATGAATGTGCCTAATTGCTGCTTCCTGAATAGATGTCTATCAGTGATCTTTAACGAAGGCATGGATTTGGGAAAGGAGGCGGCAAACCTAAAGAAATGTCTTTGGTTTCTGCAGTGTCAAACAAAACCGCTGCTCAAACACACTTTAATACCCAGCATCTTTCACTCTGACTGAGCACATTTAGTGAAACCACAGCTGATGGCAGCTGAAGTCTGACAGAATAAAGCAATGGACAAATGCCCACACAGCCTAGCTCTCTCACACATAAAGAACTACAGCATTTCAGTGGTGAGCCCTATTACAGAAGCTGGAGTGATGACCACACACATGCTATTCAGACCTCCTGTGTGCAGGTACCTGACTCAGGTCCCCAGACATGTGGGCTTTATGATAAATCAGGCCTGAACACACTGGAGGTGAGGAACACAGTAACTAATGATACCAACAGAAGGATGTTTGTGCCAGATAACCAGTTGCCTCGTATGCCAGAAAAACAGGTGGTCATTAAGAGGTCAATAAAAGTCTTCCTCCCACGGCCAAGGGCTCACTTCTAAGGGCCAAGTTGGCCACGAGTTTGAATGGTTTATGGGTAGAGGGTTGTTTGTGAAAGCGTTCCCTTACTGCACAATGTCAAAGAAAACACAATTTGTAAAATTCAGAGTCAATAATCAAGAGATAACTGCCGACAGGATTACCCACGGCTAAAGTACAAGAAAAATTAGAGCAAAAAGAAACATTTTTGATGCTTTCAGGATGTTGAAGGTCTTGAACTGAGAAAAAATAATAAAAAAAAATATGGGAGAAAAAGAAATGCCAAAAAGGCGTAAGTTCAGAAATAGAAGCAATAAGGTCCTGTATATCAATATGAGAAACTCGAGTGCTGAAACAGATGAGTCTGAATACCTGGCAGTATAAGAGGGCTTTGACAAAAGAGGCACTTCCTGAGCATGGCAGAGTGACAAAAATCAATGTGATGCTATTCGGGAAGGACAGAATAGGTCATAACCACCAGGAAGGTTGCTCTAACTGAAAGATCCCTGTAACCTAACAAGATAACATTACTGACTGAAAAGAGGGAACTGTATCTTCTAAACTATAGAGTTATACAGTCTTCAAGCATAGGACTGTCTGTCTTTATTTTAATGTCCAGAGGCACACATGAAAAAAAAAAAAGAAAAAAAAAAGGAAAACCACTATTGAATGCCTGATTTTGTTTGAGTCTCCAGAGCTTCTCACACTGGTTTCAGTGCAACCAACACACCATGCCTGTACATAGCTTGACCATCCTCAGATAAGACAACCATATCTGGGATGATTGCCCATTTCAGGTTCTCTGCACCTTCTCCTGAAGCATCTGGCATTGGCTTTGCCAAGCTGCTTGTCTGATCAAGCACAGCAACGCTTGTGCGATGAAAAATAAACTCCAAGTAAATGAAACGTAAAAGGCTGAAGATACAATTATCATGCATTCTGAACAATCACACAATGAAAATCATAAAAATAAAACCATCTAAAAGAAATGTTTAAAATAACTTCTGTGGATGAAGAAAAGAGCAATGTTCAGATGGGCAATCACTTCAGCAAAGGCAGTAGCAAACTGTTCCATTTTGACATTCAGTGTTTCTGTAAAGCTGCCTTCCGTTTTATGAATTTGGTCGAATAACTCATGACTAAACATTTTTAATAGCATATTCAGCACTGCCTCATACCAAAATTAAACTCTCCCAGTTGTATGATCCTTCTGTCAGGTTTATAGATAGTAGATCAGAGGGAACTGTTTAAAACTTAGCATCAAAGGTAATTAAAAAAAATAAAAAGACTGCCACGTATAAACAATATCTAGATCACTGCACAAACTCTCAGGAGTGTCAAGGGCAGCCGTAAAGTTCAAGCCAATAATACAACTTCCTGCTTAATTAATATCATTTTCAAAAGAAGCAGACAGCAAGTCTCAATAGGGCTTCCCAGAAGAGTACGCCTACCAATTACCCAGACAAACAAGTGGGCAGTGGCAGACCTAAGAGACAATTCATTAGCAGCATTTCTTTGGTGATAAAACCCAACTGGGGATACAAAGGCCCATAGGTCCAATGGCCCTAGGTGTGACTTCTGAAGACACAGGGAAAGTATAAAAAATGAGAAAAAAAAAATTCCTGACAGCACCACCTACAGACCTGCAATGTTCATCTGAAGAATGAACCTAACTGCCTGTAACTGCACAGGTGACTTCAGAGGCTCAGCAAGTTGACAACAGAGGCAGGAAGAAAAAAAGAAAGGCCAAGCCCCAATGCAGGGTTTGTTGGGGGGATACATGGGTGTCTTCAGGCCCAGCAATGCTCACAGACGCGGTGAAGGTATTTCTCCTCTTCAGGTCATTTTGTACAATAGTAGATTTGGTGTTTTTTTTCTCGGATTATAAATAAGAAAAACACCTAAATTATTCAAGGTAAAGAAGAAAAAAAACCGTACTGCAGCTGGTTTGTAAGCCGAGCCTATTTTGCAGTCTACCCAATAAACTCCCATTAAGAGGTGCAGCAATAGTCACAGTGGTGGAAGCCCAACAGTGAATGCAATCGAGAGGTTATTACTGTGTTACGAAAGCCCTCTATTTTGCTTTGCTATTGTCAAAATTTAGCTCACTTAGAAAAAGGAATTTGATCAGACGCTCAGGAGAAGAGCACCTCAGACTACTGGAAAGTACTTCAGCCATCTGCCTGGCACATAAATCTTGGATTATATGACACCACACGTGGCATGGCTCAGTCCTGACATTTACTAAGAGAATCACATGAGCCAGAAGGGTGAGAGGTGTGCACTCACTTTCCTGGATCCACCTCACAAATGTCTTTTTCAAGGGCGAAGCTCTTCCTATCCTCTGCAGATACACACCTGATACACATCTGAAGTTTCAACTGAAGAAACAGACTTGGAATAGAACTTCAAAAGAACTAAAAGATGATCAGCTGTAATAGAAATTCATTGGGAAGCAGACAATTAAGGAGTAGCAGGGTTTTTTTTGAACACCATCGGGTTCAGAATTACCACTATCCCAACACCATCCAGTACAGGTGACTGAGACACTCCCAACCATATATACTATCTAGTAACATACAGCCAACACATACAAAGGTCCATATTGCACTAAAACACCCAGGCTCTTCAAATAGCTCCTTAATCCCTTCTCTTTTTTCCTTCCCCCTACTTAGGTATCTAACTATACTCTTTAAATGGAAGAGACCTAAAACAATTGACAGAGACCTAAAGAATTTGACAGCGTTTTTGCACTTGTGGCACGCCTGTTAAGCACCAAACAGCCTGGAATGGCTGCTATTAGGTAATTCAGTTGGTAAAGAGATGTTGTCTTCCAAAAGGTTAAAACTATCACTCTGCTGAATAATTACATATTTTACCTACAACATTTTATTTAAGTCCTGGTTTCTAATTTTCAGAAGCAAGGTAAACTAAGAAAATTCTTCAAGTAAAGCCATTCCTTAAAAATTTTGCCACATTTCTACTCAAGTCTCCTTTTAAAGTAACGTGTGTATTTGCCCCATTTTACAGCTTCACACCTGCTCAGAGGCAGACAAAATGCTTCACCAGCAAGGGAGCAGAGCATCAGGTCCTGCAGCACCAGCGAACACAGAGCTCTTGGCTGAGCTCTCCGCATTCATTTTAAAGTGGATCTATAGGGAAAAAAAAGCACTTCTTTTGATAATATTGCTTTAGTACTCAAGTGGTTTCCTGAACACAAAAATATTTATTTCTCTGTCTGGGGTACTGTTTTCAATTGAATGATACAGAGAAATTGTTTATTTCAATTTTATTATTATTATTTTTTTATCTCCAGTAATGAATGTTGGAGAGAATCATTTATTTTTATCAAAAAGAGTTTGAAATATAAACCCACAATAAGTAAACAGTGCAGTGTGAGGATTCCTTCCCCAACAGGTAACCTGCTACAAAAATATCTACTGAGACATTCTATGCCATGACTGCAAAGTAAATTTTTCCTTCTATGTCTGTTTTTATATACACAGTGTCTCAACAACAGTGTCAACGAACTCCCATCTCTTATCTTACACAATTTATTTTGAGGAAATTGATTTTATTTTCTCTTAATATTCCTTAATATTCATGTAATTTGATGCGTATCTTTCCCCACGGAACAAAATAAGCCCATACACACCTACCGTTCTGGTACAATCATTATAACATAGCTTCCAACCTGATATATCTGGAAGTTCCACAGCTGTCACTCGTTATTGCAAATTTTAAGAGAAGTAGGCTCTTGTTAGCCAAAACTGAACACCCACTCACAAAAACTCAGTTATCTCACTTGTACAAACGCACATGCAGCGTTGAAACTGTTTGGATACAACAAATGATTTTGCATGCTGCACAGAAGTACACCTGGGTTGAACAGCTTCTCTTTCCTGAAATGGCAACAAAAATTGCTTCCTATACAGCTCTTCATTTAAAAAAAAAATCTACTTTTCCTGCTCAGGACGAAAGTCAGGAGCAGCAGGATTTAATTGTCACAAAAAAAGTTTCTGAAAACCTTTCAGAAGGCTCTGAACATCCCACAACATGCATCCAAACTTTTGTTAACTTTGCAGAAGCTTCTTGTTGTGCCTTTATACAGCCCAGCTCTACCCTATGGATCCTGCTTCCTTGTATGCTGAAAAATGCCTCATTCCACACTACCTGCACATACCTCTCTTGATGCAAATACCAGTGCTAGGATGAATGGGGCTCCCAGCAACCCTCTGAAGAGCTCTGAGAATTCCTTTATCTGCCAATACCACCAAACAGCTGTCATGAGGACACGTGCAGATTTGTACCTTACTTTTTAATGGCACAGCAGTCAACAAAACACATGATGGCCAAGTACCTCTCAGCAGGATGTTCGTGCAGAAAACCAGGCTAAGAAGACGCTGATGCAGGGCACAACAGAAAAGCAGATTGGAACTCACAGCCATCTTTACTGAAATGCCGCTGGTCAAGGAGTTAAACTGAGGAATGCTTCAAATCTGTTCTCACACAATTTTTTATCACCTGTCTTTCCTCTGTCCCCCGACAGCTTTAATCATTACCTATAAACCTCATGGGCTCTTTCCCACTGGCTGCCCCGATAAAGAGAGCAGAACAAGCCAAATCCCTGCTGCCCCATAGCAGCCTCTGCAAGAGAAACTATGGCCCCTGGGCACGTGGCTTGGGACCTACAGGCCAGACAGCCCAAGGCAGCACACAGGGACAAGCTTTAACACCACCCGAGCCCTTTGCCATTGCCTGCCCTGCCTCCCATAGCAGCAGCCACAAAAGCTCTGCAGCAGAGCCCATGGAGAGCTGAGGTTTAAAGGTTTGCATCTAATTAACATGCCACAGCTATTTGGAGACCAGCTGTGCCCCTGCAGCTTCCCCACTTTATGAGCAGTGTGTAGAAGTAACGGATAAAGCATTTGGCAATAGAGTGGGAGCTTCATTTGGGCACAGAGCAAGACAGGGTGTAACTGCAGACAAAACCAAAATCAAACTACTCTTGCCTGCAGTGCTGGGTATGTGAGCAACCTGCTGTGCAGTCAGAAAAAAAGGGTTAAATTGGGCTGCTGTTTACAGAAAATTGACCTGTTTGGTAACGCAGTTGAAGATTTGACACCTCTATCGAGTGACTGAAGTGATCCATACTAGTTAATGATATCTGTGATGAGGAAAAATGGCTGTTTTAGAGCCTAATGGGGGTTGATGCCTCTACTTGCTGAGCAACCTAACATCTCCTATTATACACCAGCAGCCAGCAAAGTGCGTGCCAAGGCTGCACAGTCCCCAGCCCACAGCCATTGTGTGGCTGCAGAGTACTTCTGCTTTTACAGATGGGATAAAAAAGAAAAATCCTCAGCACGTGGCTGGAGTGACAAAACTAACAGAGCATTGCCAGTTAGGATGAAACGAGGCGCTGCAATAAGGATTAACTCTCTAAGCAAAGGGAAGCAATGCAGAAGCAGGTATGTGTGGGATCAAATGAGACTCTGGAGCATCAGGGGCCGGCTGAGATCTCATCAGCAGGATGATTACAGAAGCTGTAAAATCCTCATGAGAAGAAAAAGCACAACTGTAGAAGCAAAGCAACAAGACTAAGCACATGCAATTTCAAGGAGAACGTGCCAGAGAATTTCAGATTTCCAGGTGAGTGAGTCCTGTTTCGGAGTCCCTAAAAGACTAGGTACAAGTGCCCAGTATTAAGGACAACATTTCTATACACGTGCACTCTTCCAACTGGTGGCAGTGAGATTTAAAATGAAGGGTCTTCTGCTGGTTTCATAAATTCACATGAGAATTCTCAAGTTACTTAAAGGAATGAAGTTGCAAAAGGGAGCAGCACTCCTAATGCACGCACAGGGAAATCCACCCTGTTATTACCAGGAAGGTGACATGCAACTGCAAGCAGCTTGTGCTAAAAATACTAAGCAGGGAATTGAATAGGATACGCGTTATGCTAGAGAGTGAGATTTCAGCTACAGTGACAAAGCATTAAGCATTTCCAGGCTCTAGACTCTAAATAACAGGTCACTGCAAGCTTTGGTAGAGCAAGCGGACTCCTAGAGGAAAGCAGCCACTTCTGCTACCAGAACCAGAGCAGTAATATATACCTCCAGCTTTGGCTTTCAGAAGGAAAGAGCACCAGGAAGGCAGCAGCCTTACTAGAGTACTGCTGATCACTCCATGCTGCAGCACACCAACCAAGATGTAAATGTGCATCCCTTATCACTTCTGTCACCAGCAGAGGATGACAAGGACACCAAAGACTGCAAGACATAATCAGCATGTTCTCCACGGTACAAACTACATCCCATCACTGACATGAAACAACAAGATGTCGAACAACAAACCTAAAATGAGCTCATATTGATTCTAATACATGCAGCCACAATGAACGGACTCACACACAAATTGCTCCTGCTTTTCTTTGCATTGAAAGACCAGCCAACAAACTCTTGAGCTTGACCCCTTGTTTGCACCAGGTTCTTACTGCCTAACGTTTGCATCAGAAAAACACTTAGTGCAGTACAAGAGTGAAAAAGTCTTGTGGATGGGGGTCATGGATAAATAAACACTAAAACGACAACTGATTTTTCATGCCCAAAGATGCCTTGGCACATCCTTTGGGAGTGGCATCACTTGTATGCAGACAATTTCTGGGTTTTATATTTTAGTTTGCAAAGTCATTCTAAAACAGGCAAGTATGCTGCATGAATACAGCAAGGACCGAGCAGATGGTGGATGTGTTAAAAACTCTGGCCTTCAAGGATGGGAGCTTGTAACAGATTGCAAGTGGCAGTGGAACTCAATTCAAGTCCAGAGTTCCAATTGTTCCGCTGAAGAAAATGGTATCAAACATGTCATCTCTGCTCCTCTCCGTGCTGCCACAAATGGATTAGTGAAAAGATTTATCCAGACACATAAGTAAACAATTTGTGCTGCAATCCAAGATAAATGCTGCTTGCAATACAAGAGTACAAATTTTCTATTGGCCAACACGAAGGCAGCCCATACTTTTACAGACCCGACAGATGCAATGTGATGCATGGAATGTAACTTAAGAATTTTGAATTTTCAGTCAGCCAGGGACTTCAGTAAAAAGTAGTGCATGAAAATAGCCAAGAATCAGCACATCCAAAAACATAGTTCCCACAATGTTCTTTTTCTTAAAAATGCCATTGGAAGACAACAAACATTTATTTTGGACGCTGAAATGGTTCCATGATAATTTGCAGCTCTGTTTTATACAAAAGCTATAAATCCATCTCACTCAGTACATGCCTTCACAATGGCCAGTGGTGAAATATCATGTAGACAGCAAGGCCGAAACAACCAGCAGTTAAAAAAAGGAGCTCTCCTGCAGGTCTTGTTGGGCACTGTGCAATTGAGTTGCTTACTAGGAGAAGCCCATGCCATCCATTCCAGAAATGACTGAATGCAATCCTCTGACCCACGTTTAGTCCTATAGATAAGAGAAGTGATCCCTACTCACCTTAAAAATGTAGGGAATGGAAACAACTACATTAAACGAATAAATTAAATTAATAAAATCCCTTTTTACTAGTGACATTATACATGCTGAATATGTGTGTGTGTGTTCATATACCAGAGTGAATTGTGTTCATTTTTTTAAATTTAGTGAAGCAATCCAAGTAGGACGTTTGGCACTTCAGCTGACATCAGCCAAAAAAGCAAGTTGTTTTTGTGTAGCACTCTGCCTGGAAATCGTTCAAATATTGTTTTACTTTCCAGAATAATCAAACATCCACCTCATTTTCTCCAGCAGTTCAGGAGCCCCACAAGGAATCTCTATCTTTTCCTCCTCTCTAGTGAAGGAGGAGTTATCACCCTTTAAAGGGAAAGCGAGGAAACAAACCATTCTCCTTTGCTTTGCCTGGCTCCATTCTGCCTCTTTGGATCCGGTGCTGTTTGACCTCAGTGTGGAGTTGTTTTTCTTACGCCTTGGAGGCTAGGAGGAAATTGCCAGCAAGTTACACCTCCATCAGGGGAGGAAATAATACCAGCAGAAGTATGTTTTGCCATTGCAGCCTACAGAAGCCCTCTGAACATAATGAGCTTTCTTGGCACAAGTACAGCTTTGCAGGTGGAACTGCAGTTCACGCGACAGCTCTGTAATCCCACTGTAGGCCTGCCATGCAGCCATTCATTAAGGCAATGAGATTTTTGCCCCTAAGTGCTAAGCCTGCTTTAAATAAGAGACTTAAGTTCTTTAATTCTGAGTATTGCACCTCGCGCCAGCTGTTTGATCACTAAAGTTGGCAACTGCAATAAAGAAAAGCCATGGAGGTAAAAGAAAGTAAACTTCATACAAGAAAAAATAAATAAAGCACAAACTGCCATCTGCATGTAAGACAGGTGGCTGCTTGGTTTTCCTGACCCCACAGCAGAGCTTTACTTGTTTCCAAACTAAATCCTATAAGAGCATGAGATGCTGGAGGAGGAAGAGCATGAGAAATTAGCAGCACGCACACTGAACGTGTGCAATAAACAAAATCAGCACTAGTGAATCACTGCTTTGTTTCCTCATGGTCCTCATGTAGCCTTTACCAGAATCAGCACTGGAAGTTCAAAAAGAAATTTACAAAATACAGCTGGAGAGAAATGGGGAGCTTCAGTCACCAGGATTTGCTGGTCTGGACTCAAGCCACCCTGATGTGAACGGCTCAGAGGGACTCGAAGAGAAAGGTGACACAATAATGGCTGCTGCTGCACTATTCTGAGAGCAACTGAGAAGAAACAAAGGTACCATGGTTAAGGAAAGAACAAAGAGAGCTATAACAGCAGTCTGGAAAAGCAAGCAGAAAATAAATCCTGAACTTCTTGAAAGCCTCTGTATGAAAACTTACAAGACCAGGTCATTCTGATCCTTTGTCCTTGAACATCAACCTTCTGCCTCGCCTAAATTACCACTTAAAATATACGGCATCCTTAGAGCAAATCTCAGTAGCGTCGTGCTAAATTATAAGCCTCTGCATGCATTCACACTTGAAGCAGGTTGGGAGGGTTTTCTGGAGGGTGTTAGTTTTTCTATTGAAGACAGATTTAAGATGCGTTAGAGTATGACAGTCTAATTACAGACTGCAATTTCAATTTCATTTGCTTCTGTTGCATCCTGTGACGGTTAAACATTTCCTGGAGAAACAATTACAGGACAGTAGTAAGAAGCACAATTTACTGACTCCAATCTTCATGAGTATGCAGATTTCATTCCATGCAACTCCCCATTTCATTCTGACCTAGCAGTGCTCTCTTCATACTATCAATAGTCCAGAGAAGTGTCTGTACATATCTTAAACATATATTTTATATTATTCATAGAATGACTTCTGTGGATTTGCTATCTTAAGTAAAAGTTGGATTCTAAATAAATAAATTGCATAGCAGTATTAATGCATAGTTAATACATTAATTAATTTAATTCATTTAATCATGATTAATTGTGTTTGAAACAGCAGCGTCTGGAAACTGGGAACGATGGTAATGATCTCATCTGCCTTTTGCTTTACTCTGTATAGCTCAGAGTATTGGCTGGAACAGATTTAACATTAGTCACTGTCCAGAGGAGGGAATAACATTTGCAGCCCTTTCACTCATTGCTTTAAAAGGCCAGTTTCTCTACAACTATAACGTGTCATATCCTGGGGCTTTATCCACGGCTGGGTTTCCACAGCTTTGTACTAAGTCTGAATTAGATACAGTGGATAGACTGGACTACAAATCTTACAAGGCTAGGTGCTTAGTCCTTACCAATACTTGTGGCCAAAAAACACATCAGTATGTCAGCAAAGCCAAAGCTACTCTTACTCATGAGCAACGGAAGCAGAAGCTGGCCCACGATGGGCAGTTTGAAGGTGGTATCTAATATACAGCCAACTTTAAGGTTTTTTTTTTCCCTACTCTGTTAAGAGCCTTCCTAACCTGGTTTCCTAGGGAAAAGAAGATTATGAAATTGAACTGTTGGCTGTGCATCTCACAAATAACTAGCAAGTCCATTTGTCATTGCCAGCCTGATTTGACAGATACACACCCTTTCAAAGTCACTGACTTCCCAAAGTTGATGAGAAGATATGCATTTAGGCAGTGAATGTCTTAGCAGTGCCTTCACTGGGAGATAAAGCTCCAGCATGATCCCCAACCCCTATTAGACATCAGAGTCTGCCCGGAAAAGAGACAGTATGAGTAGCACTGCTATGGAAAAAGCTCTAATTGCTGTTCATACAAATCAGACACCAGGTAATACAATCATCTCTCTCTCACTTGTATCAGTTCTCAACAGTTCTGCTTCTCACGGCACTGCCATTTTTTGAAGTCTGTAATTCCCATATCAAATGAGTTTCCTATCTTTAAAAGCAATGCTCCTTAAAATACATCCTTGGAGAGCCTTCACGAAGTCAGAGGCAGAGATAAGATGTCAGTCAGAGACTGAGCAGTTCCTGGAGGAGGTAAATAACAAAGGAGAATCAGCTGCTGGGAGGCAGGTAGAGAAAATGGCATTCTGGGGTAAACCTCCCACATATTCAGTGCATAAGAGTAAAGCCTGTGCTGCTATTCAATTACATTTTTATTTGCCACAGGCTTTCACAATAAGACACACAAATGCCAAAACACCCCTCTGCCCCAAACCACCAGCCATACCTGACCAGGGGTGCTCAAGGACCACCCAGTGCTCCATGGGGTAGTTTCAGACCAAGTTCCTTCCTCCTGCTGCTGGGAGTAGATGCTGCCCTGCACGCTGTTCTGCTGTTACAGCCCTTCAGATATCATCAGCATACACACAGTTCTCACATGAGATACCCATGAACACTTGAAGTACAAGGATGGAAAACAATGCCATTATTGAGGGAACTTCTCGCTTCCATTTCTCCTCTTCCTTTCCTATGGCATCCAAGTAATAAAGCTAGGCTGCTGGCAATAGCGCACTGCACCAGGCCAGCAGCACACATTAGTACAGAACCTTCACAAACCATCAAACAGCTGCAAAGCCAGAGCAATAGCCCTGCAGCTCATCACTGGAGCCATATTAAATAGGTTCTTGGGGTTTGTTTCCTACAAAAATACTAGTCCATACCATTCCCACGTGCTTTCTACCACTTCCTTTGCTCTGTTTCCAACCACTCTGGATATGCAGCATCTCAAGACTGGATCAGTGAGAATTTTCTAGGGACTGAATGGTAAAACAAAGCAGCAAACAATGAGCACCTCAAAACAATAAATGCCTCGCCTCATCTCTTATAGCAGTAAGGTGGAAAGTAAAGCTTCAGCTGCTCTGTGCTCAGTGGTCTGCAGACCCTAAAGGTCTTCAAGCCACAGGAGTGCATTTCCTTGCCTCCTGGAGACCTTACCTGCTGGAACGGGAGGATCTGTTTGCTCACCATTTAGAAGACTTGGACTTCCTTATAGTGCATACAACTCTACTCCATTTTAACAATGAAAAGGAGACATGAGACATAGAAATGAGGAATGATACATTTCAAACTTCTTTGCCTCCTGTCATTTTATTGCTGCCTTCTCTGTATTATATGCCAATCTTTCTACAACAGAGCTTTGAAAAATCTTGTGCTTTACTGAATTTCTCTATTAGTCTAGAGTATTATCTGAAGAGTCAGATATAGGCATTCAATTCTTTGATGGACAAATTGCTACCAATTTAGCCAGTCTTCTCTAGCATAGGATTTCTAACGAGAGCAAGCACCACTGGAAACATCAATCAGTGCAGTTCAGTGCATTGCCTTTCTGAGTCTTGGCAGTTTGGGAGTTACAAGTCAAAGAAAGTAGGAATGCTGGCATAAACCAAGAGGGATTTAGGAGATGACATTTTCCTTTCTATAGCACTCTCACAGCCCTTAGGATATAACTTACCTCTTTTTACCAAAAACATTTTTTTCTAAAAAGAGGAGGCAAGCAGAACCTTGGATTATAAGCACAATAAAAGTACAATTTGCTTTAGTGACTGTCATAAAGAATGTCTGGATGTTTGGAGGACAGAATGTAAGGAAAAAAGATGTCCTTCCTCAAGTATTTCACAATGAAATACAAATACTTCATTATGAAATAAAAGCATTCTGCTTTGAGATAATCTGATGTTGTCTTTAGTCCCAGTGGTTTTAGCAATTCAAGAAAAGAAAATGGAAGTTTATAGCAATAAATGAATCGAGCAACTCTTCTTTATCAGGTGACAAAAGTCATCCTCAGAGCTTGCAAAGCAGAATAGCGATAGAAGGATGGCAGCTCTGCATCTGGCAGGACTCCAGCCTCTGAATGGCAATTCCCATTGTAGCAGCAGTGCTGCAGGCTAATATTGTCTTGTCCACGTCCCAGCACCTTCATAGCCCATGGTAAACACAAATGCATCGTCCCTAATTTCTGTAGGATTCTTTGCAGAGAAGAGAGCCATTCTTGGACAGATTCAGCACCAACACTGAGAAGGTACCTCAGCCTCTGACGTTCATGAAAGAGCTCTGTGTTGCCTTCAACAGCCAAAAAGGGGAGGGGAAATTTGCTCTATTTTCACAGTTATATGACAGCCTGTAAAAGTTTTACAACGTGAGCACAGCACCTAATCCAATAAAGCTTGCCAGGAACATTTAAAAATCAAGGGCTCTGGGATTTTGTTTCATATAGAACCACCAGATTTATAATGAAGGATCATCTCAGAAACACAGAGTCAGTCCTGTTGGAGTTGTACAGGACTGAGGTTTATTCTTCTGTCCCACTGCAGAGAAGATAGGTGGTAGTGCTGGGGAATCACAGAATGGCCAGGGTTGAAAAGGACCACAATGATCATGTAGTTCCAACCCCCCTGCTATGTGCAGGGTCGCCAACCACCAGACCAGGCTGCCCAGAGCCACATCCAGCCTGGCCTTGAATGCCTCCAGGGATGGGGCATCCACAGCCTCCTTGGGCAACCTGTTCCAGTGCGTCACCACCCTCTGAGTGAAATAGGCTATGAAGCTGTACAAAATGGGCTGAAGTTAATGTATGGGAACAGGAGAAAGAAAAGAAAATAGAAGTATACTTTGTGAAGAAAATCAAAGCATTTTGCCAGAACAGAATAAAAAACAAGAGCAATCTGTAAAAGGCATTTAATTCATTTAATGTAATGGCTGTGCTTTATACATGGAAATAACCACAGCTTTTATTTGGAGCATGAAAGAAGTAATTTCTCTTCCTACTTTCCATTGATTGTTACTACCCCGCTACCTAGAGAAGGGTGAAGGGGGAAGCAGGATAAAACAGCAAAACTTCTTTGGTAAGCATGTAAGCAAAGAGCAATCCAGTGTTCTGGCAGAGCTGCTTCTCCCTTAATTGCATAGAAAGTAAAAGCTGACAGATAACTGACATCAACTTGAAAAACAACAACAGCATCATCAACCTGTAATCGTTCCAAGACTTTTGATCATTAAAAATAGACTTCTTCTCTTCTTCTACAAAAGACAAGTCAGCTTAAACTAATACTTTTAAAAATAATCTCTTCCCAGTTGCTTTCTCCAATGTGAGAAGGTAAAAAGCTGCATCTATTATAACTACACACTGTGCAAACCTCATTTAGACATGATCATCATCAATCACTCCTGCTGTGCAGGTAGCATGTGAGAGGGAAGCAAACCACTGATCATGCTGCAGTATTTGACACCACCCACTCATTTCTCTGCTTGTACACTTTGGTTCAGGGAGAAGCCAGTTCACACGTGGTCATCCTCTCTTTTTGGGACTTCTGTCTTTTCTGTCCCTTCAGGCATTTGAGAACAGCTTTGATAGTTTCAGGGGAAGGAAAAACCTTTCTTTATCTCTTAAAAGATTAAGGCTCCCCTACTGAACAGCATGCCAGAGCTACGCTACCATGTGTGATCTTCCTTCTGTAAATACGCACACATTACTCACAGCAGCACCTTTTCACATCACACGCATATGCTTCAGTGGAAGATGAATATTGTAAAAGAAATCAGAACGCAGTGAACATCCTTTGTGGCTGTGCCACGCACAGTCCTGAAAAGAGCTATTCACACCACCATCCGAGTGCATTTCTCCAGCACACGCTTCAGCTAGCTGACAGTTATAATCCTGACTGGGGACAAGGCTTAAAAGAGCATGAAAACTAGGTGGACTAGGTGGGATTTTTGCCTTTTTCAGAAGGCTCTGGAGTAAGGTAGAGTAAGTATTAGATGATTTTTAGAAACCAGAAGCAAACAGAAAGACAGACAACAGCCTCATCAACGTGCCTCCTTACCAGCATACAGAGGATTAAAGAGAGCAACCTCCTCGTACCGCACAACTCTGGTTAGTTACTACTGTGTCAATTCAGCAGACTTGTGTTACTTTATCACACTGAACTCCTTGGCATGACTCGGGCCAGCAGAAGTTGCCCACGCCTTGTGTTTCCTGATGCACCAGCACTGCAGCATGCCTGCTTTTAAATAGCTGTACAGCAGTGCACGCTAGAGAACGGCTTCTTCAATCTCACACAGCCCTCCGCAACCCTCCGACAATTTCTGAGAGCACAGAGCATCAATAGCCACAACGTGGTGACACCCATCTGCAAACATCCCCCCTCCTCCCCCTCTGAAGTGCCAGGAGAGAGGGCTGTCACTTTGCAACACCCTCATCTCCCTTAGCATGTTAATGAACCTCTGTGCTCTGTGGAGGGGTGAGATGTTCTAAGGCACCTCCCAAGGACCTCACAGCAGACTCCCAAATCTGGGTGGGCAGTTTTCTGCGCTAGAACTCTCTTCCCTCTCTGAACAATGACTCTACACCCTATTCTTACATGACAAACGGCATTTATAAGCTGCACCCCTCGCCAAGCTCCTGCAGTCTGCTTCTGCAGCCCGTGCTCCCGTTTGTGGCAGTGAAGCGCCCGACCACCCTGCTACTGACAGCCTCCTCATTTATCACAACAGTGACGTAGCGCTGCACGCTTGTATGTTCCATCACGGTGCCCTGCTGACACACGCGCACCTCACGCTGAGTTGGTGAGCTTCTGTCACAGAGCTGCAGCCCCAGAAGAAGTGAGGTTTTTCTCCACTTCTCAGAGCCACGTGGCAACACCAGGACCCATTGCTGGATAGGACAGAGAGCAGATGCCTGGAGATTTCAGATACAGGCAATAGCACTGAGATGAACCAAGTGTCACTGCTACAGTGGTGGACGTCAGCAAGCGCTCAACTTTACACTCATGAATGGCCTCAGTGACTTCTCTGAGAACATGCATGACTTTTGAGGCAAGTACGTCCAAGAACAAAAGCTTGGGGCAAAAAAGCTGAACAGCATGAAATAAAAGGGTGAAGAAAACACCCTCAGTAGGCCGCCAACACCAATTAAGGAGGCCAAAGAAAGGCGACCCTAGGCACCATCTTGCTCAACTTTCAAGTTCAAACTTTTGAGCATAAAAGCAACAAGAAGTTTACTTTCTATCTTCGTAAGTAGACAGAAATACAACCGTCTCGCAGTTTCAAACATGTACTCACCCAGAAGAGAAGGTTGAAGACAAACATTAGGTACTTGATACACTGCAGGCAGTTGTGAGCCATGCTGCACCTCTTCAGTTCTAGGAGAAAAATAAATGAGAGATCCAGGTAAAAGACAACGTACTTGTTTCCCTTGGGGGACGTGTACTTAGCCTTGGTGGCCTTAGGGCCCGGGTTGGTGTGGAATCCAAAAAAAGAGTTGCTGGCCGCCCCAAACTGGCCGCCATACATGCTGCTGTAACGACGGAAAGCGCCATTTGGGAAACTGTAATCCTTGCTGTCCAGGGATGGGCTCCGGTGGTAGGTGGACTCATCGGTGCTGGACCTGCGCATGGTGGCTCCGGCTCGTCCCGTCGCAGCTGCTGCTCTGACAACCGTCAGGTGTCGGGGGCGCGGGTAAAAGCTTTGCGGTTTCCTTTCCTCCTCCTTGCCAGCAATCCCCTACTGCTTTGCACCAGCTGTTCTTTTGTCTGCCATCCTGTCAAGGAGTTGCACGGGCTTTATGGCAGCAAAGTTGGAGAACTGGAGGCTGCTTAGCCAGGAGTTAGGGAGCGGCGTGCTTCCGCGTGAGAAAGACTTCGGCGCAAGTAACCATTCCCTCCGGCGTCACAGCGGGTCCCCCCGGCCCCCCCCCGCTACCAGAGAAGAAGAAAAGACAGAGAGATATACTGTACCCAAAGCAAGGGATTTTAAAAAAAGGAAGCGTGATCTCGCTCGGATCGCAAATGCCATACAACCCCCCAGCTCCACATGCCGCACGCGGAGCGGGCAGCGCACGGGGCCGGCGGTTATCCCAGAGACCGGCCGGCAGCTCCCGCGGCCCCGCGCTGCCTCCGCGGCCCCCGGAGCCCCTGGGCGCGGAGCGAGGCAGTGCGGAGCGCGGAGCCCGGAGCTCCGCCCCGCAACGCTGCTCCTCCCGCTGCTGGGCGCGGAGCTCCGGCCGCGGCCCCGCCTCGCCCTGCCCGGGCGGCTCCGGTCCCACCCGAGGCCCCGCGCGGGCCCGGCCGGGCTGGGGGTCCGGCGCTGCCGCGGCTTTAAAGGGCAGAGAAGTAATCGCGGTGGCAACGGAGTTCTTGCGTCGAAGCATCGCGCCAGCCTCAGCGCAAATCGGCACAGACGAGCGATTAATTAAGAACAAATTAGCAAAAGTGAAATGAGCTGGGTTTGCACGTAGCCCGAGCTCTTCGCCTTTGCAAGCCACCCTCTGATTCTGTTAATTTACAGACGGCAAAGCCGGAGCCTAATTATTTCCTTTCGTTTCCTCCGCAAGCTCTAAAGACACGGCGCGAACCTCGTGCGAGCTTCGGGACTGAGCGCAGAGCTCGGGCTGATGCCTCCCGGGCCATCTGTTCCAGCAACTCTGGCTGACTCCTGACGTGTCTGCCTTTCATTCCTCTAACCCCAAGCACGGCGATTTCAGCGCCACGATGGAGAGATCTCCTCTCTTCTTGCCCCCCTGTCCTGCAAGCAAGAATGTGTCCCCAGCGAGGAGCCTTCCGCCCTGGGACACAAAGCCGCCCTGAGCAAACAGCTGTTCTCAGCCCAAGCTTCCCATGCACTCCTTGTGCTTCCAATAGCAGTCTGCCACCAGCCTTCCTCTCTGTGCAGTCCTGGACTGGTCTGGCAATGCAATATAAAAATAATTCAACTTTTTTTTTGTCTGTCCCCTATCAGCATACACACAAATTTGCCTATTAGATGGTGAAAATTGGACACAACTCTATGCAGATTATGTTGAAACAGTGTCACATCACATAATCACTATGTATCAAAGGTGCCCACTGTATTGCAAGCATGTAACAAGCTCCAATTTAGCATATTTACTGTCAACTTGGTATCTAAAAGTTCACAAGCAGCTCGCTTTTAAAGCTATCTGGGTAAGAGAAAAGGTAGAAATCACTCAGCTTGACATTATGGTAGCAAAACAGCAATTCCCAAGTAAATCCAATCCTTAACATAAGTGGAATACCCTGTAAAGCCAGGATGTGGGGTGAAACAAGGAGTTTCCAAATGCTGCTTCTAAATGAAGTGGCGTTCTACAGATGGATGCAGTAAGCAGGGCTCCTGCATGGCCATAATGGCACGTTTCCCCCTGCCTCCTTCCACCAGCAACACTGAGCACACTGCACTGAACTGACAACTTTTTAAGGACACTTTAGTGCAGAATTCAGCCCTCGAGTTGTTGCTGTTCTTCTTGCTTACTCTAATATCAGCACGTTTAAAAGGGGCAGGGACATGCTGGCACCGAAGGTTAAGCCCTTGCAGGCACATAACCTTTTGGTAGCTTGAGCCTAAAATCCCAGCCTGGGCCTTGTGACTTCTGTTCACCTCTGTTTTCCATCCACTTACCCTTTCACTGGTTGCATCTGTGTATTCCCATCCTGGGGCCAATCCATATCGATTCCTCAACACAAGAAGCAAAGCACTGCGCAGCCTCACCAGCACAGCTTAATGTGCATTGATTTTGGTGGCACACTACCATTTGTGCTGTAACAGTTTTACTTCTTTCCCTGTTACACCTCAAAAGCTTCGCCTCCTCTTTCCCAGTGGTACACGGTGTTTCTGGACCCAAACCACCACCTATTTTCACACCACTTTGGATCACGCTTTTATTTTACCCACTGAATGCTGCTTTCCCTTTCTGCTCCACCATCTCACTGTCACACATGCAAACTCTGTCCCCTTCAGGTCACACTAATGCAGCTACTGGGTCACCTCCTCATTAATTTAGTCCTCATTAGTCCTTAATGGTTGCACTTGCTTTCCCTAATGCTTCCTGTCACTGTCTTCAAAACTCTGTACCTGCTCCAGCCCTGCAATGAGACAGCCCACTCAGCAGCCTGCTCCTGAGCATCCCATAAAAGCTGTAAAGAAGAAAGCCATAAAATAAAATAAATTCTGCTAGAAATGACTACTAAAATATACCGTGTTAATGCAGGGTATGTGCCTGGCAGCCAGCGCTGTTCTGCAACAAGGGGGGGCTGCAAAAAGCATGCACGAGAGCTTGTATTCACTCCCAATATTTTCAGTCAACAAAACGGCTAAGACTAAACGTTTCTGTGAAAGGGGGAAAGCACTGGGGTTACAGCATCACAATCAGAAGGGTGATCACTTTAGTAACTCACTCCAAATGGTTAATTCTTGCTTTCTCATATGTACAGAGACCACCATGGAAAAGCACTAATCGAAACCATTTGCAGCTGCCTGTCCCCTTCAGCAACATGCCCAGCGAACAATCCCTTCTCTCTTTTGGCTTCTGCCCAACACGCTCTTAACACTCCAGCAGCTACTGCTTGGTTAGGTTTAATTCAGCAACAGAGGCTTTATAAAAAACATACAGCTTCCAAAGACTAATGGAAACAGCCCCTCTTCTGACCTGAGGGTGAACCAAAGTTCAGGGCCAGGTTGGCAGTGTTGGTGAAGAGAACAACACACTCCTGATGGAGCCCTTCATTTGTTTGCTTTTCTAGATCCGTTTTGTATGAACGTAGAGCTGAGAGAGGGAATCTCACCTTCATCCCTCGATATCTGAAGGGAGAGTGCAAAGAGGACAGAGGAGGTTCTGCTCAGTGGTACCCAGTGCTAAGACGAGAGGCATTTGATACAAACCAACACATGGAGGTTCCCTCCGACCATCAGGCAGCACTTCTGTGCCGTGAGATTTCCCAGAGAGACTGGGGGATCTCCTCCTTGGAGATCTCCAAAAGCCACCTGGATGTAGGCCTGGGCCAGAGCAACCCAGAGGTCCTGCCCACCTCAGCAACCCTGGGATTTTGTAAGGAGAAAGCCAAATCTGGCTAACACAACCTAAAGAACTTTAGGTATTCACAGCTGCGCTTGCAACCTCTTTGAAGATTTACTAATGCCTCCAACAAAACTTTCACAAAGACTTCCTTCAGAAGCAATTTCACTTATGTAGCAGACTTAGGGTAGTTTGGGTTTTGTGGTTCCCCCCCCCCTCCCCATTTCTTTCTTTTTTTTCTTTAGAAATAAGGAAATTTGCATGAATTAAAAAGGATCTTCCAAACTTAATAGCTCATCTCCTTCTGCTCACATGCCACCTGAAGTCATGATCTTTGGTTTATGGCACAATTAGTTGCTATGGAAATAACATAATCAGATACAGAGAAAATATTTGGGGTATGATTTGCAATGTTCTTTATTTAAACCCGTGCACAAGTCACTTGTGCAGAAACCTCGCTGCCTCTTACATGCTCTCATCTGCATAATAACTTTCATCACCTCTGCTGTGCATTCAGACGTACTGGTATTGCTACACGCACAACTCACACTAAAGGCATTCTTCACTCATATTTGAGCATCTGCACGTCCAAACAGTAATGACAGTGTCCATGCATGCAGGTGAGCTGTTGTCAAGTCCAAATTAACACCAATAACAAAAACTGCCTGTAAAGAACTTAGTTGGGATTGGGTCCCTATACCCTGTGTACCACAGAACTCCTTTCCCATTTGTGCTTTCTGTGCTTTTGAAGCCCTATTCTTTGCTAATGATTTCCTTTTTTCAATCATAGAGCTTTTAAGTAAAGAGATTCTCTCTTGCCCCAGCAAACTGCTTACTTCTAAGTCCTGGATAGGGAGGATCACTGCTCCAGATATAAGGCAAGCAGTGCCAGCCGCTGAACTCAAGAAGCAGAAGCTTCTACCAATGCCCTCAGTAATAAAGAACGAAGGAACAGAAATAAAGAATATGCCTGACACCCTGTACCGGATGAGTTGTGGCCCAAAGAAAACCTTTGTCAGGACCTATCTTTGCAGTGTCAGCAGGTCTTAGCAGCACAAATGCAATTTATGTGCTAGTTTTCTTAAAATCAGGTTACATTCTCTAACCTGAGAGATCAGCTGATGTTCAAAGAAACACCGCTTCAAACACATGCGTGGCACTCAGGATCTTTCTGTCAAGTATAAAGCAATCAATCAGGCACAAAAATCTTTCAACTACACACAGCTCTGATAGCTTCGAAAAGAAGGTATTTTAAAGCAGAAGCAAACAAAACACTGACTTAAAAAAAAAATCAAAGATTCATCAATGCTCCTTACCAAGTGTTTGCTTTTTAACATCTTCATGGATTTTTCCCTGAGTATTCAAAAGGGATTGTGTTCTTGCCTTGCACTCTTAAAGCAGGGCTAGGGATGCAAACACAAAGATAAGTTGCTCAAAGTAATTTCAGCTGCCTTCCCAAGGTAATGAAGGCCCAGCAACATTCACTGATCTCACAGGGCTCCAAGTGCTCAGCATGTTTGAGAATCATGTCACGGAGAGCCCAATTCCACAAAGTGCTCAACCACAATTTTCACTGTATTGTGATATACATGTACCTAAATAGTAAGCATGCACTTAATGATTTTGTGAGCAGGACTGCACATGAGCCTGAGAAATGTCTAAAAGGCTGCAGATGGAGCTGGACTCTGCATATAGTTGCTATAATAGAAAGAACTGCTCCTTGAGCATGTCTTTGAGGCTGATGAATCGCAGATGCCAGCAATGCTGGCAGGGAGGGGCCTTCACCAAAACAAGAGAAGCTTGTTCAGCTGGCTGGAAGTGGAGCAGGGAGCTCCCCTGCCAGCAGCAGTCAGAAGATTTGACTACGTACACCGAGACCTAAGGGCAGCTAGAAACATCGTATCTGCTGCTGGCATTGCTGGGTCTTGCTGCCATCTTGCTCCTCAGATTCAAAAGACCTCTGTCTCCTTCTAAGTCCCTCAGGCTCCTTCCAAAATCCTACCTTAAAGATAAATACACTTCTGATTCTGAAAAGAGCTGAAAATAAGATCCCCAAGGGAGGAACAGCTTTCCTTTTCATCTTGAAAAAAAAATAAAAATATATCCAATAACTTATAAGAATTAGTAAAAGAATATTATATTTTATGACACACAAGTGCTGTCACACCAACTCAGAAGGCATTTCTTACAATGTGCCAGAGAGCTTAAAATTAAAACTGAAATATTAAAGAGACTGCAGAAAATTAAGAGTATTTGAAGTGGAATAATAAACAAAAACAGTAGCTGGCCTTCTGATATTTGAAAGGAGCGTATAAACAAGAGGGGTATGACTGTTTATGAGGGTGAACAGTGATAGGACAAGGGGGAATAGTTTTAAATTGAGACAGGGGAGGTTTAGATTAGATATCAGGAGTAAGTTTTTCACATAAAGGGTGGTGACACACTGGAACAGGTTGCCCAAGGAGGCTGTGGATGCCCCATCAACATGCAAGGCCAGGCTGGATGTGGCTCTGGGCAGCCTGGTCTGCTGGTTGGTGACCCTGCACATGGCAGGGGTCTAGAAATTAGATAATCATTACAGCCTTTTTCAACCCAGGCCATTCTATAATTCTATGACTTAATGAAACGATGATGAAATGTTTAATATTAAAATGGAATGGAACTGCGCAAAGAAAATGCAACCAGAAAATGCATATCTATATATTATCAACCATTATCCCTTCTCCTTGATGTTGTTAAGAGTCACAAGGCTTTTATCATCCCACACGCTAACAACAAACAGCAGTGGATCTCTTATCATTGACATCTCTGCACCCATTCAAGCAAAAAGAGAGGAACTTCTGCTATCAGAAGAAAATTTATGGGCAGGAGCATAAGCTTTGCCTTTCTGTTTTGCCATTCTCAGCATTCATAACACTCCTTAAGTCAGACATAACTTCAGATATACTCTCAAGTATATATTTTTTAAACAGATAACACACACAGGTAAACAATTTAAAACCACAGCCAAAGATTTACTCCTAGAAGATATATTAGTGAGCTTAATAGCGCTAACACATTGAATAAAAATGTTCTCTTAAAAGAAAGAGAATCATCCACGCTGGAAACCATATATCTGTATTTACTTGTTCACATCACCACAATCTGGCTCTTTCTATTTCACTGTCAAAATCTGTAAGTGAGCCGTTTCCCTATGGAATGGCACAGCTAACACAGAGAGAAAAGGCACCTGTACTTTATGGCAACAGAGTTGTGATATCTTTTTTGTAAACATACCTAAATTCATTCACCAACAATAACACAGAGGCTCTAATTCAGTAAAGTTGAGCTGTCCAAAACAACACAAAACTCATCGCTATTTGTTACAGCACATAATTCATCCCTTATTGTTATTTAAATACATATGGCGGTATTTAAATTTAATGACAGTGCTTTGCTTGAACGGAACTAAGGGTATATGCAAGTCCTTTAAAGATAAGGAATGAAAGATACTAAATGGTTGAATTCAAGTGCTCTCACTGAAAAGGTTCCCACAAAGCATCCGGTTAGGCTTCAAAGTCCTCACCTGTTCTCCTCAGACTGAGATTCTGGATTTACAGCCAATGTATCAGTTTTCATCAGGATCTCAGATATTCCTGCCCTGTAGGAAACATCTGGCACAGGACCTGTGCAAAATTTAATCCTGCTCAATCTAAGCCCTAGCATACGTTAACCTGCTAAAAACGCAAGGTCAGTCTCTTCTGTGGTCTGACCTTTAAGCAGTTTGCTTGCTGTGTTATATTTTCAAGGAATTTTATGAAGGTAGATTCACATTTAAAGAAATTGATTTCTGCATCAGATCACTATGAAACCAGCTAAGAAGTGAGTGGGAGCATTTCCACAAAGACTGATGGCTGCTCCCTGTCGGGAACCGGTGTGATGGCAGCTGTTAGCCCTGTGCTGAGCAATGGCAGGTCTGTGCCTGGCCTTCACTGCTCCTGCAATCACAAACTCTGCAAAGAAGGGAAACAAGTCAAAGTTGACTTTGATGAGACGGTGGTGCAAAACTGATTTTCCCCCACTGCAAACTCATGTCTCGTGCAGCTGGAAGTTGACAGCTTCAGATGAGAGGAATTTATCATTATTATTTTAGTGCGAGAGCAGTTCGCTGATTGCAGCTTGACAACTTGAGTTAATTACTTGATGAAGGGTCTGCCACACACTGCCTGGCTCCACATCTGTGGACAACAATCAGCAGAATGAAATCCATTCTTAAAAGGTCTTTGGTCTTTTTAATCCTAAGCTTAAAATCACAAAATCCACATAACAAAATGCACAGATCAGGGGAATTACACCAGAGGTTCCCGTTTCCCCAGCCCTTGCGACAGTCCAGTCTCTGCAGCTCACTGAATCTCATAAACACTCCTCATTTCAAAAGAATCCCCTCTCTCCCTCCTGGAGTCCCAGTGGTTCTCAAGATAACTGCTTGGAACTCAACCTGGCCACGCTCCCTGACGGCTGCTTTCCCATCAGGTAAATAACGACTTGCAAGCTTTCACCTGCTTCTGCCAAACACCAGGTGGGATTTACCAGCCTCGTCAAAGAGATTATGTCAAAACTGCCTGGCCTTACCTGTTAAATCAGTGCATGGAACCCATGTGCTATTTTACATCCAAGTTAGCAAAATATTAAGACTCTTTAGTAAGAAGCCAGATAAAATAATACGCAATGCCATAATCCTAACCCCCTGAGAAGTGGTGACGTGCAAATAGCACGGAAAGCTGGCTGGGAAGGGAGCCACACAGGGCTGGACCTACTGAGTGGTGAGGGAAGGGGAAACACATCTCACACTGGGAATTAGAACAAGATGCTGCCAGTAAACCAGGAGCCTTATACATGTGGCAGCTGTTGCAGAAATTAAGCCAGACTCTACCTGTGATTATATTGTATAGTTTGAAATCTATGCATCCCTAATTCTTCACATAGAAAAATAATAATAATAATAATAATAATAACAACAACAAAAACAAATTAATTTTTAAAAATTAAAAAAAACAGTACTTTTTTTTTTCCCTCTCTTCCTTCCATCACCACACTTCACACTTTTCAGGACAAAGTCTGTTTCCATCTCTTTTTTATTTTTTTGAACTCATCACCTATGAAAATGTACTGCACTTCTGGGTGCTCTCTTAAATCTGAAATGTGGCACATCTGAACTGCGGTCAATCAGAACTTGCTGGAGAGTAATCAAGAGAAGGCAGGCTGTCTCCTTTAGCAGAGGGTAACAAGTTTGAAGACCTGTACCTCTCATCATCAGAAGTGATGAGCAGAGTGTAACAGCAGTCATCTCACCTAGGGCTCCCCAATTCTAGAAAGCACTGCAGGGAAAGGCACACAACTACAGACAAACACGGGAGAAAGTATTTAGTAAGAGGTGTACATAACAGAGAAGGCTGGGTTCAGAAGCCACTACAAGGCTTTACTAGTTTAATTCTGGTGTGTTTTATTCTTTTTTCATCCACATATGGACTCTGATAATAGTGTGTTTAATTTCTCTGACAAACTTTTCAGTTCTGGATTCCTGCTTCTCTACTCTTCAAGTGCCATAGAAGTGGATGCAGATTTTGTTGTATCCCTAGGACTAGTCCCTCTCCATTTGAAAGCAGATCAAAGGAATGGATCTCAACAACTTTGCCATGATTTAAGCTCATTTTCAACTCCAATGAGAGCCGTGATTTATTCTGCCTTCATTGAGTTGTTACAGGAAATCCTAGGGCCTGGAGCACCTCCCATATGAAGAAAGGCTGAGTAACCTGGGTCTGTTCGGCCCGAGGAAAAGAAGGCTGAGGGGGAAATATGATTAAATAGATAAATAGATATTTATAAATATCTAAAGGAAGGGAGGAGGCAAATGGATGAGGCCAGGCTCTTCTCAGTGGTATGCAGCAATGGAACAAGGAGTAACTTGAACATTTTTAGTTTCATACAAACATGCAGATGAACTTCTGTAAGAGTGATGGAGAACTGGAACAGGTTGCTCAGAGAGGTTGTGGAGTCTCCTACAGAGATAATCAAGACCCACCTGGACACCTACTAGTGCAACCTGCTTTAGCAGGGCAGTTAGACTTGATCTCTGTCCCTTCCAACTCCTGCAGATCTGTGACTCTATGAATCAGAACAGCACAAGGGTGTGCTTGTGACATCTCCATGCCTCGAGGATGGAGGTGTTAGTATACAATAGGCAAGCTTATAAAACCAGGTCGAAGAGACTAGAAGGATGCCCATGGTTGACCCCAGCCAGCTGTGAGTAAATCCCTGCGCTATCAGCAGGGCTAGGCAAGATTCTTCTGTGGGACCAGGTTACAGAGGTCCTAATCGCAAATTCTCCACCAAACCCACAGTGCTGATGGCTGCTGCCATGTTTGAACAGGCAAGTCTATTCTTCAGGCAACAGGGCAGAAGAGACGTCGTTCCACGCATTAACTTCCATAGTCTTTGAAAAGGTATCTGAATGCTGTCCAGAAATTAATTACTTGGCATGACAAGCTCTGACAATTAGCGAATAAGACTGCTTGATGGTAGGATTTTAAAAACATATTGTTCAAGGAGGAAACTCTGGAACATGCAGTGCTACTGTCATAACAGGCAAAGCTGTCAGAGAAGTGTACCACCAGGACAGCACTGCAGGCTTCAGGATCACAACTGCAAGGAAAAGATCCCAGAGGATAAAGAACCTAACTATATCTGCTTTCAGCAACCATCCTTCCAGGAAAGCTGGAAAAGAAGAGAATCTGGGCCTTCTTTTGAATTCATTGGGCCCTGTGAAGCAGTAAAGAAAGCCAGTGTCAGCATCAGCTCTTGCTAGGGCTGGAATAGGCCATTTCTATCACACTGTGTCCAGCAGAGATCATGGGCCAGCCTGCAAATCCAGCCCATCCATGCATGGTTGACATCAGGCCCAGTGCCCTTGACACCGGGCGGACCTCAAACTGCACAGCCTCCAAAATGTTCCATGTGCTTACTACAAGGAACCTTAAGGGTTGCTGCTCTTTCCCCTTGCCACCAAGGTTTGCCAAATGTTTTTTTCCTACACAGAAGTGTCTGTGCAGATTTCCCTCTCAGCAGCTGATGGAAAGGGCTGTTTCACTCTCTCAGCCCTCACCTGCTTTTGGAAACAAAACAACACTCCCGCTTCCTCCGCTTTCTGCTTATCTCCCTTCTAGGCAAACAGAAGAGATGAAAACGCACAGATTTCAGGATAGTAAATACCCAGTGAGTGACTTGACAGCAAGTAAATCAGCATTTTGTAGCAATCATGGCAACAGCTTCTGGCATCACAGAAGAAATAAAATTCATTAGACAACAAATAAGCGATAAACCTGTATTTACAAAGCAGACTTTAAATGTAGCCAATTAGTTCACATGTAATGATGATGAAAAGTCTTGCGCTTCTGTTCACAGATCTCTGAGATCGTTGGGTTTTATCAGTGGAGCAGTTTTTATGAAAGAGGATCAGGGAACGTATTAAATAGGGAAGACTGGTTTCAGTGGAAGTCGGGTGCCCGCTTCCCTGCTACGTGTGGGAAAATCTTCTGACTTGACAAACATATTTCAGTCACAAAATCATTGCATTTGCTTTGCAATTTGTCATTTTCATCAGTTGTCATTATCTGTATAAGTTGGCATTTTCTTTCCCTTGACTGGATGATTCTTAGGAGGTTTCAAGAAACTTCTGTAAATATTTCCAGTACATACACGTAGAATCAATGCATACATTAACGATCATGTGTCATTCTTAGGTTGGAGTTCATCAGAGCTGATCTGTGACATTCTTTAGAACCAGGAACCAAACCCCTACCTAGAGGGGTGCACTGAAGCTGTGTTCCCCAGCATCCCCAGCACTAGAACTGCTTTAGTGCCATGTGTTAATGAGCTGTCAAGTTTTAAATGAACCCGTCAGAGGTTCATGCACCTTGGCCACAATTCATGTGGCTAAGCAAGACTCTTGACCTCTGCTGCAAGACAACTGAAAGCACTGGATGCGTTTCATCAATATCAACTAAGAACTCAGCTGATCATCTTAAAATTGGAGGGGCTACATCTCAGCCAAACCAACTTTTGAGGTATTTTCCCCTAAAAGCATGCTGCCTTTCTCCATCCTGGTGCCATGGAAAAGATCTGCAGCAGCATTTCTAAGCTGCACCAAGATTTGCTTGCATTTCTCCCTCCCTTTGGGTCGAGGCTGTGCTTTTCTGAATTGGTAACGTGCCACGGCTCAACTTGTGCAATGCATATGGCTTTGGCATGGGTGAGGTCCCCTTCTTCCAAGCTGTCACCGGACTCACTGGACAGCCAGCTGCCACCGGGGCTCAACATGCACAGAGGAACTGCAAGTGGCACAACACAGCCTGCCCCTTGCTCCTCCACTTCTGAACACCGCTGGCTCCCTTCTCTCTTCAGCCGAGCAGCCTGTCAGTGCCAGAGGTCACTTCACAATGTTATTTGCTACCTGCCAGTCTGTACTCAAGCCAGCATTCCAGAAGCCAGAATTTTAGATTTATTTTTCCCTTCCAGGCAAAGGGGTGGCAGGACCCTGCCGCTGAGCGCACATTTTGTGCAGCCTCCCATTGCTTCTGAGATTACCATACCAGGTTGTTCATCATCACCCTGTAAGCCCTGTTACATAGTGTTTGAAGTGTTTTGGCAAGGTGTATGCTCTGAATGACGACTGCCCAGGACAGAGGCACAGTGTAATTCTGTATGGAAACTTCTGCTCCCCCAAAGCACAGGAGTGGAGAAGAGGAGCACCACAACTCTATGAGCTGCAGACCCAGGCAGCCACAGCCCTGACAAAATTGCAGGTCTCACTGGGATTTGCCAGCTCAGTGAGTGTTTAGTCTCAAATTCAAATGTTCTTTTCTGTTTTCCCTGTCGGGGCCAATCTTGTACCCACTGAATTCAGTGAGAGTCAGTGAAGTCAAACTCTGATGAGCCCAAAGAGGCAAATTTCTGAGAAACCTCATAATTTGCAGTGCAACTTAAAGCCATGTCCCCATAGGTGTGAAATAGCTAAATAGCAGACATCTGCAGCTACTTTACTGACAGCTGCCCTTCTATGCTCCACCTGCATAGTTTGAGAAAAATGATGTGGCTCTTGATGTGCCAAATGAGACCATTAGGTCTGGCCTTTTGCTAATAAAGGAAGGGAAAGATGGGAATCAGTCTATCCTGCAGATGAAACAACAGGAAGGACTACAACACTGTCCCCCTAAAATCAGCTAAGCTAGTAGACTGAAGTCAGAAATCACACTTCTAATTCCATCCTTCTCGAGACCTTCAGCACAGGAAGTCCATTCAGTCCCTGTGCTCCTATGTGGTTTCTCCAGACCTTTCATCTCAGACCATCCCCCACTGCATATTAATACAGAGCTCACAGCTCCTCCAGATTTCCAGGGATCGGTGCAACGCTACTGGAGATGGATGTGCTGCAGTAATAAGAACATAATGATAATGAGAATTCAAAACTGACATCCGAGCACAAGCACAGAGAAATAACATGGACTCATGGATACATAAAGCATTCTAAGACGCTTTTTAATATCAGTGGGCACCAGGAAAGAGCTTTTCTGAACAAGAGGTCAACCTTCATGCTAATTACCATTATAACAACAACTAGTCTTCACTAAAGTGTCTTTTGCTTTTACTGCAGGAGCAATTACACGTGGCTAGTCATTCCAATGTTATTTGCGCTGTGCTCAATCATTGCACTGGCTGGATGAAAACTCACCTCAGCCAGAACAATGTGTATTACAACCTGTGTATTGATTTGATTCCTCTGAGACAGGCCCGCAAATGGAAATGGAAGGCTGCCATATTTCTAGTACTCCCAGCACCATGCTAAAATAGTTCACCGATGCAGTATAAGTGAGAGATGATGACAGTGTGAGAAGGAGAGGTACAGTGTCAATATATAGGGAATATTTTAGCTCTGCTTAAAGAAACTGCACCTCACATCCAAAAACAGTCACTAGCCATTCAGGTAGAAGCAAATAGTTCCACTGTTGTACATTTCCTAAACACACAGCTCTTCCATAGCGGTAACCACTGCATTCCCTTAATGCTGATGCAAAACTACAGCATTGGACCCACTGGTCAAAGGTCAGAGTAAATTCTTTCTTCTTCTGTGCTCCTTTCACAGCAGAACCCACCCCAAGCCCCGCTCTCTCTTCCCTTTCCCAACAGCCTCTCTCAACTTATTCAAGCGTGTATGAGAAGGGAATAAGTTGTTTTCCAGCACAATGACAAGACTCCACAATGGAAGAGCTCGCTTGTTATAGCTGACAGGTATCTAGGCAGAAATGGTGCAGGCAAACACCTCTGAAACAAACCACCCAAATGTTAATAATGGAGTTTAGTGTCTCTGCAAGTTATTTCAGGCAAGTCAATGAATGCTTTTACGTGTGCAGGCACTGCAGTACAAACTAACATTCACTAACAAGCTAGCATTTGCAGAAGGCCAAAGGGAAGCTCTGCCACAGGGATACAACAAAATACAAGGACATGTCAGGTGGATTTAGTTAACAGATGTTACAGCAAGTAAAATACATATGAAATATATATCAACTTCCCTTTTTTTTCCATCCATCTTTGCTACCAACATTTGTGTTACACATCAACTTATTTTTTTGCTCCCAGAAAGATCTTGTTTCATCTACTTTATCAACACATACTTAATAAATCATATTTGACAGCATAAATCATATCTTACTACAAATGAGATTTAAAGGAACCATTCCCTAAATGGAGTTGATAAGCTCAGTAAGGAAGCCACCATTCATGTGAAAATTCAAACCTGTAACACGTCAGCATGCATGGCAGCTAACAAAAGAACCATGAATGGGCCCATTTTATGCATTTCCACACAGCTTAAAGAAAATATTTCCCTAAATCTCATCAATGTCTTTCAGAGGAGATAGAAAAGCTCAAAGCCTGAATAGCCTGACAGTTTGGAGCCACGTATCTTACTGCTAAGTGAGAGATGCGAGGCAGCTGGTTTTACAAGGACACCCTGGATTCTGGCAGCAAGTCTAGCTTGCCAGGAGCACTAATGAAGGTTAATTGCTGACTGTGGAGTAAAACAGAGCATGCTCAGTTCAGAGATCAGAATCACACTGCCACTTCTGATATGTTTTACTATTGACTTTCTGCAAAACACAGCAAAACTTTCCTGTGCTTGTTTAGATTTTATATCGAAATGGATCTGTTTTCAACTCCTTAGGCCCCACTCTATAAAACTGGGGCAGAAACAGCCAAACCATTCTTGAGACTAACTTCTTAACAGTCTGTTGAAATCCTCCTGAAGAAAGATGTTGATGGATTGCAATCACTTGATTCAAAGCCCCAGAACAGAAAGGCATGATTATTAAATGTGCTCATTCTCCAGTGCCTTTGCAGGGTTGCTCCGTGATCTGTGTGCTTTAACAGGAGAGACCTGCTCTGTACTGCACCACACGAGGTACCCTGGGGCAAACAACAGGTGTAATTAACTTCTAAATAAGACCATTCATATCACAGATCAGGCTGTTTCTGCTTCAGATTGCAAGCATTGTAAAAACAGAAAATATACCATTTTGTCACTTTCTTCCTCCTGGTCTTTATCTACCTCACACCCAAATACTCCCCTCTGGTAAAAGTCAAAACTCTCTGGCTCAATACTGCTGCTAACCTGTAGAGTACTCTGAAATATGTATCCTATTGATGATATTCTGGAGATTAATTATATATTAAAAAAAAAAAAAAAAAGAAGAAGAAGTAAAAAAATCAAAACATAGAACATAGAGGCCACCACCAAGCCCTGCAGGACAGCAGCCTCACACAGGAGCTGAACAGGGGCTCCTGTTGATGGGAAGATAAATAAATGAGCAGAATCAATGAGTGGAAAAGCCAAGTTTCCAAATGCCCTCTGCTGGCATCCATTAGCATTACTAAGCATTTCACCCTGTTACAAAATAATTTTTCAGAAAACTGACTGAAGGTTTGTCATTAGAAGACAAGCAAACAAACCTGGTTTTACAGTGTTAATAGCATCCCTTCTTCTAGCTTTGCTCTAACATCCATATTTGTTTTAACCAAACACAACAGAAAACCAAGTGCTGCAGTCTCCCTGTAAACATCATCTGTAGGTTGCCCTTTAACTGGGGAGCTCACCTGGAAAAAGTTTTCAAATCCACTAGCTTCCAGGGATCCTCACCTGCATGATTTTGATCAGCAGCTGCTCTAGAAGCTGCTAGGAGGTTCTGCTCATCCTCCCATTTAATAGCAGAGCCACGGGAAGCCATCTGTCATCCCACTGTGGGATGCAGCATTCCATGGGTTGTTTGGTGGATTTCCAATCACAGTGGAACCATGAACTTATTTCCAACATCCCTCCTTACCCATTGATGTGGAATTGGAAAAAGTTATCAGCAACTTATAGAGTAAGAAAGCCAGATTACAGGTCCTTGATATTCTGGCTGTGAATTACTCCTCCTTGCTTTTCAGTTACATGAGGACATTGTGTCTGATGGTATTTTCAAGTTTCACTCCCCCCTTTTAACAACTAAGCTGCAGTATCAGAGAAGATCAACAATTAATAATACAGATTGGGAATATGTATCAGAGTGATCTCTCAACTGTTTGAAAGAGATGATTACATCTGCATATTTTCTCTGAAGCAACAGGGGATAAAAGTACTTCAGACATGTTCGTTAACAAGGAAAAAAGAACACACCTTCCTCCCTATCACACTGACCACAGGAGGGACCAACATAATGAAACAGCCCTACCTGAACACTGAATCCTGTGACCTGAAGAACACAAACGTGGTAGTAGTCTGGTTTAGGGCAAGGAATAAGTAGCTGCACTTTGCAGTACAAAGCCCTCATGCTGACCCTCCACTGAAACACCACAGGACTTGAGGACAACGCCTTGCTTGAGATACACCTCTTTGAGACTAGAATAAATGTTAATCAGGCTTTGCACACTAACTTCACAGAATCATAGGATCACCAAGGTTGGAAAAGACCTCTATGATCATCCAGCCCAACTGTCCACCTACCACCAATACTTTCCCACTAACCCATGTCCTTTAATACCACAGCTACGTGCTTCTTGAACACTTCCAGGGACAATGACCCAACCACCTCCTGGGCAGCCTGTTCCAATACCTCACCACTCTTTTTGATATTAAATTTTTCCTGATAATACAAACCCAATCTCCACTGGCACAACTTGTGGCCATTCCCTGTAGTCCTTCGTTAGGTAGGCAAGAGAAGAGGCCAACCCCCACCTCAGCACAACCTCCTTTCAGGTTGCTGTAGAGAGCAATAAGGTCTCCCCTGAGCCTCCGCTTCTCCAGACTGAACTATCACAGCTCTCTTAGCCACTCTCCACCAGAGTTGTGCTTCAGACCCCTCACAGCTTCACCTCTGGACACGCTCTGTGCCTTTAACGGCCGTCTTGTAGCATGGGGCTCAATGCTGAACACAGTACTTGAGATGCTGAACACAGTACTTGAGACGCAGCCCCACCACAGCTGAGTACAGGGAGAGGATCACCTCCCCGCTCCTGCTGGCTGCGCTATTGCTGACACCAGTCAGGATGCTGCTGGCCTTCATGGCCACCTGGGCACACTGCTGGCTCACGTTCACCTTACTCCCTGTGCTATTTCCAGGCAAACTAATGCTGAGCTGCAGCAGACTACCCTGTAGCAAGCTCTGCTAAATGCATCTCCACCAGCTCCTGCTCGGGGAAATGAGGCCCCTCTCTTAGCACTCTACCCTTGGAGTTTAATATAACTTGTGACGCATATGAAATCTTTGATGAACCTATAAAAAGACCTTAACAATCAGAAATTCAAAGTTGTTAAGTTAGAAATGATTATCCAAAATACATATTCAGTAGAACAGCTTTCTTGTGGTACTCCAACTGCAGAACCAAACAAGGCTCATAATAACCTTACCTACAGAGGTAAGTGATTGAATAAAGCAACTCAGGGCTGTCTGTTACAGACACAACCCTAAGTGGGACAGCACTAAAATGCCTTCATTTCTTTATAGTCATCTCTAGGCTGGCAAATCTAATTTCCATAGCTTTCCACAGCTGCAGCTCTGATAAATTTCACTGGGGTTTTCGTGCACACAGGAATCAGCTTGGGTTAGTCCTGGAGAGAGGTTTCCAACAGCGGCTCTCCAGATGACAGATCACCTCAGCCTGCCTCTGCTTCAGAACTGGGAACTAACTGTAATCTTGCAGAATAACATTTCTCTTCTTGTAGCTGACCATTGAGGTAAGGAATGCTGTTTTTATTTTGTTTTAAAAAAGAAAAGCTTGGGCCAACCACAAAAAGTTGTTTCAGCTTACCTTTTTGATGTTGCTATGCTTTGGCATCTAATTTTAATTTTGTTATTCCCTATCATATTTTCATGTAAGTGCTTTTTGGATGGGGCAGGACAATAATTCTGTTTGGTCTGGACTCCTGCAGGATACCTTTCCTTTCAGAGGGGAAAACAACTTGACCTTTCCATTTTGGTCAAATAGGACATACCTTGAGCATCTGTGGCATTAGAACGCTAGAAAGATATTTGGATTTTGAGCAGAAAAACATGGAGAAGAGGATATAGAAGGAGAGGAAGAATAAGAACAACAGTATGCCTTCATTTTTATATTTACAACCCACATTCCATTCAGTGGATAAGAAGCAAGATAACAATACCTATAAGCCTGAAAAATACTCTTTACCACCCTGCGATAAAACCACTGTGTTGGCAGGCCTTCACCACAGCACAGTAGCACCCTGGGGTTTCCAAACTTTATGTCAACAGCAGCACAGAAGAATGCCTAGAAAAGGCTGAACTAAGAATGGAGCACCAAGAAGTCGTTTTAAGAGATGAGTTCAGTCCAAATCATTCAGAAAATGCTTCCTTAAAGCCTTCTCATCATCCAAAAGCTGGTTTAAAAGCAGTACTAGAGCATTCTTTTGTTGAGGTTTTTCAAGGAATTTCAAAGGAAATAGTCTCAATTTGCAAGAAAGAGTATTTTACTCCCCAAATCCCATAAATTCACTGTGGGAGTCCCAAAACTCCAGCTGGGTTCTTTCCTTCTTTTGAACAAAGAAATTTCAAGAAACTTGCAAAGAAATGACAGATTAGAACTTCAGAAACAAACACAGAAAGAAAGAAACCACACATTATACCAAAATGCACTACATTCCCCTAGTTCCTTTCATTCTGCAGATATAAAAAGGGAAAATAAACAATAAGACTGGACAGTAAAATTCAGTACTGTATCTGCAGGGCATTTTAACGTGTTATGAAAAACAAGCCCCCTGAGGTTGCTTCACATTGGACTCCAAATGAGAAGCATCACTAAAGTATTTCCTGATACTGAGCTTTGCAGAATGATTAATAGTGCCTGGAAGATAGACTAAAATAAATGGATAACAAATATTTACAAATATTTACCAAGCTTGGGGTTAAAAATGAAGATACAAAGCAAATTTCAGGGGGGAAAAAAGGTACAAACAAGATGTTTATCACACTGGTGTAAGACCATGGAGGGGGGGGGGGGGGGGAACAGTTAGAATAAGAAGCTGACACTTGATAAATGAGAGGCTGAGAATTAAGCCTGCCCAGTGGTAAGGGATTGTAGCACTGCCTTCAGCCACATAAGGGCAAAGCACAGAGAAGATGGAGCCAGATCCATCTCACAGCTGCACAGTAGCAGGAGAGGCAAGGACCACAACTTTCCAATAAGGGAAGTTCTCACTAGGTGTTAGGAAGGGGGAAATCACTACAGTCAAACATTAGGACAGGGACCAGAGATAAGGGGAAGCTCCTCCTCTGAGGATGAAGGAAGTATTTAAGACTTAGAGAGTCCCTAAGTGAGCAATCCAACATAATTTCAAAGCTGGCCTTGCCTGAAGCAATGTTTTTGACCTATCAGCCACTTCTGACCCAAATTCTTTTCTGATCCCACGATCTATGGAAAAGTTAGGGCTGTGTAAGACAGCAATATGAGCTGAATCAGGCTGTATACTGGGAGCAAAGCAGGAGCTGAAGCACTACAAGCACCAGTGTTTTGGAAGAAGAGTGTGAAAAAAAAAAACAAAAAACAGGCTGTCTGAGAGATGAAGGATGGACCTACTGTAGGTTGGACTGCATTTCAAGTACTAAATGAGGAATTTATTATTACTGAGAGTTAAGTCACCTAACAGGCAGCATGAGAAACTTCAGAAGAAATAAACACTGGGGGAAAATGTATACAGACACTTTACAAAAACTCACAAAAACATGGTTACAAATTGTACGTCGCTTGTCACGGAAGGGACTTAGAGAGTTTAAATACGGCCACACAAGCACAGGCTATTTACACAGTCATGTTTAAGAACGAAGATATATGGTGGAAAACCTTCACATCCAGATTGTAGAATGAGGGACCAGGCCCAAAGGAGTATCAATCACTATAAATGGATGCACTTTAGTTGACCTGAGATGTATATAAAGTACAAACTGACAAAGTTAGAAGTATTGTGTGCTGATAGCTCTGCAAAAGTACGACCTATAAATTGCAGAAAAGTAACACCACCATAGATCAGACAGAGTTGTAGAGCTTAAAAACGTAAAAATATCACAGGATTTTTCAGCCATTCCTACTCACAAAGCACCTGTAGAACACCAGACACAGTGACCATAAGAACTGAAAGAGAGAGAATGCTTCATCACAAGCTCAGTTCTTCCATTTGGAAGAGAATGAGAGATTCAAAAGGCTAACAGATGTAAGTAGCCAGGGCCTAAAATCATGATGACAGCTGTTTACAGAGCACTGAGACCTTCTGGGGAAAGAGCACAACAGAACAGTACAAATTGGTATCTAGTATGACCTCAAGCCCTTGTAAAAGCACCAGAGAGAGGCAGTTCTAAAATACTTCAGAAGGCATTTAAAATCCCTGATGCTCACCTTTCTGGTAGCAATTATGCTTCTTTTTCTCTCACTCCTAACCTGCAGTGAAGAATGTAAAAAAACCTGTGTGTCAGGATCCTATGAACGCCCCTCACTGGGAGCTTTTAGGAAAGGTCATTATTGTTATGGACATAGAATCATAGAATCACGAAGTTGGAAACAACCTATAAGATCATCTAGTCCAACCATCTTCACATTACCACTGCTACCACAAGCACTAAATCATCTGACATATAAAAACACATCTGACATATAAAAACACTGAAGCACAAATAAGGAAAGACCACTCAGATGAGCAGCAAAAAAAGGCAGGAATAGAGACAGAGCCCTGTATCTCAGCAGTTTCTTCTTTGTTTGATCAACGTACATTTTACTGCTCATCACTTTGCTGCTAGTCTGGATCAAGCAGGAACACAGAGTGAAGACATCAACAACAGCATACCTTTTCCACTTGCTGCAGCTGCACTTATATTTCACCCAGTGCATACTGATGATACGTCCCATATGACCGGGCTCTTTCCTCTGCTGCTGGAGTGACACTGAAAATTTCCATACTAGCTAACTAACAGATTATCTTTTAGTATTTGTCCTCTAATGCAATAACTACTTCCTTCCACAGAACGCTCAACTCTCATTTATCCATAGGCCAGACTTGAATATCCCTATTGATTTGGCTTAGACTCCCATCAACAGAAGGAGAAAGGGAATTTATGGGGCTAGGATGCTGGGGACTTGCAGAAATTACTAGCAGGAAATGCTTTGATGACAGCAGGGAATAACAGAAAATACCCTGTGCAAACACTGTCACTGTAATAAGCAAGAGGCAATTCTACATACTGGTGAGCTCATCTTTTAATTGCTTTGAAAGCTAATGCTTGCCCTCACAGAAGTGACTGCAATAAAGATCGTCTCACTACAGAATATGCATCCACTGCATGATCACTGATTAAACAATGTAAATTAAGGGAAATTATGACTTCTAGAAATAGATGTTGAGCTCCATATTAGTTAAGAGTTCAGGGAAGTCAAGCCCAACAAGTTCAAAGGGAACGAATGCAGTGCTATTTCCAACATTCACCATTAAGGCACAAATTTGCCAGGCAAGGGAAATACACTGTGCACCTGCTGCCTGTGATAAGAGTTTGCTGGTGTTAATACTTCATGCACAGCTGCTTCCATCTAAGAAGCCAAGAGGAAGCCCAAGATCTCACAAAAGCACATTCCAAAGTATAATGCCACCGGCGACATGTTAGAGCCACAACTGACCTCAGCACCCATGTAACACAAGAGGTATGTCCAGCTCCAGTCTCAAAAACAAGGCAGACTTTCCTGACAGGGGTGGCACGAGGCAGGGTTTGCCAGCATCTCCCCACACCCGTGCACCCATGAGGGCTATACCTTTCTGGGCCAAGTTCATATTCTCCTATCCCTTGGGAGGGACAGATCAGGTGTTTTCAATGTATCAAAACCAGATTGCTTCCTCTTAAGTAGCTTGCATCTGCTCTTTAAAGTGGCTACTTTTGAATCTACTACTACTGAAGGCACCCAACCACTAGCCGAGACTTGGATATCATGCAGCACACAACGCCAACTGCACACCAAGGCAGTTCCCCACCCCACCTGCACCACGAGGGACCACAGCTAGCAGGAGACAACTGAGCCTGCCACCTCCCTCATCTCTGCAGGACAATTCATGCAGGGTCCTACCATCATCTGCATTTATGATCCCCATTAGAACCAGCAGCTCCTACTCAATGATGCATCTGATAAATCATCCCCAGCTCGATCTATCGTAATCCCTGTTGGTGAACTGAGCTGCATCTGGTGTGATACAGCCACTGGCATACCTGCTAAGTCTGCCTCCCAGAAGCAGGAGGAATATCAGGACATTTCATGAAGTGAACGCCTGACTCACTACAATCACCATCCAGAAGCCACTCAATTCATTTCGTATCCCCAAAGAAACATCAAATCCAACAACTGATTTGCAACGGCCTCAAAGCAGCTGAAGTAACAGACTCTGTATTTCATTATAAGCTGCTTAAGCCCATGCATTCCCATCTGCAGCCACACCGCCTTTCACTGGAGCTGCACAAATACATTAAGGTCATTGTCAAAACAATAGGATGTTGTCATCCTGGATCAGCTGAATGGAGACAGCAAGTAAGCAGTATCTGCATGGGAGAGCAGACAACAAGGGACTTCAGAGAAAGCTGACTTCATTTTTTGACAAAGATGAAAACGCCCAATTTTTCTAAGCAAACTCCAATGGTCTGGGATGTTTTTAGTGACCAAACAACAGCATTTAAATTGCCTTGGTGCCTGCTGCAGTGGGGCAGAACAGCATGCTACAGATGCCAGCACAGCTATTAGCAGTTGCTCGCATACAAAAGCATACCAAATAGATCCAGTACTTTGAAGAAGGAATCCAGGTGGTTTTCTGTATTTGTTTTTGCACCAAAATAGAGAATTATTGGCCAAATCAGATTATGATAACAAGGACAATTTCAGCTGCATAGGACTCTGCTCTGTCCTGGGGTTACTGCCTTCTATGTGACATTTTTGAGTAAAAGATCCCAGACTTGTGCATGTGAGAGTTCTGCTGCAACAGACACATGGAAACCACAATTATTCAGCAACAAATGGTTACAGAAAAACACAGCAGTGACAACAAAAATCCACCACCAGGCTGCCAAAGCAGTAAGAAGCACAGAAGCAAGATCTGCTTTGATACAACCACACTCAATTAGCAATTTCATCCCCTCTATATGCCTGGTATGTGCATATAAATAAGCATCTGTGAACACGATGCCTTCCTGGAGCTCAGTGTCAGCAGGACTTTGGAGCACACAGATCTCCACCCAGGTTCAGGCGTTGGAAAGATGCAGCCAGCAGCTGGGATGCTCTAAAGCCCTGTCCTTGGGGAGCCTGCTGCTGTCTGTCACACCGCAGGAGCCACAAGAACCGCTTTGCATTCCTCTTCGTCCAGTGACCTTCCCAACACCAAACCAGCTCACTGGTATCTTTAGTCCAAACGCTGGAGAAAATTGTTTCCAGAAACTCATTTAAGGCAGCCAATGAACAAAAGCACCTGTTTTCTTCTGCACTTAACTGCTTGGTGAAGTGCACAGGCATCTTGGTTCTCTGCTATAATGAAACCTTAATACATGTGTGAGTCACAGTAATACCCTTCCTTGCACAGTGACATGACAGGAACCTACGCTGAAGGCTATTTAGCCAAGACCCTGTGAACACAAGGTGTTATTCACAACGTGGATCACATCCCATCCCATTACCCCCTGGGAGCTGGAGTCATACATAGCCAAAGCCATTAGCAATAGCTAGGAAGGTGGGAAGAATGAGAACACAGATCAAAATAGGAAGGGTATATCCTGTCTTCCAGCAGAGAAACTGCCCGAATTCAGAAAGCGATATCCCTTTGAAGAAGTGATGGATGCATTCCCTTTTGGCAAACTCCAGGGTTGGACTGCAGGGAGACCTGAAGCATCCACAAAACTCCACAAACCCCAGGGAAGGGGAGCACATGAACAGTCTCCTGGTCTGTTTGCAAAGCCAGGGGCTGCTCCTGGGGGATAGAGGATAAAAGCACTGCTGCAGAGAAACCTGCTGGAGAGAGACAATAGGCAGCAGCTTAATTTGGAGAGAAAGAACACGAGAGCACGTACAGATCTGAAAGGGACACAGAGGGAGGTTCTGCTGGAAGATTAGTTTCCTCTGAAAGAGGAACAAAAAGGAACAAAAGAACCACTGGACCAAAGAACTACACTGTCTTAGTTTCAGCTGGGATGGAATTGTTTTCTTCAGGATCCCTGGTATGATGGTATGTTTTGGTTTCAGGAGAAAAACGTTGGATAACACACTGATGCTTATACTTGCTGCTAAGCAGTGTTGTACAGAGCTGAGACCATTCTCAGAGAAGGGCCCAAGGAGATGGGAGGGAACAGAACCAAAATAGCTGACTTAAACAGGCCAAAAGTACTGTATGGAATAACGTGGAAGGAGTTTTGAAGGGGGTGGGAGTTCATCTCTCTTCTGCTTGCTGGGGAGCTAGTTGGGCATTGATCAGGGGCTGGTGAGCAATTGCTTATGCATCATTTGTTACATGCATTCATATATAAACATACAGTCACAACCAGTATCCTTTTTTCTTTTCTCTTCGTAAACAGTTCTATCTCAATCCATAAGTACTACTTTGTTGTTCCTCTCCCTCCCACTTGCCCCCAGTTCTTTTCCCCATTGCCCTGGGAAGGGCTTGGGGAGGGGGGGGGTGGAGGGAAGGGGGGAACAGTTGTGTGGTGCTCAGCCACCTGCTGGATTAAACCACAACACACACCTACAAACCTGGTATCAAACCAGCTTAGCACATGGCTCTTAATTCTGTCCAAGTATTTTCTATTTCATGACACTCTGAATTGCTGCTCACTGAACCAGGGTTATCTCCTCCACGCATTACCAGCCTGGTAATCAGAAGGGAACCTGGCAAACAGGGTAAGAATAAGGACAAAGTAATCTTCCCTCCAAGGTCTGCTGCCAAGCGACAGAGCTGCCTGCCTGCCAGCAGCAAGCATTTCACCAGGATGTCGGTACAAGAGCTTCTCTTCCCTGCAGGTAAGCATGTGTCATCTTGGGGACAGCCCATCTGCTGACTTCACTACACTATGGACACAAAATGAGATGCAGGAGGGGAACAGCAGGAGTTAAGAAAGGAGCCTTTTGGCTCACCCCTGCTATCAGTGCTCAGCAATGCACTCCCAGCGCTCACAGCTCCAGGACACAGGATGCCAGGTGGTCTCATGAGATGTTCTCCCCACCCCACCACTCCAAACATCTTCCTGGCTTTGTCAATAAGTTTGGTGCTGAGGCCCTGAGGAAAACAGAGCTGCCCGATTCTGCTGAGATTTTCCATTTCATAGAAAGAGGGCACATCAAAGCACAACCAGTTACAGGACTGCCACCCAGGACCCCTGAAGAGCTGGCAGTGCTGTGCCTTGGCTGTTAAGCTCCAGGATTTCTTCCAACAGTGCCACAAGATCCTGTCACTCTCCACCACCTCACAGAAGTGGTTTGCATAAATACAGCTGTGTGGTCTTTCAGCAGTGTTTTCCTTTGGCTTTGCAGCTTCAGTCCCAGTAAAAAGAAGAAAGTGCAATGGGGGGAAAAAAAACAGAAAGTTGCAAGCATACAAGAAACTTTGAGGAAAATCTTACAAACTCATTGATATCGGCCTAGTGGGCTTTAGGATTTTCCATGCTGACGTTAGAATGACTTATAGGGCTTAGAGTCCTCACATCTGTCCCACCATAAGTTAGGGCCCAAATCATTCCTCAGTACTTCAGAAACATGCTGTTTCCCAGATAGCTGCCCACTGAGTACCAGCTGCATTTCATTCCAGCCCGAGTTCTCTCTTCAAGGACATTGGGGTAAAGAGCAGGACTTCTCCCAGCATTTACAGTATTTTTCATTTCTTTCTCACTCCTTTCTTCCAGAATCTCTAGCTTCTCCAGATTGTGGAGAAAAGGGAATCATAGAAGTGTTACTCCAAATCCAGCAGCCAAGCAGAGCATTCTGTTCTGGTTTCTCAAATATTTAACCCTCTCCAGCTAGCTGCATTACAACTTATCACCACTGGTGTTCCCCATGCACAAACAGTTCAGCTTGGAAAGCAAATGTTATCCTGGGCTCCATCAGAAGAGGGGTGGCCAGCGGGAACAGGGAAGTGATTGTCCCCCTCTACTCTGCTCTTGTGAGGCCCCATCTGGAATATTGTGTCCAGGTCTGGAGCCCCCAGTACAAGAAAGACAGGGAGCTGTAGGAGATGGTCCAGAGGAAAGCCATGAAGATGATCAGGGGACTGGAGCACCTCCCCTATGATGACAGGCTGAGGGAGCTGGGCTTGTTCAGTCTGCAATAAAGAAGGCTGTGGGGTGACCTCATTGCAGCCTTTCAGTACCTAAAGTGAGCCTACAAACAGGAGGGGAATCAACTCTCTGAACACATAGATAACTGCAGGACAAGGGGAAATGGTTTTAAGTTGAGGGAGGGAAGATTTAAGTTGGATGTCAGGGGGAAGTTCTTTACTGTGAGAGTGGTGAGGTGCTGGAACAGGCTGCCCAGAGAGGTGGTGGATGCCCCATCCCTGGAGGTGTTTAAGGCCAGACTGGATGGGGCCTTGAGCAACCTGGTCTAGTATTGAATATGGAGGTTGGTGGCCCTGCATGTGGCAGGGGGGTTGGAGATTCGTGATCCTTGAGGTCCCTTCCAACCCTGGCCATTCTGTGATTGTGTGAAACAAACTGCTACATCCTCCTTTTTGTCAACTCTTAAAAAGCATCCTTCGTAGCCACCCAAAACACGTACTGTAAGTTGAGAACTGTGAAAAAGATTAGTTTTTAGCACGCTGATGACACTGAATTTAAATCATAGTTTTCAGTGGTTGCAGAACGTTTTAACGCTTTCTCCCTTACCCTTGTTCCCACTTCTGCCTTCCCATTTCCCCTTGTCTCAGTTCACTGGGGGTCTTTTGGACTCTTCAGTGAACATTCAGCTTAGAAAGAGGAATCAAATCAAGCTTTAATCAAGCATTCAAATCACTGCAGGTAGATCCATTTGACAACCTCAATAACCAAGCACTCCTGTGACAAAAACCACCGACGCATGAAACTCACATATGCTGTGCAGAAGCTGAAGTACCAATGCAACACAATCATCAGGGACTTTCCACAGCAGACTACTAACCACACAGCACAAACAAACTTCATGTTAATAACTCTAATGCACTGCCATATATGCAAAACTGAGGAGGAGGAGGGCAGTAGTACAGAAAAATTCCCAGGTGCCCACAACCAGTGCTTCTTTTCCATAAACATAAGCAAATCTCACTCAACTGATTCCTGGAATCACGATCATCCTCTTGAGCTCCATTAGCAGCTCTTCTTGGCATTGCTGCCCTGCACTCAAACTGTTCTCTTCTGCCATCGCTGTTATCCAGATCTTTTACTCACCACAGTAAAATTCACTTTTTAGAGCTCTAATGTTTTCTGCTGAGAGTGAAGAAGCAAAGCTGTTCTCACTTGATAAAGACCTGAAAACAGGTGCCATGTGGAAACAGCCACAAAACCATATTTTCAGTTTAATGCAAAACTCCGTGCTCACAAATAACTATCACTACTAGAACAACAATAAGGATACAAAATTATTCTGTCTATACCAAACCTCAACTTAGTATCTCCTCACCACTTTTAGATGAGGTGGTATACATTTGAAAGCCAGAGGTGCAAGACCTCAGGAATCAGAAGAGCAAGGGGCTGAAAGAAGGGTCTGTATTGCTAAAGAAGGTGGCACTAAGATTGCAGCAGTGTCACATCCACCATCCTATTGCCCTCCTTGGCCAAGCAGGAAAACAGCAACCACTGGGCCTAAGCTGCACTTAGTTCAGCTGTGCTGCAACAGACTATCCTCCAGCTGCTCCTGAATTCTAAAAGGCATAAAGGATCTACCTGAAAACTTGTCACGTCAGGAAGAAACTTGACATCTGGCATCCTTTGTCCTCTGTCACATGCATGAGACCCTGGCCAGACCACCTCAACATACAGCCACTTTCTGGTGCTTATGGACATGTTGGTATAGCACATGGATGAATGAAAGTATGATAAAATTACCAGCAGGTAAAATCTACCTAAGGATTTTGTGAATAAATGCTATTTTCCCCCTTCTATAGGGTTTTTCACTGAATTTTGTGATACTGATTTCCCTACACACATTTAGTTCTGTGATGTTCATCCCTTAATAGCAAATGAACCCACTTAGTTTCCTGTGTAAGTCAAAGCTCTTCTGCTTGTCTGCTCCATATTCGAAGCACTCATTTCTGAAATTTGCTTCAGCCACAGTTTCCCTGCAGTTTATCCTAAGCCTAAGTGGGAAACTTCATTAGAATCTTGACATCTTCTGTCAATTCCCTCCTCTTACACTCAGGTGATAAGGACAGAACAATGATTCCAAGGAGGTTATCAGGATATACTATGGCATAACTAACAAACTGTATTAGTGCTCACTGTATTACTCCCATGGTTGAAACTTTAGTAAACATTGATTTTCTTCACACAGGTGAAAAGGAAAATGCTTCCAAACCTCCTGGTAGTTATAAGCATTTCAGGGACATTTTCCATTTTATTAGAAGATTCTAGAGCTGACATGCCTTCTCATCTTCATTCAAGATCAAACAGAAGTTACAGTTGGATGGTTGACGAGCCATTTGTATATTGCCACATACAAAAAAGCACTGAAGACCCAAACATTCCAGTCTGAGTCTGTTGAAGTAGATAGCTGTATAATTTGTACACATTAAAAAAAAAAAAATCTATGTTAAGAAGAAAACCAGACATTAAAATTCCTATCTGTGATAGTCTGTCTGCAATATACAAGGCATCTCTGCAGCCCAGAATCCACTAACAAACATCAAGCAGAGGAACTGTACCCAGTTTGTGATGGAATGATACATTCCCTCCTCCCACTTTCCTTTTCTTGACAAGATTAGTTTCTCTGGGAAGAAGGGAAAAGAGAAGCGTGTGGCAGCGATGCATACAGTCCTGGCTCTGTGATAAGCAGAGGCTGCAAACCCACCATTCTGTATCCTGCCAAACATCTGTGAAGTAGATTACAGGACTTTGCTGTTGGTTGAGTTGTTTATTTAAATTCTACCAGAAAACTGCTTTTCAATCTCAAAACTGTACTTTGTTTTCTGCATTTCAAATAGTTTATGCTATTTGATTTGGCAATATAACTCCATTTGGAAGGAAATGAAAGCTCCTTAAGCTCTGTCACTACTCACATGTAACATAGGAAAAAAATGAAACATTTAAAATCTTCAGAAGAATTTGTAACATACAAATAATCTAAAATATTCCTACTCATTATAGCTGGTAACATTAAGCAAGGACTAAAACACTGCTGGGAACAATGTAAGACATGAAAAGATGAACTTCTCTAAAGGTCACATGCTATCAGTGGATGGATAAAATCCATCCTACCTTGTGGATGAGCTCATGACCAAGAAAGCTGTAAGCTTGCCTTGATCAGAAACCTCTAACATTTGATACTCCAAAAAGACAATAAGACATCGATTCTTTCTGAGTTCAGTCTAGTTATCAATAGGGTTAGGGAAAGACAAACACAGACAAATGCTACTCAACATGTTTGAAGCTCCGAGCAGCTCTTATAAATAACGCTCCTCTTTCAGGAAACATTTGTTAGTGATTTATTGCTCCTCTGTCAAACAACGGAGCTTCTGTCACTGGTGTCCTTTATTGAAAATACCAATCAGAGATTGACTCCTGGGTCCAAAATTCCACCTACCATCCACCTCGGGAAACAGAATTTGCTTTTTAAAAAAAATAAATCAACAGAAGCTATTATCACTTATGTAAGCATCGAACCACCTCAAACTACTTAAAAGCACAAACAAAGGAAGAAATAAGAGTTTATTCCACAGGGGATGCCACGCTTCAAGCAAAGACAGAAGTTGGCTTTGAAAGTGAAAATCCCACTTTTCTTAAACACTGAATCAAAGTTTTGTGCTGATGGTCCTTTCACTTTAGGGCATGTAAAAATCAATAAAACAATTTCTGTAGACATTACCCGAACTTTCCAGTTTCAAATGGGACCAGGAAAGGCTACACAAGGGACAATGAAAAGAATAGTGAGCTGGCATCACAGTCAAATTTTTTTTCAAAAGGTTTGGTTAAGAACAGCAATTAAGATGTCTTGTAGGATTTAAATCTTAGTGCCCTGAGACCAAACTGATTCCTAATTCAGCTATAGTCTATCACAGAGAGTATGGTAGAATCGCAAAGTGATGATGTTCACCTATATTCTATGAAAGTTCATTTAACTGATGTGTAGTTTACTAATATGATCATTACTAATACAATCACTGCAGGCCCTAAGCTTTTATTAGGGCACTAAATGCCTGCCTATGCTCTGGATCCTGAGATCTTTTATTTATTTATTTATTTTACCACAAAAAGCGAGCTCACCCATTTCTTGGGCACTGTTGTCCCGTGGTCCTGCTGAAGTTGGACCCTGCTTGGCATTCTCCAAACTGCCCAGCATTGTTGTTCTGCTATTAAGTACCTTTAGCTCACCTTCAGCATCTCCAGTTGTTTCATCACTGCTGTTATCTGAACATGTAAGTGTTGATGTAAGGAATTGGCAGCTTGACTGTCCTTCCTGTGTCGCAGATTCTTCCTACGTGTGGCTGCCTGTGAGAGGGAGGAATCAGCCCTCCAGCTCCTAACCTTGTTTCACCCTGCCTTATGGTTTCTCCTAGTTTGGAGCACTGCATACTGCTAACCAAAAGGGCTGCCCACATGTGGGCACACCTCCATTCATACTCACAGATTCATTTCTGTTCCTGTTCTGATCATGAAATTATCAATCGCTAGTAATTTCTTGATGTGAATTCTGTCTGCTCTGCACAATTTCCTTCCTGTAGCCTTACTAATGTTAGCACTTTCAGCCACAGAACAGCCTTTATTAGCTCTTCAGGTTCTCAGCACTATACAACCTATACGCTCCTGAAGTTTGGTCACTGTATCTCCAGGCTCCCTCCTCCCAAGCCTGGCTACTTTTGATGCAACCACACACACATCAAGCTATGATTTCTACTGGTCAAAAAGCCAGTCTCATCAGCAAGGGGCAAAATGTCAGACAGACACAGGAAAGCTTTGGTTTTTACCATTTGCTATCAGCAGCTATGGATAGCAAAGCCTGCCCCCACCCTTAGTGGGGCAGACACTACAGTTGCTGAGTACAATCTGTGAACCAGCATGCACTGCTTTGTAAGTTGCCTGCCATGGGATGAATGACAGCATGACTAAGTGGGCAGCATTTCAACTGGAAAATTCCCTGCTCATTTCTCATCCCCATCCTTTCTGTAAATGCATGCTAACACAGGTAACCAGATGGTCCCCTTCGTGTTGAACTTGTGCTCCCATCTCCTGCTGAGACAAGGTGTCCCACACTCACTCCCTCCTCACAAGCCAGGGAGAGAACAGGTTCCTGGCTTTTGCATTTAGTCTTCGACACAGATGAGCAGGGAAGTCCACAAGGGCAGCTTGTTTGCCAGCAAAGCCTCCTCCCTCTTGCACAGAGGGCACAGCTTTTCACACCACTTCCCACAGCAAAAGAAAAGAAAGGCTTTAGCAGATCTCAGCTATCGGTAACTTTGATGAATTGTCTGGCAGTGGCACCTGCTGCTAAGGATACAGATGTACAAGAGGAATTAAAAGGCATTTTTCCATAAATCAAGTGCAGGTACGCCACTGTATCAATATGTATTTTTTCCTTTCATCTGCTCAATGAATTTTGCTTTGGAGAAAGAATCAATAAAAAGGCTTGGGGACACAAATAACCCCAAATTAACTTTGCAGACATACTAGTATTGGGACAGACAATATAAGCAAAAGTATCCTCATGTATCACTCAGAGAAGTAGTTTTTCATTCCGAGAAGAAACTTGCTACATTCAAAGCGTCATTAAATAAAGCTCAAGGAAAAAAAAGAAAAAAAAAAAGCAAACAAAAAGCCACTGATACGTATTTCACAGGAATAACTGAATAGTATTACAACTGATCTGCGCTCTGTGGCTACCAACCCCTTAAAATGGAAACACATAAGCATGCGTAGATCAGTTGAGTCTCAGGAAAGCAAACTATTCTTAAGGGAAATTCTATTACAACAAAACAGATCAGAAATTCAGAAGGAATTCATGCACATCAACCTGCAGAAGTATCTTCCATTCTGGTTGAGACTTCAGAAATAACTACAACGGAATTGCCTCTAGAATATTCATTATAAGCTACAACCATTGTATACAGCAAACCCTGAGGGCACATTTGTCATTTCCTCAAGAACTATCAAGGGAGTTAAAAGCACTGAATAAAGATGCTTTATTTGTTTATTTATAGCGACTTTCAGGGTGAATTTTCTTTAAGGTGGGCACATGAGAGCAACGGCTCTTCATTCAGCTCCTCATCTGATTGCTTTGGCTGTTCAGAATGCACAAAGCAACCGCACAAAGCTACTGTCAAAACAAAGCTGGGGATTTTCTGGTATCAGGCACATCCAGTAAGACTGCATCATTCTGGCTTAGATAGAGCAAAAAGGCTCTACTGGCTGCTAAGGGCAGACAGAGGTGGGGAGGCAGGTTGGCTGTAGGAGAGGACGTGAGGGCCAGGTGAGCTGAGCCAACTCCATGGTGAAATCCCATTACAGGTACTAATTCAGACAGTAGAACTTAAACTGATCTGCAGGCTGCCCTAAGTTCAAGGGATAAAATTCCTCTTGTGCAACTGTTGTGGCTGCAGTCATACCATCTGAACTCAAACAGGGCCCTCGCTCTCCAACATCTCTGTAGGATGCCCAGTAGCGTTTGACTTACATAAGGGACATCCATCTACATTAAACAGGATTTAAAATGTATTTCTAAAATACGAGATAAATTAAATGAGAGGCTTCTGAGCTATGCAGTGCTGGCTAATGGCCAGCAGGGAGCAAGGGATTTTTTGTGTCAATGCTCTGGCCCAGTCTCATATTCTTCTGTCATGCCTATGAGGTACATCCCCTTTTGAAACTGCTTTTAATGCTTTCAACCACCTTTTAATTCAGAGTACTTATAAATGAACTCGAATCATCTGCAGTGAAATCTGTTAAAGGAATGTTAAACTGATGGGTTTTTTGGTTTTTTTTTTCAAGTTTTAACTTGGGGAATCTTTGTTCTGGGTCTTTAGATTATGAGTTGCTTTTGCTTTGTCTTGAAAAGTTTGATGTCAGAGAAACAGGGCAGAGAAACTTGAGGGAATACCTAGAACGACATTAACAGAGTTCTGAGGAGTGTTTCACAAATAAATAGTTCTTCACCTTGTATTTAATGGCAGTTTCCAAAAGGACCATTTCTAACCATTGCTGCACATCTACACTACAATGCAACCAACCCACAAAGGACTCTTGCCTTGTATAGCTTTGCTCCACACTTGTAAATGTATTTTTAGCTGTCTAATAAAAAAAAAATAGGTACCACAATACCTTTCCCAATCTAAACAGTTTTTTATGCTCACTCATAGAAGCACTGTGCTATGGAGCTACAAGACTCTGTTCCCTCTCAGCTTGCATTTTGTTGGTTGAAGGACTTCTCATGTGCACATAATTCTGTCCAGCTTCTATTTTATATCTGTCTGCACACTGCCTGCCAGGAATATTCCCTCTAACAATGTGTTCCAGCAGATTGCTCTATCAGACTTCGTTCTGTAACAAGCTGAACACAACCAGCAGTGCTTAGCTCACGTTATGGCCTCTCCCAGCTCCACATTCTCTTGCCAGGTAGCCCTTGCCATTGAATTCAATCCTTTTCTGTCAACACTTGGACTTCTTTGCCTCACAGGTAAAATTTGTAGCTTGTTCTTGACAACACAGTGGGTTTAGTGCTGGCAGAGAAAAGCTTATGGGCATAAAAGCATCAAGAGTCCACTGCTTGCATACCACCTCCTTGCATATCAATCCCACAGAGTTATGTGCTTGTAACACATAATCCTAATAGGATGGCAGCATGTCAGCTATAGAAATTATTTTAAGACCTTTCATAATATCATCCTGCTAAAGATGAGGTAATTCTGTGAGAGGAAAAAAAATGACACATAACATTAATGCAGCTTTTACCTGACCTTGCTCACATACTACCTGGCTATTTGCAATTCCTCCTATAAACTATGTCAAGCTTCATACTCAGAAATGAGATGTATACAGATAGTATATTTCCCATGATGGGGATTCCTAAGTTATCCTCAACAGCAAAGACTTGATACTTCACACCACAGTTCTGGCTGGAAATAATGTGGGCAGCACATGCGCTGAAATTCCCAAAGGCATGAGAATGCCTGAGGCCTGGAGCTGAATTTTTGCTGCCTCTTCCCACTCTGCCCCAGCTGTTCCACTGCACTTCTCGGATTAAAGTGGGAATGCTGACAGAATGCTTCTCAGATGGGAACAAGAAGTCCAGGTCAGGGTTCTTCTCAGATCCGGAGAAGCAAAAGGCTATTTTAAATGTGCTGATTGTCAGGCACGTGGAAGACTCCACAAGGCAATGCCTCAGAGACTGGAGAAAGAGAACACTCTCCTAATTTTGGACATAGCTTTCCCTTTGGACTGTGGCAGCCATCATTCAAGTGCCAACAGTAAAGCACAGGGCACAAACATAGCAGTAGCTTCCACGGTCCACAGCCCCAGGCTCTAGCAACATGCGGCCCAGGAAATTGCTGAGCTGGAAGTAGTATATATTTATGTTTAAGTACTTCTAACAGATCTGCTGGCCTAATATCTTCTAATTGCTCTCAGCAGGCAACATGTCCCACCACAGTAAGTTCCTTGGGTTAACGAAACATAGTGTGAAAAAGTACTTTCCATTTTGCAATTACCACCTGAAAAATCAAGTTGTCCTACAGCTCATGTACCACGAGCAACTGAAAATAAGCAGTCATTCCTGACTCATGTCTCTAGGTTGTTTACTACTGCCAAAAGACTACTTATTCACCCAACCTCTTCGAGGCTACTATTACAGATAATAGCATCAGCCCTAGCTGCAAGAACAGGTCATCCCCGGGGCACTGAGCACTGTGCCTTTTGCAGAGGATTAGGGACATTAGTTTCCAACTCAAAGCCTATAATCATGCAGAATTAAAGAATTACAGAATTGCAGAACTTAGAGAGACTTGAAAAGATCACGCAGACGAGGGTCGAACAGGTTGTACCTATGCCAGGCCACACAGCCATGGACTTCATCTATTCTCAATGCTCGCCCTGGCTGGAGGTTGCCATTTACTCTATTTTAGTGCTTCACTAGCCCAGGAAAGTTTTATTATTAACAAACTTGAATATTCTATTCTGTGACAGAATTCTTATTTCTTACCCCTATGCCCACAAAGGGCCCTTTTTTTCCTCTTTCCAGCAGCCACTTACAGGTTTGTGAGGGATCATCAAATGCCTTTCCAAAGAACTCCAGTTCATGCAAATTTCCCTTTTAGACATTATTTAGACCCTGATCATTTGCATCACACTTGTGTTACTTCGTCTGGTTGACCCACAGCTGTCAGCTACAGCTCCTAAAAGGTAAGCGATATCCATGCAGAGGTTTTACTGAGCACCAGACAAGGCAAGGATCACTGCCCAGGCCTGATGGGCAAAATGCTAGGGCACCGCAGGATGGTCCTGACCTTTGAAACAGCACTTAGCTCTGACTTAAATTTACATTGCAATCCATTGTGACCTCCATATCTCCTGCAGGTCTACTTATACTTAGCAGTTGATTACTTCTTTAGTGATACATATTGCATTTATCATTATTTTTCTTATTTTATCTCCAATTTGTCAAGAATCTTTTAGCTGCCAAATGCATCTTCTCTATTTCCCATCTCCTCATAAAATTAGATCAGGCCCGCACAATACACGTACCAAGCTATGTGAGGAAGGAAAAACTTTCAGATTCCAAGAGAGTATTTTTAAAATTAAGTTATGAATCTGAGTCTGATCTACCTTCATAATCTTTCCCTCTAGGTATCACAGGTGCAGCTCATCTCTAATGAGGTTTCACAGGATAATTAAATCTGGACAGCTTGTGCAAACATCCCAATCTTCAGTCACTCACCTTTGCTGACAGCCCTGGCAGATAGCTCACAGTGTTTTAATTCCTAACACAAAGAGCACATAATATCTGGAAGCACTGACTGAATATTTTAGACATCTCTCATTGCTTTTCTGCTGTAGGTAAAAATGGCATTATCTAAAGTACTGCATTTGGAAAGGACTTTCTCATGTTCTTGTTATTTTAGGCAGCACTGCTACTAGTAAAATTACACCACGGGTTTTGCCATGTCACTTCTTTAAAATACCCATTCAACTATTTTTGTGCCATGCGGATGACTAACCTAATGTCCTGCAACATATTTCTAACTCTTACTGAAGGATCCAAAAGGGAACATACAGTGAGGGCAGCACACAGGACATGAGGAGGCAGGATTACTGCATCTATTCCTGTCTTTGGACTTCATACAACTCTGGGAACATCCTTTAAACTGTCTGCAGTCCATATTCACACCTTGTAAAATTATTTTGGCGAGAAGAACCCAAAACTCCCCCTTTAGAAGCAGAACACACCTCCCAGGAGCAATGCACCAGCAGATAATTTGGCAACTCTGAAGGGGTAAAAAAAAAAAAAAAAAGAAGTGGAATTAGCATGTACATCAATGACAATAAGGTTCTATTCACACAACATCTCTGTTGTAAAATCATCTTCATTATACAGATTGCAAGCTGAAAAGTAAAAAGACTAGATGAGCAAATCCTGTCTGCAAGGCTGAAATACAAGCCAGGTCCTGCGCCCAATCCCAGCACCTCACCCACTAAGACATCTCAAATAAAAATAAAACCACATAGATTTACTAGTTCCTGATGTTTGCTATTCATCCTGGATCTAACACCTCACTAACATAGCTTATAGTTGGAACTACATTGATTTCTGCAGCCTCACTGCACATCTTAGAGCAAGTCACTTTTATGAAGTTGGTTTTCCACATGAGATTCCCAAATTCACTTTATGTTACAGATCGGCCCCATAAGATGGGAGCTGCATGACAAAACAGTATCCTCTACTCAGTATCAGTAATATTCAGGAAAGTAAATTGTGCCAGCATGATAGAAGATAAAATCAGGCAGAGATAGCTCTGGCACTTAGTTTGCTAAAGCAACAGCAGTGGCACGTGGTGCCATGCTCAGTTAGTAGGCTCTTCCAGCACAAGCCCAGCCAGCAGTAACTGGGGAGAGCATCTCTAGGTGCTGTGTTATGTGCCAAGTGCCAGCAGAGCAAAACTCAGGTGCCCACAGCAGTGCCAGGCACACAGGAACAGCACAGAGCAGGCTGGAACAAGCACATGCACTGAGAGGGTCAGACAAGCTTGCAGCTTTACTTCAATGCTGTGGCTGGCTGAAAGGTTGCTGGGTGTGGAGCCACATCCTTGTACCCTGGGCATTAACAACAGAATCTGCACCCGTGGCTGACACAGGTATCTTCTAGCAACAAAAGATTTAGCAATTCACTCTGGAATAAGGATCATACAGTTATTCAACTCACAGGGCATCAAAAACTGCATCAACATCAGTTTCGCAAAGTCCTGCTAGCAATGGCCTGAAGGTTATGTGTTTGAAATGTCCAGAGACCAACAAAGAAAAACACATTTAAAAGTAAAGTCGGTCACAAAAGCTTTAGCAGCATCCTCACACCACTTTGAACAAAAAGTCCTGACTGTAAGTACAACATTCTCACTTTTGTGAAGTTCAGTAGGTTTTTAATACTACTGAGAAAAATCACCTGAATTCTGTCGGAAAGGGATTAAACCCACACAGATCCCATACATACCACAGCACTGACACAGTTTGAAGCTTTAGAGAGAGCTTTAAGTATCCACATTTTAAATACTGTTTTTTAAATGTACAACTGTAGGAAGGCTGTGACAGAGTAATGTTTACATATTTAAACTCTCAGGGGAATTTCTAGGCTAGAAAAGATTGGGAATGAAGCAAAAAAAAAAATAAAAGAAAAAAACCTCCATCCAAAAATCAAGGACAAACAGTCATACAAAACAGCATTCAGGTGGGAATGGACAGCAAACCCTGCCAAGCAAAACATACCATTCCAGGTCTCCAGAAGCTTTTGATGTGCGAAGCTACAGGTCTGTGGAAGTAGAGCTTCACAGAGAAGAGATGCTTCGTTTTCAAGTTGTCATTGGTTTAGTGAGACTTTGCACAGTTCAGCAGATTTTTAATTATTCACATTTAAGCAACTACCAGAAATGAAAACAACGTACAATACCTTGATGAGAGTGCACCAGCAACACGGGTCCCTCCCAGAGTATGAGCGGAGCAGGGCTGGGGCTCATGGCAGCAAGCTGCTCCCCTCCGGTGTCCAGCCGCACAGCTCTCGTGGGCGCTCTCACACAGAGCCAGCACTGAACCCTGATTCATGATTTCAAGCTCTGGCCGTGGAATGCAGCCATTGAAAACCCAGAACTATTTTTACCCCTCAGCAGCCGCAGCATTTCTATCCCATAAAGACTTCCAAAGCTAATGCCTTACCCTAAGCACACACCCTGAACCTAACCAGCTAAGATGCACGGTTCCCTGGCATTCGGTGTGGTTTTTAAACTGCGCAGTTGCTACCAACAAGACAAAGCAGCTCAGCCCCTGGCATTATTGTCAGCCCTCAGAAGTCAGACATTTGATCCCAGTTGTCAAAATTAGAAATTCCTCGGAAATGCTCCGCTTCACAAGATAAGATTAGCTCAGAGCAATGAGTATCTCTACAGCTCATCTTGTACGTCAAACTCAGCCTGCATTTAATACAAATGCAATAACTCCTTCAGCGAGCTGACAGACTGCAGACACAAGTGAAACCACTCCAGGTTTAATCTTCAGTTTTAAGAAAAATCACAAAGCCAAAGCAATTCCCCAAAATCCACAAGTCAAACAACAGCTCTTTATATAGAACATATCCAAAAATATGAAACTGACTTCAACAATCAGCATCAAACAAGAGCTAGACGCCAAAATTGCTTTTCGAGACTATATAGATATGTTGACCGCTAAAAACCTTTATAATTGGAAGTCTTGAACCTAAAAGACCATACCAAGTGCACCTCAGGAAGAAACAAGTCACCTCGTTATTTACGCCTCCACAGTAAGACAACAGAAAAAAGTGATCTGATTTTCCCATAAAAGAACTAATCAGATTTTTGCAAAGTCAGCAATAATCAACACAATACACAAGCACTTTGGCAGAGAACAGTCTAGGAACAAGTGGACATACTTAATGAGTCCAATCACCAAAAAAAAAAAAAGCCCCAAACCCATCAGATTCACTGATTTAGCTTTTTCATGTCCAGCTGCTAACAAAGAAAAATAATGGCAGATGTTACACAGAAATATGCAGTTAGAACACAAGAGGCAAGATACACACCTACAAAGAATAGTCACTTATTGGTAGTCCTTTACCTGTGGAAGCATCTGGAGGCTTCGGTAAGAATTAGCAACTCCACAGCAACACGTCTTACATTAAAAAGGAGTCCCACTCACATTCAGCTTTCATGGTGGCAGAAGAAATAGCGTGCAAAAGGTGAGACTGGCAACTTCAGAAAGCGGCCATTCAGCAGCAAACACCATAACCTCCTGTCTCCTAGAGTATTTTAGTGCAGAAAGTCCCTAGATAACTCCTTCAAATAACAGCTGCAAAGTAACCTGCGGTAGGAAGAGTGTTGGAGATGTATTAGTTTGCCTGTCTGCTTCTGTGAACATACAGAGGCATCCATCTGCAACTGGAAAAATGGCCTTCTGCTATTTCTGCAATGAGATGACTCTCCCAAACTGTGTTACATTTTCAGTGAGACTCTGGAAACTCCAGCAGCAACAAGAAGTAGAGACAGAGTAAGTCTAGTTAACAAAAGTACCTTCACATTTTCTATCACTTTCCACTTGAGGTTTAGGATATTCATGATGCCTACAAGCTAAACACTTTCAGGGATGGACAGGGATGGACAGTGAGATTCAGTGATTTGAGGCACAAATAAGAGAAAGCATAAGAGACTGATTACAAAGCCCTTTCCTTCCCAACAGAATATTTATGTTCTCACTGCATACTACCAATAGAATTCAGCATGGGTGGGTTTTTTCCTTTAATTCAAACCTAAAGCTGTCTGTTAATTTCCGCCTTCAATACCTCATTTAGCAAGCTTCAAACTTTGTGAAAACCAGAAACTGAAGAGCCAAGATCACCTCCCTGGATTTTTAACCATGCTTTCTTGGAGACTGCCAACACTAGAAAGGAAATCATTCACAATTCTCCCACCAAAGCATGCAGTGAATGTTTAGAGATGCTGAAGAACTGGTTAAACTGGGATTAGCAACAAGAGGCCATCTGTGAGGCCTCAAAATTTACTGATTTGTTTCTAAATTAAGAATTTCAAAGTTATTTACATCTTTTCTTATAAAAGACAATCTTCTCCCCTCTGTCCTTGATTTTATCCCCTATGAAAGTGACCTGGGATCAGTAGTCAGAAAGGAAAGGAAAAAAAAAGTACCAAAGCCCAGCATGAACCCAAGACCTCTAGGTATCAAAAGACTAAATTACAAAGCATAGCACAGTAGTCACCAGGCCAATTACCAGAGAGGTTTTAATATATAAGGAGGGAGGAAAAGAATGAAGTGGAAAAATAACAGTTTCAACTTGTACCAACCTCCTTTTTTTTTCCCCCGTTTAGAAAAAAGCAAACTACTTCCCTCACTTGAGAGTTACAACTATGTGAGGTATCTTTGCAGATGTTTTCAGGCATAATCACAAATCACTTTTTGTTGAAGAGTCTATGTGCATATAGGAAAAAAAGGTATAATGGAAATATGATCACTGATGATAAATCAGATAAAGACTAACAGAAAAAGGAACCTGAAAACTTTGTCAGTTCTTGTGTCAGCATTGAGGGAGAACATCAAATCATCAAAGCTAGCAGTTACAAAGCAGAAAGTCAGAGTTCTTTTGCTTTTCAAGAAGTACAGCCAGGCTGTCAATCCTGCTTAAACAGAAAGCGAGGGGAATAACCTGAGTGCTGATGTAATTGCTGCCACTTTCTTGCACCGCTCAAGGGAGACTATACAGCAATGTCACGTCTCACCCGTAAGGAGATTCCTAAAAAGGAGAATTCCCAGGTTCAATCCCCAGCTAACTTTCTGGTAATCCTTTTGTACTTGCATGCAGAGTGACCGAGCATGAAAAGACACTCACAAACACACACTTATTTCTTCTTCAGTGGCCTCAAGTGCTAGCAGTCATAAATAGTTGTCATCACTGTCCATCCAAAAATGCACATCCATGAGAGAGAGAAACAGCTGTACCGCTACCAATAGCCAAGTTTCCAATCGCAACACAGGCAAGTGGCTAACTGCAGGCTTCGTGTGCAGTTCATGTCACTGCAATGTCACACCCAACACTTGAGGAGTCTTACCTGCTTCACGGGGGTGAGAGGTGACAGAGGTCAAGAACTGAATTCACCTGCAGTGATACAAAACCAGTCTGACAACAAGGGAAAGGTCATGGTTGCACAACTTGCACTTAAGCACTGTTGCAAAGAGGAGGAAAACTGGTAACAGCAGCAGTTTCTGCTTGAGGCTTGCACTGCTGCAAGCCTATTGCTGATGCTTGGAAGCGCAAGCAAGACAAGAATTAATGCTGTGTGTCTTGTTTCTTTTCCCATTTCTTAAAGCATTTGCTCACTGCTGGAAAAGGATAAGGGGACAGGTGAAATTTGGAGCTGAAGCACACTCCTCATTTGGTTACCTTTAAACTTTTGGCTTCTTTTATAGAAAAATATCTCATTAGACATTGCAAAACATAAAAAATCAGGAGTTTCTTCCAGAAATCCCTGCAGGCACCTTCCCTAAATTCTTTCTTGGATCACAGCCTATTTTTCCCTCCTCATTTCTTCACTTACCTCCTCACTTTATTTCACTCTCCTACATCAATAGCTAGAATGTCAGCAATCTCTGTAAATATACACACACAATGACTGTCATAGTACCTAGCGAAGAAAAAATATACATATATATCTCCTGCATTACTACATTCGTGTGACTGCTTCTTGTCCAGTTCTTTAGAATACAAACTGGGAAAAAATGGAGGATCAAACAATAACAGTAGGACAGTAACATAAATGAACATCATTTTTACTTATTTTTTTTTTTTAATGGAATCATACCTGTAGAATTCAACAACAAATAGACTTCTTTCCAAGGAGATGTGGAACAAATCAGAGAAAAATTGCTACTTAGCTTATATGGCTTGCTTATAAGGCCTTCCTTATCCTAAAGCTTTCTGCAGGTAGCAGTGCCTATTTAGCTATGCTAAAAAAAAAATTTCCAGTGGAGGAAAAAAAAAAAAAAAAAAAAAAAGATACATTTTGGTATTTGTGAGAATCAGCCACAAAGCACAGCTTTCCCATACATCAGCTGTTCTCCAGGTAAATCCAGTTGAATATTTTGCATTTACCCAATTTACCCAGGGCTGGCATACATCTGAGAGTCCTAACCACATCCACTGTGCACAGCTAAGTACAGTAGCATGCAATTAGCCCAGGATTCATCAGAATAGGCTAAAAGACAGAGGACAGCCATAACTATGTTAGCTGGCACTTCTTGTAGCTTTCCAGCTATGCTCTTAAAGCAGGGCAGCCAACCTCCTCAGCTCTAACTGAATGGTACAAGAACAGTAACTGGTGAGGGGTGCTCTTATCTGGGAAAGCTGTATGTGATATGTACAGCTTAGACATGGTAATCAATAAACAAAGCTGTGACCAGAGGTGGCAACTGAGCTTTGGCTAATCATAGTAGGGCATCTTCTACCTGACGCATCAAATCCAGAACAGAATCTCTGCAAGGGGCAAAAGCTGGATGCCAGCAGTTTCTCAGCAGTACATAGTGGAACAGTTACTACTGAGAAAGAAATCTGAGTGACACATTCAGCACTGAGCTGGACGTTGCAGGTCTGATCACCTGGAGGTGGGATTCAAAACATACTCAGCAGCAGTCAGTTCAGGCGATCAAATGAGTGGCTGCTACCTGCTGGCACCGGGTCCCTGGGAAGGGGCAGCCAGTGGAAAGCAGGCATAGAACAAAGCACACACTGTGCACTGCTGCACACACTACAAGGCTACAAGGCATAACAGCATGCCTTAGACATACAGTACAGCAATCAGCAAAAAAGAGAGGATTAAATGCAGTTTCTTCTGACATATACATATGTACTTTCTTCCAAGTGTTAGCCACCTGCAGCAAAGTGTTTTTTGGATACAAACTCTGACTACCACAGTTGTTCTCCATCATCATGATTTTCCTGAAGTTTGTCTGTTTCCTCTAGGAACAATCAGCTGATCTACTAAAACACAATACTCCTCCCATAAAATCTTTCCTCAGGTACTTCTGTAGACCAACAGATCTACCAAAACCCAATCACTAAGGTGTTAGTAATAAGCACTATCATTAACATAAAGATTCTAAAGGCATTATGCACCTAGCTTACTTATATTCTCAGAAAAAAGCCAGTAACTAAAAGGCAATAACAAACATATGACTGTTTTCTTCTGCTTGTGCAGTCATATCTTCTCTGAAAAATGATAAAAACACAGTTTTCAAAGGAATGCAGAAAATCAGAGCTACGTGGAGGTGAATGCACTTATCCACTATGTGGATCATAAATGAAAAGCACCAGTCATTTTGTCATTTGGAAAATGTCCATGCATTCTCTCAAATACTACTGTTGTACCATTCTTACAGAGGCTGGTATTTAAACATTCCCTGAGTTCCCCAGCACCTCACAAAGATCCATCAAATGTAGCTTCTAGTCCTGCTTCACAGTTCAGCATTAACTCAGGCACATTCAACTCCTTGTAAACACTGTTTTCTCCTGAAAGCAGTCATTTGCATCAACGATGCATCATTGTGCTGCCCAAGCACCATGGACTGGCACAGCACTAGCCTGTTCTGCAGAATGCCACAGGCATATCCCTGCTAAGGATTCAGCATCTGTATTTGAAAGCTATGGGTATCATTAGTTTGCATCATGCTAGCAACTGAACTTGGAAGTTCACAGCCAAACACTGGATGAAGCGTTTCTTGAGAGTTAGATATGTGTAAAAATGACAACAAATGAGCATACAAGCAACATCAAGGTGGATAAAGAATGTAAGAGGATTTCATAAACACTGCCTACCTTTTCCTCCAACACAGGTAACGATGCAGTGTCAAGATTTTCTATTAAACCTTTACAGCACTAAGATCTCAATGTGCTGGAAATAACCCAATGCAATGCATTGGAAAATTGTTAAGCCATAATCATTTTAGCTAAGAACATCATATTTATGACAGCTTCACCAGGTTCATTACAACTTTGGCAAAAAAGGAAAGCTTTTTACTCCCCATTTAACAGCTATTTTTGTCAAGGCCAGCACTGTTATACCAGAGTACTAGAAGCTCTGGCTGCATTTTAATCAGAACTAGTCACTCCTTCATTTTAAGCTGGAGAGTGGAGTTGAGACCTAGTTTGCCTGTCTGCTGTTGTGAATGTATAGAGGGCATCCATCTGCATCTGTAAAAATGCAATTCTACATGTAGTCTTTACAAGACACATTTTCTCCCAAGGCTACAGATGATCCAAGCAGGTAAAGAAATCCAGGAAAGCCAAAAGAGAGAAAATTCTCCAATTGCTGACTAACTTCTAATTAAGAAAAAAAAAAAATTTTTTACCAAATTAGAGCATGCATAGCTTTTCCCACACAAACACAACAATGAGAAACGTTTGGCTAGCGCTCGTTTTTCCGGCCAGTCACTTCCCCAGAGCAGCAACAGTGACTGATGCCACTTCACTCTGACTGCAGGCTTCTCTTCTCCAGAGCTACACTCTACTAGAGTGACTAAAGCACCAGGCTGAAATTCCAATGATTATGATTCAAATCTTGGCTCTGACATCAGCCATTTCTCTAACTTTGGGTCAATCATTTAACTGGTACTCTTCTCTGTTTCCAAACTACCCTGTAGTTTCAATTTTACTCTATCTACTTTCTGTCGTACTTTACAAATAGGGTTGGATAGCTGGGATACAGAAATAATCTTGCACAGCATATAGTTCTGTGGAATCTAATTTCACTGAGCACAAAGAGTAATCAACAGTTTTGAAGCTGCTTTTGCTTTTGTAGTCTTCTACTGATGCTCATTCCTGTCACACCTTCTAAGGTGATCATCAGAAATGGATAGCTGCAAGCTTTAGGGCTATCACTGTTCATGTTCATATCCTCACCAAACCTGTATTAAATCTTCTGTAGGAGGAAGCAGTGGATCTTTCTTCCAAGGTACTTTCTACAGGAATTAAAGATGAAAAAGGAACACATTTCTGTAGCATGAAAATATATATTACAACCACAATTCTTAAATCACAAGCTTGATGTGCAACTGATGAGAGGACAGTAAGATTAACATTTGAAAAGCACACTGATAATCCCTTGACTCTAGAGTTACAAGAAGATCATGAATGGTGAGGGTAGTTACCACTCACCCAACACACAGCATCTGCAGAACATTACAAACTGTGGATCGCTTCTACCCCTATGTCAGGGAGGAGGGAAACAGTGCTGGCTGCAGCCAAAGCTGTCAGCAGTCATCCTCTCCTGGAGCAGCTTAGCTAGTGGGGGAAGTGCCAACAGACCCTAAAGTTACATGCTGTAAACAGAGTAAAAGGAGGGGAATGCAACTACAGCTCTACCCTTCCATTCCTTTCTTCTATCTTTTCTCAGGGGTGGAAGAGACAGAAAAATATCTGCTCCCTCCTTTTGCTCTTTCCTCATGTCCCTTCCTAGTGTCTTTTATTGCACCTTAACATCCAACTACGGGCCTCTAAGAATGCCAACTAATACAGAGCTGTTACTTCAAGAGGTATTTCACATTACAACCATGCAGTAAAGAGAAAACTGCCATAAACAAAACAAAACTAAGCAAATGCAAACTAGATGACCACTGCCATATTTTGCCTATTTACCTTTTCTTATGGCAACCATAATGGCTCTTGCCCATAGCAATATCTACATGAAATATGTTTCCTTCCCTCCCCCCTCTTTCATTCTGAAAATCAGTGATCAGTGTGAGGCACAGCTTGATTCCAAAAAGGAAACCAGGAGTACCTTTCATACACCAAGATATGTCAAGGCATAGAAGAAAGGCAAGAAATCCCATTCACACCAAGAACGAAGTCACTTAGTGGTTGAATTACCCACAGAAAGAAAAGAGACTTCCTCCTGCATAATTCCCTCCAAGAACTTTTAGACATTGGCTGCTTCTGTGGTCTCATCCATGAAGTATAAACTTTTTGCCACAGGGACTTACACATTTTCTGAACATAAGACATTTATGGATGCTAACACTACACTGCTTTAAAAAAGGAGAGTCTGATTATCACAGTATAAGACAGGCAAAGGGATTATGGTTTTAAATGGATGCAGCATGACTTGCTAAAGCTGATTCCTGAATAAAGCAGGTCATAAAACTTAGGATGCTGGCAGGAACCCCCATAAAGGAATTCAACAGCATTATGGTTAAGTTCAACTGCCTCTTCTTCCACTCTTTATCTAAGGGTACAGCACCATGGTCCCAAATCCCTGCTCCTTCATTATCTTTGCTGTGCTGTACATTAGCACCTTAATTACATTGCCTCAAATAGGTCACAAAAAATGTTAAACTCACAGGGACACATTCTCCTCAGAGATAGACTGTAGACCACAGAGATAAATCAGCAGCCCGTGTGAAAATCTAGTTTACTGTTGAGACATTAATTTGCAAGTCAAGGGATCATTCACTGATGACTTTATGCCTCCTTAGTTAGGCCCTTCAGTAGCTCTGGCCATGCTCCTGCTCCTGAGCAATTTCTCTTCATGCCTTGCAAGATACCCTTTCCTGAATCCTTCCAGTTCTCTAAGTGAGCCTTCAGCGTGCCCTCTGCTGAACTCTCCTCAAGCTCCATGCCTTTCAACTTTCTTCTGCAGTCCTGCTGGGCTCTCCTTTTTGTTCTCTTTCCCTTCCACATTTCTTCTAAGTTGCAAATAAATTTCAGCTCTTCTCATGACACAAAATCCCACACCTCCTGCTTGAATTGGAATCTCAGCTTTTCTTATACTTTTATGCACGTGCTTCACAATTACCACAAACTCATTATGGCTAAAGCAGATATCTTCTCAAGTCTCTCCTGCCCATTATCTTCTTTCCTAACTGTAAATAGTAACAGCATTCTCCTATCAGCCCCTATCCTGAATGTCATTTTCATCTTGGAGCTCACTTTACTCTTCCGCCTTGTCCCTAAGTTGTACTTCAGCTTGGCAGACACTTTCCACACAGCACTGCTAATGGGCCATGGTACCAGTGTATCATTTGCAGAGATAAAACTCTCTTGACCAATGCAATCTTGTTTCCCAGCTATTTATCCAAAATGTCACTTTAAAGGCCATTTCCCTAAATCTCTTTAGTAACATTATTTCAATGTTAGCCTCTGTTCATTCTATTCTCTCTTTCCCATCAGTAACAAGTTATATATCATTGCTATGTTATCCCCAGCATAACCACAACTCTCTCTCAACTCTTGTTCATTATCAGAAGTTCAATTTCCTTCTCCATCATAGTCCCAGGGATTCTACCAGCTCTAGTTCATAGTTTGAAAATATTTTCTAACTCTTGCTTGGCTTCCACCTCCAATGAAGTCTGAGGAATGTGGAAGCCAAGATTTTGTCTTATGAGTAATTTCTGAAATCATTCAAACTATTCAAGTGCATGAAGTTGAGCACAACGCTCAACTTCAGAAACGGCTTGCTGGTATCACTATGTTAGCACAACCACCTTGGCACGACTCAAGCAGATAATATTACCAAAGCAGCCTATAGCAATCGCATTCTCTTTTCTTCCTATGATTTACACCAGTTCATAGAACTAAAAATAGTAATAATAATAATGAAGACCACTCTTATTAAAAACATTTATGGCAGTAGATATGCAATGTGTTAAGGCTGCTACCCATATCTAAAGGTTCTAATAAATAAACAAACAAATCCCAACAAAGCCCACTCACAATCCAAGCAACTTTGCTGATATAAAATGGGTGGGTTTGACTGTGTTTCTTTTTAAAGCAGATTTGAGGCGACATCGGTGCCCCATTGCTTTCTACCTGTAATTTCCTACCTGCAGCTGCCATCTGAATAGAATCTCTCAGAACAGAGTCTGAGCTCTGTTAATTGAGTCACAGTTAAAAAAAAATTAAGTGTCAAGGCTGGTGTCTCCAATAACCTCACTGTGGACCTCCCAAGTGAGGCGTTAGATCTATACAACACACAAAAGGGTGCTCAATAATAAATAAAATTCATAACTGAATACCTTAAAAAGATGAGAGGAAAGCTGTCTGGAACAGCATTTATAGATTTCCACCTGGATAGAAGCCACTGCTGACACTTAGGCTTAAGGCGTGAGACAAGTCATCTTGGTTTTGGTTTGCCCCTATTTATTCGCTAGTTTCCCTTCTGACATCCTTCAGTGTCTCCCAGTAGCAACTTTGTAATAATATACCCATAGGTGACGTGTAAGAATATATTTACTTGTCTTGCATATACACACTGCAATACCACAAATCATATTAATGCCATCAATTTTAGGAGATGACTCAAAGATCCTTCAACAACACAGTATTAAACCAGGATACACAAACTTCATTGTACAGAGACATTATCAGCCAGATGACAATGGTTATCCCACTGTGTCTGATACATGTTTGTTTGTTTCCCTTCCTTGTGAAAACTACAGTTCACGAATGCTCAAGCCTTCCCTATAAATTAATTTGAAATATTTACAGACTCCTAGTTAAGGCAGACATACTTTGGTAAAATTGAAGATTTAGTGTAACTTGCAGTGGTTTGTAAATGGGAAGCATCTGTTTGCAGATGCTGGACTGTCTTTGTATATGTTTTCAAGGAGATACCCTTCCATCACCCTGGTACACCACAACAGAGATGGTTCTGATAACTGTGTTATCTCAGACAAGCAATAATGAGGAAAACAAAATGACCAAACCAAGACACATGTAGGAAAGAATATATTACCAAGGGGAATGGAGGATACTCACCTCTGCTTCTGCTGCCTGCCTGCTGCCTTCCAATTTATTCTATTGAAGCCTCTGTAAAAAGAGAAAAAGATGGAAAAGTAAGCAACTTGAAGGCAAAAAAGACCACAAAAAATAAAAAGCTAGATAAAAGAATGTCAGACATCTGAATATCTGTTTAAGATTTGTCCACCTGAATGACAGCACTGATGAGAAAAATACTTGGAAAAAATATGACCATTTGGAACCAAACCCTAGTCTGAATTTGAATACTGAATGCTGCATTTCCAGCTCTGTACATCTTCTACTGTGTCCTAAAGCCACACACAAAACACAAATCTCATGATGGGGTGGGGAACCAATACTTACAAGCCTGTGACAGAGGGTATAAGACTCAAAAGCCATTGTCTTCTACAAATTGCTCTTATTTTAGAGGTTTACTTAAATAGGCCACATCTCTGACTGTAAAGTCTGGCAAAAATCCTTCACCATTCATGCACAGAACCATGGAAATTTCAGCTCAAGAAGGTAAATAAGAAAAGATTACAGTTTGCTAAGAAAAAAAACAACACATTTTTGCAACATAATAAATAACTTTTCTAAATAAAAGCCTAAGTTCCACCCGTGCTAGGGAATATTTCAGTGAAAGGAAACTGCATTTAAGTGTTGCTTTTCCCACTCAAAGGTTTTCAGGCCCCAGTGCCATTTTGCATGGCACACTTACACGTATTAGAGGCATACAGTTAGGAAAGCTTCCTCCTTTTTAAGAAAACACAGTTACTGGAAACTAAAATTAAAAATAAGAGGCAGGTCGGCTGTGCTGGGAGCAGGCTTCACTGCAGGAGGGTAAAGAGAGCACTGTGGAGAGCTGTGGAAGCAGACTGGAGTCAAGGGGCCATGGATGATGATTTGTGTTTCTCAGGTCCTTGTGACAGCAGGGTTGCAGCTTAGGTCAGAATACTGGAGCATCCCAGGACAGGTCAGGGCCCACACAGGAGGGCCAACAGCAAGCTCTGACAGGATAAAGCTATATCCCATTTTCCCCAAGGAGCTGGAGACCCATCTCTGCCTCGGCGGTTCGGAAGCTTGAGCTCTCCTGCGTATTGCAAAGCTCAAAGTACCACCCACGTGCCCAGCTCAGGGCCCTGCCTCAATCTGGACACTTAGCATTTGGGAGCTGCCTGTTCCCAGGCTCCTGGCCCCTTCAGAGGCCTCTAGCCTCCATACCACCTGCTGGGGTCAGGCTGCTCCCCTGCAGCAGCTGCTTTCAGTCATCCTATCAAAGCAAGCCTTCGAGCACAATGCCCATCCCACCTTACCAACCTCCACCCTCAGCTCTGCTAACCCACAGCTATCACTGGACCCACCTGGTCATAAAAGCAGGCCAGGGGCTGCTCAGGGGCTGGCTGGTGCCTGAGTGGCCAGACATGAGAAGCAAGAGAGGTTAGAAGCACCACAGTTGGCAGCATCAGCAACACAAACCTTCCTGCTTGTCTGTCTTTGGTAAAGGATATTTTAACCTTGGGAAGCATAACCTCTCAGTCAGTCAGACGTGGCTGTCATACTGCTGTCCAATGCACAGTAAAGTAGAGCGAAGAGCTTTTGCTGTTATTTTCAATCTGCTCTAATTAGTGGACTATACACTCTGCTTCATATCTGCTTCATTCAAGTAGACAGGTCAAACATACAGTTGACTGACCACATCTAGTAAAAACCTTTTTTTTTCTAATTACTCACTGTAGCTATTTTGCATGCCAATATCACTAAGAGACTTGATGTTGTACATTCCTGCTTAGAATAAATAATATCTATTTCCCCTCAGAAGTTGGCCTAGAGTACCCAGGGCAAGTGCTGTCAAACCAAATCATCTACCTCCTCTATGACAAACTACCATATTGCTGTCTGTACTCAGCCCTCTGCCCCTATCAACCTCTAAATACTGTTTTATAATTGAGCATTCTTATTTTAAGAGGATAAACACAATGATGGAACTAACGCCAACACATGCATGAACATCCTCAGAAAAGACTGAAGTGAAATCCACCTGTCAATTTTGGCTAGAGCAAATGTAAGCATGTTGCATTTTGAAGAGACACTGATTTTTCAAATTATTTATACATTCTCATTCATGAACAAGACAGACATACTACCACACTGGTTGCAAGCTTTTATGAAAATGCTTATTTGCCCACATGAATTACATTTTCAAGTAATTATACTGACACTATAAGGGTTTGACTTAAGCAGAGAATATTCTTTTTATTCTGAACTTCTTAAATATAACATTTGTTTAAAAATCACTATCAGCAAAAAGATTTTACATACAAATTACTTTTGGATACATCTTAGATCTATTGTAGAACTAGAACAAATTTCAGAGCTAAAAAGCAGCAACTTTCTTTGTACTGAACAACTAGAGACTAAATGTAAGCATCCTGTTTTACCTACCACAGATTTCTAGGTTTGGTATATAATTAACAAAGCAAGAGAAATCATCCAAAACCAAATGTATTCAAATCAGCTCAGCCACCTCCAGCAAGAGTATGCAGAGCAAAGCCTGACCTTCTTTTCAGTGAAGATGATTCAGGTTCCCAACATTTCTAGAAGTGCAAATTTCTCTTGACAGCCATAAATTCATCTGAAAAGTGACAGCAATTAAAGAAACGTAATCTGTCACTCGACGGGGTTTTATTTTACATGATAATGTGTTGATATATATATACACACAGTAATGAAAAGCATATTTTGACATTTAAAGCCATCCCACTTAGCCATGCCACAAAACCCGAGCTGTCGGGAGACATGGGGGAGTGCAGCAAAGTTTTTAGATAACAGCAATTTCTAATTAAGAAAAGAAATTTATTTTTTACCAAATTAGAGCATGCATAGCTTTTCCCACACAAACACAACAATGAGAAACATTTGGCTAGAACTCATTTTTCCGGCCAGTCACTTCCCCAAAGCAGCAACGGTGACTGATGCCACTTCACTCTGACTGCAGGCTTCTCTTCTCCAGAGCTACACTCTACTAGAGTGACTAAAGCACCAGGCTGAAATTCGGATGATTATGATTCAAATCTTGGCTCCGACACAGCCACTCCTCTAATTTTGGGTGAATCATGTAACTGGTACTCTTTGCTGCTTTGAAACTAATCTGTAGGCTCACTATTACTCTGTTTACATTACGTTATGCTTTACAAACGGGATTGGATAGCTGCAAGCTTTAGGGCTATCACTGTTCATGTTCATATCCTCACCAAACCTGTGTTAAATTTTCTGTAGGAGGAAGTTGTAAACCTTTCTTCCAAGGTATGTTCTACAGGAATTAAAGATGAAGGAGGAACACATTTCTGGAGTATCAGAATAGACTTTACAACCACAATTCTTAAAAAGATGACACACATCTGATGAGAGAATGATTAAGTTAAACATCTGAAAAGCACACTGATAATATCTTAATTCTAGAGTTACAAGAAGATCATGAATGAAACTACCCTCAGGTAGTTACCACTCACCCAACACACAGCATCTGCAGAACATTACAAACTGTGGATCGCTTCTACCCCTATGTCAGGGAGGAGGGAAACAGTGCTGGCTGCAGCCAAAGCTGTCAGCAGTCACCCTCTCCTGGAGCAGCTTAGCTAGTGGGGGAAGTGCCAACAGACCCTAAAGTTACATGCTGTAAACAGAGTAAAAGGAGGGGAATGCAACTACAGCTCTACCCTTCCATTCCTTTCTTCTATCCTTTCTCAGGGGTGGAAGAGACAGAAAAATATCTGCTCCCTCCTTTTGCTCTTTCCTCATGTCCCTTCCTAATGTATTTTATAGCACTTACATTGTTTACTGAAAACGGACATATGAGGGTGAGGACCAACAGACAACTCTTACTTAAAGGTGAATTTCACATCACATGGTTTCAAGAAGTATTGTACAAACAAAATGGCATTGAAAAACACCGGAGTGTGAGCCTAGTTCAAATACAAGCGCTGCCCCACAAGGTAAAAAGGAAAGCAGCAGCAGCAGCAGAAGAGATGAAAGTCTTCTGGCACAGATGCAGTAAAGGGAAAACGGCAAAAAAACAAAACAACCACCACACAGAAAATGAAAAGTGGATAGCCACTGCCACATTTTGCCTATTTACCTTTTCTTATGGCAATCATAATAGCTCTTCCCCATAGCAACATCTAAGAAGAGATACTTCCTCACCCCTCCCTCCCCCCCCCGAAACCATTCTGAAAACCAGTGGTCAGTGTGATGCACAGCTTGATTTCAAAGGGAAACCTTTCAGACTGAAATATGTCAAAATACCAATGATAGGCAAGAAATCCCATTCACACCAAGAACTTAATCACTTAGTGGTTGAATTACCCACAGAAGGAAAAGAGATTTCCTCCTGAACAATTCCCTCCAGGAGCTTTTAGACATTGGCTGCTTCTGTGGCCTCACACATGAAGTATAACGTTTTTGTCACAGGGACCTCTATGCTTTCTGAACATAAGACATTTACAGATGCTCACATCTTGCACTGTTTTACAAAAGCAGAGCGAGTATCACAGTATGAGACAGGTAAAGGGATTACGGTTTTAAATGCATGCAGCAGGACATGCTAAAGCTGATTCCTGAATATAGTGGGTCATAAAGCTTAGGATGCTGGCAAGACCCCCATAAGGGAATTCAATTGCATTATTGTAAATTTAACTGCCTCTTCTTCCACTCTTTATCTAAGGGTACAACACCATGGTCCCCAAACCCTGCCCCTTCATTATCTTTGCTGTGCTGCATCTTAGCACCTTAATTAAGCCCACATAAAGGTCCACAGGTTGATGTTATAGATTAGGTCTCTTACAGATCAAAACTACTTCCTTCTCTCAGGAGGGGGAATATTTTCTGCTGTGCTTTTGAATCTCCATCACTTTCATGCCAAGTTTCTTGGTGCCCCATTGACAGTCACCCCATCCAAGCAGTGGAGCAGCAAACACAAGCATACAGCCCACAGGTGTTCAAGCTGGTTCCTTTGTTGATATCAGTAGTTATCACAGCTACTCTTCAGAGCTGTCTGAAGACACTTGGACACAGTGACATTTTCACAAATCAGGAGCCACAGTCTAACCCACCAGCAGAGACTGTGGAAACCAGACAGCATTTTCTGTATGGAAATGTGACTTCTACCTCACAAATTGCAGCTTGAGATGACAAGGCCCATACAACAACAGCATATCAAGAAGTCTCTGCTTGTCACCCTTTAAGCCAAAAGAAAGTAACAGATCGCCTTTGTCAGACTTGGGTTGTCTCCTTGCAAATTACATCTCACAAAGAGAGAAGCAAGAGAAGACATCCATGGAGAAATGAAGTGGGTTTGTTTGTACAATGGCTTTTGTTCCACGCAGCCATATGGAAACACAAGATAAGCGTGTCTATTACTACCCAGAGACTGTAGGACACATTGCACTTCGACTACAGGCACAAGTCCCATTAATGCCAACAGGTGCTGAGGATGCTCAGCCAGAGGAGAACACAGCTGCTGCATGTTCAGAGCAGTGCATATAGGCAGCAAGCACTTGCAATCCACTTCACTTTTGACGCTTCAGGGCAGTCTATTACTGCATTCACTTTGAGAAAACAAAATGGAACAGAAACACACTTGCTAATTAGTTGAAACCACTCACGTGCGAGTTCTGCACTACCACAAGCTCATCGTGGCTAAAGCAGATACCTCTATCTTTTTTTCAAAAATCTCCTGCCCATTATCTTTTTTCCTATCTATTTCTCAGAAATAGCAGCCAAAACAATAGAGGCAGAATACACACATCTACAAAGGACAGTTAATTATTGACCGACCTCAACCTTTGACATTATATTGCCTTTTTTTTTTTTTTTTCTCTACATAGGACTGGGAGATTTATATAAAACACCCACCTGATAAAAACTAAACCAAGCATGCACAGCTATGTAACATAGGTCTGGATTTACGTATGGATACAGGTACATAGATCAAACTAAAGAATGCATATTTTTTCTTTAAAAAAAAAACAAACTTATTTTTCCTGTTGAAATTGAAAAAATGATAGCCCTGGAGAAATAAAAAGCTTCATGGTAGACTAAGATTCTTCACACTATTACAGAAATTTAGGTAAATCATGGCATTAAATATACATTGTGGATTAGAGGAGGTCTACTTAGAGATGACATCATCTTTTGGCTTCTCCTGAGACTATATGGAAGAGTGATTACATGATTTAATACTTATTCTCAAAATAACTCTTAAAAGATGGCTCTAGTGATAGTATATATGTAATGAAGATAAAGAGGTGACTACATTCCCAATTAGACACCAGCATTAGATCTCTGCAACGTCAAGGGTATGAAAAGAAATCACACACTAAATTTTTAAGTACAAAATACTGTTAGTGATGGACCAAAAATACCAAACTTACTGCTCACACTAAAAGTTTAGCTCTTTGAATTGGTAAGCAAGACCACTACATTTGTTTCCACTGTTATACCTATTTTACAGCACTGTATTGCTACCGATATCACTGGAATTATATTAGCACCAACTTGACTAGTGTAATAAAAGAGAATATATTTATTTTTTCTTTTTAAAACAAGAAATCATTGGGAGACAATGAAAATGGACCACTGTGCTGTAATCTTGGCAGTTAATTTTAAAAAAATTAGAGCTGCTTTTTAAAAGCACTTTATCTGCTCGCTCAAATATTCTGTCTGCATGTAAACCAGTCTAGTCATTGCAATGTGCAGGAATCATTTTGTATGGTACTCCAAATGATGAGAGAGGAGCACAGGATCTACAAATTGAAGTAGTACTGGTCTAAAACCAAAACACAGCTAGTGTACTCTTCAGAGAAGCAGAAAACTGAGGTTTCTGGAAACGAAACCATAATGCAACTAAACCTAAATCAGCATTTATTAATAGGAGTTTAGGAAGCAGAGGTTGCTGATAGCATATTGCCAGCATTTGGTATTTTTAATGAATGCAGGACATGTGAGGCAATGTGTACGTGTGTTTCTACAGTATGGCTTTTTCGGAAGGGCTCCACAGTTATTTTCTGATATTTATCTTACCCCTACAGTAAAGCTGTATTTAACATTAGTAAAGTTGCTTTGTTCTACTTTAATAGCATTTTTCTTTATTATCAAAAGACTGAAAAATACACATTTACATTCACCAATGCACATCTGTTTCTTAACCTACACTAATGGAAAACTTATCTATTCTGCTATTCTTCTCCCACAACCCATTGTAAATATTCAGGACTTCAATAGTTACTATTCAGCCCTCAAGTTCAATACAGAGTGCACTCTACCCCACGGATTCTAGGAATAACACTGTGTACTTTATAGAGGACAATCTTTCACTGCAGCAATTCACAAAGCTTTACAGACATCCATGAAATTCCACAGCCCTATTTATTAACATTTTAAGACAGAAGAAAGGAGTTACAATTGACTCAAGGGAACAAGCCCTATCTTTCAGTTTCTCAAGCAATGGATCAGACCATATTCCAGAAGTTATTAGCTCCATTTATTCTACAGAGTCCAATACTGCTGCCTTTTAGAAAATTGAGAGGGATTTGTAAGGCCGTGTGGGCCATACACATTTTTAAGCCTTGTGTTGTTATAGAAAACCTTCTTTCTTCCATTGCAATTGCTTTATGTAAACTACATCGCTGCACCTGACATACCTATTCCTGGATTTTAAGCATTCTAGCAGCTATAGGCTCCAGTTCTTCCTCTGCTGAAAGCAGAAATCCTTATAAAAACAGCCCAACAGGGAAGAGCTTACTCCAATTTAAATATATCCATCTGATCCTGTACAACGAAGTTTATTCCTTTCATAACCTTTACTTACATTTCTGCATGTATTTCTGTTTATTGTGGCTACTGAAAGTCATGCTTCACAACTGCCTCTCTTGCTGAGATCTCCTGTCACTGCAGATAACAAAAACAGCATTTTTGATCTTAGCTCCCAAACCCAGTGCTCTCCAGGCATCTAACAGGAGGAGATTTTTAAAATATGTCTCAGCGGTCAACACCAGGAAGCACAGCATGACTAATGAAAGTGATCAGACTAATAGCAGAAGATTATCACCTTGAAAAAAAACAGGACATTTGTCACCCTACACAATGGGAAAGGCCTGCTTCCGACCTGCCCTACATCCTTTGCACATTGGCACTTCTGCCTGCCAGGATTCCTGCAGCTGCTTCCTTGGCAGACCTTTCCTCCACCTCAGGCAGTTTAGCCTCTATTTCTGCTTGAACTCAGCCTTGCAGAAAGCTTTGGAATGCAATGCTTCCCAAAATACCAGTTCCTCTTCCTTTTTTTTTTTCCCACTGTCTTGTTCCCACTCTAATTTTTTTTTTCCCTGACTCTGCTTGGATCTCTGTGAATCTTTCTCCAACTTATCCTAGTCACTCCCCTTGTCACATGCCACCCTACTCCTTCAAAGTTAGACAGCAGTTAAACCACATCCATGCATCTGTCACCACCTTTTGGAACTTAAAACAGCAGGAGAAATGCTCACCTTGTATGGGCCAGCTCCCAAATAGTGATAAAGCAACTGTTCACAACAAACTTACTCTCTTCATTAAAAAAGTAAAGCTTCATCTGCTCACGCAGTTACTTTTTTCTCCTGTTGTCTAAGACACACAAGTGCCACGGAGCCTCCCCTTCTTTCCTCAAGAAGCCTCAGCTTTCTCTCAGTTTATTATTCTCCCTGACAAAAACTTAGTTTGCCCACTGCATAGTTTCCACTTCCCAAATGTGACGCTGCTTAGAGCCCCCCCAGTCCTATATGTAAAGTTTGAAACCTGCTTGCAGCTCACTGCAGCACTTATCTAGTCTCATTCTTTCTATTACTATAATAAATAGAAGTGTAACAGCTACAACAAGGTTTTACAACTTTTCTTTGTAGTCTCACTTGAGCTGCGTGCATATTTACACTATTTTCATCCAACCCAGTACGAAGAGCCATGAGTAAAAGTGAAATTACACATTCCCAGAGGGATCCCTCTTTTGCTTATTACTTCCCTCTTTTCATGCATTTATTAGAGTTTCTGAATTAACAGTGGCAGATGCATGCAAAGAAAGAAAATTTTAATTTTGTAGATAATAGTGGATTACAATACATTAACTTTAGAGTAAAACCCAAAGCAGAAGCACTCAAGGGACATAAGAGCAATTAACATAGTTAGTTTATTTACCTATCTCTGACACATTGGTAGGCCATTCAGAAACAACTGGAATTGTGTTTACATAGGCAGAGCTATCATGCTTCCTCAAAATCGTAGACAAATATCCTGTTCAGGATTCAAAAGAACACCAGTTCCCTCAGGCAAAGGAAAATATAAAATCATAGACTGAAATAGCAGCTTTAAACAGATCTTCTCCATTAAGACTGTGGGCAGGGGGAAAACATTAATAAGGATATGGTGCAAAGATTCAACTCTCAAGAGATTCATAATGTGGATATTTTGAAAATGATTCTGTACCAGTTAAGAGTAATAGTTATTTATTATATACTTCTATCACATTCCAAAACAAGTATTTTCAGGAAAAAATAAGCTAAATGTAGGCACAGATGTCATCTCAAGTTAAAAATATGTATTTATTTATACAAAGAGAACTGTGTAATTACTAAGAAAAAAAAACAAATATTAAAAAAAACAAAGTTATGGTTATGGTTAAGCTTTTTAGCAGTACTGGGAAAATCAGCAAATGCCTCATTGAAATGCAACATCAATGTGCAACTCATAGAGGTGCCCCATGGGTATTACCAGTGGATCAAAATCCCTAACTTCTGTGCTTTGCACACAACTACAGCCTAATGCATTAGATCTTAAAAGCACCCAGCAACACTGTCCAGTTCTATCCAAACAAGCAATGATCTTCTGGAAGTCAGATTCTCTTTAAAAAATTAAGCTACTTATGAGATTCACAGGTATGTGGAATTCAACCTGTTCAAATGAAGTCAACAATGATGCTAAGAACTTCATAAGTTCTTTGCTGCAAATGAAACAGGCTAAACTGACTTCAAGTCCAGTCAGATGACCTCTGCTGATAGCTAAAGGGATGAATACGCAATTTCACACTAGCAATATAAATATTAGAAACCAATTTCTCACAAAACCTCAAAGCTTTTTTGAGCAACCAAAATCAAACCTCTCCACTAATAAAAGCAAAGCATCTTCAATTGCAGGCAGAGAATAAGTTGTTTTGATGGATTTACTTTTCAGCAAGAGTTCTGGTTCAGGCTGCTTGCTTTGCCACATTGGATTCTGTCAGGAGATCATAGACATGGCATGGATTCAGTAGCAGCTGAATATGGGCTTTGTAGTAGCCCAAGCAAGGACTTTGGAACGTCAATATAATTAATAAGAAACTAATAAGCAATTCTGTATTTAATCTTTTTCACTTGAAGCTCTTGGAGTTCTTCAGAAAAATTTTATCATTAACAATCTTGTAAGAAGATATGTGCCTCAAGCCACCAAACTCTGTGGACTATTCCAGACTTCAGAGTAACACTGAGTAACGTCATCACCATTTACATGGAAGCTTAAAGCAGAAACACATAAAACTAACACTAGTCATTTTTAAGTATGTATGACTGTGGGAACGGCATGTTGTTTCTGCATTTGATATTAAAAAGAGCAATTGGTTTGAAGAAATAGAACATAATGCTTTTGTATTCTGTAATTTATCCTTAGAAATAGTTGATCTAAAAAGTAAAATACCATATATGTTAACAGCATCTTTTAGAAACATTATTACTGAATTACATGATTAATTCTTTCTTGCAAACTGTAATAGTTGTTAGATGTTCCAAACAATACGAGTACAGCATGTTAGGGATTAGAAAACACGTTGTAGAGTTGTTCTGTTAGGATAAGAAACTCCCAGCAAAAGACAGATTTAGCAAACATCAAAGAAGTGAGGGCCTCTGTACAAGGCCAAACTGTCTCACTCCGTGAGAAGGTTGGGGTCTGCCAGGCAGGCACAAGGACACTCCCCTGTCTTTCTCCCGAGCTTCTCTCTGTAGAAAGAAGGACAAGCAGATATCCACAAAATAACAATCAGGTGTGGAATAAGTTAATTTATTAGCTACAGATTTACGCTTATGCAGCAAAAATTTATGTTTGTCCAGTGTTTCCATGTTTAGTGAAGAGCCGAGAAGACTGTGAACCTAAAGTACTCAGCCAATGAGGAACTAAGGGAGAAAGAGATAAGTGTCGGGGAACAGGGAATAAAAGATGTAAGTCTGCTTTCTGGGTGCTCTCCTGCTTGCAGAAGGCCCGCCATTGCAATTGTGAATAAAATCTGCTTTAGAGATACCGTCCTAGAAAATTATTTGGATATTTCCTACATGACTAGATCCTAGTTAAGGTATCTAGCTGAGAATTTTAGATACCAGTCCAGACATTACACTTCCAGATATCTCACAATGCCCTGACACTGTGAAATACAGCTGGAACAGTTTGTCTGCCATATGCCTACTGCAGGTAAGGAATATTGTGCATGCAGGATTCAAAGATGCCACCTTCCTATCCTCTCTTCCTAACAATTCCTACTATGATATTGTGTTCAGGAATAAAACTTCAGAGAAAAGAGGAAGAAAGTGAAATTAGTGGTTATGGCATTTATTTTCCCAAATAACTGCTTCACACACTAAGGTCCTCACGCCTTAGATGGCAGCTAAGAAATCTGCCTATTGAAGAGAAGTAGTGAAGAAATTCCTTATTTTACCTCAGTGCAGCTTTGCTTCACTTTGTAAACAATCCTCCTCTGCACCCATGAGTGCTGCTTCTTCCAGTCCCCATACCACAGCAGGGGCAGCAACCATCTGGTGGATGTTTAGCTGCTGGCCAGAGTCAGCCTGCCACACATCCCAACCATGTACTGTATGACTGGACTACGCTGGACAATATAAACTTAAATTTAATGGACTGGATGTTTTCTTGTAGTAAAAGAGCAAGGAAAAGCACACAAATGTATTTAAGATGTCCCATAAATCTGCTTGCTCTTTCCTCTTCTTCTCCTTACTCTGAACGTTACAGCTCTTGCTTTACTTCCCACTATGATTCGATGGTTTGTTTTTATACTATGATCCTGGTTCAAACTGATTGATGTTCATTGCCGGATGCTACAGTGAAACTATGTAATCTCTTATTTCAGTTTCAGTGCCTATACGGAGCTAGCTGGAAATGACTTTTTCACTCTATTTTTAGCCCTTTTTCATTTCTATTATTCTTTTCTCTATTTGGAAATTGTGCTACACGGTTTGAGTTGAAATGCAAAAAGTGAAGCGTCTTCAGCCAAAGATCAGCCAAAAAGGAATTTGTCTCAGGCAAAGAAATATAAAAATCTCAACTACACGCAGCTTCACAGATCCTACCACTAATTCTCATTACGTCAAAGGCAGTTTTCCCCTTGGTCTCAAACATGCTGCTATTATTTTATTCTGGGTACAACTCCCTCTTTTCCTTTTCAGAAGTAAAAATATAGATCTCATAAACAACTGCAGTAGTAATACATCACTCGGTTTTTCATGTACAGTTGCAAACAGTTTAAAGGGCTCAACTTACTAAAATGGTATTTCCTTTTGCTAGGAAAATTGTGCCTCTTTAAAAAGACACAGGTGAAACACTGAAAAAGATTTCTATTTATTTATTTTAAATCTTATCTTTGAAGCTCTCAGTTACATTAAAATCTGTTAATTCCATAATATGCTTACTTGGAACTCTATAAAGCAGTGCTGCCATGAAGTGTCACAAAGTGACCTTGGAAGCTCAGAATTAAGACTTTGAGATCACATTACTCATTTAAAACTTTTAACTGGTAATAATGGCTTTTTGCTTTTTTTTTTAAACTATCTGAATGTTTGTTATTTTTTAACTATCTGAATAATGACAGGCTCTTGGCAGCCTGAGACTGAATTTTTATTTCCAACTGAAAAATTTCCCCCATAAAAGGTGCCCATGAGTGTATCAGCCAAGTTACTCATTAGAACTCAGCTCCTCTATCACAACAGGGTTTAACAAACAAGCAGAATTGAAGCAGTGTTTTAATACCAAAATAAAAAGCAGGAATAAAAACATATTTAATAGCAACTCTGTGCACTACCTTATCCAAAAGTATTAAACCAACTGAACTAGACTTCATGCTACAGTTATGTAGCCACGAAGGACACCAGGGAAAGCTAAAAATTAAAACAGCAAGGCCAGTTAGTAAAGCAGTCAGCAGGATGTAACTTGGCATCAATTACATGGGTTTAGCCTCAGTGAAGTCAACTGCTGAGAGTCAGAAGTGACTCCAAAACGTTATTCTAGCCATTACTTTTTGGTCTCGTTTTTATCACCTGCCTGAGTCTGTATTGCCTCTCAGAAATTCTGGCACAACCATTTGCAGCCTTTCCTGTTCCTGTGCTCTGTCACATGGAGCAGATGCAGAAGCAGAATGCACAACTACTGAGATGATCTTGTCCTGCTGTTGAACATTCAGCTCTAATTCTAGCAATAATACAGCTGACATCTTAAGCCACTTCCAATCTCTTTCATTAACCTAATGTGAGGCCCCGTAATGACTCAATCTGAATCAATCATCTCAACCCTTGCTGAAGACCAAGGAGATTTCTTTCCAGGGCAAACAATTCGTGGTTTATTCATCAGTTGTTGGAGAACAAGAACAGTGATATTCAGCAGCATTTCATTCAGCCATCAGGTAAGAGGGGCTGGAAAGTCAAAACATGCAATGCAAAAAACTAAGTGACAAGTGATAAAGCCTTTCTTTAATGTAAAATAGGCTTGCTGTTACCACTGAGCATGAACCTACATACATGCTCTCTCTATATAAATATAAAATACATAGACGTTAAAAGCAGAAATGGAAGGACAAAATATTTGGGAAGGACATAAATGAATTTGGAATTAAAATGAAATATATCCCTTGCAAACAGGAACAGATACTTGGTAGCTAAGCTGATGCCAATAAAATAAGTTCTATCCCATAAGTCCACCCTTTGCACATATTATTAATGTTTTATCTTTCTTCCACGGGAGATGAGTAAATCCTACTGACTTGTGTAGGGGAAGGCTGAAGTTCACAGCAGTTAAGATATCTGCACTTTGTTCCCTAAGAATATCAAACTGTCACTCTCTTTAGAAAAAGCTGCATTCAAAATGAGTAATCAGAAGTGCAGAAGTCCTAGTTATTGTCCTACAGCATTAAATACAGTGAAATCACAGCACAGTCATGTATTACACACTACAGAGCCTGACATTTTCATTGTTAATGTCACCTACAGCTTAAAGCTTTTTCCCCATAAATCAAGCAGGATTTTTTTCTCCCTTCCCAAAGTTTTCTAAGGGCTATATTTCAAAAAACAATGTCATAGTTGTCATACACTATCCATACTCATTTAATAAAAGAGAAGATTATTTAGTCCACAAGCAAAAAGCTGATCCTGAGTCATATCATACAAACGCATCTCCCCCCTCAATGTCATTTTGCTAATTATTTTTTCTCAGATTTATTTTTACAATACTAACCAGAAAAAAAAGTCTGAATAATCCTGAAAACCCCACATTTTTCCTCCACTTTTGGACCTCTTTCAGTTTGTCTTTTTTCTTTAAAATGAACTGGTAAACAAAGCTCATGACAAGTTAAGGATTGCTTTTGTTGGAGAACAGAAGCACAAAAAAGATGAAGGTGCATCGACTCTCCAAGCCCCCAGCTGGCACCATCTCTATCAAACTCCTCCAAGCACCCAAGATGGGGTTTGCAAGGTACACAGGATTTTTTTAAATTCAGTCCAGTTCTGGGAGATCTTTCACAGATCTTTCTTTACCTTTGTCACTGCACTAAATCACTGGGTTTTTAGCCAATGCTAAGACATACAGAAGAGCAAAAAATGAACTATAAGCCTAGAAACTGGATATGAAAACAAATGTCGCAAGAGGCCAAGAGAGTGCAGGGCTCTCTCAAACATTTCCTGAAAAATATGGGAGTAAAACAGCTCACAAGATACTTTCCTCCAAAAAACCTTGACCTCTCCTGTAACTGTGTTACACACTCCAGCAGGACACAGGTATGAGCAATTCATTTACTGCTTTCTCTGGCATTGCCTTCACATGTGCTTGGTTGCTTGAATTGCCCAGCTGCTGAAAGGGATTTGGGTGACTCCAGACTAAAAGTATGTTTTGAGGATTAAAGTGCTAAACAGGATTCTCTCAGTCCACTGCTCATCTACTGACTGTGCATGTTACCTCACTTGTCAGTGCTTTTGTTTTCTTTTTACATTTTCAACCATCTTAAAAAATAGACAGGATGAAACTTCTGTCATTCAACATCCGATGTCCAGTCTAAGCCTCTTCCCTTCTATATCCTTCCCTTTTCTGAGCCCTGAGAAATAAACACTTCTCAGACAATCAATCTGTTTCTTGATACTGTGTAAGAAGAGAGAGATAATATCTTAGAGATGCTTACTTCCTTTGGCAGAGGCTAGACGCACAGCTCAGATGAATTCCATCCCATTGATCCATGAACACAAGATCCTTGTTCAAAATGACAGAGGCATCCAGGAGATCAAAGCATTAGATATCAATTGCATTTACTCATTTTGTGAATGCCTTAATGTGCTCAGAATGAGATCTCTGAATCAAGGCTCTTCCATAACTGCATGCCTACATAGTCTCCTTGGCATAATACCGCCTAGCACTGTTGGGAGCTACAGTTATCTTTGTAGCCTACAGGATCAAAGGGTGAAAAATTGATAGATATGTATGTAGACTCCAGAGCACAGTGAAATGTATGATTCAATACGAAGTAGATGTTTAATTGAAGAAAATAAAGTGTTGTTTATCTCTCATTAGCATTCCAATGCCTAGGCTTTAGTGTTTATGTTAAGAGAAAAGACAGGGTTTGCAGAAGAAACATCTATTTACTTAGCCACTTAACTTCAGCTCCACTCTGCCTATCAGCACAGGCCATTCTCCCAGCAGCATTCCCAAATTTCAGTCCCCGTGCAACGGGAACAATTCTTCAACATGCACATGAAAAGCTACTAGTGGGAATCCATAACAGCTTCAGTACAGCTACTGATCACAAAACTTCTTCTGCACAAACCCATCCTCAGAGAAATGGGAACACCAAATATTTTAACCCAATATTTTCTTACTGTTAAAGCAAATTTTCTACTGATCTGTGGCCTTCTGAACACACACCAGCTCTCTCAGGAAAACGGCGGGAAAAAACCAACATAATCACTTTCTAAATCCCCATAAATCCTCTTTCCATAATACTTCTGGGTGTCACAAATTAATAGCTCTTCACCTGTCTCCCTCCTCCTGTACTGATAGTAAACAAACAAGAAACTCACTTTGCACCTCCTATACACACATTAAGAAGGGAAAAAGCTACCATGCTCAAGAGGATGCACAAGCTGCTAAACTAAACCAAACCCCGTAGGTTATCACCTGATCCTGACATCTCCTCCAGTGTAACCTTCTCAGAAGGAAGATCAATGAAGCAGCATACAGGACTGGAGCCTTTCACCTATACCTACTCTATTAAGAGTTTCTTGTACATGTGGTTTAAGTCCTGTTTCACTCTTTCAGTGTCACCTGCACCCACAACAATGCTGCATTCGTACTTCCAATTTGCTAGACAGGCCACAAAAAACAGCTTGTCCCATACTGAGTAGGAGGATTTTCCTGCTGAAAACGGAGGACTGTATCAAAATCAAAACAAAATCTAAACTTGCACTGAACACTGTTTTCTTTCCATTTCTCTCCCTTTGTATTTGACTGCTTTGGTTTTGTTCTTTAATTAAAATCTAATCTTGTAAAATGTCATTTTCAAAGCATTAATGGAACTCAGAATGGAACTGCCTACACTGCATTTAATTACTTCCCACTTACACACAACAGATATCACCTAGAACAAAACCTCGAATAAACACAGTAGTTCAGAGTCACTGTTCTCAGTGCAGCTGTGTAGTGGCTAGTCTGGATTTTTGAAGGGAAGTCTTTCATTTCTTTGCAGAAGTCACTTCAAGTAATGTGATGCAGAACACTTCAGGGAATGTGACAGGTAAAGTTAGCACGTTTGAATGATTTACTTATTCATTTTTTAAGGCAGGTTGTGACCATTCACTCAGCTCCTGCCCAAATTTTAGTCTCACACTCAGCTCACATGGAGTCTGCAAGTAATGCCATTGTGCCAGATGTCTGCTGGGCACAACAGGCAGGAAGAGATCCAGAGGGCCACTGTGCAGTCCTTCTAGACTGCAGCACATCATTCCCTGCGGCTGAAACTTTCTCCAAAATCCACTAAATAGTGAAAAATGTACAGACCCAACTTTCAAGTTGGGATGTATAACACATCAGCTCATCCAAGAAGCTCTTCAAGTGCGTGTTCTGGTTCAACCATTCCAAACAAATGGATTTTTAATTCTAATACTAAACTCATTACAAAGACTACAAGAGAGAGTACTACATCTTCATACGTTGCATCTTTCTCAACACCCACTTTTTTTTTCCAAGTGAAACTGCAAACTCTTAAACAGGATCAGCATTTTAACTGATACATGCTATGAAATCTAGGAGGAGATTGTCAGAGAAAAGAGGAATGCTGTCAGTTAAAATTCATTATCCTCCATACCTTTTAAGATACTTGTTTCAACACCTAGGCTGCAAGGCCTCCCTTCAGGAAAGTCGACTTTGTAGATGACATTACTTTCACTTTAAGAGACAAAAACAGCCTTACCACAAAAAGCCACTCCTCTGCACCATTCAAATACACGCATCTGATTCTTGGGCTACACTGAAGCATCCATCAAGTATCAGAAAATCTGGTGTTCATTTTGTTTGGGGTTAATACCCCATGCCTGTCAGTAAGCAAATTGAGTCTCTTTTGTTTCCTGGGTAGGATTTCTCACTCTATCTTTCAGTGCCCTGAAAAAGACTGCTTTCAAAATTGATCTTGTCAAGTTGACCAGTTCACTTATGAATGCTCTCTAGAAGGTATGCCTTCAGAGTCAATACATTTCCACTCATTCATTCCATTATTTAAGGCACCTTGAGAATTTATACAGCCAAAAGACTACACTGGTAGCCCACGCCTATAGATGTCAGTAACTCATAATGTAACGTATTTGTGAAATCATTTGGTATGTATACATACATACGTTCAAACACGTATGTCTATGAATACCACTGGCTGTATTTCCTTGTGTCTCCACCTGCAGAGGACACGTTAGCAAATCTGAAATGGAATCAAAAAAGTAAATAAAGCATAACAAAGGCCAGTCAGTGAGACAACTGGATGGCATTTTTATTGCCAAGCCAAGGATTTACACAGTAGCTCTTGCATTACCCAAAGTACCTAGCAAAACAATATGAGTACCTAGCAAAACAATGCCAGAACTGGAGCCTGCCAATAATTGTTATGTTGAAGGACTTTTCAATCAGCCTACAGTGGAAGGTGCAAGTAAAAAAGCAGAACTAAAAGCTACCACATACCACCCCAAATCTCCCTCCATCCCACCACAATTCATTCAGGATAGCAAGTTCTTGGAAAAGTATGACTTTCCCTTAATAGAAATAAGAAGTCTTGTACTTTCAAGGTACCGATTTTTTGTTAAAAAGGAAGCAAATAAGAATCTGCCCTTTAAATCTTCCAAAAAATTGATAGAGAACTCAATCTGGTTTGCTACAGCACTCAAACCTACAAGCACGTTCATAAAGTGCTTATTTTTTTGCACCATTCAGGAAGTACAATCTGAAACACCCGCTCAAGATACAAAAGCGGCATATATAGCTTTACTGAAACCCAGAAATGAAGCCACAAGGATTTAAAATTGTCTGGAGGACAAGAAACAGTAAGTCAAGTGAGCAGTTATCTTCTGTGGAGAACATGAGAGACTGACAACGTGTGGGAAGCTTTATTTCCTCCTTCAGCAAGGCCAGCTATACCCAAATGCCTCATCACAACAACAACCGTAGGTGGACAGGGATGAAGAGAAGATGCACACTTGGAAGGATCTAAATCCCACTCCAAACAGGAGGAAGGAATTAATACTATACACAAACCAAATGACTCTGCAGCTTGCTTTTTCCAAGGGAAGAATAAACCAGCTGGTATGTGCTATCCAGAATTTTATTTTTCTTCATACTCAGGGCTTTTGCCAAAGGAATCCATTTCTGGACAGAAGACCAACATTTGCAAAGAAATCACACGCCACACCAGCTAACGTTGTTCTCTTGTTAACAAATTAGATTAACAGCAGAATAGTTCCTCTTTGTACCCCCATTTTGAGAGGCATTTCTTAAGAGGGAGGCTTCAACTTGCTCAGCCATCTTGAAATTCAGGCTTTGCCAGGCCTCTTGTAACCAATTACTCCAAAACATCTTTGTACATGTTGTGTTCTTCATGGCACTGTGATGTAAGAAGGTCTTCCTGCTTAGAAAGCAGTTCTTACAGAAGGGAGAGAAAACACAAACCATTCTGTCATATCTCCAGAGTGGAGTTTGAACTCTTTTTGACTCAAGATTTTGTCCAAAAAGAGTTTCTCCCTCAAAAAAACAATTTATAAAAAATCAGCCTTATTATGCAAATGTACAACTTCTACAACATTTTCGTACTTTTATCTCAAAAATTCTGGTTTAGATAGTACCCCATAACACTGCCTCACATGCAGCAAGGAACAGAGGGTCTCTAAAGGAAACTAGTTCCTGCCAAAGTTGGCCTTTGCTCTTCCTCCTTTCGAGACACAACAGTAAGGGGAAAAAGAGAAATAATATACTGTATGGTAAAAGCGATGACACTGCCTTCAACTGGGCTACAGGCAGTACGGAGAAGTAGCAAGTAATAAAGAAGGAAAACTTTTGCACAATATTTGCTTGACTACCAGTAAAGCATGCTCTCTTTTTTCCAGATGCAATATCAAATAAATATAAAATATCTTCAAGATCAGCTTTATCACAGACTTCTTACAGAACAAGGAGACAGAGGGAATACCTGGATTTTTCCCTGCGCAGAATGAACAATTGATAAATACATTTAGTCTTTGGACTAAAAGAAATCTTCTAGGACTTCTGCTAGCACGCACATGAAAATGTGCCTCAAGGAGAAATCAGTGGAGGCAGCCCAGCTAGGAGCAGCAGCTCCATACATACTACCATTTCAGATTCCATTGTCCACACACACTAGATAAGATGAGAATCTATATTCTGCCATACGTTATATCCTTTGGGTTTTACCCACAGAGTTCAAGAAAGCTGTTTCTCTCCTTCAGCTTTGCTGGCAGGTCACTTTAGATCAACCCTGGAACTGAACACTGCTAAAACTATAATGATTACCCTCTATGGTAAGGAGAGAAACATCATTACATGTCTGGGAAGAGAGGGGTCAGAGAACTGATGGCCAACTAACAGTTGAAGTCTTTTAGGACTTCAAGATAATGGGACACCCACAGTTGTCCCAGATATGCACCAAGTGCCATGGTAAACATCTGTCACATGGGAATCTTTTTTGCTATCCCTCCACATTTGTTACAGAACTTCATATTAGCAAAAACACTTGTGCTTATCTGGACCTTGTTACTTAAAGTGCTTTAGAAAGAACACTGTACACATAGCTTCATAACACGCTCATAGCTTATTTTCTGTATTTAAGTTTAAATATTATGTCTTCTGCTGGAATACTACAGAAAAAAGAGGTCAGCAACCATTAAACAGAATTTCATCTGCTGTCATTTATCATACTAGGCTGCATTTCAAAAAACAATATGAAATCAAGCTTGTTGAAATTCATTCATGACAAATGCTTATTTCCTGTCTCTGCTTCAATTTTATAGCGACATGCCTGCCCTTATTAGATTTAGTATCTGCTGAAGTCAAAAAGAAACTTAAAGAAATTCAGAATGGCAAAGGAGATCTAAATCTTTGTCACAAACATGTCCAAAAATCCTAAGGCCTGACTCAGAGAAAATCAGGACTACTCTGCATCTCAGATGAAGTATCTTTCATTTGCACATTATCAAATGCAAAAATTACTGAAAATAAAAGAAATAAAACATAACACTTCTGTTACCCAAACTCCCTTCAGTTTTTCCAGGAAGCTTCTATGATCAAATTCAGCAAAATTAAAAACCAAAACCAGAAAACCTATGGCTCAGACACACTATTCAGGTGATACAAAGTCTGTTGATTTCATCCCAAATTAAATCTGAATCAACAAAAAATGAGAAGGGATATTGAGACTGAGATTATAAACACAGACCTTGTATCTTTCAAAATCTTCACAAATATTATCTCTGCTTTTTCAGAAAAGTTAGACCCCGCTGGGAAATTAAATAGAAATGCAACATGCATTCGCACTACAGAAAAGGACTTCCACAATGTTAACTTTCTTAGCAACAGGTAACTAGCTTGGGAATCCATGGTATGGAGCACAACGCTTGCTCTTGGTCTACCTTCACTACTCTCATACTGATAACTCTTAAGGCCATTTTAAGATGAGACAAGCGTTAGTGATTATGATACTCAGCATGAAGAGCCAGGGAACAAATAAATTCAAGTTTAGCTTCACATCAGGCGCTGGTATAAAACTGCATCACAATTAAGGCTGTAGTTCCACATAATTATTTTTTACCAACAGCACATCTGATTTAAAAGGGCTACCCCTCCCTCCCCCTGTGCACGTCTGCTCTCCTCACAGCAGAGTCCACTGCTGCCTTACTTCAGCTGATTCAGTTATTTGCATCGCAACACTCTAAATTAGAGCTGCGAAATCATGCAGCAAAAGTAATGCAAACATAAGTAAAGGAAGTTTTAATGAAGCAATGAGAACTTCTACCGGTTTTTTAATCTGGCCCTGTGTTGATCATGGCTTATAACAACTTTTTGATTTCAGGAATTTGTCATTTGGGTCCAAGAGGTGAATGCAGAGAGACAGTGACATCTGAATAGATCACCATGTTCGTTAGTTGCTCACTCAGTGCAAAGCAGTGCAGTTATTTTGGTCAATGTTATGCTCTAGTATGTGTATCGTGTTTCCCCCTTAGCATAAATGAAAGGTGATGGTGAACGCTCATGTGTGTGCAGGCTGTTAGCTTTAACTATCTCTAATCCAAGCAGATGATCTTGGAGTAAGGTAACCTTTCAGAGCAATCAGGACCACCTTCATGTTCCAGCTAGAGTCAAATCAGATCCCCTGCAATTTAACTATAGGCGTTTGCACACAAGCAAAAATGACCTCCACACAAAGTCGGTTCTTGGCCAAGTACAGACTCATGAGAACAACAGGTAATAGAGAAAAAGCAAGCAGAATATCGAGAACATAAGAAGTGGTGATCAAACACACAATGAACACAAGGTTGTTTATCAGCCCCATGCAGATGAAAGATCTTCTGGATGCAGAAATGCACTTCCCACAGGCAGAAGCCGTGTGCTCAGGCAATCTGAAAGTTATTTCCAGCTTTTGTTTATTTAGTGGACATTTCTCTTTGGTTTCTTCCCCCCTCAGTCCATTAATTGGAAATAGACATGTTATCTCACCAGATTTCTATGAAGTTTCATTCAGACAGCCATGAAAATGTAAGGCATTTAGATGAATGATACCAGAAAGGCAAAGAATTTATTTTTCTCAGTTTCAGATATTGCTATTCTGTACACAGCCTCAGCTACAATGCAGCTGAGGGCGGCCCTGTTCTTTCACTGACCTTGGAGAGAGCTGTGGGAGCTGCTTTGGGGCTGAGCCTCTACTGTTTCACCCCAGCTGAGCTACAGCATCAATCCTAGAGAGACAGCAGAGCCAACGTGCTCAACAGTTAGTGCTTCTGGACAGGCACAAATAATTCACGGGCCAGTGGGTGGCCACAGCAGACAGCAACGTCTGAGCAATGAAGGCTAAGTTCTCCACTGAAGCGAATGGGGACAACGTGACAGCTAAATTCAGCAGAGCTCTAGCTCTTTAGAGCAGGGAGCCTGGCCCATCCCAAGTCACTGAGTAATCTCTGTGCATCAGCAACTCATTTCACCAGGACCCTGCAGCTTCCCTCTGCACCTTCTCCTGTTTACTCTCCCTTTACTAACGTTTTTCTTTCCCTTGGTATTCTTCCATTGTCTTTCTTGAGTCTTTTCCATTAGGCACATCTTAGCCCCTCAAATCTTTCCTCATGTGACACACTGACCGCCTTCTCTCATTTTCTGAACCAAGTATCTTTGTCAGACAAGAGATGTTTCCACATTTAAACTCTGCTGTTACAAAGAGATGGAACAGAGGGTGGGAGTTTTGTGGAGTCAGCAGCAGATACGCAGTACAGCATTTCAATCTGAGGTGTACAGTTTTAGATGAAGAGGTGAGAAAATTGTCAATTTCTGTTAATTTAAATAAAATGAAAGGATGCAATTTTGAACCTGACTCGTTGTCAGCAATACTCTCTGAGCTACTGTAAGCAAGCTGTGAGTTACAGAAGCAATACCAGATGTAATCACTGTAGGCCCAGGTATGCTTAGAAATCAATCAGTGGCTACTTCCAATTGGTTACTTGAGTTCAGTTTTTACTTTTATTCCAGAACACACGTCCTCACGGGGTTTTATATCAGTATAATTAACCTAGAGTAGCTGAACCAGGGAAAAATCCAGAGGTAGACTGATTTTAGGATTAACTTATCACACAAATCTTTTATCTAGGCAAGGAGCTGACAAACACAGCTGCTTGGAGTTGCTCACCCAAGTCAAGAAGAAGATGAATATGCATCTCTGAAGGAGTAGCTCCACAATATTATTAATGGATCTTTTATTCTGGTTTGGCAAGCCAATAATATGAACTGGGTTAAAGGAAACAGGCTCAGACATCATGTCAACTTTGTCAGAATATATGGGTAAAAAGACAGCAGGCAAGGACTTAAGCCAGGCTCCCATCTCTCACTGTGAGTCTAAACAGAAGAGCAAAACTCTACTACTCTGAATACCACCGAGAAGTTAAAACCAAAGTAACAGCCAATAAAACACATTTGCTTTTAAAGAGGGATGCAGCTGGGCAAGATAGCAGAGAGAAGGATTAGTTGATCCACTAAACATATTGTATGACTTCTTCTGGGGTTCTTCATGCAAACTTCTCTGCACAGACTTCTTCTTTCCCCATCTTTTCCACCACTGCAAACACCTCAGCTTATGCAGGCAGAGCTCTGGTTAGAAAGCAGCTGATCATTCAGAGCAGCCTCTCAGAGCCCCTTTGCTTAAAGGAAGAAGTTCTCATGATAAACTGTCCATTAAACGTAGAGTTGTGCTGTCCAACAGCTGTCCACCAAGTACAGCAACAACAGAAAATGTATAAAAAGCACAGGCAAGAGATTTATTTTTTTTACTGCAATCTCGCTTAACTGCTTTTTGTGACACAGGCCAGGCCAGAAAACCTATCATCCCAGAAACAGTAGCATTTTCCAGATGTATTACACCCATTAGCATCACCTCCATAAAACACAGCTCATGAGAGTCTCCAGGGAGTTTAAAGACCAACTTTTATCTACCATCAGTGAAGTAAGGCAAAGCCAGCTCAGACAGAAGTCCTCCTTTCAGTGCTCTCCACTTGACTCTTGTATCAAGTTTTCAGAGATCTGTAGAAAGTGGCTCACGAATACACCTGGAGTTCTGTTGTTCCTGAGGTGACACCAAACATCAGACTTTTTCAGCACCCCAGAGATGTGCAGCATCCTACGAAGGCGGAGGATGTGGCCACTCATTTAAGAAACTAATTAGGGAGTAATGAAAACCCTAAAATTCACTTTATGAACCAAGTTGATCAATTTTGCCCTGTTTTTCAAGACAATAAAAACCCACATCCTAAATCAGAAAGCCAATATTCAGTATCAGCACGCTAATACCATGCCAAACAAATGAAACAGAAGTTCTCTGTTGTCGGTCCTTTTATCCACTACAAGCCAATCCTGCTACCACTGCTTTTCAGCAGCCTGACTCTATCTTTTTAGCACTGCTTTTACAAGATGGCTTGACTGCAACAAACATGAAATCAGTTGACCCAGAAAAGAAATACTAACATCAGGTTGGACTGAAAAACAGACACAAGTACAAAGTCTCTCAGACTTTAAGCAGACACACCAAAGAGCTGCAGGGGAACAGGGACTGATCTGAAAACAGAGATTCCCCATTTTGCACTTATTCCAGGCTCCTAAACTTTTCTCAGCCTTCCACAGTTTTAAACATGCGAGTGACCTACTTAAGATAATGTAATTAAAATAAGCAAAAGTTCAATTATCCTTTGTTACAGAAAGATTTAAAGTTTTCTATCATTTTTCTCAAAAAGCTGAGTGGTTTTTTTGGGTGCTGCATACTATTAAGATAAAGAGTTTATATTTGCAGAGCTCAATTTTAGGCTTTTAGACCTGTAGGTATTCATTTACTTACAGGAAAATATACTTAAAAGCCTGCTCGTTTCATTTACCTTACAGTCTTCTCTAGTATGAATGAAAGCTCCCTCATAAGGGTAAAGATGAAATAAGTTTTTGATAGTCAGCAAGATGTGTTTATTTCTGAGAGGTCATCAAGTCTTCATTTCAGTTTAAAAGATGACCACACAACAATGACTCTTACTCCCTCAGGTTAATTAGCACATTGGATACCACTGCATTTCCCTTTATCAACAGCACATATTCAGCAGCAACACCAGAAGGTACTTTAAATTACATCTGTCCTACAGTGTTACAGCTAAATCTGCTCTGGGAGCAGGACCAAACTTCATCTCTACTGCTCTCCTTCTCAGCAGTGCCACCCATTCAGAGACTGCAGAAGTTGAGATGTTGGCAAGGCCAGAGAAAAACAAAGCTCAGCTTGAATTTCAGGTCTGAGAGGTGTGCAGGACTTAAAACTGCTTTGTAGGATTAAGGTATAAGCATCTTACCATGGAGAGCCTGGAATATTGTCTGTAATCAAATCTAAACCTCCTGAGCACCATTTTGTCCCAGCCATGATCCCAGATTTCTCCTTTACTGCAGATTTGACACTCCAGCCTGAGTTCACATTTTATAGGGGAAAAACAGAGTAATGAAAGGAGCTCCTGTGTTTCCTGTTTAACATTTCAGTCTTCTCAAGGGTAATAAAACAAAATCTCCCTACAACAACAGATAAGTCAGACAAATAAAATGTCAAGCTACTTTAGAAATAAGCTAGTCAGGATAATAGAATAAATCTCTTGGGTAGCCATTAATTGCATTCCTTTATGCATTTGGCAAAGATGCTGCCAGAGGATGTATGATAACTAATACAAAAAGATGCTCTATTTTCGTATCTCTTCTTTAAAGTGAATTTAGTGCTGACAAAAAGGTACCTGATTAATATCTGGGGAAATGAAAACCTTCCACACATCCTCAGGAGAAGTGCTACCACTGACAGTTCTATTAACCAGCAGCAGCAGAGGCTGCACGGTCAGACAGAGGGAGCTCTGCACCAAGGTTCCAGAGCTGGGATCCTCTTTTCTCCAGTCTGCCAAGTCATCATGGGGGCAAACTTGCTTCTGTTACACAGATCTTCCTTTCTGCAGTGCAGGGTTAATCGCACTCCACAAATCATTGAGGACTACCAGCGCAGAGCCCTTTGAAAAAGCTCGGTGTTTTTATTAGTAACAAATTCCCAAGCAACACCTATAACATATAGGGAATAAATTTCCACACTGACCAAATTAGCAGTTAGGGTATGAGTGCAGCAAAACAGACTACAGGCATATTTGTTCCCCTGCACTACATTCTGCAAAGCAACGATGACAGTAAAAGCCCATAAATAGTTACTCAACATCACAAAACAAGAGCCTATCTCAGACTAAACTTTTCCTATTATGTTTTCTGAATGACTTGGCATTGTCACCCATAATACAGGGTGGAAATACAGCATTGCTCAGCCCCTACTTTTGATTAACCAGTACTCTGGGAATTTCTGACTATCCTTAATCTTAATTAAAAGCTGTTATTCCCATTTCCAACGCATGCTTGCTGGCAATTAAATCTATTTGGAAAATAATAACTTTTTTCCTCCAAAGAAATTATTTGCTATTCAAGTAGACCTGTTCAGTTCAAAAGTTAATTCTGATCCTGTCCTTTGCCTAGATGGTTCCTCATTTCCCAGTGACCCCCCCAAGAGTTGGAGAAATTCTGCATCTCTTAGAAGGTAATCGAGACTTCCAGGGAAGACTGCAATGTGATAATGAAAGCTCTTGTGGCAAACCCTGTTTCTGCCTTGAGAACATATGGATGTGCTAAGCAAAACTCCCCTTTATGAACCACCCACAGGATTTTTGAGGACTGTCTGGCAGTCCGTTCCATCAAGTGTGGTTCACTCCTTGACTGAGGTGCACACAGATGAGCACAGAGGAGCTCTTGGTTTGTAAATCTTTTCCTTGGGCTCAGATTTCTGATGCTGTTTTTACATTATAGTCTAAAATCAAGATTTCACCTTCATGACTTCTGTTGCCATTTATAGCTGGAAAAGGGCTTCTCAAGTGAGATTTTCACTTCTTATTGATTACAGCTGTCAAAAGAGCCTGCAAACTTTCTCCATCCTGTCAGTCCCAAGGTATTTAGCATGGCAAACCAGTCTCCTTGTCAGCAGTGAGCCATGAAGAAAGAAAAGCTGACAAAAACCAAAAGCCAGTGGGGAAAACAAAGCATTACTCCCCTCCACAATGACTTCATTCCTAACATCAGGCACATGGGCAAAACGCTTTCTGATGGTCATAGGATCATTTTAGATCTATCAGATAGTCTACAACCTGACAGCTTGTCATTTATGCTCACTGCCTGTGTGCAAGTATTGCATAGACATGGGCAGACGCTTGCCTCACTGTCAGAGAGGGATGGAAATTTGTTGGCATGCTAATTTTCTGCACTTCCATGTGGGCTCTCCTGGTCAGAATGGCATCTTGGCTAAATGCAGACCGTGTGATTTCAACAGTTGCATGTTACTTTGAAAGTTTGCACTTATTTCATATGATTCAAACTACAGATACTATATCCACAATCAATGACATTCACCATCATGCCAAACAGGTGCCCACAGCACCTTCTGATTCTCTAGAAGACAGTAAAAGAGTTTGTCCATAGCCTGAAGGCTCAATACAAAAACTCTCCACAGAGAAACGAATTTTCTTTTCCTGTGGTATTACAAAGCAGTGCTGTCTGCAGTGCTAAGGATAAAGCAGCAAACAAAGTCTTAAGTTCCTAAAAGCTGTATCCTCTGAATTAAACAGTGACCCTAAATTATTTCAGTAACAAGGCAAACAAAGAAGCCTCCTACTCTTCTCCAATCCTTGCCTACCGAAAGCTCCGCTTGACTTAAATAAGCAACCATTTAAAAACAACAGAATTGTCAGTGGCAATGCAGAGACTTGGGTCAGTTCAGCCACTGAAAACCTGCTTTCTGTTTGCTGCATCCCTTTGACTTAGATCTATAATTTATTTTGGTTAGTGAAAGAAAAGTTTCTCAAGTACTGACACAGTAATTCAAAAAGCAAATCAATCCTGTGGCCACTCTACAGAATTAACCTGCCTTGTCTAACTGTGTAGCCTATAGAAACAAAACAGCCCTCCTGAGGTACTGTGACAACTGCAGCAATGTAGTCCTTCACAGACAACACAAAGCATGAAGAAATAGTTGATACAATGGTCACAGAATAACTGTATAACACAGACCTTAAGAGCTTTAATTCCAGTTCAAACTAATACAGAAGTCATAGATAAATAGAAGCAAAGAAAATACCTTTTCTCCTGAAAAGCCAGACAGTGGGAACTCAAAGTGGTCTGTCAATGAAAATCAAGTAACACAAACGCTCCTGACAGACACCAGTATGAGAATAACTGAGTCAAAAGCTAGCCTTGTTAACATCAGGTGCAGGGCTCCAGTTCCACGTCACACCACAGGCCTTGGTCAGCTCCTCAGTGAGTACGAGCTGCAGAAGTCCACAGACCCATGCTGATTTAAATATGTGCCAACAATTCCCAGTTAAAGCACTCATAGTGCTGTAGTGATTGCTTTTCTGAGTGTCAACATTGAAATCCAGTGTATTCCCCCGTTTCAGGGTCTGATAATCTGTGAGATTATCCTAAATGGATGTAGTATTAGTTATTTGTTGCCAGGTGATCAACCTTATTTTTACAAGGTCAGTGCTGTAAGGCTACAGCACTTTTTTCTCCCATCTGTTTGTCTGTGCTTCTAATACTACAGCACGTTTATCAACACCAATGCCACTTTTATAACTGGATTGGATGGACTGGACTGTTGTTTGTTTGTTTTCCTTCTATAAGTACAGAGATTATTTTTAAAAAGATGCACGTTGGAAGGATGGAATAGGGAAGAATAAAGATGGACAGATTTCATGTCTGACTCCAGTAGACAGGATTACTTTAAAAAAAAAAGAAAAAAATAGAACATCAACAACTAAAGAAAAAAAAACAGTGAAGTCTCATAATATATCAGCCTTCACCACAAAAGTAAAAAATAGATGTGGTTTGGAAAGAACAGAGTTGTTCTCAGTAAATGGTACCTGCATCACTAGAACTTTGGCTAGTTCACCAGCAGTGCTATGAAGAGAGGAACCTGGGATAATAATTCAGGGTTCACTGCTCCCCTCACCCAAAAGACTTAGCTCAATGCCTTTGCAGTCCATCCCACTTCAAAGGAAAAAAGAAAACAGTACACACACCAGTCCATCTTGTACAGCAGTAAGTAAAAGCCCTGCCATCAGCCCAATCCATTACATCACATACAGGCTGTTGGAAATTGGTCTTTTTTATTCTTTAAAAAGTCATGTGCTGAAAGCCTGAAGTTGAAATGCAATTAACTGCTCAGAACTTTATTATACATCAATAAATCAATAGCAGCCATCTACATACCTGATGGAAGAATAGGAGTACAGAGGGCCCAGCAGGATCCCTGTTTACTTGGTGGCTTCTGTGCAGCGGGCAAAGAAGGGATCTGCAAAACAGGAGGCTGTGTGTCAGAAGCCATATGTGTCTTTTGCGAAACGCAAGGAAAACAGCTTCCTCTAACCATGTCCCTTGGGAAGGATGAAAGAGGCCCAGCCCAAAACAGACCCTCAGTAGCTGGCCTACATCCCTGCATTTAAACCTAATAAAAAAAAAAAAAAAAAAATCCCAGCAAGGGCTAAAATTTCATCAGCACAACTAATGTGATGGTGGTGGATGAAACCCTTAGTTTCATTCAGGCAAAGTGCCTACAACTGCTGACAGCAATGGCAGCAGAGCATCCTGTTCTCAAGCTCTTCATGTTCAATGGGACTTGAGCTCCTTTCAACCACAGGCTTTTCTGAACTTCCCACACAGAACACCTCCAGTCAGAAACACGTTCAAGCACTTAATTAAAGCAGACATTATTACTTCTCTGCATAGTCTGAATCACATTAAGGACTGAATGAGATATGAGCACGTTATGGGCTTGAGACTGGAAAAAGACAAGTACATGAATTCTACACATACAGAATACGTAATCTACTATTTTAGGGAAAAAAAAATCTAAAGTAGTGAAAGTAAAGAAAGTAACGTAGTCAAGTTAATCTAATAAAAAACAGACCAGTTTCCTAAAATCAAAATGTTTTCATTAGTGGGAGCACACTGTGCAGAACAGAGAGGTGAATGCATGTAGCACTGTGGGGTGAGAAGACACCTGACATCAAGACTCCATGCCAAATTAACTGCAGGAAAGCTGGAGGCTAGAAACACTTCTTTAAGCAGCCAATGCAAAATGAGCCATCAGTGCAGGTGTAGCTCATAAATACAGTACTCAAACATACATATGATGAATGATTTATCAAGTGTTTCAGTCCCAGTGGTGCAGAAAAACAAAACTTCATCCCAGGTCAAGCCATTGCCCACACAATACTCTGTAATGAGATTTAGCTTTTTCACTTCATCATGGTAAAATCCTCAGTTGCTTCTCATGTACACACGACACTTCCAACCACCACAAAGAGTCTTCTTAAAACCCTTTAGACACTCAGCAGGTGCAGATGTTAGGTCCCATTCTGACGAGAAGTCTCTGAATACCAGCAAGCTTTAGTAAGGAGGCAGCTTGGTGATGCTTCCCTTACTCCAAGAACCCAGAAAATCTGAGATCCGTTAAGTGCTGTCGCCCAGGCTCCTCAGCTCCTGTCACCCAGCTGCAGACTGGCTGGAATGCTTTGAAGGGAAAACTTAAGTGGAGAATGTTACAAACAGAATAACTGGAGGTTTGATATCAATGTAATTATGCCAGTTATTATTTAAACTGGGATTAGTCCACTGTGGGTGATAGGAAACATCAGGATTGGATGATTAAGAGTTCAGACTAATCCTCAAAGACAAGATGCTAAAGGACCTAATAGCTGACTAAAAAGAGTAAGATCAGAGAATGATTTAACTTCACCAGAAGGCCTACAAGGCCTTTGACACTCGTTTTCCCTGCAGGCTTCCCTTGCCTCCATTTCAAAGTCATTGAAAAGGGTGAACTTCAAACACCTGTTTCAGTTGAAGAGGATGGCACCAGAGGGTGTTTTATTCAACCAAACAGATTCTACAAGAACAAACACAGATGCTCAGCACTCCTATCTTCTACTTCAGGGGTAAGAAAAAAAAGATCTGTATGTTTTAATTACTGAAAAAATGAGATGGATTAATTAGGTTAGACAGACAGAAGAAATAGGACCATTCCTTCCTATTTAAGCACATTGTTAGTTATGGATGAGTACTGAGAAGGAAAAAATGTCTACTGCATAGATTACACAATTCAAGTACAGTATTATAATAGCTTTCAGATAAGAATCAGTCCTATAAGAGGAAAGGAGATTATGAACCACTGATTGCACTGATGGGTCTTTACCCACTTTTGGACACTTCTGTTAGTTAAAAAATAGTATTACTGCATCAAGCTTGGAGCTTAAGGTGCCATTCAAGATTCAAACTCTGCGTTCCTTCAACAGCCTCTTCAATCTAAGATGCATCCATTGTAAAGGAGTAGAATATTCACAACTGGAAAATGCGTCTTAAGTCTGATTTTCCAGCTGCTCTCAACAGAAGATTTTGCAGAAGCGAGGCACAAACAGGAGAGCACACTGGGAGAATTCTACAGCCAAAAAAGGAACATCACTGCAAAAAAAAACACTGAGTAACATTAAACTTGGAGTAACTTTTTCCACAACATACTTATCCAAAGTTTCTGCTTTGTTTCTGTTCCAAGAAAAGTGATTTTGTGCCCCGTTTATCACTTGATCTGGCAGAATACATATCTCTCTACAGAATTTCCTTGGCTCATTCTTAGAGACCAACACAATTGTAATTCCTCTGTTGTAAATCCCTTTTGTGTTTTAGTACAGCAATCTACATACAAAGATACAACTGACTGGGCTAATAGTTTAGAATAAATTCTGGACTTCCGTCTGAAGCCAAGGAGAAGCTCTGCCGCCCACCTAATGATTCATAACTGTAAGTCCACATCATTAAAATGGCTTCTTGCCCTTTACATCATTTTAATCATTTGGTTTATGAACCTATTTTTTCATGTCTGCCAGAACACCAGACTTAATAGGGAACATCAGCATCTATTTTGCTGAACATTTTTTAAACAATACTTTCAGCATCTAAATATTAACCATAAAGTTCTTTAAACTTTGGGGATTTTTAGCCCTTAAACGTTAAGTGAAGGATCTCTTTACTATATCAACTACATTTTGTTGCAACTGCTTGCTCTGATAGCCCATTGCCATGGCTGTCGACCATTCACTGAGAGTAGCTCACATTATCATAGATAATAAGCTGAAAGCCCACACAACTTCAGGCTTACTTAACATCAATTACACAGTGACTTCTCAAACTTCTGCTATAGAAGTTCCCTTCAACAGAAAGCCTTACAAGCAGCAAAAGCAAAACCACCTTTAAATTCTGTGTTTAAATTCTTCTTGTCTTCCTAAAAGGCAGAAAATGCTGAAAGTGTTTGGCTAAATGATTTGAAAGTTTTTAACACAAGTTTAAGTTTAAACACAAATGATTTGAATAAGATTTCCACCATACCCTAAATGCAACTAATAGGGAACTGTCTCCTGGGAGGGAAGATGTCCCTGACATAAAGCCTCTCTGCCCTGCTCCCAAAGGCTGAGCCTTGGCTGAACCTAGAAGAGCAAGCCTGCCCTAGCTGACTGGGACAACTAATCAAAAATAAAACCAACCAAAAAAGAAGTGGTGTATGCTCCAAACCTGGATTAGGGAGTACCTGACCAGGAGCAATGCAAGCCACAGCCCTTGCCTTTGCAGCTGGAGCAGCTCCTGGAGAGAAGCGTGAACAAGCAGCTTTATCCTGCCGGCAGCTCCCACCCAGGAGTGTGGTTTGAAGCAGAGGGATTAGGCAGCATGACCACAGCATTAACACACACACACACATCTAACACAGCAGCCAGATAGCCATTACCCTCCAGCCTTCCCCGACACGTGAGACTCCTTACCAAGAGAAAAGCTTGTCATAAAACAGTGTACTTATATATAGAAAGGTACTGGCACACTGAAAGCTCTATTTTTCAAGAGGATTTAAACTGGGTACATTTTCTAGTCTGTGAAAGATTTCCGTTCAGTGTTATTAATCGAATTGTTTTCATTTCAAGAGGAGATCTATTGACAAAATTCTTCTACTATCAATAAAGAATAATCAATTCTGACATTTCTATGGAAAAAGAGACCACCAAAAAACACGTTTTGATTAAGAACCTGACCGTCCACTGACATTACTGCTGCTAAGTATTCTTTGAGCATGGAGCTGTCTTCTGCCTGAAAGCAGCAACATATACAGCATCTACCACCATAAGATAGCTTAAAGCCTGCAGTATGAAAAGTCAATGGAATCTAGAATTCCTTCACGCACAGAATCCTGTAGCTGATTTGCACTTTCATCATATATCCTTTCCTGACTATCTGCAGGGATCCTCAGGGATCACATTCCTCTGCATCTCCTGGAACACCAGAGCAGAAAGAGAAAGGGACTGAATTTCTTCTTCTCCCTCAGCAGAAATACATCAACTCCCAGTGGTACCAGGGTGCTGCAGTCTACTATTTCATAAAAAAAGGCAGGAACAAGCTTCATAGGCTCCCAGATCTAACATGGCCACCTACATCTTTTCCCTTGTACTGCCTATTAGCTTTGCATAGGAACAACTTAAATCAAAACTGCATAAAGGTTGTTCATAACTAAGTAAGATTAAAGCTGAGGCTAGTAGATTCATTACACAAATAATAAATCCCAGCAGATCAGCCAGAGGTGTAGCAGCAGGGGAACAGGACAGTTTTGATTGATAAGAATTCACTCAGGAATTCCAGAGAATAAAACCACATTTCACCTTTTCTTATTTCCTTATCAGATATAATTTAGTAACAGATATGTTTAAACTGTCCAGAAGCCAGAACAGCCCTGAGGAAAACAAAACCTTACATCAGGCTCCTGAAGGTCACAGAAACAAGACTGCAAGGAGGTGAGGATATTACTCCTGTCTGCAGTGACCCAGCAGTCATCAGAAAAATGACAGGGGTCTTTTGCAATACATTTTAAGCTTCAATGAGTGAAAACAGAAAGATTATAAAATGTCAAGTCAAATCAATCTTTTGCTTACATGGAGCAAGTGATTTATCTACGGAACACTTGAGGTTTTATAATCTTAGCTGATGTTTAGAAGACATTAAAATAACAAGACAAGGCAGGTGAATCCCACTCCAGTGCCTGGCATCAGACCTCAGTGAGCAGGAACAGATAACAGGTGAGAATAAAGGAAGAAAAAATGTGGAAAGCACAACTTATGACATTTATAGCATAATGCTACATGGCTAAAAACCCACATTATTTTATCAGAGCCTCTATTTCTTGTGACAATTTGTGAGTAAACAAAAACAAGAAGGTTTTGTCATTCACGTTAAGTTTTGTAGCAACAAACTTGAATTTCAAGAAGGAAGAGGAAGAGAAAAAAACAGAGACAGAAAATGGAAGAAAAGCAAAGCAATCCCTGCCAAGAAGAACCAAGATACCCTGATAACTGAGATCAGAGTAGATAACAGTATAGGTTTTTACATATATATATACACACACACATATATTTTCATATAGTATATATATATATATATATATATATATATACACACACACTATAACAGAGTAGACAGGTTCAAGCTGTAGCTTGTGAGGAAAACATGCCAAGTCTCAAATTTGATTACCCCAATACCAGTGTCCTGGGCACCTTGCAATTGGCAATATCAGGTGAATAGGCTGCAGCTCTATGCGTGCACAAAAGTCTTTGATGTGTTTGAGTTTAACCTGGGTTCATCAGAGGCTCTGCAATATTTCTCCATCTCCTGGGGGCCTGGCTGCCCATGCTCAAGTCCAGCTCTCGAACAGTGCAACCAAAACTTGAGACTGGACTGCTGTGAAACTGCAAACTACTCTCACCCAGTTTCAACTCTAATCTACCTTTCAACCCTGCACAACGATAAAGAGCTTTCATTACGAATTAAGATGAAGCCATGCATATTGCAAGATGATTCCTTTCATTGGAGATGCTCTGTAGCAGTATTTCCCAACACCTTCTTCTTTGTCACAAAATAGATTTCCAAAAATTCTACCCCACAGGTTGTATTACTAATTTACCTTTCCCCTATTATCTAGGTAAATTGAAGCCATTACCTAATTACTACTAACTGTCATTCGCCTACATACTCTAATAGGAAAACTCCAGGTTATACACAGGCCAATTACCTGCTGAGTAGTACAGCACCTCGTCACAAAACCATTAAAAGTTCAACAGATAACTCCCTAGATAGTGAAAGGCTTTTGTTTTCAGAAAGCTGTGGTATCTGGAGTGAGGTTGATCAGTCTGCCATGAGTTTTGAAATAGCTTTGCCAACATTAGAATAGCTTATTTTGTAAATCAGTAAGATAATTCCCGTCTCACCCACCAGCATTATTACTGGGATTATCACAACCACAGTACTGAGCCTACCCCCATGGGGGTTGATTACCTTCACCCATTCACACACTTATTCTTACACATACACAAATAAATGACTTACACACAAGGCAGGAGGAAGAAAGGCAGTGTAAGCACCTATCTCAAGCCAAGCTATGACCACAGGGCACCTCAGGTTCATGCCAAAAACTCCATAGCATCACTGTTAATCCAAGTTTCTCATTCAAATTTGAAATGCAGTCTGACTCTGGTCCTCAACCAGATTTCTCCTACCCTTCCTGTGCCTGAGAGGTTTGTGTAATCAGACACCTTTTAAAAGCACCCTTTTGAAAAAAAGCTACTTTGCCTGAGGAACAGACAACTAGGAAAAGTTGAGACCTGATATTGCTGGTGCTCAGATTGCCAGGAAACAGAATAGCCACTCTTAAGAACCACGAAGAATTTGTAAAAAATAAATAGATAAATAAAACAGCCTATTTCAAATGAGGCATTGACCATGTGGAGATCACCACAAAAAGGCCAAGAAGGTTGTCTTCTCAAACCCCGGGCACTCTAAAGAATTTGAAAGTTGATCAAAAAAGACACAAACTTCACTTCTATACAAGTGGAACAAATCCACAGGTGGTGTCAGTCCTCCTATCACCCCCCTAACAGGGATGAATTACAGCACACAACAGCACAGAGCTGCAACAGCCCTCCTGGGTGACCTGAGAAATCAATGACAAATGAGCCCAGACCTCAGCTTTTAGAGGACTGCATGTCAGCAGAGGGATGAAGCAGGGAAGGACTGCTAAAGCTTAAAACACAATTCATGCAGTTCTCTTTGCAAAACAGCTCCTCACATCTCACTGGTAGCAACTCATTAGCACTTTGTGCTCACCCTCTGGGAGCACAGGACCAGCTCTCATTGCACATGTGCTGGTTCCAAAGCTAAAGGCGTTTCAGACCCCAAGGGTCCATGGTCTGATTCAATCACAACATTAGTGGAGCCCCCAGACAGAGGAAGCACTAGATAGTAGGGGGAAAGGAATAGGATCCTGATGAGGTACACCACTCACTGGCCCACCAGACTTAAGCCAACTAATCCACAACCAGAACGTCAAACAGCTGCCTTTTCTCCTCTTAATCAAAATGATTTCTGGGAATTGCTCTCCGAATGTTTGCCTTATACACCAAGTACTTTATGTTCCTATTTAAAATACAGGAATATACAATGAATAAGTGTTGACCTGCACAGAGCAGAGAGGATGCTGAAAAATTAAAATCTCTTTTTTCGACATTGTGCATCCAGAATACTGTCACACCAAGGGTGTTTCTGAAAGTGCAGACAAGTTGAACAACACACTCTGTGGAAGTGTAATTTTTTAGCAGAGTACAGATATATGTGACCTCCGGTTAATTGACTGACAAATTATTACAGATCTGGGAAATGAAGACCAGGATGAGGAAATTTTTTCTCTCATTTCTATCACCTTCACCAGTGCATCTTCTAACAGTCCCAGGGTTGCATTTTACAAGCTACTAGAAAAGGAAAGGCAGCCACTTTCAAATTTATGTGGAGCCAAGGGAATCTACTGAGTGCCACCTTTCTCATTTCATTCTTCATGCCACTGGCATAAATTGGGTTCACAGCCTGCTCCCTCACTTAACAACCCTATGTTTCCTGCATTCATATATCTCCCTCCCTGCTAGTTTTTAATACCATTTACCAAGATTCATTTCTTCTCTGCTGCCTTTCTCACTTCAGGGCTCTGTTTACAGCCCAAAGAGAACTCAGGAAAAAAAAATGCACATTTTAGCTTTTCTGTTTACGGTACGGGGTACTTAGGATAGGCACTGCACTTATCCTTCCCTCAGGCTGAAGACAACCAAGTGGAACGCTCTCCATTAAAGACTGAAAAAGCTGCTATTTAAACTTGGAAGTTTATAGTAACATAAGCGAGTTGCTTGTACCACCAAGAGTTCACATGCACAAGACAAAAGGTTAGTTAAAACCAATTTTTCTTTCCCCCATACAGTACTGCGGTACATAGCAAGAGGGCCAGAAAGACTGGTTATTAAGAGATAATGACAGTATAAAGATGCAAAAGTGTTCATTTCCTGGCAGACATTTGTTTCTAATTTCCTGAGTTTTCTTTATATGCTTTGTAGTGTTTAAATCCACCTGTTGAAGCTTCAGATGCACAGAGGTGCCCTACTACAATTCCTATAAGAAATGCCTCAAGGCCATTTGATGTCATGAAGAAACAGAAACATCTCCCACCAGGTGGCCTGAGTTCTCAGTTACAGAATTTTGCACCGCAAGCACCAGCACTCTAGTGCTACTGGCAAAAGGTAGGCCTGCCAAGGTAGAAATAATACTCTGGAAGAAGAAAAACTACCAAAAAGTGGCTCACAGTGAAGGCAAACATTTTGCAGAACAACTTCAAGCCCCGGCTGAGAGGCTCATCTCTCTATGGAACCAGACATCACTCAGAGCTTGCTAACACCTGCATGGATTTCAGGAAGCCCATCTTTTACACTTATTTCAACTTTGCTGTCAAGGCTGAACCCCATTCAAAGCAGGGAAAAGTCTCTAACAGATCAGAAATAAAACATAAGGTGCCAAGCAACATGAAAAAGTTCAAGTGAGGTGACAACCCAACTACTTATTATAACAGGAGTGAAGTGTTGCATACTATCATAATATAATATACCCTAAATACATATTATATTTAGCATGGTTAGGTTGCAGTTGGACTTGATGATCTTCAAGGTCTTTTCCAACCTGAGCAATTCTATATCAATTACATATAGTTTTATACAAGGCCAGTTCTGTACAGGGTTATGCATCATACCATAATCCCAGATGAAATGCGCTGAAATTGCTGAAGTAATTTCCAAAACTGATTTCGATAGAAAGGAGAAAATAAATGTCAAAGTTCTAAGCAGCTCTCTAATATTTTTGAGATGCAAAACTAAACCTCAGAAAGATGCAAATTATGAATTAAGCCTTTAATGCGCTACTCATTTACCTTTAAAATACAAACTTACTCAAGTATTAAACAGTAATTGGTGACCAGTAAGCCCTATCTTGTTAGGAAAAAAAACCCAACTTCTCTATTTAAGCACTTAAAAAGTGGCCAGGAATTTATAGGGGTAGGTTCCCAGCACTTCTTGCAAAAAGTATCTTTTAAATAATGCCACGTTACACATCGTTAAACTGAGGCATCCTAAACCAAGACGAAGAATAAACCAGAGAGAGATGATATGATCTACCCAAGGTCACCTGATTTATTTTTTTTTTTCTGAGAGGCAAGAAAAGAAACTCATTTCTGACACAACTTTATGCCCTGACCAGCAAGACCTCCAGCATTCAGTCTTGGATTGATTAAGGTCATATGTATTAATGTGAAATCTGCCTTCCTTCCTGAAAAATGTATGCAGACCTATCTCATGACTTACCCAAGCAACTATATACCATAGAAAAAAATGCACATGCACAAATCAGAACTGAGTCAGCTCAGTGCTATGACTGTGCTCTGTCCCTAAGAGAGAACACTATCCTGGGTGAAATAAATGTCCTATTGTATTTATAATGAAGCTAATCAATTTTAGGATTATAAATTAACCTTGTCCAGAATTTTGATGAATCACATGACACAAATTCCAAGGACTGTATTGTTAAAGAAGCTTTTTTTTTTTTAACCGGCATTTCAATAATTAATCATGTTTTAGGGTAGTTTTATTTCTGTGTGGCTTATCCTTTGATGATCTAATTTACATTTATAATGATCTATTCTCCTGTGGATTAATTGCTCCTGTTATTTTCTCTATTAATCAGACGTCAACATTTGCATTACAGATGACTGTTTGCATTATTTTCACAATACTAAATCTGACAGTATGGTACTAATGATAAATACTTAGCTCAATTCTAGGGGTGAATTAGTGTCTGAGCCCCTTTAAACAAAAGCATTATTAGGATCTTGCCACTCTTTTGAAGTAGGCTGATGAGTTTGCAGTACTATCCACGTGTTGTTATTTATAAGAATTCACTTTTTTTCTGTGAACTGTAAACACACAAATATTTAATTCACCCATTGCTGCTTGACAAGCCCTGAGCAAAGGGCAGACAATTATGAATCTGAGGCCATTGGTGACATTCTTCTCATGTTTCCATGTCTCTTTAGAAGTTTCACACCTCCCAGCTTCTCACTGCAAACCCACTCAGGATGCTATCACTCGCGCTGGTGCTTGAAAAGCTATTTTTGTAAAAATTGCTTACTTGTCTTAAGGAAAAAAAAAAAAAAAAAAATCATCAGTGTTGGTATAAACCAGTTCAGTTGTTGGCCTGAGTTAGTTCCCTACTTTCTAGCACAGCTGGGCCAGAGGAGCACACCCAGGTCCTAGAGGAGTCACAGTCTGCACGCTTCCCCTCCTCCCAGATGGGTGGCATGCCATCTAGCCCTGACAGCTTATTCACAATCCCTTCTCCAGATGGGATTCAGACATGTAGGCAGACAAGGAGAGAAAAGCCTGGTTTCTGTGCCATTTTCTGCTGCCTCTGTTGCATTCCCGCTAATTCTAGGGAATACAAAACAATAGCAGCTCCAACGATGCTCTCCCTGTACAATTACTCTGACTACTCTAGTTGGCCATGGTTTCTTACGCTGAGAGAGACCTCTTTACAAGTCCCTAATGCTCTCACATAGAAGCACGCTCACAGTCATACTACACTGGACTTGAGAGACATGTTGCTTCTGCCTAAAAGCATCCCTGGCAGCTGTAAAGTAGCAGCATCAACAACAGACCGGGTCTGCTCTATGTAGAGGACTTGCTTAGCTCTACCAGCACCTACTTTTACGACAGTAGAGAACAGAACAGGAAGAAGGAAGCAGAAGGAAATGGTACATCACAAGCAAATGTGGTGAAAGCTACACTTTTACAGCAAGAGGACAGATGCCCCAGAGGATCTGTCCCACATGTCTGAAACTCCCAGCTGTGGGCTCTCATCTCCTCAGGGTCTTTTCACTGGTGCTGCAGCTGTTGTTCACAAGTCTGCCACGGAGAAAGCAGTTCTGTGCTTGTCATTTTCTGTCACGTTAGGAAGGCTGGTGTCACCTTCACGTGACTCTAACCAGATGGGGATATTTGTACCTCCTCTGCCCAGTTCCACACAAGAATAAAGCTTTCTCCCTACCCCATCAGAGAGAAACAAACACATTCTATTTTATGTTAGTCTACGTGACAACAATTTTAATACTTCAAGTGTGATTAGATCTATATTGAAACACTTCACTGATCAGAGATGCAGATTTCTTTCTGTTCTCACTAACAACCTATGGCACAGGTACCAAAACACACAGCTGCATGCGAAAGACGTGCAGCAGAGCACAGGAAGAGCTGAGCCCCAGACATGAGGGGAATCTTCCCTGTGGGCTCTCACCCACCAAAGGCAACACTCCTTGCCCTGCACATTTCTCTTGGCACATCTAATTCACAAATGAAATCAAAAAACATCTTAAAACAACGTGTTGCAACAAAACAGGATCCAAGGAAAGGTTATAGCTAGTTTTTGCACGGATTTTAACACTGTCTTAGCAGAAGAAAACTATCTAAAAGAGCAGAAGTTTATTTGAAAGCTGAGATACAGTCAAAGAATCCTAGAGAAAAGGAATGTATCCATTAGGGAACATAATGTAAAAGCAAATAGTAAAATGGGTCTTGAAAAACATTGCTCCAATGCCTCAATTCTCCTCGTTTTTCTGGACTGAGAATTGTGAGCAAGCAGAAAGCAGCACATAACTGCAATTTTTTACCATATAAATGTAATAAAATCAAGACGACTGGGAGATGAAACTTAACAGTAGCTGTAAGTGATGGCTGTGGACCCAAACCCACAATGCACGTAGGCTGGTGTTCCTACTGGTTACAGAACATGTGAACACCTCCAGGGACGGGGCATCCACAGCCTCTCTGGGCAGCCTGTTCCAGCACCTCACCACTCTCTGTAAAGAACTTCCCCTGACATCCAACCTAAATCTCCCTTCCCTCAACTTAAAACCATTTCCCCTCATCCTGCAGTTATCTACCCTGGTATCCAACAACAACAACAACAAGGATGCTGTAGCTGCAGACCTAACTGATCTTTTTTTCTTCTCCAGGCACACGGACACAGTCAGCAACTACTTTATGCCTGCACAAGCAGGAATGTGTCAGCTGTGGGGTCCAAGAACGCATGGCTCTAGTAAGGTGCCTGGGTCAGCATTCAGCACAGCAACACTGTCAGGCTTTCTCACAAAGAAAGAAACGTTAACGGGCTCTGTTACATCTCTAAGTGATGGAGCTGTTTCTAGCATCTGTCTGGTTCCTTACTCTGCTTCTGACTTAGAGCCAAATTACAATCTTTTCTATTCCCAAACAGTATTACTTAATTTTGCTGATACAAGGAGAGCTGCTTCAGGTATAAAGTACTTTTTGGGTGGATAAATGTCTTGAGGTGGTCCTCAGTGAGAACACCTTCAAGTCAGCCAGCTCAGCATAAAGCATTTGATGCAGGATATGAAGTATTAAACTACTGGCCGACAGACTCTCTACTCAGCAATAACCCATCCACAGAATGCCCTCATTTTCCAACCCATGAATATGATCCCTGTCTTGGCTTCGTGATGTGGTTAGTAAAGCTTAGCAACTCTAATTAACTCTGGATAGACATAATACTATTGCATCTCCTGGTAGATATGCAGGAGAAGGCTGCTCATTTCACAACATAAAGCTTTTCATACACATCTCACTTCTTATGGCCTACTGCTGGATTCCAATTTTGCATCAGTGCTTTCCCATACTCCCATAGTGTTTAAATTATACATCTGTTTAGTTGGTTGTGTTTTTTTTTGCCAGAAACTGAGTATGGCACACACACATATATATTTATTTATTTATTACATGCTACTGATTCTCTGCCACAGGAGATCAGGGAGAAACTAGTGCAAGGTAAATTAACAAGAAATGGAAGACTGGACTAGTGCACAGTTGCAAAACTTGTGCTATTGAGCTGCCATAATGACATACTACATCCTATTACTCTGCAATTACACACTGACAGGGACTGTCAATCTTATACTACATCCACTCAGCAGAACTAAGTGTACCATTTCTATCCCCAATGTGCTATGACTAAAACACTTCAAAATAAAGTTAAACGTGGTATTTAATGGAGCAAGGAAGATTCCAAAATCTGAATCAAGAAGGAGCAAGATTAGAGCATTTATAGTCTCATCATATCTGTGACAATAAAGAAAGAGAACACAGAATGACTCTGTAAGAATACATGCAGGCATAGAAATCATCTGCTAACATCCATACTAAACTTAGCAGTTTGTTCTCACAAATCCTCTGCTACAACAAGCTTTAGTTATCTGTGTGTGCTCACTACACCTCAGAGAGCCTGTCCTCCTCAGCACTGTGCTGCTGAAATTCCCCTTAGTTCTTATCACATCTGTCCCCAAGCACACCACATCTCCCTCTTGGGGGAGGTACTGGAACAGGCTGCCCATCTCAATGGTTCAGCTTACTCAGGCTTGAATGAGATGTGAGCTAGAGAACAGCATGGTCCTGTGGATGGAAAACCTGGCTGAGACACCCTGTCTCTTCTGTTAATAGCACAGAAAGATGCTCCTCTTACAGGCTGTAGTGCCACTGCCCTGTGGTTGCTGCTGTCTCTCTGCTGGTAGAAGCATTTGTGCAAAGTGCTGATGGGTCATCTTTGGGTAAAATCCATCAGAATAGATCAGAGCAAAAGCTGCAAACTGTTTACACTTAACTGCTGGACTTAGCTTCCCACAGACTGCTCTACTGTCAGATCCACGTGGGATCATCAGCAACCCTGAGAAATAATGAAGGATAGTGAAATCTTAGTGGCCACAGCTGGAGCCAGAGGGAGACATCTGGCAAGGGCCAGAGGCCCCATTCCAGGAAAACATGCCTGCTCAGGGGGAAGAGAAGGAGGTGCCCAAGAGCAGCTCTGAGCAAACTGTATCAACCAAGCACACAAATTCTATCCTAAATGACACCATGAGGCTGCAAGCTCTCCTGAACAGTAGGGCTGCCTCAGGGCTGAACTCAGGCACAGCATCAAAACCAGTTCTCCGTGCAGCCAATGGAGACAGGCATCACCTGGGCACAACCTACTCACCCAAAAGCATGCATCCAAAATAGCTGGGCTGAAGCACCTCCTGGACTAGATGTTTAACAGCTAGAGACAGACAGAATGAATTTCACTTTAACAAACTTAAAGTTTCTTTTCCAAATTTGTTTTGAAATGTATTATGACATTTCAATTTCAGTGAACTTCAACAACATATACGGCTGTCTCTGCCTATATTTTAAAAGTGTTTAAGTGCCACAGACACCCAAATGACCACAACATTTTTTTTCATAATGCATCATTTCTGCAGCATTACAAAGGACAACGGCCACTCCAGAAGAATTGGGTACACCCAACAATATTAAATGTGGTTTCCTGCCCTTCCTGCTCCCACACTAGGTATAATCAAGTAGACACTGCATCCTTTGGTAGGATCCTTTCACTCTGCTGACAGCATGAACTTCAGTTTGGACAAGACTAACCCCAGTAAATGAGACTGCTAACTACCCATGGCAATTTAAAAGAGAGAAAAAGCATAGTTGCTTAATTAGCTCCAATCTTTGACCACTCTTTTCTTATTCTCTGTATTCACAGAAAGAATATGAATACAACATATTGCAGGTACTTTCGTGAGCTCTGAACATTTGGCAAGCAAATTTTCATACATGTGGGACACTTCCAATGGTATACTGGCTTAAAGTGGTCAGAGTTCAGCAATCCATTAAATCCTTAACAATTAAAGAACAACCTGACATAACGCACCACTGATCCTGAGCATCCAAGCTTGAGGTATTCAAATTCAGCATCTATCCAGAAGTCTGAGTCAGGGGGTTACTGTCAGGGAGATCACAACTGGGCCTAATGGGAGCTGGATAGCTTGCACAAGATGCAGAAATATCTGCCCGATAGCTGCTCTATCTTGCACAAGAGCTAGCCAAGACCTGATCTTTCACCCAAATTGACTTGCAAGCTCCCATGTCCAGCTGCAACAGAGGGACCTTCTATTCCACTCCCTATGCAATGTTCCAAGTGCGCCCTCAGCTCTGCTCATCTTGCAGCACAGCCAGCAGGCTCACCGCAGCCATTTCTGCTCCCCAGGCATACAGTATTGAAGACCTCTCCATTCTTGACCTCTTTTGGAATAGTTTTTCAATAAAATTTGAAAATCACCACTTATTTTTGTTAAAAAAGATGTTTAAACAAGAGGCCTTTATATTCCTTCTGGGATAGACAACTCTGTGAGATCACACAGCATTAGCTGCTAACAGAGAACAAATCAAGGAAACTAACACCATTTGCTTGGTCTCCAGGAAAGGTAATTCTTAAATGCCAAAAGACAAAATATTTTTATTTCTCTCTATATACAGCAAGGCTACATTCAGAGTCTGACAGCTCAATATATATATTCTTAAAGAACAAAGATACCTACAGCATAGAAAATGAGGATGCAGAATCGAAGAAAATTTACTTCCTTTCTCATATCAGCTATCTACTTCCAGACACATATTTTCATTCCACTTTTATTTTTGTACAAGAAAAAGCAGATTTGTAATGTTTGGGTGCAAAGAAGGTTCCAAGACAATCAGGCCTCCCTAGCTCTTGTAATAAGTCAACCATCCCAAGAGGATGAGGAGCATAGAAGCCTGCTGAAAGAAGACTTTAATGGTATGTCACTGCATGTGAAAGACAGAATACACAACAACATCCAAAGAAAAAAAGCCAAGGTGCATCAGTCCTGCTGGAACCTTATGGAACATGCTTTCCTGCATACAAACCTTATTATCAAAGTTTTAAATTGACTAACTTATCAGAAATGACCACCTGAATAGGCAGATGGTTCCAGGCAATAGAAGCTATTAACATAGCAGAAAGGATACACTGCAATCCATTTAAGCTAAAGCAGGGTAAAACACAACAGGAAGATGAATTATTTAATACAAAGAGTAATTAACCACTGCCACAAACTAATGAAGTGCATGGTATTTTCTCTGTCACTTCAACTCTTCAATCAAAATTAAGGGCTGAACACACAAACTGCTGAACGATGACCTTCAGTTCAAGCTAAGCAGAAGCTTAGGTGATCATAACAGTTCCTCTTGAACACCTATTAAAGCTTGCTTTTATTTATTAAATGATAAATAGAGTGTACTTCTTTTAGGAGAAGTAAATCCTACCAGTGTAAATCAGTTTAGTATTACAAAGGCAGACAGAAAATGAGGAGCAGCCTACAACAGCTCTGATTTCTATTCTACAAATAATACCAAAGGTCACCCAACTCCCAGCATAGCATCGCACTGTAGCCATTATTAATGATTCAGGCAGCTAAATAAGCATTTTTTTTAGAACTAGTAAACTGTGCTAGTTGAGTGTATATTTGTGAAAGCAATATCAATCACCAGGAAAATGAAAGAAATCAATGCTTTGTTTGGATGTGGATTACATACATGGTTACTTTCTCCCAACAGCAGGGTCACAGATGGAAGGCTTGATAGGAATTACAGAGACCATGATTGATATAATCAAGTAACTGCATTGCTAACTCTCACAAATCACGGAATCTGTGCTTACAAAACATTGCAAGAGTCTTTGATGTACATCAAGAGGAATACACACACACACAATATACACGCATGTACGTATGGAGTGAAAACGAATGCAAATGCAGGAAAAAAAAAATTCAAGATCATAAGCAAGGCAGGTGGTTTGCTTATTTTAGAGATGATGAAAGAATAACAAAGTCGGTATCTTAGTACATAGGGACATCTATGAAGGTGAATGCATTTTTATGTACACTCACAAATACCCTTCTGACCTTCCCCCTTCTGCAAATACAAGATAAAAGTCAACCGAGAAATTAAATTCAAGATAAACTTGTTTGATCTTTCAAGAATTTAATTACTTCTGTGAAGAAACTGTTGATGGAGCTCAACACCCATCAGCAGGTAGCTTACAACAGCCTCTACCCTCTTTTCATAACCATGGATGGCATCTTACTGGAATATCTGGCTGTGAGAAAATTGTAATCAGGAAGACTGCACTGAAGCTGGTTTCCCACCTCCAAATAACAAGTGCAAAATACTGAGTCTTCTGCTTGCATCCAGCATAAGACCTTTGCAAGTAATACATCTGTCACAAATTTGTGGGAGAACACCATAAAGAAAAAGCCTGAGTGTTGTACAGTGATGAGTTTAGAGGTTCACTTAGCTAGGCTGCTTTGGACACAACACATCTTAGCCAAAGTGAAACTCCTTTCTTGCACAGTTATGTTTCCTCCGATCACAACTGCTGAGACTTTGGAAACCCCACAAAGTTCAGCACAGATTTAAACAGTAAATTTGCCTCACTTCTTCTACAGAAACCTAACAACAGCTGACAGCCTCTGGGCAGGCTGTGATTTTGGCCAGCATTGATGCAGATGTGAAAGGAGAGATGTGTTTCATCTGAATTTGCTGCACTCAGCCTTCCACTTCATCATTACTTCCATACCAGGAAGCCCAAGTCTCCAGATCTGAACACATGTACTCAACAGGAATTATTTTCTGTCTCTTATATTATTTTACCTGACACCTTGGGAAGAACTATAAATACTTATATACATTTTCAAGTGACTGAACTTCCCATAGCAGTGACAAAAGTGAAACCCAAATATTCTGAAAATACTCTTCACACAATCGGTCTTCAGTTTTCTATGTTTAAGAATAATAAAAACAAATTGATGTCGTTTTTGCTTTCACTTTCAGCTAACAGAAAAGTTGAAGACTAGTGCAGAGGTTGGCATTTCCACATTGCACATATGAATCTGTAGGCAAAGTAATGATTTAAGACCTTAAAATTCAAAGAGATGTTCCACTGGGATTGCAGCTAATAGCAAAGGGTGCTGTTCAGATGGCACAGTTCCAGCCAAGACTTCACAGAGAAGGAATGCCATTTCTAGTAAAGTCAGCATCAACAGTTTCAGCCATAACCCTGCACTTCCAGTCTGTTTAATTTTCATATTGTTTCTCTTTCCCCATTCTCACCCGTTATATCCACTTACTGCTTTCCATCTTGTCCTTAGTGATTTTATCAGCAGTCACAGTTGCTGCAATAGCTCATACTTGCAATGTGTTAGATGGAAATTCACAGACTGGATATGTCAGTGAGAAAAAGGATTCTTTGAGCTTACATACACAGTTTACAATCACGGGTGGCTCTACTTTGACTAGCTGGATCTCAGGCAACAAATGCAAGGCTTAGGCACCTGATTCCCATTTTCTGTTCCCCTCTTATACCACCTTGATCTCACACAGGTTACATCACCAAATACTCTCAGCACACAGCCAGATTGCCTCATCTGTATTACAAGACTGCTGCTCTTATGTGGTTGCAAAGTGTTTAAGCTAGCTCAATTCTCAGGACCACATTCAGAGCAGCACAGAACTCAGCACAGCCATAGCTCTGTTACAAAGCTGAATAAACGATGGAATGAAGGCAGTGTCAGTCTTAGCCCCATGTTGCTGCATTTATTTATGTGTCTCAACAAGGCAGCATAGCTGCTGCTGCAGTTCCCAGCTGCAGTGCATAGCACACAAGGGTGATGAGTTGCTTAGTTTGATATGAAACCTCTTGTATTCTGTGCCAGGTTAGATTTGGCTAAGCACCAGTGTCTACCCAGCCATTCACCAATTCATCAATTTGGGTACCAAGGACAAGGAGAAAATAGGAATAAAAAAGATCATGGATTGAGATAAAGACTGGGAGATTTTGCTTACCAGTTACCATCAGAGGCAAAATAGAAATGACTCGAGTAAAATAACCTATTGCTAGTTAAAATAGAATCACTTTGTGAGGAACAAAAGACATTGTTTTCAATGTCTTTCTCCTTTCCTAGACTTGACGTCATCACTCCAGAGTGCAGTACAGGTGGATGGGTTTACCATCAGTACATAAGAGCTCTTCTCTGCTGCTCTTTCCTTCTTCAATCTTTCCTCTAGGTCCAGAAGAGATTGCATGGCATGGAATCTCCATGGCCATCACTTACTTCGGGAATATGCATCCGCTTCAGCACATACCCTCCATAAGTGAATCATCATCAGAAAACTTCCTCCAACCTTGATGCTCCCTCCTCTGCTGTTTCTCACTTTCTTTCACATAGGCATCTTCTGCCTATGTGGGGTTTTTTTTTGCCTTTCTTAAATATATTAACTTCCATGTGTACATTACTAAATGGCTGACTGACTCAGCTTCGTGTGTCAAGTGCTCCCCCAATTATCTCTGGGGACAAAAATTGATAATCTCAGATAAAATTTACATTAAAAAGATAATCAAAAGGCTTTTTAAAACAATTCAGCATTGTTGTGATCTCTTCATTAGCCCCTTTTCAAGTTTTTAACTTCAAACAAACTAGTTTGCCATTGTCAATAATCAGAACATAGTAAGTATAAAGCATCGACTGCCAAACAGGGTTTAAAACAAACAAAAATAAATCAAAACCACATTTTCGAATTCAGGAGAACAGCCTGCCAGAGGACTACAGCTGTTCAATTGGCTCAGACCAGATAACTGCAACACACAGGCCCTGGGACACACAACATTGTCAAGCCAACACAAAACACTGCAGCTAACCAAGGAGCAGACAACACAAAGAAACTGCAGCAGCAGCAACAAAATCCTCAAAACAAATATTAAGAGGTATACAAAAGCCGAGATGCATTGTTAAAAACTGCCGAGAAATAATTAACTCACAGAATCACTATTTTATTCTCAGCACTTTTAATTAAGTACTCATTTGAATACACATTCCTGTGCTCCGCCTAGTCCCTCTTCCCAGGGGATGACTGCTCCCAGCACAGCCTGGAACAGCTGTAGATAGGCACTCTTCATAGAAAGAGAACAATGAGCACAGAACACAGGCTGCCCAGAAAGGACATTCTCCACAGAAACCCCCACTTCACTCCAAAAAGCAAGGCTCCAGCTGCTCCCAGCAATTCTAAGCTGCTGCTGGATCCCAAAGCAGCAGCACCTTATTAAAGTTCAAAGCAAGAATCTTTTCAAACTCACTCCAACTTTACCTACTTAAGTTCCTTCAGATCCCCATGCAGTTCCTGAGCTGGACGTTGTGCGGGTCAGTCCTACAGAGGAGGCTCAATGTATACCTAACTACCTAGAGAAAGTGGGTGACACCAGCCAGCTTTTATTAGGTACACTCTTATGCTGTGGGACACCACGAGTGGAACTACGAACAATGTAAGCACAGTAGCACATTTAAATGCATTTTTCTCTACACGATCTTCATCTTTCCTTAGCACAGAGACAAATTCATCACAGCGCAACCCTGAAAGGTTTTGCTGCCAGTATTCTGATTTATCTCAAAACCTGAGCAGTTCTATACTACCTGTACATGTGACCGAACAGACCATGTCAGGAAAAGCCCAAGGCCCCGATTGAGCAAAGCGTGTCAGAGCACACCATGCACAAGGAGAGCAGCCTCCTGCACAACAATTAATGCAGGACTTGGGTTCCTGTGCTTCCCAAACCCTGTCTGGCTAGGGGAAGTCACTCAGTCCCCTCCTGCCTTAGTCATCCCCCCCCTCCACCCCCAGCCATAAAATGGAAACATCAATCTCCTCTCCACCGTTATGCTGCTGTGACAGCATACTGACACTGTAGATGAAGGGACCCTGTAAGTATTCAAAGAGACAGATTCAGCAAACCCTTGTTGAAGAAAACATGTCTTTTTAAAATGCCTAAAAAGATTAAAGATCGCCAAGTCTGACTCTAAGCCAAAGGGAACCTGACTCTTAATCATTTAAGCCCCTCTGAAAACCACCACTTGATTCAAAAGGTTTAAGCACAATTTGTCTAGCACTTTAAAGAAGAAACAGCACCAAAGAGCAATGGACCTGCTACAATTTAGCACTGCTTAGACACCTGCTGAAAGCACACTTTCCAAGCAGCAGCAGTCACAATTCAGTGAATGAGCCAATGCCTCCAGTGTGCGGGATGATGAGGACACAGCCATTTTAAAAATCCTACTCGTTCTTCTTTTACTCAGCATAATGCTGGGAATTTACTGTCAAATAAAAAAAATTAAAATAAAAAAGCCCTGAGCCACAGCTCAGTAAATAAACACGACCAGAGATCAGAATTTAAACATGAAATAAAAACTATAACACCGCATGAATTTGGCAGATCAGGCATATAAGTCTTCGAAGTTCAATTAACTAATGGCTTTAAATAGGCATTAGCATCATAAATAGTCTGTAGCTCAGCACACAAAATACTACTATTAATTTTCTTGTCTTGGCGCAAGCCTAGGGAAAAAAAAAAGAGTAACAAGCATCAAGTTTATATTACAGTTAGTATTTCATGTGTTAGACAGCAGCATGGAAGTGGCTTTCTGTAGCAGATCCTATTGATGACCCCAGAAAAAAAATCCCAACATCTTGCCTCTATCCAGCAAAGCAAAGGGCTTAGGTTCCAAACTACCCTCAAACTGAGGAGCAGCACAGGCTGGGGCAATTAGACCACAGCAATCCTGAAGTCCTGCTCTTCAGACCATTTTGGGCTCCCTCAGGTTCACAGAAGACACAAAAGTCATTACAGCTCTTGTAGTTTGTAGATATTCAGGTGTTAGTTGTTTTTTGGGGAGTTTTTTTTTCTTCTCCCTCCCCATTAAAGAAATATGTCCAAAACATTCCTTATAGCTTAGACCACAGAGGCTCTTCACTCAGCACTGGAATTCAAGCTCTGGTGGCAGCCACATAGACAGTCATTCCCTGAGCAACGAGAAGTGTGAACCCTGCAGCTCCTCAGAGCAGCTTGATACGTTACTTTTTAAAGACAGGCATGGAGAATATGAGCGCTGATGTAGCCTTCCAGAAAGGAGAACTAGGCTGGAACAAAGCTAAATTGTATTACAAAGATCTGGGTGACACACCAAGAGCACTGTTCACTCTAGCTGCTCAAATTCAGGATGAAGAAGGGGACGGTAAAAGGATGGCACCAATATATTCCTTCCACAGTTTTCATCTGACCTTTGGTAGATCCCACCAGACATCTCTCGCATCTGCACTGGATTCAATGCGCCTTTTCTGTCTCTAGGACAGCCGGGTAGGGACAAAATCAGAAGTCCAAACATCTGTCAGTCTCTGCTACCTACAGCAAAGAGCGGCTTTTTGCTTGGGAGACCAAAGCAGTGAAAACGCATTGGCAGTAGGCCTAGATCTGCCAGGCTCTGTAGCTGGCTGAATGAGAGGGACAGATCTGACAAGGACAAACACTACCAGGACACTGGCTGCAAGCACACAAGCAGGCTTACAGACAAAAACCACTCACCCAGGAATTGCACAGAGAAATAGTGGGGACAGTGTTGAATGGGAAAAATGAATCAGCAACAAGATGACAGGGAGCAGGATGGCTGGAGCTATGCAGTGCAAGAGTAGCAGCATATCCGGGATTTAAAATTAGCCTTGTGCTCATCTCAGAGCCTCAACTGCATTTCAGTTCTCACAGCTTGAATGTGCTCAGCCGAAGACAGCCCTTGCTATGGGCACATGAGCCAGAGAGCAGCACTGTCCCCACAACCTCTGCCCCTGACTGTCACTCTGCTGCTGTCACTCACCTTGACGGGTCCAGCATACATTGGCTCCTGCTAGAGGAGACATCCAGGAGCAGAGCCATCTGATACAAGGCTGGAAAAGGGGAGAGGGTTGGCCACATATCTGCCTTATGCTCCCATCTCCAAGGTACCCCATCAATCCCAACCAATTGGAAAACCCTTACACACCCTTCTCCTTTCCTCTGCCAGCAAAGATCACAGAACAATCTTGTTTGAGTGGCACAAGCAGCCATCTGAGCCAGTCTGTTTATCTGAGCCCACATCAGCTCTCATACATAGAAAGCACTACTAATAAACAATAAGTGTAGAAAGACTTTTTTATTGCCTAGCATATGCACAGAATAACACATTGAGACAGCAATTTTCAGGCAGCGACGCATCCCCTTCCCTCCCCTCCTCTCTCCTCAAGGCCTGTTTCTGTTGTATTTTCACGTGTCTGTCACTGCAAACAAAAGATATATGCCAAGCTAATGAAATGTCTGAGTTGTGCTATGTGGGTGTATAAATGAGCCACCATAGCCCTTGTGTGCTTAGAGTAACTTGTAGGAAACACATTTCCAGACCTGTCAAGACTCATCACTTTTAGAAGGAATAAAAGATAACGGACTTATCATTCCCCTTCAAGCAAGAAAAAGAAAAGAGAAAGAAAAATGTACCAATAACTAAAAGGTATGGAGAAGTTTCTGACAGGTACCCTCCTTCCTTCCTACCATTATTAGTACGATAGATATGTCAGGAGACCCAAGCTCTTGTATAGTCAGATGCTATACAAACAAAGGGCACCATGCAGTCCCCTCCTGGCAGTAAGATAGGAACAAAAGAGAAAAGAAACATCCAGGGAGATGAAATGCTGGAGGTGGCACAACTGATCTGCAGCAGATCCAGAACTTCTAGCCACAACCACAGGAAATCCCAATTTCACATATATGCCTTGATGTTGTAGCTATGAGACACTCTACTTGTGCCATATCTCCATTAGCCGTCTGATCTCCGCCCCACAAAGGCTGCCAAGCTCCTGAGAACACTGCAGGAACCAAGAACACCAAAGACCAGGCAGCAGCAAGGAACAGGGATGCATTCTGCCTTCCACAGAAAAAAAATGTCAGACTCAGCTTTCATTTGCAAAAGGAATTCACCTCCTTTCTCAGTGCTTACTGAAAGCTTTCACCAGCCATTTAACTGGCCACCAAGTGTTTTGAGGAGAGCATACTTTCACAAGCAATGTTAAAAGGCATTGAGCATTTCTAATCCCCACAGAAAGCTCTACAGTTCTTAAGTGCATCCTCCACTGTTTCAGGGGTAATAAAAATCCTATTATCCCCCATAGGTCAAACAGCGCTACCCCACATTTACTGCATGCAGTCAGAGCATACATCAAGGCTAAGAAACAAGCCGATACCATACCAGCAATGCTTTGACATGGACAGAAGTAAATCTTGACTTTCAGCTCCAAGAATTCCAATCAGCATCAGCTCCAGTACAAGGTGGTCTACTGGTTGGTGAGGATTTGAAAGACCGTGATACAGCTGAGCACAGGTGAACTGCCATATCATAGCTCCTTTTTCTTCTCTAGAGGGTAGGCTGAACATAGAGACTTGAAAGCTTCCCGCTAATACATGCATAATCATTTAGCACAAGAAATGCAGATTTGTTCCTTTTGATCCAGATTTCCTAGGTTCATTCCCCAGAGACATCCCTGTTTAGGCTTATGTTCCGTTCAGGAAGAAGCAAAACTTACAAAGATTACATCTGTCCATATTTTATGAAAAATCAACTACTTACCAGAGCTGTGCAAAGTAGTCAACTGGAAACTAATTTACCTCCTGAACAAATTTCAGGAGAGCAGATCTTCCTTTCATTACCTTAAAATGTTAACTTACAATTCTTGTCAGATCTGTAACATCTGAGCAGATCACAGAACTCAGACTCAATGCAAGTACGAGCTAGAGAATTCCCAACACAGTGATGTATCTACACAAGTGCCTGCTCCCTCACTCCTGGATTAGTCATGCTGTGCTACACATGTATTTCACTAAGGACTTGCCAGAATCACCCAGAACTGAATCCAAATGCTTAGGGATTCCCTCTCAGTACCGACCACGGGTGAACATGGAACTGTGCATTGCCATTCAAATGCTCTGATCTTCAGCCTCAGTGACCCACTGCTAGCAAACAACAAGTAAAAAAGAGAAGAAAGCTGACTCTACTGCCTTCTTGTAAGTCATGACTGATGCTGCCAACTGCTTTCTGAGATGTGACCGAGGAGCCAGGACTACACCAGACACTTACTTGTATGTCCATACTTGAAGAGCCAAGAAAAGAAATCATGACACAAGAAACCCACCAGGGCTTTTCAGTGCTAGAAATGAATGCTGGAGGGCAACTCAGTAGCCTTCTATTTTCTTGCAGGGGTTTTCCATAGGTCAAAGAGGCCTCATTTACAAAAACCTCCCCACCCATTTTAAAAGAGAAATATAGCACCCTCGGAGTGGGCAGACATATCTATTAACTCAGATTCTATCTTTGTTTACTTCACCAATTTTAATACCTTTATCATCCTATGTCCATCAAACCAGGTAGTACCACTTTCCTCATGGTATTCCAAGGAACTTAAGGCATAGAGGCTATTTGACTTACACAAGGACATACAGGAAAACCTGAGACATCAATGTTAGACCAGAGTTCTCACTTCACGAGCACTGAAATTGTTCTCCAGAGGCTGTTTTCTCCATTAAGTAACTCCCACAAAGGAAGTCCCTGGTAATAAAACTCTACTGAAACAGATCATCTTTCCTATTTACAAGTGAAGCAGAAATACAGAACTTCCATACAAGCAATAGATTTCCAATGAGAGGATGATGATGTGTGTTTTGCACTAGGAGTCCCCAAAGGAGGTTTATCCAGGATTCCTACCACAGTCCAGGAGTCTGCCCCTGCCAGAATTTCTGTCCTCCCATGCCCCACATACATTTACCCATTGTTTCTCTCTCACACAAGCTCATTAGCTTTTCTTTTAGTGAACACAAAGAGACCTAGCCCACTGTATTCCCCAAGAACTACTTATTCCCCCAAGAGTTACTTATCCCAAGTCACAGCAAAGCAGAGTCTGTAACCACTTGTACGGATAGGAGGCAGCAGAAATAGCTGCTTTAAATCAGCTTCGCATCATTCAAGAAAGGTAGCAGTCACAATCTAGTAATACAGAAGGAAACTCTCCTTTTCAAAGATCAGGGCTTGCCAAACAAGTACAGTTGCCCCTTCAGTTGCCAGCTCTTTAATAACGTTAACCTGGAGGAGACTCACGTCCACCCCACTTCTGGTTGCACTGGTGAATTGCTCACACCTGCTCTCCCAGGGCTGGCACACACCCTCATCAGATGCTCAATCACTGGTTTAGGCCACCACCTAACAGTTCCCATGCACCACCTAACATTTATTTCTCCTGTATAACAAGAAACATTAGGATTCTGACTTCTTTTTACATCTGTAACACACCAGTGTAGTGAAAGGAGAGATGTTTTTCAGTTATCAAGTCTGCTCACATGGATTCATTTCTAGAGTTCTCACACACACTTGTAACTCTTCATCCTCCTTTTCCCAATCTGCTGCCTGCAGGTTTTGGGATGTCACTTCTGCTTAGTACTAGAGCAGCACTTGGAAGACTCAGCCAAAATCAGAGCACCATCACACAGCACACAGGCAGGACACAAGATTGCCACTTCATTGAGAGAGAAGACAAAAGAATGCAAGGTCCTGAACACATTCTTAGGGCTGTGCTACTTGCCCCAAATACTCCATTCTGCTAAGTAATCCATGTAGTTCCTGCTATCATGCACATGCTTTTCCCACTATCCTCTGCACTGAGACCAACCTTGTCCTCTTTGCCACTACCCTCCAGTATTTTTCATTCCTCTTTCTTATCGTGTGCCCTCATATTTCATTATTTCTTTTCCAGCCTGTCCAATTTTGATTCTGTGTTGCTCGATGCACTCCAAATGACCTCAGAAAGATTGCCAATAATCTTGAGGCTATTCTTTTCTTGTGTCATAACGTGCATAACACAACTTTTCATTTAAGAAGGATCAATAGATCTAATGTAAACAATTGTACAACATTCCTTGCTTTTCATGAGTCTGATCTGCAGAACCTCTGAGCTCCCAACACTTCAGCAAATTCCTATGGGAGATGGTGGCTGCTCAATGCTTCAGGAAAAAGACATCAGTTATTAGTTCAACTACATAAAGTCTGAACCTAGCTTAATAGCTTCATTGCAGCTAATTTCTTTCTACAAGCTTGACTAAGAGTCAGGGCTCCCATTACGTTTCTACCTCTGTTAACGACTTAATAATTCTAAGTAGCACCTGAACTACTCAGTTTCATTTGCAAAACAGAGGTGATCTCATGTCTGTCACAGAAATGTCATATTTAACTCCCAGCACTCTTTGAGGTCTTCAGATATAGAGTGCTGGTAAACAGTGCCTTTTTTTTTTCCTTTTTTTTTTTTTTAATAGATATACTCTTGCATGGGACCATGTGCTGAAGAGGAATCACTTTTCCTCTCTATCTAGGTACAGCCTTTTTTGACAACAGTAAAGAAGAAACCCCCATTTTACAGTCACCTGCTATCCCAGCAAGCCAATCAATCAAGGAAAAACAGGAAATCACTGCCACTGGTACCAAAGGAAAGAAGCACCAGTCTCCAATAGCTACAAGGAGTACAGCTCTGTGAACAAGCAGTGTTCATTGCTGACAAGCTTGTTAATCTGGTCCACCTGTACACAGAAGCAGGCTCTAAAGGCTTCAGGACAAAAGGAATCACAGAATGACTTGGATTAGAAGAGACCTTAAAGATATCCAAGTTCCAACCCCTCTTCCATGGGCAGGGTTGGCACCCTTTAGATCAGGGCCCCAAAACACTTTAGAGTAAAACATCTTAAATATTTGTTAGTATTTTGGTTACCAGACAAAAGCTTGCCAGGCTTCTTTTGGTAAACTTTACCTAGGCCAGTGTCTAGTTTCGTCCACACAATGAGCTAAACCCCCCTATACCTCTTCTGTGTCAGTTAAGGTCACTTGTACCTGCTCACTCTTGTCTCTCAAGGGCTTTAATTCATCACTGCCAGCACAGCCTGAGATGCGATCATCTCATCATTTGCACTGTGAGTCTGGTTCAGAATCTCAATGCAAGGCTAACCACTGTCAAGCTTTCCCCTTGTGCATGAGCAGAAAGGATCAAGGAAATACTCAGGCTAAGGGGCACGTGTGATCATTGCCCACGTAGCAAGGTCAATGCTTTTCTTCCAGACCTTCACTGAGAAGCTAACTCTTTTCTGCTGTGTACTAAACTGTGCTGTGCAGGAAGGAAGCAGGACATGGCAGCTCTCACTGTAATGACTCACAACAGCAAAATGATGTTGTACCATATGCTGAGAGCATAGGATCAACTTGCTACATGACTTGCTCCAAACAGGCTGTAGGGTCCTTCCAGAGGTTGCAAAGGAGGAGAAGACGGTTGAGGTCCCCTCACTAGCTCTTTTCCTTCCTCAAATGCCCTCTACAGAGCACCAGCACAGAGAACAGAGACGTAGGACATTCAATGCCTCCAGCTTTGAATGAAGCAGCCCTCCTCCCTTGATAATAAAGGGAGACAAGGAGAACTGCCAGCTAATTTGGCTGACTAACCTCAGTCATCAAAGTATAGATAACTCTCAAAAGAGCAACAAAGCAAACAAAACAAACAAACAAAACAAACAAAAGCAAAAATGAACTAAAACCCACAACCACACCCACTCAACAAGTAAACAGTAGAACTATGATGTTTCTAAGGTATTGTGGTTTCTTTCAGGCGCAATGTATGTAATAACCTAGGTTTGAAGGGACTTCTGGGCCTTAACTACTTCAATTCCTTCCTCAAAGCAGATCCAGCTGGATCACATCACCTTACTGTGTTTTTCCACCAAGCGCCTCTTCCTCCTCAACTTTCCAGCTTACAAAGAATGCTTACTAATTGCATATGAAAAGCAAAGAGTGGAAACTCCTACACACTTTTAATACTCTGCAGCACAAAGACAGGGTTTGGGTATCTCCAAATATTACTGTAACACATGTTCAGTAACAAAAAGTCAGTAGAAGAGTTAGACTGAACAGTGTGAAAACATTTGAACAATGCATAAAATTGAAAGGAGATAAAAACTCAATTTAAAAGACCTTTCTCCTCCCATAGAAAGTAGTCAGTGTGGACCTGCTTAGCACATGAAATAATAGACCAAAAAACCCTTTAGACAGGGATTACTTGCTCCCAGGGAAGGTCCTGAGTGTACCACAGAATTATTTCTTCCCTTGATTCCTTTTCTAGTGCAAGCATGAGCTTCATAAGCAACATAAACTAAGAATACAGCTAAGTAAAAAGCATTGCTTTACCAAGCAAAGCCTAGGGCCTCCTGGACCTGGCTGGACTTGATCTTCCATCATAAATGACTATGATTCTATGAAATTGGTTGCCAAATCCTGACCTAAACTCCTTACATATTAAAAAGGGGATGATTTTTTTAAAAGATCTTTCTGCTTCATGGACTCTTAAGTGTTCACACACACTGACAGCATAAACAAGCACAAGAATTGCTACCCAGGAGGAAATCTGAGGATGCACAACATTTTGTTCTTCTGCCACACTGAAGACTACCATGATGCCACATTCACCAGAGGAGTAATCAAGTGAACTGCCTCTAATGAATAGATCACTAAATACCATTTGCCTCAGATTCAGAGACGGAAGCTACACCAAAGACAAGGCAGGATGATGTTTCATAGGAAAAAACACCCTGAGAGACAGGGCATAACCATCCCTCTTTCAAGGTACAGCAGTTTCTTTCAAAAAGATAGCCGAGATCTGACATGTCCTCAGTGACTTTCTGAGAACAAAATGTAGAGAAAATATATTTGAAGAATGCTTTGCTGTATGCTATCACAAGTGGCTGCTGCTGCTGAAACAGATACTTGATAGAAGTTACTTGGTGCAGCTGACCCAGAGGAAGCCCCAAGCCTCACGATCCACTAACAGCCCTGGTCCACATCCATACACCAGGCCCTGCTGCTATGTAACACCCTGCTTCTCCTGAAGAACTTATCTCAAAGAAGTCTCAACAAAGGGGAAAAAAAAAAATCATTAATAAAGCTTCCAAAGGATCCTCCCAATGCTATGTCTTAGACTCTGAGGCATTACCAACACCTGCACAGGTTAGCAAATTAGGCTTCAGGTTCCCAATACAATTCACTACTTTTTCTTACGTCTTTTAATTTTCACATTTCTATGTCTTTTAAGAAAGGCACGAGTCTTTTCTACCTCTTCCCTCACCCCGCAGCACAGCTTACTCCTCTCAGGGCCAGCTCAGCTCTCCACAAAGCCAAGTAATGAGCAGACAAGGGAATGGGGGCAGCTACATATTTTGCAAAGGCTTCAGTGACTAAACAAGTAGCAAGACCTAGTTCAAAGCCTACCCTTGTCCTCCTTTGTCATGATGATTAATGATAATGGTAAATTTAATGGTATTTCATTCACCCATCAAAATATTACTCCCCCCAAGGGGGTACAACATAGTGAAGATGAATGAGGAAATGAGAAGCGTAGCACTGTACTTTTGCTCCTAAAATCTCCTGATTTATGCTGCACAGGAGAGATGCCTTCCACTGAGGCAATACTCAGAGCCATGCATCTATGTTATTTCCTCTGCTGCATGAGAAGCGCCCATGTGTGCACTAAGAACGTGAAAAGCTACTTATTTATAAAACAAAAGTGCTAGGGTATCACATTGGTTTTGTAACAAATTATTTTATGAACACAGTCTGGGAAAACACGATTGTTAGGGTTACAAATTACAGGTCACATTTTTCCCCAGTGATGAGCATTTAAAGCATTTAGAGTTTTTACAGAACCAGAAAGGAGTCGCTCACATTAAGTTCCAAAAATCTTTCCCCCATAATATTGGCATAAAATGAGATTTAATGGAGAGAAAGAGATTAAATGTTCACAGATCCTTCCATTGCTTGGGAAGCACTGATTACGTGGCTCCTCCCAACACTGACTTTTCTCACTTTCCCATTCTAGAGGATTTGCAGAGCTACGTGAAATCAGGCAGTCAACCTACTGCCATTCATCTCCAAGATGACACTTGCTATAAAGAGAGGTACACTTGCAACACTCATCTTTATGCTACTGATATCTCTTTTCCTGAGGAGCTTGGTTAGACTAACCGGCATCAATTGCCAAATCTAAGCTACAAAACTGCCTACGTAGGTGAAACAAAGAAATCCTTAACTGCCTCATCTACCTTCATCTTACACAAGCATCAGTCAAATTTTTGGGGCTACAATAATAACAATCAGGACGAACATAAAAAAGAGAATGTAAGATCTATAAGAGGTGGCTAAAGGCAATAAAAAAACTCAGTCTGTATTAACTATTCAAATAGATCCAGTTCTCATCGCTCAGCAGCTGGAAGGGCCCATTTATCTTGCATTAGGTTTTTATGGCATGCTATTGCCTTAAGCAAGACTTTTGAGCTGTGACTATCTGAATGAGAAAGATTTAAATTTAAAGAAGAGTGCAATTGTAAATGTGTCATTTAAGTACTTTACAAATGTTATTGCACAAGGTAATGCAATTCAGAAGCTGCCTCTTCAATTAATACAGAAGGTAGAAGGCGGCTGAGCCCACTACACCGTTATAAAGCTTGATATAGCAAGTGGGGAAGCATTTCTCCATAAAACACCACATGTGAAGCACGGTCCCTGACTTGCCTATCCTCAAGTTCACCGATTGCTCTCCTTCCTGGAGTTTTTCAGGGACATCTTGAACAGGTCAAATTTAAAGTGTGCTCTAATGTGTTTAAGATGAGATTTCATAAAATAAGATGTATGAAGTAAGATACACGGTCACTTTTAGAGCCCATCTTGAGAGGCCCTTGTAGGCATTTCAGATATTTGCTCTGTGCCATAAGAAATTGTTAGCTTCTTTTGGCCTTCCAAAATTCCAAACTCATATCTGTATTTTCCACATGCAGTATGCACAATTATTGATGACCTCTAGAGGTCCCTTCCAGCCCCTACAATTCTGTGACTCTGTGAAATAACAGAAGTAACTCCCTGGAAAATAAGTGCTGCAAGAAAAAGTAGTCAGCCCGAGTTTGGGCACAGAAGAAACAGCTGGATATGTCTTCACTATTGCACGTGAAATGTATCGTATAAGGTGTAAGCATTCAGAATAGTTGCAAATCAAGAAATGAAAACAGTATTCACTCTTCCCATATTCAATTGCATAGTTAATGATAAAATGATAATATCAGCATAAAACCAACTCTGCTACATGTCTTATTTTATGCCAGAGTGATGGCAAACACATTTCTTCTAAGCCCAGGAGACAGGGTAGTAAATGGTGCCAGACATAAAGACAATGAATACCAGAAAGTAACACAGGAAAAACACGTGGGGAGGGTCCAGATGCGCTGGTCCAACCTGTTTGATAAAGCTGTGTCTGGTGAAGTAGCAAGTGCTGAGAGCCTGTCACAAGTAGAAGGTTTGTCCCCTGGTTTGCTAATTACCAGCCTCCCTCCTTTGCACTGTTATTTAATGGAGTCATTTCACTGGTTACACATTCCTCCAGTGAGAAGCAAGGCAAAGTAAAACATCAGTCCTGCTGATAGGCCACCGCAGTGCCATGGTAGCACCTGGAGGACTGTGAAGTCTCAACATGTGTTAGCCTGCTTAATGTATCTGCTAAAGACATTCCAAGAAGAAATATGAGTGGCAGCTCTCAAAAAACTACAGAAGCTCATAGGGTATTTCCAAAGCTCATTACCCTGAAATGTTACTGAAGGCAACCCAAAAAAATCCAAAGACAACCTTTGAGAATCTGCCCTTTGAAAGAAAGAAAAAAGGCAAAAAAGAAAAAAAGAAAAAAAGGATTTCTCATCAATGCTTAAATGTTGAGGTGAGACTCTGCCCTCGGAATAACAGAACCAGCACAGAATGGAACAGTGCATTGGCTTAAATCAACAACCAAGCAAAAAAAAAAAAAAAAAAAAAAAATAGGATTGTAAGTCTTAGGGAGAAATAGGTGATGCATCTCCTACTCATACATACGTATGATTCCTGTTTAAAATGTTGCCTACTGCCCATGAGCTTCTTCCCAGGAAAGACTCATCTACTGGGCAGACAGGCACAGACTGAACTATCATCATTCACCATCAGGGCTCCTATGAATAATACCATGCCTTTTTTTTTCATATTTATTAAAGCAAATAAACATATAAATCACAGCCCCCATTCTGTTTTCTGTGATGGACCATAAATTCCTCTGTCATCAACTGATTTATTTTTCTGTACCAGCCTTGCTCTGACTTACATTTTCCCAGCTAGGATCCAGCAGTAACAAATCTATGCCATATAGAGAATTCACTTGTTCAAATGACAAGCAGCCCACCACCACCACTGCTGTAGACATTGTTCACCTTTATTCTGAACAAGAACACTGTCCAAGAGAGTGTTTGGGACGTTCTTTGCTTCTATAATCTTGATGATATGACTATTGCTTTGCAGATGTCTAAACAACAGAACTAGTACTACTTCTCCTGTTCAATCTTTTTGCTGAAACATCAACATACACTTTAGAGCTTCCTCTGTTTTCTCTTGTTCTTCCCTTTTTCTGTTTAAGCACCTTGGACAAACAACAAATGGCTCAAAAGTGATGAGCTGGGAATGGTATTTAACTGAGGAGTCATTAAACACTGGTACACTGAACAATGCTCCTTGGAACAAGAAGCCGTAATTATTTTTCTCCTTTGAATAAGTCACAGAAGATAAAGACGAAAGACCTACTATATTTTTCAGGAAATTTATTACTACTTAGTTAGCAGACAACTCAAGGCATAGAAAATGGCTAAAGTCAGGAAGTTTTAAAGTCCTTCATACCGTGCTCTCAAACACTGAGCCACTTAAAACTGCCTTTCGCACATTTAGGGCTAAAATAAAACTGCACTCCGTGGGCTATTGATTTATTCCAGCCAACTGCAACTTTAGAGAACACATCTCATTATAGAACGCTCGCGGATGTACTCCTGGTTTGTGGTTCATTTACAGATGATTATAGCACTGTTATTTCATACATCAGTGCTCCCTAATAAACAGAAGCTGCGTCCTGGAGGGGGGCTTCTGTTAAATCGACATTTCTTCCAGACACATCCTTTTTGAAGATGGTGAGACACTGTAGGAACTTTCTCAAGAAGAACAGGCATACAAGGGCACGCTATCAATTTCATGAAAGCCTGCATTTCAATTTGTCTACATGAGGCCAAATGGTGAGTTTTCCTCAAAGTGACACGGCTCTCAAGGCTACAGTATCCCATCATTTCTCTATTTCTTTGAAAATTAAGATTCAAAGGGTGATTTCCAGCATGCGACTCAGCTGAAACATCCCATTTAGTAGCTGTCACATCGCTGGCTCATATTTGACCTGAGCTCCTGAACTGATAAGGTTTGTGGTTCAGAAGTTCCAGACTATTCCATCACCAGAAACATTTATGTTTTTTAATCAATGTCAAAACAGTCCAGAGCCAGTTTAGGTGGTAGGAACTGCCATTGAGAGCTACCATTCAGGTGCACGATTTCTGTTCACACGTTCTGGGGTGCTTGAAGCAGTGCTGGCATGTGTCATTTGTCCTCAGCACTGCAAGGATGTAAGGCAGAAAGAGATTTTACTTAGGCTTATAAATTGTGGTGGGGATGGACCACGCGTCTCCAAGGGAAAAGTCACCCCTGGCTGATATGTTCTGTGATCTCTTGATTAAATAGGAAAAGACTCAATCACCTTTTGCCTTACACAATAGACATTATGTAAACATGAAGGATTCACGCTACAGACTGCATACACACTGTCCTATTCACTTTTCACTCCCTCAAATCCTAAATAGTACACTTGTACAATTATTTTTACACCATTATAGGGCTTTTAGTATTAAAAATGTTATACTAATTTCAAGTGAAAGCTATCCTCCCAGGCCCATTTTCTGATTTCAGTTACAGTTTTAAATGTTATTATTTGTAAGATGGGATAGACTTGAAAGTAGCTCCCTGCCATACAGCAGCATAATTCATGCAAGCAAAACTAAAAACAAAATTCCAAATGATCCAAGTGGAAGTCACAGTTCAAAACAGAATACAGGAATTCTAACAGGTCTCCGCAGACCCCTGTACTGGAGCCACAGCAAACACACATGTATTTTATAGAGCAACAAAACTAGCAGCTTGCAATATATATCTCAGCCCCCCAAACTCCTAATTTTCTTTTACAATCAAACTGCTGCAACCACCTCCAGCAGAGAGTTTAGAATGAAACTGGAAAAAAAAAAAACTTTAGCAATGGAAATTAAATCCAGCAGTAAAGTGTAAAGTACGACCTCTGTGCTTTAAGTCTCCCAGGAAAGCTCTGCAGCACATTATGCGGTCACCAGTCTGAAAGACAGCAGTTTGTTAACCACTCTCTTGTCTCATAGCTCTCTCTTAAATGCTGTTAAAGAAGACCAGACATACGTAGGCCAACTCCGTGACCTCCTAAGTTTTATTATATCCAAAATCAGTTAGTGGTAGAGTTTGAGAAAAGCATGGGAAAACACAGCTCTGCAAGAGTCCCCACAGCCCCACAGTTTTTGTATCAATACTGAGGATGTATGCATGTATGCAAGGTCTAAGCATTACTAATTAAAGGTGAGGAGTTTGAAAAGGTCTTAAGAGTTTTTCTATCCAGCTCCTGGACAATGTAAACATGTGATATCATACACTAAAACTGTACTTTCAAACAAAGCAACACTTCAAGGAACTTCAAATCCCCTTTGTAGCTCCCTCTGGTATCTGAATTTGGGCCCCAGAAGTCACCATTAAATGTATTCAATGCATCTGTGCTTTTTATGTATACATTAAGTATAATCACCAGAAATACACAGATGTCTAATGTATATCAATGAAATATTTTATTGAATAACAGGAACAAGTTGAAAATTGAAATATTTTTTTCCTGTTTGTATAATTTTCTTGCAAGACCATACCCTTCATCTGCACTCTATTTTATGGCAGTACTGACATAGTTTAAACACAGCTTCTAGAGCGGCCAGACCACATGTTAGACGTTAGACTGAGCAACTGGAAGCAAAGATGCAAAGAGGAGCAGGAGAAAAAGATAACACTTGGACAGAAAATGAGCCAGAAATTAGATGCCAGCCAGAGAAACAAACTGACTTCTGTTGAGGAGTACTTTATTAAAATGTTTGAAAAAAGAAAAAAAAATTGTCTGGCTGAAGAGCAAACAGGTGGTAACTACTTACATTCTATTTTTAAGCACAACCTAGGTTCAATAACAAATAGAAGTAAACTCTAAAAACACAGTAACTTTACAGCATAATTGTTCACTGGGAACCTTTGTTTTGTACCTGACACAACAGTGCCTGGTACATCTAAGGGTGGGATTTAAGAGACCCACTTAAACCTGCCATTTGAAAATCAAGGTTCCATGCAAACTGGACTGGCTAGAGGACATTTTCATCTTAAAAAAAATCAGACTGATCAGCTATAAAATAAGGTACCCAGTGCTTTAGCCAATACCTGTGTTACTTGGGTTCCCAGCAGTCAGATATACAGGTTGAAATAAGAAAAGGCCATGCATGGCAGACCAGCAGGCACTGAGTCACTCTAACCACCAAGGGTCAGTGTTGATTCACTCAGCTGAGAAAACAGTGGCAAGAGTATTTTTGATTATAACAATAGATAGGCTTCATCTGAGAGAATCTTCTAATTCCTACCACATCTTTCAAGGCCCAATACTCTTCCATGAGAGCTTCCCAGGCAGCAGCCCTGACTGCATCATGCAGCCACTAGCACAAGATTCTGGTTGTTTGCAGCCACCCTTCCATTGCAAATTTCTCCTGAATGATTCATGCTTCACTCTAGAACAAAGCGAGCAGTATCTTTCACTTACACAAACTGACAGGACCAACAGCAACTTGTATACCTGATTGAAATTAGCCATTAGCAAATCCCAGCTTGGTATCTCCAGAGTTGCTTTTTTCTTTGTATCTGCATCAGGAGAGTGAGGGGGCACTGGACCCTCCTCCTCTCTATTGCCATCAGATAAGAAAAATTCCCTTTTTTTTTTTCTTGAGAATAGCGTAGTTGTTGTTTTCTGATGTTTTTGCTTCTTTGAGCATAGTTTCACTACTCACTCAGCCTTACACCATCCTCATGGCTATCATGCCATCATCTTATTTAACTGAAGGATGAAGAAATGATTCTGAATATCACTTTACTCTCAGGCCCTCTGTTCCCAAACAGCAAACGGAGAGAAAGAACTTCAGTGTGTTAACAAGACAATGTGCTAATAAACCCAGAGTGCTGCATGACCCCAAAAGGGGTAAGGATATCTCACTTACCTGCAATATTCAGTTCGTTTGTTATACTTTATTTATCTGTTCTTTAATCACAATGCAGCCAGAACTCACTCAAACACGACTAATTTACACATTCTGAAATAGAATAGGAGCTATGATGCAGCTTTACACTTGCAGTTGACATGCTGCAGTCTGCACAGGCTCAGCAAAGGTTTTAGGATACCTCACTCGTACAAATCTCCCAGTGCAGTGAGCTCATTCCAGGCTGGGGAACTGAACTGGATACTCTGTAAAAGCATTTCCAAGATATGCCAAAGCTAAGCCTCAACACTGCAGGGGTGAGGGAAGCACGTGGTAGCACTGAGCAATTCTCACCTGCACTAAGGCAGAGAAAGCAGCGCAAGAATCAAGAGAAGGAGTTGAGTACCAGCCATTGTGAGGGGGAGGCGGGTGAAGGACAATGTCAGCATTTTTCAGAGCTTGTGCAGGACAGAGAAAATTGAATGAAAAGCAAACTAGATATAAGAACAATGGATAAATGGGAAAGTGCAACTAGCTGGGAAAAGGGAAGGTATTTGAATAAATAAATACTGCATTCGGTGGAGTCAGGAGAGAAATTGTAGTCTGAAGGCATACAAAAGCTGCTAAGTGATCAAGGGAACAGTGAAAGCAGGGTTATGAGGAAGGGGCCTGACACTAGCTATGGGATCACACTAGGAAAAGACAGGCTTTGAACAAGAGGTCACTCTTGCAAAAACAAGTGCATGGACAAATCGTGAACTCCAGTGAATACCCATCTCCTAATTGAGGTAAATGTTTTCCAAGTCTTATTGTTCCTTAGCTATCAACAAATTAGCATGCAACCTGCTGACAAAGAACCTCAAAAAGAGCACTGATTTACCAATTTGCATAATAGCAGGGAAATGCCAGAATTTACCTTTTCACACTTTGCCTGTAATTTGACTCTGTAACACAGGATTGGACTGCCCTTCTCTTGGGGCAACCTCACTCAGGCTGCCAAAAGCTGGACTAAGGCTGGTCATTGGCAATTTAACGATGGAGACTGAGACTTGTACAAGCCAGCTTTACTTGTGATAGAACAAGGAGGCTCTGACATGAATGGGACTAAGCATGGCAAGACCACAACAGGCAATTCTGGGCTGAAGGCAGCCAAGCATTGCTCTGAGAGTATTACCTGAGATGCACAGTCCGATCTGCAGGCATGTTCAATGCTCACAGAAATACCAGCTTGAGTTCCACATGCTGGAGACACAATATCTTAAATGAAGCTACTCATTTGAACCTCAGTTGTAGCTGAGGACAAGCAGCTACTCAGCTGAAGATAACAGCAGCCAGCATCAGCTTCTAGTAGAGCAGTTAACACAGATGAAGCCACCTGGAATTTCAAGTCAGTCAGATAGGTAGGCTGGATGCATACTCAAAGTCCAACACACAAAGGACAACAGCCAAACAAGCCCCTTGTGCTGTAAGCCTTCTGAAGGAAACTGAAAGCAGACTATCCTTTTCAAATTGCACTACATGTTACTAACATTATATACTGCCTGCACATTTGAGCTATAACTTATATCCCACTTTAATTTCCACTGAATTAAAGGATAACTCACTTGTGGGTCTGACAAAAATCTTATTTACTCAGCACCTGCACAACAGTACCTTCACTTGAAACCAACTGTTACCTAGAGGAGCAGCACATTAACACTGGTGCTTCAGCTTACAGCAAAGCCACACATTCACGTGGTTGCTTAATGCCAAGACTCCTTATGGCCATGAATGGGACTGCTCGTGATAGATCCATCAGTAAAGACCATATTGAAGTTCAGCTGTGGGAGGAAGGGAAAGAGATGAACCCTGGGGGGCTTAGAACAAGCAATTCTGCAATAGACAAGATACAAACATCTTGTCCTAAAGAACAATCACTTACAGAACCACATCTGCAGGCTTATTATTGAAACCTCTGTTTAGAGAGATCATCCACAAAGGGAGTGAAGAGCTGTGGACCAGCAGGCAGAAGCCTTCCCTCTGGACTCGTGCTGTAGTGTTTGCTCTGCTTTGCAAAATTTTTTGTCTGGGGTTTAGGCTTATTCGGGAAAAAAAGTGATTGAAAAGGAGCTGTGAGCCTAACTATGCAGCATATAGGCAATAAAACTCCTTTTAGGAAACAACAAAATACAATGTGAGCAAGGAAAGTGTAAAGGCTTAATTATTTTTTGCAGAGTATTTCTGACTGCTGACACAGTTATACTTGACCTCCAGCATAAACAGCCTAAGTAAAGGAAGGCAAAACATTACTGTGGCTGTTACCACAAAGACTTGAAAGGTCGTAATCAGCAGTTCAGCAATGCTTGGGAACATAAACTACTGAGGCACTGTCACCGTAAGAGTTTCAGTTCAAAAAATTGTCTCTGCAGTAGCAGAAACAGAAGATGTTTTGTGTTCATCATCCAAATTGAATTAAAAAAACAAATATCAATGAGACAGGCTATACTCATAAACACAAAAACACGCGCACACACAAATCTTTCATGAACTGGGACCATTTCCAGCATTCAATGTTGTGCCTTGTATTAACACCGCAGTTTCTCTTTGTTACCCCCAAAGCTCTAGCAGATTGTGCAGTACATGTGTAAGCATCCACCTGGAATGAACATAAGGAAAAGGAGGCAAGGAAAAGATGGTGAAGAGTATAGCAAGCTCACAGTGGTTTGTGTAATAAAACAAAGCATCTGGGGCTATTTGAATATGTCAACAACTGTTGCCACTCAGATTTAGCACAAGCCTGAATGAAATTCTGCCTTGCAGTTGCATATACAACTCATCTTTGAACAGCTTACGTTTGCACAAGAACAGAATTGAGCTCAAATTGATAAGGAAGAGCTATGCCAACTGCCCAAAGAAGATGTCCAGCCACTTTAGTGTTGAAAGCTACGTCTGAAGAAATACAGCCACCCAAACCTAGCTGACACCATCCATCTCCTATCATTATTGGCTCGTCTGTAACTGGTGGCAGCCTGCCACAAGTTGGTTCTCAGAACACATCTGAAAACAGAAGATCAGTGAGGATATGGAGCGGGCAGCTTCTATCTCTGCACCAGCATTCATTAGTCCAGGTGAGAAAATGCATGCCAGTCATTTTGTATCAGAGTCACCTTAACACAGCTCTGTCACAGCATCCACGTCTCTTGCCTCAAAACAAACACTGACAGTCAGAATGCCCTTTGTATAGCTACAGAGGTATCAGCCTCTGACAGTATTTGATTCTGCTGACCCTACCTCTTAAACTTACTTTGTATTTCACAACACATTGTGCTAGAAATACAAGCACACAATAACACACCAGATGGACACTATCTTGGAGCTTTCTACAGAGGGAAGCAAAGAAGGAGCTCCAGAAATGACTTTGCTTTAGGGCTCCACAACAGTACAAGTGCAGTCAGTAAAATTCCTCTACTTGGAAAAACCAGAAGTGAAGGCTCAGTCCTCACCTCCCAGTGCAGACAGGTTATAAAAATAAGCTATATTATTTACTTATTTGTAGAAATTGAAGAGAGTTGAAAGCCTCATTTTGAGAGCAAAGAGTATTCTCTAGGGCTCAGGGGGAAAACCCAAAAATACCAGTTTCCAGTCATGTATCCATCCCAGATACTATGTGATTTTATATAAACAATTTGCGAGTGTTCGGAGGCAGTAGCTTACTAGCCTGAATAAAGAAAACTGCTGCAGCACAAACAGATCCAAGTCTGACACCTCTTCACTATTCTGCTTCAGCATACCTCCATCTGCATCTTACCTTTTGCTCCTTAAGAGGTTCCTCCAGACAAGGTCAAAATCTTCATTTAGTTCAGCTCACAAAACTTTCAGGAGCTCATCAGCAAAGGCTTAAGCATAGCACAAGCCACCCAAGCAAGTGGATCATGCCAATTTCAGGACCACAATACTAGAAATATCTTTAACACATCTCCATGTGATTAAGGTAAAGAAATTGAGAAGAGGCTCTTTTTGGAATGCTTGTGAGAAATGTACTGACTGGTAATTCACTTGGAGCCCAAAGATGCAGACATTTACTGACTGAAGAGAAGATCAAATCCATTCACAGAAACCTCATACCAGCCATTGGGAAACAACAATTCTAAGCCATTTTTAAGCTAAAAGACATTTGAACAAGAGAGATTTGAGGGTGAAAATCTGCCACCTGCTAAGCCCGAGTCTCAGCTTCCCCAGAGTGTGTTTAACACTACATGAGGCAATGCCTACGTACCCCAAAGTGAAAAAGCATTACTAAGTGCCCATCAGAGAAACAAATTGCTGGTTACCTCCTGGGCTCAGTTCTGATTTGGAGGACTACAAAGCAGAAGTGAACAGTCAATATCCCAGAAGACCTGTGAATGAGAGAGCCGATTATAAGTCTGGATAGACCTGGGGGAGCCATGTAAATGTATTACAAGCACCAAGATTTATATTAATGCCTGGAACTGACAAGGTCTCTCTTCTTACTTAATTGCCCACTCATGGGTAAGTTAAGTGAGTCCACACGGGACCTTGAGGTGAAGATGAGCAGCTCTGTCTAGCCTCAGCACTGGCTGCAATACAACACTAATATGAAGAGTGAATCTCCCAAGCACAGATCACTATATTATCAACTACTTGCTGACAGCTGAAATAATCCAATTTAGGGTGGAAATACACCTTGCAGCACATAGACAGACTGGTCTCTGCACACTAATACAGCAATGGTCTCACTAGGAAATTTGCCACTGAAATCTCTTTCTCCCTTCTTTTGATAAATATCCATCTTGCACTACTTACCTTTGTTTAAAATGCTGCTACAGAGATTCCTCCTTGCTTAAAGCCACAATCACAACAACTCCTACGCTTCTCTCCACCAGCTTCCAGTTACTCATTTTAACATCAAGGATCCTCACCAGCACACTTTTCCTCTGATCTGCCAGCTCTACTACACCAAAAATCAGCCCACAGTCATTTGGAAAGTTTTTCAGGCTTTTCAGTTTGGTCCTCTCCCCTGGCAGTGCCTGCATACATGAATACCTCCCTTAAAAAAAAAAAAATCTCTTTCTGTCCTCTCTTCAGGGATGTTATCAGCTAGAAAGGCCAAGAAGTAACCACGAGACAGCCGGGTAGCCCTACGCATTGCGTACTCTAATGTTATGTTCCCCCCACGTACTGCCCCTGACTTGTCTGCAGGTTATTCAGGGCAAGGACTCCTGGATAACAAGCCTTTTTGTAACACATTATTGATGCTTGTGACGGCTTCTAGGCATGCCTGAGACACAAATCCTAAATGATAGTGGTAAGAAATCTATTGACATGAGCTAAAAACCCAAGCTGAGCCTTCAGAAAAGTCTGGCCTCAGTGATAAATTTAGGTTTTTAAATAACCCATAGTCCCAGAGCATCTGAGTGACTCATCTATACCAATTAATTTATTCTTACAACACTTAGCTTAGACAGGGAAATTTAAGCTCCTTCGGTTAATGACATTGGGATACTGAAGAATGTGCAAAGAGAGGGACTGAATGCAAGAACTGCAGCCTTCGATCTTAACCACGAGATATTTTCTCCTTCTGGCAACTGTAGCCTGACTCCTGATCTCAGGTCATCCAACTACATAGTTAATGCTCTCTCCTGATAATTAAGTAGTAGCACGAACAAGCTGTCCTTGAAGAATAACCTCCCTCTTTTACAGCTATAAAGCAAAGTCAAAGAAAGGTGGAATAAACATACCTGTGTGTATAGTGCATTATCCTGTGCAATCCAAAAGGAATAAAATATATTTAAAATGCACCATTACTTAAATCATACATGGACAAGTAAGCCAAAACCCCAGAGACAAAGTATATATGTGTCACAGGGAGATAGGGAAGAAGGAAAGACCAGATTTGAAATATGTATTTTCATCTTCAAACTATATTAACTCTCCTTCTGACACAGCAAAAAAGAAATGAACCTCTTAATTTATCTTCACAGCACAATATTAAATAGAAAAGTTTTAACTCCGCTTTACGGATGAAAAATTGACATATATTGAATTCACTAAACATAAAAGAACAGAAGATCCAGAAAATCAAACAGCCCATCTGGATAAGCACTTTCTGAAGAGAGAGCAAATAACCACTGAAACAACACATCAAGGAAATGCCTGTTTCAGAACAAACAGGAACACCATGCAAAGGACAGGCAACCTTGAGCTCAGCACTTAGCCTAAGCCCTTCAGCTGGGTCTGGTTACCACTTTGACCTGATTTGAGCCTGCCATGAGAGCCCTGTTTCTGAAATGAGTATATTCCCTCTCCGCATACCTATCTAAATGGTACGTTCTTCAACATCACTTTCAGTAAGAAACATCGCAATGTGATCCTGATGACCCGCAATGAGGCCATCAAGCTGTGTCATGGCAAACGTGATAGAAAAGCACCTTCAAATTCAAAGTGACAGTAAAATCACCAGCTTTCAGTGTTTTGTAGCCACAGAATTACAGGTTACAGCATATCTGTACAGTCCAGGTATCTGCCCAAACATCTTATGCTTAATCATAAGCACTGCATTAGGACAGCTTCACTTGCATTCCCATTAAGACTGTGTGTTCATGAAATGCCACAGCACTTTTCAAGAAGAAACTGGCTTCTGCAGAAAGGAGGGGGTGGGAGATAAGAATGGCATTATTTTAATCAGCATCTTTTAACTGTTCCCAGATTACAGTGCACCCCTGATAGTAAGATCAAGGAACTGTATTGAACTCACTGAATATTATTTTGCAACGCACTTCAAACAGAACTTTTCTAAACGAGTCTCTGCAACACAATGAAGTCATTTCCTATAAGCAGGCTCTTCACAGAGTTAAAGGACAGCAAGTATTTACTCAACATGTGTAATTTGACATGACCAACAGGTAACAACTCTCTAGTATACGCTAATGACACTATGCAACACTACTTTCAGCACAGAACACATATAAATATAAACATACTTAGCATTTTTCCTTGAAAATATGTAAGACTGCAGCCAGCTAAACTTCCACAGTCACCTAACCAAGCTATGCCAAGCAAGAGTGGGGGAGCAGGTATGCTCACCTAAGAGATCCCCATGTCCACAGATCTGTGATGCATACAGCTCCTAGAGAGTCCTAGGAAACAACCAACTTTTTGTACTCCATATTCATCCCCATCAGCATAAACACAGCCACACCAATATCCCAAATCCATCAGTACTTCAACCAGCGCCAGCTGATTTTTGTGCACAGAACTTCACAACACTGGGAATTACTTATGTGCTTCTCTCGATGGCAATGAAAATCCCAGGAGAGGAAAAGGAATAGGGCTCCCTTTCATCAGTAAAATCCATGGGAATCCATGGGAAAAGCGAACTGCAGGATAAAAGAATGCATTCTTTCTTTCAGAAAGCCTTAGCTGGCACCACAAGGCTAAAAAGACTTAAAGTCCAGAAACAACAGGAACTATAAAAAACAGTAGACTTCTTCTAGCATTTCGGCTCTACAGGCATTGAAACAGTTAACTTGTGAAAGGGAGCTTTCTGTACAGAGCTCCCAGAAAGCTCTATAGAAAAATAACACCCAGGAAAAAGAGTGTTTGTGTAGATGCTCTTATAAAAATATATAAATGTATATACACATTATGTGTATATGTGAAACAGACTAGTAGGGCTGAAGACTGCCTTTGTGTAGGAAGGCTTCTTAGAGGAGGCTTCAAACTCTTTATGCCGCCACCATGGTGAGGAAGTGGATGAAACTGGTGGGCTTTGCTAGGGGATGGCACACGTCAAATAACTGTAAAACAGATTTCATTTGTCTCCTCCCAAAATAGACAAGCTGCATTTGGACTAGAAAGGAACAAAACCCTAAAAAAATGAGACAATACCCAATAGAAGCAAGAAGCTGGCATTTAAAACAAAGCCTAAAAAAAAACAAGGTAAAACTGTTTCATCAGATGCCTCGAAAACAAAAGACTTTGGCTCAGCTGAGAATATAATCTTGAACTGTTCAAATAAAATCTTCACATGGACAAAGTTTACCAGAGTTCTTTCAATAACATCAACAGGGCCGGCATTGGAGTTAACATTTTGAAACGCATCAACTTTATTGGTTAATCTTGTTAAGCATTACAGTAATTATGAAAATCTAGTCTAGACTGAACTCACAGATGACACTACAAAGACACTTCATACCTCAGTGTGGCACCCAGGCTCAGAAGGCAGAGCACATCATTTCTCGGAGCTGAACAGCCCATGAAAGCCCCAAAGGAAGATGCAATGTTTAACAGAATAACAGAATATACAAAGTTGGCAACTGTGAAATGAGAATGTTTGCATTCAAGAAGAAAAAATTAGAAAAACCAATCAATTATTTTGATTGATGTTTCAGTCAGTCTGTCTCAAAGATAACATTTGCATCAGTTCTTGAGTAATTAGAACTGCAACTAGCAACGAGCATCTCAGGAGCTGTGCTTTGTCCAGACACACATTATAAACTGCCTGTAGAGAAAAATGTCAGTATCATCACAAGTTGCCCATGTGAAAACACCACACCTATGCAGTCGCTGTCTTCATTCAGATGTGGATTACAGCTACACCAATTGACAAGCAATCTCAGGAGAACGCGCACGACACTGTTCCACATTGGCAGAGAGCAGAGTGCCTTCAGCATCCTAATCAAGCACTCCTGCAACTGTGCTCAAGGCACTTAGCCCTGAACAGTTCCTCACTTGCTAAGTGAAGGAAGGAAGGGAATGCTTAGCTCCAGAAATCTTAAAAAAGAGAAAATGCTGAAGACTTACATTCTCAAACACCGTGTCAGTATTTTAGTTTGGATCAGGAGTACACTTCTAGTATCCACCCCTCTCTTCGCATGCTTTGATTCACACTGTGGAACTGGACTGAGAGCATATGAATGGTTTTTATTTTAAATTACAGAAGGATGTGCTCATCTGATAATGGGCAAGGCACCCATAGGACAGGCTAGAGCCAGTCCAAAGTAAATACCCTTAAAATGTATAGAAGTCTGAGTGGTGAATGCTTTAGTAGTATCTTGTTCTACAAATTCACACCTCTGAGGCTGCACAACACACGCGTGTATTCTTAGATATGTAACAGAATAGGAAAGGAATGGTGGGAATATCTAACATGAGACCCTCAAAGTTGGAATTCACTGTGCATGGGATTCATAAACTCAGTAAAGCGTAACCTCATTAATCACTTTCCAGCAACATTCCCTCACTAACCCTTAGCAAAAGAATCGTTTCCTCCTCCGTACATGAGCTTTAGTCATAGAAAATACATATTTATACAAACTATTAATTAATCCCTTCTCGACATCTACTGTACCTGAAACATCTGGCATTTTTCTCTCTTAATCAACACAGTTCCCACAGGCTTCATATTTTAAACAGTTACTTTAAATAACTCCAGTCATCAACACCAAATCACATTTTCTGCCTTTAAGTGGCTGCAAATATAATTACTAGAGACAATCCATCAATTGCTAGCCACTGAATTCATCTACTGAGACCCAAAGGTTTAGAGAGGACAGGCGTTTTTCTGCTCCTTGCCATCTTCCGCATACCCTACACTGCTCTGCAGATCTGTTACTAAAGAATGCAAAGGACTGCTTGAAAGTCTTCATGAGATATGAAGTCATCTATTTTATACTGCTCTCAGCAAGCAGAGTACATACAAAGCAAGAGTTTTCTCCTCCTTTTCATCAGAAAATAAAATCTCCTGATAAGTGTTCTTAAAACAATTGTGTCCCATGCTGTATTTCATCCTTTTTTGAGAGAATGAGAGAACAAGAATAATTTTTTTCTTTTTTCTCCCACAAGAAGCAATTCTCTATAATCTAGGAAATTATACCATGGTTCACAAGAAAATCTAGTGCATCTCTCTTCATATATTTTGACTCCAGTGTTTCAAGAGAAGACTTCAGCCCAAGACAATCTACCTTTTTTTTTTTTTTTTTTCAAGTTCAAGATCCTCAAAGGAGGAAAGGAGTTGACTTGAGAAACAGATCTATATGCAAAAAGCTACAATAAGACAAATTGGACTGGGGCCGTCAGGGCAGCCCATTGGGAAGTTCAGCCACAAGATACTCTATCATAAGAGCAATGGCTCACCAAACAATCGGAAAGCAGGCACAAACACAAGACAGTCAGGGCTAGGAGCAGAACAGTGCATAATCTTTTCATATACCAGAATAAAAACCAGATAATGCCTATATATAATACTCCTAGAAGTAGAGGCTAGAAGCTATATGGCATTGACTCTGTGCCCACAGGTGATGTGGAGCACTCAGATTCCAGCACCTGTATGAACACTAGCAAGATGCTAAGTAGCAACAATATTTTGTGTTCACACTAGAAACAGTAGTGCTATCTACCTCTTGTTTTTAGAGACAAAAAGTTCTCCCACTCAGTAAAAAGCTACAAAGCTTTCTACAGCTTTCTCTGTGGAAACACTGGTATTGGCCTTTCCATTACACACAAAGCATTTTCTCACCTCTGACTCTAAAGTGAGTCCTGTTTTTAAAACAGCTGTCTTGCATCATTTATCACTAAGAGAAAGGCCTGAATAAATGGAGAGAACACTGACCTGTGGCTAAGAAAAATGTTGCTAAGACACACAGCTTAATTGCATCTGTCAAAAATGTATTTGTGCTCACTACACCTGATGAATTACTGCTACGCTGACTGCCATACTGAGCACTTTAAAGACAGAACAAATCTCAAAACTCAGCCACATTGAAATCTCCAAATATAAGTCCAAACGTAATAATAAAAACCATCATCATCATCAGGCCAGAATGCACGGAAGCAGAGATCTCAATAAACACTAAGTTTATTGCACTTTTCATCACTTATTTCTGTTTTCAATCTCATCAAGGTTTACCAATAGTCTTTCAGAGTCTCCATCAATACACAGGCTTGTGCAATACCACCCCCAAATCCCTTTCTAATGTCTCCCCCTGACACCCAACTAAGCTTAAAGGTAGGTGCTGGTTACACTTTGAGGGTTTTATGTGAAATGCAATTACACTTCTGTGACGGTGTACTTGAAATACTTCACCATGTGCAGCAATTATTCAATTCTTTTTAACCAGATCTTGGTCAAGCTACACTTTTTTACTGATTTGATAGCTTTCAAGTATCGTGTTTTTGTAATAAGCCATTTCGTACAGTGCGTTGATAGGGTTTACAAACTAAGTAAGACTCTAGACCGTGTTTTTAAAAGTGTCCTTATTTTTGATTGAGGAAATGCTTTTCCTTCAGATTCAACTTGTATCAGTTCTGCACTTTATTAAAGAAATCTGTGCAAGGAAGAAGTGAATTTATAATTATAACTGTATCTTTCACAGCAGTAGAAGGCTCTCTATTCCTTCCAGAACAAGCCAGTTTATCTCTCCCTGACTGACAAGTTCCTAGAACTCATGTTCAGCCTACAGCAGGCGAGACTGCTTTGCCATTCATGGTAACTGCTCTTGCGTATATGGAAAGACCTCTAACATTAATGTTAAAATCCTCAGAAAACTCCACTGCAGTTCATGGCAAGTGACTGGACAAAGTCACTCAGCACATGCATAATCCCAGTTTCTCTAAAGTGAGAAATGTTGATGTTTACCTCCCTGTAAGAAAGCTGAAAGCTTGTTAAGTATTTTTAAATTGCTGGATGGCAGATGTTAAGTATTTTCAGAAGAATTTCACACCAGAAAGATTTTAATTACTGCAGTTCCTCATTTCTAGATTCCCTCATGAACTGATAGGCAGACTCTCATTTATTCACAGTTGAATACCTAAAATGTCAACTAAGGTTGTGACAGCGTTGTATACAACTCCAACCCCAGAGTGTGCTATGCTATTTGTTTTTTTGGAGACGTGCATGCAAAGACAGCACATCATTTCTGTTTCTCTGTTTAAGGAAGAAGAGTGACCCTATATGAAATTGAAGACCATGAGGTACTTGACCAAACTCTTTCATGGTTATAGCAACGCTCTGAGCAAAGCTACTCGACGTGGTGTTATAATTAACATTAATCTTTGCAAAAAAAATATCCATCAATCAAGGAGATATAGGCTCATTCTACTGAGAGCGTAGCTGCAGCATGTGAAGATGCACTTTCATTTGACTAACTCTGCAGTGATGCCATATCAAACTAATTAATTGTCAAGTGTACTGGACAAGCAGATAAAGCCTCCCTCTTTGCTACTGCAACTTCTTTCATCTTGCTATCAAGCTATTCCAACATTGTCTCTGTATGGGAGCCATCTGGTAACCTTAACTGTTCCTCAAATAACCTCTTAAGCTTTAAATTCACCTCACAGCTGAAGTTGTTTTACCGCATATTCTTTGCATTACAGGGACACCAAAATTTTTAATTCAAACTTGTAGTCTGGTTGCAGTAGAACAAAATGTTGTGCAACTGTTAAAATGAAGAGTCAGTGACTGAGATTAAAGGACCCCCTCAAGGTCAAACTACAACTGTGTCACACCAAGCATCAGCTCAGCTCTTCAAGTACTGGTCTTGGCAGCAGCATCCTTCTCTCATGAGCACACAGGCAGGCTTGTGTAAGTTGTTTCATGCATTATAACTCACTGATCCCTGCCTCAGACTTTTTGCCACCACAGGAGACATGATGTAAGCACCTAAAGAGTCACTACTGTCTGGGAACTCTCTGATTTTATTAGAAAATGGCTTGGATCAAGGAAGCCATCATCTTGGCTAATCAGGATTTTGAACTGAATAAACAAAAATGGTGACTTTGTGAGTGAAACAATCATCTCCAGAATGGGCTGCTCCAGCCTTAGGAGCTTGTTTCCTTGGTGTTATACATTATTTATTTATTTTTAAATCTTTCACCCCTCAATTCTTCTGAGGCTTGCCCAAGTGACAACAGAGCAGCAAAACTCATCATTTGCTATTTGCTTACATTAGTGAAAATCCTCCTTGCCAAGGCAACAGCTACCAAGAGCTTTTGCAGATGCTGTTTGTGCAGGATTATTAATACTTCCTGCACAATACCTTAATGAGCAATTGTGAGATTTAATTAATGTAAAATAATTAAAAGGCAATTAAGAGCAATGATAAGGTTCCGATCATATTCTCACACATTTAAAAAATTATATGGGGGAAGGTAACTCCAAATCTTCATGATTTCTTTGGCTTTCAGAAAATGGAAGAATTTAAAAAAACCAATCAGTTAAAGACTTCTACAAAGCAAGCAAAATATGGACTGATCAACAGAGATTAAAAAAGGCACATGTTTCTCAGGCAAATAAAAATCCCTATCTCACTTGATCTCAGTATATAAATGAAACAATTACTATGACTCAAACACAAGCATTCTGCCTATTGGTTTAGAAATAATACCTTGTTCCCTTGACACTCATCCTGATGCTCTGGACTCAAAGCATTTCCAAAACTGCACATAATTATTTCAAAAGGAAACATGGATGGAGGAGGAAATAAACATTCTTTAACATTAGAGGAGAAACATCTTGAGAGCAATTCAGTTCGAACTAATTTTCTTCCCTCTTTTACAGGAGGAAGGGATTGAACAATACCTTCTATGAAAGTTTCATAGCAAGAATTGAGCCAGAACAACATTCTTACAATGAACAAGTCATTGAAAGACAAATCGTTTAATTTTCATTTCATTTAAAAAGATGGATTTTTTATGAAAATATATTTTCATTAAAAAAAAAACAGTTCCGTTGTTTTTCTTTTTTTTTTCCCCCCTACAGATGCTCATACTAGTTAAGCACTGTGAGATTAGAAACAGTAATTGATTTGTAAGAACAACCTCCCACACAGGATAGGCTGCTTTAACGCTGTATGCCATCCTTGCTCCAGAGTGCACCTGGTAGAACATGTAATGGTATTTACAAGCAAACTGAGCCTGTGGGAGGAGGGTAGATTAGGTCCTAGTTGCTCTTGTTCACTGAACTACATCATTATTACCTCAAATAACATAAGTTTAATGAAGCCAAAGCACACAGAAACAGGAATGTGTTTTCCTTATGAGTTTGCCAATCAGGCAGCTCTTGTTCATCTCCTTCCACAGAGAACGGAGAGCTACTCCTGTCTGAACACACAGCTTTCCCAAAAGGAATGATCTGCATCAACCCCAAGCATTATCCATTGGGTTAATGACTGCATCACTTTGTGGAGTGGGGCTAGGCAAGCAAGTCTGATAAATAGAAATGACAACACAGGTTTGCCAGCCATGAAAACAAAGGACAAGACAGCCTTGTTAAAATAATGAGAAATTAAGAGCCTAAACTGTGACATTTGCATTTTCCTGTGATTCGCTCAGACTGCAAACTATTCTAAGGAAACATCATCTCTCCCTCCCTGTCTTCACAACAGCAAGCACCAAACTGTACAGAACATGATTTGTTCAACAAAACGCCACATCTAACACAAATAACAAAGGGTGTATGCGCTCAGTTTGAACCTGCAACAGACAGAGTTAAAGATGGAAAAATAAGATGCTTATCCAGTTTACGAAATCTATTAAACTCGGTGTGACTTTGACTGTAAGCACTAAAGAAGTAAAACTAGGCAAAAGATGTACCTGCAAAACACATGCACAGTGAAAAAACATCTGTAACTTTAACTGGAAGAGACCAAAAGAAGGAAATAATCCTGGGATTGAGGCACATCGCATCTCTACAGAGCTCCTCCTCATCATCATCGACAGAACACTGTTTATCAGTCCTACTACCTTGTACTCAAAGAACCCTTTATCAACATCCAAAATCAAGATGACTGAGGCACTGCCACAAGCTTTTTCATATTCCTATAGCTTCTCCTTCCTTAGGAGGGAATGTGTTGATTGAGATTCTCACCTCTCCAGGGAGGGCAGTGGCTGCTCATTGTGCATGCAGCAGGTGTCACAACAGGCCCCATAACAGGTTCAACTCTTGGACAAGATGCTGCTAAAATAATGGCACAAAACCCACAGAACAACGCTCTCAGAGGCCTCCATCTCACGGATATAAAATGCTTCCTATCAGAGTGTTTCCGAAAGACCCAGTGGCAACATCTGTCACAGATGCTTGGTGTTTGGGGCCTAGGAATCATTTTACACAAGCTAAGAAGAGCTTGAAATGGGCCTGAAGTCAGATTTAAAATAAGGATTGAGTGACAACTAGTGGAGATTTTTATAAGTGCAGCTTTGCAGGCACAAAGACCCTATTCCATTGAAATAAAACAGATGAAAACTAATTGCACAAAAAAGCCTTTCAGGAAATATGAGTTTACACATGATAATATTGGAAATGAGTTCATTTGACTCTGAGTCTTCTTATCAACCTGTCGAAGTTGTTCAAATATACAGACTCACACATGTCAAGTCACAAGCCAACGCCACAACCCACAAGGGAACAGGAATGCACAGGTCCAATTAGTCTATCATCCACACATAGAATGGCCTGGTTTCAAAAGGTCTTCAAAGATCATCTAGTTTCAACCCCCCTGCTATATGCACGGTTGCCGGCCACCAGACCAGGCTGCCCAGAGCCACATCCAGCCTGGCCTTGAATGCCTCCAGGGATGGGGCATCCACAGCCTCCTTGGGCAACCTGCTCCAGTGTGTCACCACCCTCTGAGTGAAAAAACTTCCTCCTGAGTATCTAACCTAAATCTCCCATCTTAATTTAAAATCATTCCCCCTTGTGTCCTATCACTATCAACCCACGTAAACAGTTGTTTCTCCTCCTTTTTATACACTCCCTTCACTCCCAAATAATGAACTCGTAGAAGGGACAATGGAAAGAATCATAAACCAGGAGAAGGTATCATGACTGCCTCCTGGTGCACTCCTTCCCTTGAAGTGTTCCAGCCAACTATCAACTAGCTTACAGTTCCCTCAGTCAGAGGCTGGCACTGAACTATCATGTTTAATAATCCACAAAACACTTTATTCATTAATATCATTTAATTTTTTTTAAGCCTATGCATACTTTCAGCCCCATTACTAACATAACATAGTTTAGTAATGAGTTCTACACTTCCATTCCGCATTATAGAAAAACAGGCTTTAATTTACAAAAAAACCCCACAACCTAATATTACTTCATCAGATGGCTCTAATACCTGATTTATGAGATGGTGAACAATCATTCCCTATTTTGTCTTCTCTCCCCTCTTCATGATTTCATTAGCTTTCTCTCATGACCTCTCATTTACTTCTTTTCCAGGCTAATGAGCCTAGTAATTCATGAATTCATATACAGAACAATTTTTTTTTTTTCATTTCACCTTCAATCACCTCTGAACACTGAGGTAATATTTCCAAATTTTGTAACACCATTACCTTTCAGTAGCAACAGGTTGTAGTACAATAATACCACTCTCACAAGAAACTGCAAGATGAGGTAGTTGTTAGAATTCATCTTGCTCAAGCTTCTTGTCAGAAGTGGTGTGGTCCTGCTGTATGGCCACTGAGACATCTGGGGCTGTTGTAATCACTTCCAGGTTTGATTAAAGGGTAATGGGGCAGGGGGAAGAAAAGACAGAAGAAAGTGCCAGACTCAGATCTGTTTTGACAATCTTGAATTAACATTTCCCATTTGCTAGTCACAGGGAGCTGTTTCTTTAAGGAATTTAAATCACAGCTGAAAGGATACAGAGAAAGTTGTAGATCTGTCAACTTTTACTATTCCTATAAATCTGTTTTTCTTGAGGATAACTATTTTGAGAGTAACTATCTTGTCCTTTAAAAAAGAAAACAGTTTCTGCTACTCCTGATTGCAGAAGGAAGCATAGGAATTCTAACCTTAAGTATTCTTAAAGACGACAGAAATAAAACTCTGCACTGTGAGATAACCCCATAATTTTAAGGAATCTCTTGCTTTTGCAGTTATGACTCATCATTTGTGGATTGGCTGCAATGTTACAATGAAACTAGCAAATATGTCTATTAATTTATTAATACTTAATAGTTTCAATTTTCATGGCAATAAGATATGAAATGCTGAATAAGAAAACAGTTTAATCTCTCTCCAGAATGCTTCATGTTTTCAAATCTCCTCTGTATTCAACCAACACACTGAAAGCAGCCTGTTCAATACATAAAAGCAACGAATTAATGTTGGGTACAGATGAGATTCAGATTCTGCAGAAGGTAAAACTTCTCTAAGAAATAATAAAGGCTTATGTGCTGTTCCATAAGATGCTCAGAAAAAATATTTTCCAGACTTGAATCCAATGCAGCATTGTCCTCTGAGACACAAACACAGAAAATGGGTATACAGGCATACATGTGCAGCCATTCCTGGACCTAATTCCTCCAGGAACAGAGTCTCAGTGGGGATAGCCAGGATCAGGCATTACTACAGCTCTGCCTATGATGTGGGGTAGTCAGATATCATCGTGAAGATGCGCAGTTACAGAGGAATCAAAGGTAGATTTTTGGAAAGCCAAACGACCATCATACCAATGTACTTCCCTTCCAACATCAGGGAGTACATCAGGACCTATGAAGTTGGTTTTGTTTGCTGTGGTCCTTCAGAGCTCCACCAAGGAGTCAGGGAGCCCAAGTCAGTACACCAGTTAGCAGCTTCCAGTTGGCAACCTGGACTGCTAACCTGAAGTAACAGGTTACATGAGTGTTCAAAATAAGAGCAAAGACATTGCAACAAGGCCACTAAGCATGTCACTGGATCTTGGGTCTGCATCCTTTGCTTCTGGTTCCTTATGCTTATTAGGCTGTAATCTCTTCCTGTTGACACCCACCCTAAAGTGTCTGAATTGGGAGTAAAAGTGTGAACTGCACTGCCATAAATATCACTCCTGTAACTTTTATTTAGGCTTTGAGGGAAAACTGAGCTGATGATCTTTGTCTGTCAAAGCACATACTCAGCCCAGCAGCACAGGGACAGCTACCTATCCAATACCACACAGGAGGAAAATAAGTCACTAAACATACCGGAGTAATTCAGAAAGTAACATTCAAATAGCTCAGAGTAAAAAATAGGAGAATGGAAAAGAAAAAAAAACATGTCAAGACGTTTCAGAAATTTTAACAGGACATAAGTAAAGAGAGGAACAAAGAAGAAAACCATGAGAGTAAGTAGGAGTTGACAAGAATGAAGCCTAAGAGGCAAGATAAGTAAAAGACGAAGTGACATGTCATGGCTGTGCCTTCATTACAGTGATACTGTGAGAGTTTGGATGTAGAAAGGTTGCTCTGAAAGTAATGCCTCCTATTTATTTCCATGGAAACTACAACAAGAGTACAATACAGTACTCAGCAGAGCAAGCTCTCAGCTACAAAATGCTATTGTTCAATATAGTCACCAGCATTTTTGTCAGTGATGAGCAAGAGCTGCATGCCTTGCTTGTCAAAATCTGCGTAACTATCTGGAATATGGCTTATCTTTCACACTGCTTTTGCCACTGCTGAATCACACCGCCCACCACCTCAATGGGTGAACATCCACTGTTTGGTCTCTCAACCTCTACTGCCATACCATCAATATCTGCCTCTGACACAGTGGACCAGTATAATAGGGGGCATTACTTTTGGAGCAGTCCTCCAAGATTGCTGGCAGTCATCCACTTTTAAACCTCAGCCAACTTGATCACAAGAGTCTCCCGTACAATGGGTCTGTAGAACAGCATATTTTACTTTTCTCAGTGGTACTGGTCTTGTCTCAAAGACAAAGTTAATGCTGCAGCACTTATTAGCATCAGGTTGCTAAAATAAAGTGATCATTGTACAGGTGAAAAAAAGATGCTTGGGAATACATCTCACCAAGGAACAGAACAATCCTTATCTCATCAAATAAAGTAAACAGCATAGATTCACTGAGAACGATAGGCAATTAGAGATAGAGTCAAAACGCATTGAAAAAAATCAATGGAAAGATTCACAGTTCCACACAGATTCTCAGTCAGTCCCTTAGTTCTGGTGCTCATCTATCAATAACAGAGCTGGATATATCATCTTGCCACACTAAAAGCAAGTAATCCCCATGTTAGAATAGGACTATGGTCAGCTACACAAAAAGCATTAGAAGCAGATTCTGGCTCTTCTGGGGGAATGCAATATACCATGTTCTGTAAACAAAGATTAGAAGCAAAATTGTGTGAAGCCAGCCATGAGAAACACATGAGTCCAACATTAGGGTGTTTATTCAATAATTCCACTTTAGAGGCTTTAAAGTATACAAACAACTGAGACGTATAAAACAATGAGATAAAAATGAGTCTAAAGTTGTCTGCCACAGACAGAGAGGGGGAAGAAAGGGATTTGCATTTACAGAGACCTTCATAGTTACTAGCACCAAAACTACAGCTAGCACTATTTCACTTGTTGCTCAAGGAACAGGCATTCCTCCTATGGGGCAAGAAATGAAGAGATAACTGAATCAAGCATGGGGCAAGAAATGAAGAGATAACTGAATCAAGCATGTGGCGACTGGTAGTGGAAGTAACAAAGGAGTTATTGAACATTAAACCACAGCGCCACCTCAAAGTTCCTGCATGTTTTGCTAAACACCATACCAGACTTAGTGAGCACATTGTTACGGAGACATTGTCCCTTCCCTGTAGGCATACTGTCCCTTAAGTCCTCAGGAAAGGAACAGATTCAGACAACTGTAAGGAAAGTGCATGGAGAGGACAGTCATGACGCCATTACTTGTCAGCTCAAAGTTTCTTCCACAGACTAGCCTCTACTGACTGCTGAGAGCTGGGTTTTTGGGGAGAGCTGAGTAGAGCCAGCCTTGCATTCCTCTCCTCCCATGGCTAAAAAATGGGGAACACAGATGCCTACTGTCACTGAAGGGAGAAGCTGCTTAGGGTAACTGCTTCCAAGGCAATATATGAAGCTTAATTTTTAGGCATTCCCTAAGCTGCAGTTGCCTCATCACCTCCTTGCTTGTTGCTGACCCTCTCCCAATGGACAGGGTAATATGAGAATAGAAGTTACCAGCTTTGTTGACCATTAATTGGGATGCCTCTTGGGTACAGAGATGGCATGGGAGAAAACATGAAGAAGGCTTTGTGAAAAAGCATGACAAATTAGCACTCAAGATTGACAGAGCAAGTGACAGGAGTGATGTCTAAGCACTGTAGGGCTGTGATAGAATATAAAAGCTCTGAGAATTACGGAAAGTGCTTTGCACTTGGGTGGTGAAAAAGGAAGCCCTGGTAGGTGAAAGAAAAGATGTTCAAAGCAATAAGCAAGAAATACAGTATTTGTAACCACATTCTTGAAACAGGGAAAAAGCAAGCATTTCTGACAGACAATGAACTGTCTCAGGGGCCACACAAACCAGAATCAACTGCACAGCTAGAAATTTTGCAGATCACTGTTGCAGAACCAAGCCTTGGAGTCTTAACTTTAGAAAACCTAGGAGGACTGCATTTTAAGTTATGCCTGAGCTTGCAGCCAGCCAACCACAACTGACCAGAATACTACAGCTACCTTTCAGGCAGACAATGACAGTATGCATATTCTTTGCTGTTCCTCCTGGATGCAGAAAAGAAACCAACATACTTTCATCTAGTTTAGGGTCCGGATCTCAAAGCTCATGTTCTGGTTGCTACTTCCTCCCCATTTGTTTCCAAAAACATGCCTTGGGCTGCATAGTGAGGCTTAGGAACTAACCAGTCCAATGAAGTTCAAGAGGCAAAAAGAGAGTAGATAAAGGAAAAACAACTTTCCTGCTATCTATTAGCAACTATAACGACTCCATTATCTCAGCAAATATTCAGAGGCCAGCAGATAACAGGTTATACAGCAGGTACCAAGTCTATTCCAGAACTATGGCATAGAGACCTCCAGTCTACACATGACTCCCAGCACCAAGCTCAGAAGTCTTCTCCTTACAGGCCATAGGCTTGTTACACTGATTCATGATAAATCAGTAGCCAACTAAAATACTCAGAACATAATGTTAATACAAAATAAGTTTTAGTCATTGGTGCTCGTTCCTTATTCCATGAATTAATACTGAATGCTGTGCTCCATTTCATACTTCATGCAAAACCACTGCAGAACCACTAGCTTCCAGAGTAGTGCCAGAGCTCGCAACACAATGCAGATATAAAAAACCACGTGTTATGGTCTCAGATACATCACCAAATGACAGCAGATCAGCTGGTTATAGCATACTAGTTGAGTCACAGCATCTGACAGGAGCTTTTCACATATCCTCTCACCTTGCTATAACAGCAGATTTACGTAACTACCTACCTTAAAGCTAAGATGTTCATTACCACAGCTCTGCTTACATCATGTATGAGGCTGAAGTCATACAAAACATGTTTTACTCCACCAAGAGGCTTTGCCTACAAACCCTGCACTGATGCCACATCAGGAATGATGTGGGCCACTGGAACTCTCACAAACCTTGTCCGCTCAAAAGACCCAAGCTTCTCAAAAGACTCCATGAAAGAGCTAAGCATAAGTTATTAATTGCTTACTCATTATCAAAGTGATTGATGGCATGACATTTATTCCTATAATCACAAACTCCACACAAATTCACAGAAACCTCTCAAATATTCCAAATACACAGGAAGAATGAGTGAAAAGAGCAATGCAGATGGGGTTTGGGAGCAAGCAGGTTGACTGGAATCATCCTACTCTGTACAACAAAAAGTATAAATGCTAGAATGGATGTTTTGCTTCAAGATAGAAGTCATCTATCATGCTGGATCACATGGCTCATAAGTTTAATTTACAGTTATGATGCTGGGACAAGATTGTTAGTCACTAGGTAAAAAGCTAAGAATATGAACCACAACCAAGAGAAAAATTAGTCTGAGAAATTGATTAAAATAAGGTTTATGAAGGGCAAGGTAATACCACCTTTCAAGTATTCCGGAAAAAATAAAGTTCAATTCTAGACTCCATTTGCCTTGTTAGCAGCAATCGTTTTTACAACTGGCAAAACCAACTCCCAGTCTCTTCCACAAGCTATTAGATAGCAATAGATATTTAGAGCTACTACAACTTAGTTGGAAAGGGTAAGGAAACCAAGCCATTGGAACAGATTTCTTTCAGAATGCTTAACTGAGGTGGACATGAAAAAACTTGGATTTAGAAACAAGTTTGTACAAATTTCTCAGAATTGCACAAATCTAATGTTTGGAAACACTAGAAAGAGACATTGCCATATTAGTTCTATAGCCAGTCTTGACTCTTTCAAGAATAATCTGTTCTCCATTTTCTTTCCAAATTATATGACGATGAAAAAAGTACAAGTCAAAATATTTGTTTTCTCTTATAAGTTACCATTAAGATTATAATGCATTCTGACACCAGGACAGAGAGTTCATTTTCAAATTTAGAGTAATTCACCACTGAACTAAGATCTGAGCTGCACCGAGAACAAATGTGTTCTAAAAATACACATCTTTACACAGCCATCTGAAGTGTCTAATGCAATCATGAGATCCTGAGGTTAGCTTTCTCTAGACGGGCTTTTGCATTTACATTAATCTGTAAGAACTATCATACACTACGGAAAACCACAGAGTTCAGAGTATTGATTTGACCACATTTTACTTTGAGCTACAGACTTTGATTTTTTTCTATGTGTTTGTTCAGAAACCTTTGAATAGTAGACCCATCTTCTGACACAAAGCAATAACTACCCTGTGATGACAACAGAGCCAATCGAGAGCACGTCCCCATTGTTTTAAAAACAAATCCTCAAGATAAATTCTAGGCCTCTTTACACAGGCGGTCTGGGAGGTGAAAAGAAGAAGTAGTAGTTCATTGATTTTGCTAACAGAGAACTGAAGTAGAAAGTTTTGATATACAGAGCCATGTAGGTACTTAATCCTCTTGAGACCAGTGGTAGTTACAGATCTAAGTGATTTTTGCAGACTCAGCTACAATAGATAACATCCAGTCACACTAACTACATTTATGTTTTCCAGAGCACCCGGAGATCAGCCTCAAGCCTCAGCCTCCACACTCAGGTTCTGGTTTCAATACTGCACAAACCAGATTACTGTGAAGGTTGGGAAACCACCACCGCAGGAGGACTGGTTCAGGTTCCACTATGGCTCTGTGGCATTGACAAATGAACCAATCCCTGGCTCCTAAGCGACACATGCATGCAGAGTAGCCAATATCTGCAGCAGAGGCTCCTGAAGCCCAGTCTGACAGCTTATACTTCTGGTGCATATGCTGCAAAGCTGCAGGGCACTGTGTACTTGTTAAGCCAGCCACAGAATTAGCTATCTTCCTTACTTAGATGAGTGATACAGAACAGTTATGAGTCACAATTAGGTATGCAAGCGGACTACTGTAGGAAAAAAAGTCTCAGTACATACAAACTAGGGTGTAACAGCTGCTATGGCATTTTAAGTAGCACTTCTCAAAGTGGGCTTCAGGACACAGGTTTAGGTCTCCAAGTGACACATCTAAAAGAGATGAAGATGTACACTTGAAGGTACATCAGTGTTCCACCCAGCCTTTATCTGCATCCTTTTTAGTATCAAGTTCTTCTGAAGTTGCAGATCACATCTATGACCATAATTTAAATAGGAGGTGGAAGAGGTATGTGTGTGTTTCTCCATAAATTCCAATGACCTTACTAACAACAACATTATTGCTCATTCGGTTTCCAGAGCTCACATTTGGGATTTGCTGTGAAAGGCAAACAAATTCTGTCTGCTGCAGTCCAGCCACTGCACACGCTGCTCTGTGCACTTTTTTTTTTCCTCCTCCCAACAGCATCACAAGCTATTTGGCTTCTCCTAAGGACCATCCAACTGTTGACCTCTCCCTCCAGCTGACCCAGTGTTGCTGTGCCAGCTCTAACAGTGTGCCAGCCAGCTGGCCATGGCATCACAGCATTTCATTAAAACCCCTGGAGAGCAGCAAACATGGGGCAGTGTTAGACAACAATAACAAAAAATTGACTTTGAAGACTAGAAGTTGTGAGTTACTCTGGAAAAAATGGGTTGTCACTGAATGAAAAAACAGCACAGAAATTGAGTGATTTCGTATGTCAGCATTTAACTCTGCTGTTGCCAAAGCAGTGCTCCCCCTCCAGCCCAGCAAAGCATGGTACAAAGAAACTCCATGCTTGTTAAGGTGACAGGCTTATACCTTGTCCACTCCAACCTTGCAGCTGTGAAACCTTCCCAAAACCTTATCACCTATGTGCCTCAGTCTATGCTCCAGAAAAAGTCTCAGCACAGCATCCAGCCCTGTTTTGACTGAAGGACCAAAGTACAGCTTCAACTGCAGGTGCTGGTCCACTATGAAGCAGATTTAGCAGCAGACAGCCAAACAACAGGTAGCGGTAATTTCAGGAAAGTACCAGCCTAGCCAGTATCAGTACTGACCAGGCATTTAAAGTTTAAAGACTATGCGCCCGCATCTTTCTTTGATCTTATTCAACACAGCTCTAAAGAACAAATATTGCCTTGCTTAACCTGAACTGAGGCTTAATCCTCAATTCTTCAGTAGCTGTAAAAAGAGCTGCTTGATTCAACTCTCCCATAGCCAAAATTTGTCATTTCCAGCTAAAGGGAAGGACAGTGTATTTGTTCTGTGTCAAAGTCCCTGGGACTCAGAAGACAAGATAAAAATGGAAATTTTCTTTTCCTTTTTTTGTTTTTTCAAAAGGAAAAAAAAACAAGTTTTTACAACTGGTACGGACCAGATGAGACAAGATGGGTTCTTGAGAGGCTAGGTCCCCTGGTATAAAGCACAGACTGAATGTTATCAAGAAGGTACATGCCAGTCATTAGGATGCTAATTGGCCCTGACAGCGCTCTGGTGACTCAAACGAACATCCTAGCTGTCACTACCTGGAAGCATTGCTGCAGGGAATGGCTCTAAGGAGTTTAAAGGAAATAAGTTAAGTGAGAGGAGGTAGAGAGAAGGGGAATGGTAGCTCTCCACAGCTGTCTGAATCGCATATTTAAATATAGGAAAAATAGTTCTGTCTTTCCACACCATGCTACTAAAAATTCCACTTAAAAAAAATCACTTTGGGTAATTTACATTTAAATAGAATTTGCTCATGAAGTATATTATTTTGCTGGTCATGTTTACAATTACTTTCCCTCCCTCTTCCCAGGACTCCATGACTTGTTTCCAGCATCATGTTCTCTATCTCCCAACCCATCCAATTAAAACATCCCCCGAAATATTAAACTTACTAAATTTTCCCACTCTCGCCTACTGCTCTCTACCAATACTTCATCCTGAAAAATTCCAGTGCTGAATGTTTTTCTTTATTTGCTCCGTAGATGGATTTGTCATTTCTGTTTCCAGCACTTTCAAAGTAGGGTATCAAAACTTTGAGTGCTCAACAGTCATGAAGGGCAGATGTTTCCAGTTTGGGTTGGACTGTGTCCTTGTGAGGCTGGGAGAATGCCAATGGAGACATGCAGAACAAAGGCTTGGATTATCTATAAATTAAAGACAAGATCATCAAAATAGGGACCGCTGTAAAGTAAATGTTATTTAAACACAGTGGTTGATATTTGCAATGCAGGTGAGTCCTTCTTCCTTCCTTACATGCCATGTACATTTCTAGTCTTCTAAAACAAACATACAACAAGACCGTGCCACGATAATATGCCCAAGGTGACCAGGAGAAGGAAAGCGAAAAAAATATCAGGAAAACTATATTCAGCTATTGGAACTCCAGCATCTCCTCAAAATAACTCCAAAACAGAGCAGGAGGAGAGGAAAACAAAAATAGAAATCATCCTTTGTACTGGCACTGAAAGCATGAAGTTTCTTCTTGACAGAGCTTGCAAAGCAAGCATACAGGAATGGTGGGGGGGGGGGGAAGAGGCACAGAAGCAAGAAAGCATCTAGAATTACCAATGAACTAGCACCTGGGGGGAGAACTGAACCACCGTTCATTGCCTTTTTTGTTCAACGAAACCATCTCCAGCTAGCCTCAGCACAGCCTCTCAAACTGTAGAAGAAACCACCTGAACACAGACAGAAGGATCCTGCAGAGCCAGAACGTGCACCTCTGTGCTGCACACTAAACCTCATCTATAAAACAAACGTGACTCAAGAGTATGTGCCTCCTACTGCCGCTTGCATCAAGCCTCTACAACCAGCCTTGCTTTTCTTGGTAAATGGGTTTTGTTGCTTCCTAAAATGGATGTATTAGTCATGAATAAAATCAAAAAAATTACCAGGGAGGGAAGCAATACTCAATGTACCACAGTCAATAAAAGACAGAGGACAAGAGAAATATTAGCTGAAGGGTTCCAAGAAGGTTAGTGTTACAAAGCAACGAAATACTGGCTTCGACACAGGAAAAAATCCCCTTGAATACAAATGTGTTCCATACAGTGACAAAGAAGTTACACTTACCTCAAAGGACAATAATATACTGAGGCACCTGAGGAACGGGAGGAAGGCAGAAAAGAGAGACAAAGCATGAACACAAAGAGAATAAGGCTACTGAAAAGTGCTTCATATACATTCTTCTCCATCACAAAAGGAGATTTATACCTTTCCTTGGAAATTCAGCGTTTAGGAAAGTAGACTCAGAAGTACAACTCCAGCATAATATACCTCTTTCCCAGTCCCCAGGGAGCAATGATACTGATTTACTGGTCAAAGAAATAAATGTGTCTTGGAGTTCTATACGAGGCACTTTTGCCTTTCTGAAGTTAATCCAGCTCTAAGATAGATAAGCAAAAGGCCAATGCTAGTGGAAAAATACCACAGAAAGTATTTGTGTAGATAAACGAGCTTTCTAAAGGCAATGCTCCTGTCACAGTGGAAAAAATTTCAGTCACTTAAATAGAGAGATGGAGAATTAAAACAGAAGAAAGTACAGCACACAACCTGCTTCCTGGGTACAAGGACGTGTCTGCTGGTTAGGGACAATGCTTTACTGAATACACCTAATAAGTTAAATTTAAAAGTGTGCGCATTTCATAAGGGATCCATTTGAGCCAGCATTGACATGAACTTCTGTGCTAGTTGCCTAGACCACCACTAGAGCTGACAGAGAAATAAGCACTTCCAGGGTAGAACGCATCTCATTCTAAAGCAGTTGTCTAAAAAGGGGTCAGATGAACTGCATCCCAAAACATCTATTTCTCTTTACTGACTGGAAGATGAGCCCATATAACTCAGTCAAACGTGGACAGCAAGTCTCTAGGTATTTAAAGCTAATAGTGGATTCATCACACTGAGCATCAAACTGATTGCAGCACCTAACTTGAGATTCAAGTACAGACATGGGTTTGCAAAAATGAATCCACTTTCTGTGCTGACTGGAAATTTTACTCCAGAGAATGCAAAGTCCTGAGTTTCTGTACGATCTATGTTACCAATTAAAATGAATCAAGACGTAGTCTTTACAGTTGCAGAGATAGCCTTTCAAATGCACACAAAATGCAAATGAGAGCTACGCTATATTCCTGAGTCTGCAGATTAATACAAGCAGCACTTCAGTGATGCTCAAAAGCATGAAAAGAGCCATCAGAGGAAAATTCTCAAGACAAGAGTTTTGCTTCTTCAAAATTCTCTCTTAAGTTCACGTCAGCAGGACTGTCCCGCAGCTCTTAATCCTTGGTTCAAATGCCACTTCCAGGTGCAAAGAGGAAGATAAGACCCAGCTTCTGTTAAAATAACTTTTTTTTTTTAAATAGGTGAACAAGGCAAGGGAGTCCTAAAATATAACTTAATGATGTAGACAGAAAGTATCCAAATCTATGCCCCAGCAGAAGAGCTCATACAGCTCTCTCACTGACCAGGGCCCCAGCTGAAGGGCCTTGGATGTCCCTTTACTACTCTCTTCTCAGGCTACACAGCACTTTTGGTTAGAAGTAGGTAGCAAAAGCAATCTGCGCAGCCCACAGCCCCTCTGCCCACTTGCAAGGGGTTCTCTGGAAGAAGCACAGCTAGGACTGGGCCACCTTCACCAGGATACCAGCAGCCCATTACTGGTTACCACCTCCTCCTTATGCTACTCAGGACAAAAAGCCTCCTGTGTGCATGCTAGCATCTTAGAAGCATTAAATACCTCATTTTTATAGAGTAACACACCAACAGTACTACATATAAAGACAGCAGAGATCTCACCAGCCTATAACATAAGCTTTGTGCTCCCTTCCTTTAGAAGGGCTGGACACAGCTAGCATGACATCTCTACAGAGGCAGGAATATTTGTTAATGCAGCAGTCATTTATTCCAATTTGGGCTGAAATTAGGGACCATCTTTGTGTTCTGGAGTTGTTACATATCATGAGTTGCTTGCTATTTAAAGCTCGTGAATGTTTCTGTGGTGCAAACAAATCAGTCTTATTCAGACTAAATTGTAAACAGAAGGCTGTTTCCTTGCACATATTCAAAATTAAATATAGAGAGGGTTATGCTAATCTCTCAACTCAAACTAATCCAGACACTGACCACCAATCTTTGTCAAGGACAAATAGCTATGGGGACATTGCACCATAACCCAGAAGCAGTTAATTATTAAAACTGAGACATTACTCTTACCAATGAAAATCAAGACTCCAGAAACACATGGAGTATGTGAGAAATGGTCCAATCTAAACTTCAATTTCAAATGCCTATTACTTTCCCTGAATTTTTCCAAGCTTCCACAGAGTATTAAAAAAAAAATAAGCTGGTACAGACATCAACTTTCTCCCTCTGAATTCATATAAATTATGTAATTGCACTTTTAAAGGACTATAGCAAGTGACTAGAAGAGAACTGCACAACAAACTTTAACATTACATTTGATATAGCAGAAGAATACATTTAAAAGCAGCAGTGCATTTTTTCTGTCCCTAAAAACATGAAGAAAGGAGTTAAAAGGGACTATAATTGTACATGTTAAAAATTATTCAAGGACAATAGGATGTAGGGCAAGTTATTTTAATGGCTGAGTACGTGACAAAGGATGCCCAGAGCACAAGGGTGGCTGCCATCTAATAGAAGATGAATACATTTAAAGATGGGGTGCTTTCTTAGCATACATATCAGATAAATTGTACGTGTAGGCTAGTAAAGCAATCTAGCAGGACAAGCACACAGGCATTTTCTAAAGGCAAAAGCTTGTAATTGTCTAAGAATTTAATTGTTATAAATAAAATTATGATCACAGAGGTTAAATGCTTGAAAGTATTTTGCCAGAGTCATTTAGATGTGGACCAAAACTCTGAAAGAATAAGGAGGAATAAGCAATTCATTTTCTCATGCTGGGATTTTCATTAAAACCCTGAAGGTAGCTTATATCCATTAAAAATATATATAATAAAAAGACATAGGGTATATACTTAATTTTATGACAAATTAATGACTAGCAACCTAAGAAACTCTCAATTGTAAGAGCTTTAAACTCAGCTATATAGCATCATAGAATTCTTTGAGTTGCAAGGAATCTTTAAAAGCCATCTAGCTCAACTCTCCTGCAATGAACAAGGAAACTTACACTAGATCAGGTGCTCAGAACCCCATCCAGCCTGACCTTGAATGTTTCCAGAGGAAACATTAGATTACAGAGGACTCCACATCTGGAAGCAGTACTCCACATGAGGTCTCACCAGCACACAGTAGAAGAGCAGGACCACCTCCCTCACAATGCTGGACACGCTTCTTTTCATGCAGCCCTGAATACAGTTGGCTTCCTGGTCTGCAAGGGCACAATGCTGGCTCACATCCAGCTTGCCAACCACCAGTATCCCCATGTCCTTCTCAGCAGGGCTGCACTCCATCTGTACATCCCCAGCTTGTATTAAACAGCAGGGGTTGCAGGTTCACCTGGACCTGCTGCTCAAGTCTGTCTAGTTGTCTCTGAATGGCATCCTGTCCCACAGCTTGGTGTCATCTGCAACTTGCTAAGGGTGCACTTGATCCCACCATTGATATCGTTGATGAAGATGTTAAAGAGCTCTGGTCCCAGTCCTGATCCCTGAGGGACACCACTTGTCAAGCATCTCCATTCAGACATTGAGCCATTTGCCACCATTCTCTGGGTACAGTCACACAACCAGTTTCAGGTAAGTTTCAGGGGCAAACAGCTGATGAGTACTGGTGGCTTTGACTACCATCACTATAACTCCAACAGATAAGCAGTCAGAGAACGTCACCACAAGCATTTAGGAAAGCACAGTCTCTCAGCTGGTCCAGGAATAGTGTCATTGCCCCTAGTTTAAAGGCAGATACAGGAAGCAACTGTGCAATTCACTCTCAGACAGGCAGAGAGCCTGCAGCACAGGCAGGTAACAAACCCTGACTTTGTACATGGCAGATTGTGCCTTGCTCACAACCATATCCTGCTGTTCTTCCACACCAGATGAAGGGGAACGGCACTACATGGAACAGTGGGAGAAATCCCTCAAATCTTCATGATACACAAACCCTGAAGGAATGCGCATTATAGAAAGATTTAGTTTGCTGGCATGAAATCAAACGCATAAGCCAAAGATTATTCACAAAGATCAAGACAACCTTCAAAGAAGTCAGAAATCCAGGGGGAGGCAAAGTATTTCCAAGTAGTTTCACCTTCCTCACACAAGCCAAGGAAGCTCAGAGAGGTCATAAATAATGGACTTTATTTTCATTCTTTGCATACATTCTTGCTGGTGCAGTGCCCAGTGTCATCCAGAGATGGAAGATAATAGTGAGCCATTTTTGGATACTGAAAGACACCTTAAAAGGGACCTGTTCTTGAAATGGGAGTGCTCAGATACTGAAATTTAAATCCATTTAATTTACTGATTGCTCTACAGAGTCTACAAGTAAAAAGGCACTTTCAAGAAAATTGAATTTCTGAACAATAAGACTCGAGTAAACTAACAAAGAAAGGCAATTCAAGATGCACTGGCAAGATGTAGCCTATTCAAATTAAGGTACCTACTTAAACATCAAAGTAACCATTGACAGAACTCCCCTAAAGTGGAAGTAGTCCCATTACGGACGTCTTCAAAGCAAGACCAGAAGATCCCTCTCAAACATGTGATCTAGCTTAAATCACAGTTGACGTTTAGATGCTGAAATTAGTGGTATTGAAAGCAGACCTTTCCCACACACTCATTGTAAACAGTACTTGTCACACTATAATTCAGAGATGATTAACTGAAATGAGAATGTGTACAGAAGTGCTGCTAAGAATAAGAGGCCTATCTCATGAGAGCTTGGCTTGTTTAAATTGGTAACAAAACCTGATAAGAGACAGGATTGGTGCAAATAAACTGGAGGGAAGAAGCAAGAAACAAAGAGCTGTTTAACCCATAGGGTGATCCTGGTGCAGCCGTGAGATAAGATGAACAGTTCTGTGCTAGAGATCAGAAAAAATCCAAGTATGGAGCAGTTCTCTGCAGCAGCCTCCCAGTGGGAGAAGTGTAACACAAGAAGAAAGCAGGTAAGAAAATCTGAAAGTCTAATGAAAGGACTCCTGCCTCATGTTCATCTTCAGCAGCAGGGAGCCTTCCTTGGGACTGAGGATTGGAAAGTCAGGTTGTCTTTTCCAGCTCTGAGCTCATACACAGGGTCCAGTAAACAGCAGCAAGGAGAAAACTAGGAACCCTCTGATGTGGGGGAGAGGAGGTAGACATGAAAGGATTTACTTTATTTCTACAGAAGATTCGGGGTTTGCATTTTTTAATAGACACAACCTCTGTTCTTCACCAGTATTCCAGCAGAGCTGGGGAGTACTCAGAGGGTGGTGACACACTGGAACAGGTTGCCCAAGGAGGCTGTGGATGCCCCATCCCTGGAGGCATTCAAGGCCAGGCTGGATGTGGCTCTGGGCAGCCTGGTCTGCTGGTTGGCGACCCCGCACATAGCAGGGGGATTGGAACTACATAATCATTGTGGTCCTTTTCAACCCAGGCCATTCTATGATTCAGGACAGGAGAGCACACAACAGGGTCAATATATACCAAGAAGAAATTATTTAGGACGCAGTGCTGAGTAGCCTGTACACTCACATAACATGACCAGCTTTCCATTCTTACTTCACAGATACTCTGTAGCAACATTCAGCTCTCATTAACAGAGGGACGAGAAGTCTGCAACAGCTACTAAAGAACCAGCATCAAAGCCCAGGAGATTCAAGGTAATGAAGCAGCAGTGCTCTGCACTGACCAGACAGCACTGGCTACAAGGTTGTCAGTCAGTCTCAAAGGATTTGTACTTCTTTCTACAGATCAGATCTACAGGCCTCAGATTCAGCAACCCCTCACGTTCCACATGAAAATAAGTAATCACATTAAAAGTTAATGCTAAAGTCATATACTAGTAAGAAAGGAGAAAGGTGCTAGTGCCTCTAAATCAGAAGCGACTTACAATAAAACTATCAAAATACACATACTAAGACACGGGGGAGCTCGAATGCCCTCTCCATTGTGTCCCTGTTAAAATGACTTAGTTCTGGCCCTCACCTCTTACACTTAGTCTTATTCCTCACCAAATATGCTCTGGGATCATGGAGACAATCTACCATTGCTGCTTTAGCAACATCTAAATGGCTTGTATCTTGCAACACTAGGAGCTATGAGAGAGCAAACTACCGCCAAGCCACACCTTTCCTCAGACACAACAAACTAGGCCTTGTCAGAGGTAACCAGAAAAAACACGCATGGAGGAAGAAAACTCAGCAGAAATCATAAGCATTCCATAACCGCCTCGCTGTCTCAGAGGCCCCTCACTCTTCCCTTCTGCACACAAAGCTTCCCTCTCTGGAAAACGTAAAGTGACTCTTGTGTATTCAGAACCGTAATGCGAAAATGAAATTGTGTGCTGATGAACTCGAAACTGATTTAATGAAGCAATTCCACCCTTCCTTCCTCCCAACTCCACCTTCTCCTCTGAGTAAGACATTTGTTTGTGTTAATAAGGAGGAGAAAAAAAGGCAAGCTAAAAATAGTTCTTTTTGCTTTAAAGTTAAAGCTATGAATAAACAGGCTGAAACAGGAATGCAACTAATCTACCCTCCAAGTTCCTACGTTGCTTTCTTGTTCAGTTCTTCCAGATACCTTCATAAGGATCAAATACAGAGTTATTTCTGCAAAACAGCCCACTTCCCTGCATTTTCTAAGGTAGCTGGCTCTGGAATGAAGAGGAACAGCTTATGAGACTGGATGAATCACAGATATAATAAAAGATTCTTAACTACAAGCATATTTTAGGATGCAAGGACACTGCTAGGAGTCAGAATTGAATAAAAAATTAAGAAAAAGTGAATGACGAAAAAATTCCTGGTGCTTCCTTTTATTGTGGAACAGAAATTACATTATCTCCTAAAATCCACCTTCCCATTAAAAAGCACTCACACTGTTATCCCTGCCTTAGACCCAAGTCACATCTCTCCTCTACAGTAATAAATGTCAACACTGGAAGAGCATGTGATCAGCCATCCTCTTCACCCTGGGCTGGGAGCCAAAGCATGGCTGCTGTATATCTCTGCAGCACAGAGCCAAGCAGATTTCTTTATTCTGTTCTGTACATCACATCATTAGCAAGTAAGCAGATCAAGCCCCAAGGAGCATCCTTGCAACCTCAACATGTAAGCTCTAACTTGATTTTACACCCTATTCCTTCTCACACCAGTGAGATTCAGGTAATGGCATAAGAGTCCTTTGTACCATCTCAGCAACACAGACTGAAGCCACTTGGCAGAGTTGCCTTTCATTTTCCTATTCCCAGTTTCCTATAGCATGAAGCATCACAGCATGCCGCTACATACTGGATGCCATAGCAGTATCTAAGCTGCATTAAAAAAAAAAAAAACACCAAGAAACCAAACATCTCTGGAAGGAGAAAGGAAATGGCTTGCTTTCATCTCAGGGTTCAGAGGGAATGTTTTATATCTGTCAGTCCTAACAAGATCCTACTCATTGACACACTAGGGATAGCATCTATTTTGAGGTAGACTGTGCAGCTATGAAATAATCAGTTTTGGAAAAGAGTGGTGACATTTGGAAAGTGAAGGTGAAAGCCTTTCCCACAAACCCAATGTGAAGCCAACGCATGACAGCCAGACCAGCTGAGTTAAGCAGACATGACAACACAAGTGTTCCAATACAGCCACATGAACATGACCCTGAGAGCTGTTTGCATCCTTTGGTGTCCCACGTTGAAGTGAATATTCTCACAGGTGGAGGCGAGATACACCTGGCACTCAGAGGAGGACAGTGGATGTCAGGATGCCATACTGACACCTCAGCATCACCGGCATGGTATGCAACCTTCCCTTCACTTCCCATCCATACACAGTCCTCACCCTTCATTATGAAAAGGAAAAAAAAGGAAACAATCATGTGCAGCTTCAGTGACAAGATCACGTTTCTTTTAGAAAAGGCAAAGTTCATTTGCAGATTTACTAGACAACCTCAAAGGAGAATACAGAAACTGAGCTTCCTACAGCCTATCAATTTCTTGCAATTAAAGCACTTATTTCTGCATTGTGTTAAATCAGAAATAAAAAGGAGCCAAGCTAACCATCTGATACAGTATCAGAGTTCCATATCACACCAGCAGAACTCCACTGCTCTGCCTCACAGAATAAGTAGAGGAACTTGAAGAGCTGATTTTTGATCACAACGATCAGGAAAAATAGCACTAATCAAGGTACATCATGGCCCTAATCAATATTCCTAATACATTAAATATGCATCTTAGAGGACATCTGCAGCACTAGAAGCAGTCTTCCAGTTGAGCACCTGCATTTCCTTTGACTCTGCTTAATTTCCAACTACTTTTGATTAAAACGATTACTTTCACTCGATATTCAATTTCTGATAATTATTCTTCGCTATAAACACTACGAACTGGCTCCATCCTTCCAAAGGAACAAAAGCTCACTAGACAATGCATTTTTTTCAGTCTCTACATCTTATGTGATTTATGCACCAGCAGTTTTTACAGAGGCTAGTAATAGACGTTGTATTCAATTCTCTTTCCTATATCCTTTTTGAGATCGTGGGGCCTTTCCATTTAAAATGTTGTTTCCTCCTGCTGTTGTCATTATTTCTCAGGAAAACCAGTTTTCTGAGCACAAGCGCTTCCCTTTTACCCAATCTATGCCACCTCAATACTCAGCAGTATTTAGTTGCACAAGTGTCTTCAGCTCCCTCAAGCACTTACCTTTTGTTGTTGTTATTGTTCATTGAGTCCTCATGCTTTCCTCAGAACAAACATTTGCACAAGCCTAGGTTTGCTCTTGTCCTTCTATGTGTGCAGATAAATTCCCCATATAAGGTACAAAACCAGAGACAGCTTTGCAAACAATTGTCCTGTCATTTTAATCACCTGAGTCTGCTCTACTGAGTTACCGACAGAAGGGAATTATTAACAAAAGAATCACAGACAAGTTATACGGACATTCAGAGATCAGTGGTAGGACTAGAGAAGCATTTTCTTCAGTGTTTTGTTTAGGTAGAAGTTAAAAATTTTACTCCGCTATTTTTTTTTTTTATTTGGTATCCAAATAGCACTGAGTCAGCCAGCTCTCTTACAGCCCTGAAAGCCCTTACAGCCTCTCATTTCAAGAGTGCACCTAACAACAACATCAGGAACACTGCAGCACTCAGACATCCTCTCCTTTCTCCTGTCTGCCTATGACTACCAGCTATCAACACTATATGTTGATATGATGTCTTTGCTTCTGGCACTTGGAACTAGCAGAGTAGTTCAATTTCCATTGGCTAAGCAACAATTTCTCTCCTTTCATTTAAAAAAGTTTTTCCTTCAGAAGCTGTTTGCAGGAACAGAATATTGTATCCAATTCCAATTCTCATCTTTTTCAGTGGATGAATAACCAGAACAATCAAAGTATATGGTCATCTGTCAACAGCGTACCCCAAGCCACGCTACAAGGTGTGTAGGTAGCCACAGAAGTACTGCAAATCCAGTCTGAGGAGGACAAGTGCTATATACCCATTTGGCTTGGAATTGGTTAGTCAGTTTATTTTTTGTGGTAGTAAAGTGAATGAAATATTTTAGAGAATGAGATTATTTTCACAGATTACAGTTCATAAATCTTCACTGAGAAAAATGTAGTATATCGGAGAAACTCACTGTGACTGGTGGTTTTATAGATGATACAGACAGTGTATCAGACAATTGGAAGTAGCGTTTGATCTTCCACACCAATAATGGCCAGCCCTTCAGCGGTGCCTCTGCAAGAGACAAAGCAACACATTTATGAGTAAAACAGGCAGGCAGTGATAAGGAGTCATGTCAGGAGCACTTTTCAATCCAGAATTACAGCTGCCTACTTCACACTGCTGTTCCCCTCCCGCTGTGTACTTCCTCACACACTCTTCAGCCTCAATCAAGTTTATCAATAAAATGAAACCTCAAGTCACCAAATAATGACTGACTTATTAGACATTTCTTCGAAGTTTGAAACTCTGACAAAGCATTTACCTTAATCAATGGGGGTGGCTTATACTGCAAATGACCGCAAATAAAAGGCATCTTCCAAACGGGAATACTAAAATTACACAAAATTATGCTGCACAGGGAAGAATACCAACACCACAAAGAGTTATAGCTATACTCAAATACTTAGTAATGCTCAAATGCAACATCAGTGGTTCAGTGCCACCTCTGAAAGTAGGTAGTAAGGTCTGTAGCATAGACAGATCTATTAAAAACAAAAATTCTTTCCTCATCCATTGCAGCTTTATCACAGCAGATGATGAATTACACTCCTGTTTTGTGCCACAGCAATTTTGATGTATATTAAATGTTGAGTTTGAAACTGCAGAGACTTTTTCACTAAGCACAATGCAGCACCCCTGTAACCTACGTAAGGTTAAAACCCAGATCCCATAAACACACTGACATCTCTCCTGACAAAGACTGCAGTTTTTTTCCTGCGTACTTCAAAGACATTTGGTTTGCAGACCAACTGTGGCTGGTTTGCTAGTGTGACACGTGAAGCTAAATAAAACAGAGAATCCTAGATCTCACTACCACAGGTTCTGAATGCCACTATATTCCTGAAGGTCTAAAAATCCAGCATAACAGAAAGCAAGCTATAACTTTGGTATGTGTAGGAACATTGCTGTCTGACATTTCACTGCCACATAAATCAAGCAGTCCCCAGAGAAGCATCATTAATGCATTCCCTGGATGTTGCCTTATTTTGGTTTGAGTTTTTGATGTTTTGTTTTCCCTCTCCAATCTCCCTTCCTTCTCCCTCCAAAGAAAAAAGAAAAATAACCCATAAAGAATGAAGGAAGTGGATATCAAGTGCTTTTTGAGGAAAGCTGCCTGACAATTTTTAGATTACAAATATTTTTTTAAACTTGACAAATACCAGAAGCAACATCACCTTATAAGGCAAAAGACAGCTGAAAGCTAAATCCTTATAAGCCAGACTGACTCATAGCAGCAAAGATTCTTCCTAGAAAAACAAATCCAATCATCAAGCGAGAGCAAGTTAGAAGCTGAAGTAATAAGGATACCAACAAATCCCTCTTTCCCCATTACTACAGGGGGCTGGTGTTGACTGATTCAACAGGCTCGCCTAGCTACTATGAATGACAAAACAAGCTAGACAGACTACTGACCTGGCCTAGTTTGACCATTTATTAGAATACTTAGTGTGTATGCTACACTAAGATCACAAGCACAGGTGTACAAGATCATATCTTGCCCCCATCTTTTCATTCTACAGGAATGCAGGAGTAAGTACAGAAGCTGTATCTCTGTTACAGTCACACATGCTTTCAACACAGTCTACAACCAGCTCTGGAGTTAAGGCAGAGAAGGTACAGAAGCAGAGACACAACTGTCTCCAATAAGCCCAGGTGGTCACACAAAACTCAGTACCACCACACCTTTATCACTCCTGTTAAACAATGTCAGTGAAAAGCAGGTCATTTAAGAGTTTCTCAGTTTCTAACCCTGCCTCCTCAAAGAGGTTGCCGATGCCATCAGAAGTACAGTAACACTAATCAGAGAGGTTGGTTTCAGTACGTTCCATGTAAATCTACCTCTCCAATCTAGAAAACATCCAAAATCTTCCTCTGAATGGACCCATTACTGCACACACAGCCCTTGAAGTACCCAGGGCATAAGATCAGGTGGCTGTAGTTTCAGCAAAGGCCTCAGTGCCACAAGCAGAGAGACCAGGGCTCCATTTCCCTCTCAGCCAGCAACCCACTGTATGTGGGACTCCAGGCAAGACATTTTGTCTGCCCTATCTCCACCTTCATTCTCAGGTCAATTTCTTTTCTTTTCTTTTTTTTATTTTGTCTCCAGGGATAATCCAGGGATCATCTTTTACAAAACGTTTATTATGCGTTGCTGAGCACAATGGGGCCTCAAAGCATTACATAAATAATAACAGGAGTGTCAGCTGCAGTATAACTCTGATTAGTACAACACTGTTCCCCTCCTAAGCCAGCTACACCAGACATCCTCTCCAGAAACCAGAGGCACATGTTTAATCTCTCTGTCCAGGCCTTTGTTAAACACTTCCTGGCTCTCTGATGTGCACCACGCAACCTGCAGTCCATCTAAAGGGAGAAGTCTGACAACTCCCAAGTGTTCAGGAGATTTCTTCAGGCTCAATTCACAGGTTCTTAAGTGAGAAAATTACAGCTTTGTACGAGAGGCTCAATCAAGTCCTAATGCTCAAATTCAAACCGTCTGATTAAAGACCTGCCACAGGCAGCTCAGCTTTGTAGGATCTGGGACACACTCAGCTAGGCAAGAGCCCTGCCGGTCTCTGGTTTTCTTACTTTGAAACACCCTTACATTGTTGTGCTCTTCCCTGGGCATTGCTTTGAGTTACTTTCAGACACAGAGAGGTCCAGATGACTCTGACTCAAGGAGGGCTGTTTCCTGATGGTTGTGTTTCTAGAAAGTAGGCTTCTTGGCTGATGTGCAGAGATATAGAACATCTTTTGGTTGATTCCCTAATACTGTCCTGAGTTTACTGCTACTTACTGGACTGTTCAAAGGCAAAGAGTGAACCTGGCAGTTCGGAGAAGCTAAGTAATAAAACATGGTAACATTATTTCAGTTTGCATATTTCTGAGCCTAATGAGCACATTCTACCATGCCACTGCTTTCACTTTCACTCTCCCTCTACATCTCAAGGGAAGACCCATAATCTGACAATTGTCCAGCTGCTCCCACTGGGGCAGCACTTGTGAGAAACAGAACCATTACCAATGCAGGCAGCACTGATGGCCCTAGTAAATAGTAAAAGCTTTGCTACTTGGCTCTTCCCAGGGGGGTATTACACACTGACTTTTTTTTCCTCATGTCTAGAGCTAGATATTGCCAGGAACAGCGGGGAAGGGAAATTTCTGATTTCTGTCACAAAGGCACACAGGATGTACATAGGCAAAGCAATCCAGCTTCCGTGCTGCACAAACATTTGCACTTCCGAACATGCACAAACATTTCGTGCCACACAGATGAGAGCAACAACTTCAATCAGTGCTAAGAGGCAGTTTCCAGTCTCTGTCCTTTCAACTACTGCAGCTATACTGGGACACTTACAGCCTGTACTCTTGCTCATAACACAAAGAAACAAGCAAAAAAAGTCAGCCATTTTGTGAAGTCCTACTACACAAAAAAGACTACGGGAAATATCTTTTAAAGCAGATACGAACACTGATTGCTTTTTGTTTTTAACAGAAAATTAACAGAAATAAGTGTTGGGACATTTCACCTCTTCACCACTACCTACTGCAAATATTTGCATTTCTTTGCCCACACACTCTCTTCCTCAAACAAAAACTCCACTTGGCACCTTGGTATCATTCTATTTGGAATCTCCTCCTTCAATTCCCTTTGCTTGAAGCAAGGCATCTCCTCAGCCTCACAAAAGACCACAGTTTGCATTTTTCCCCATACTCATGCCCACCACTGTGGGCATAAAAAACCAGCTAAACTAACAGATAAGCACTGGTATCTGCTCAAGTTTCAACGTGTAAATTAACCCTCCTAAAAGCCCCCTATCTGTTGGGTATTAGTTTGCTTTGTTTTAATCTATAGAGATATTATATTTTACATGTACATATATAAAAATATATAACTACGTATTAAAAAATTAAATACTGATACTCACTTCAGCCTCACAGCAGGTTGAGAACAAGAGCCAAAATTCAGCCACAGGAAGCTAAGGAAAGTCTGGAAGCTTCTAAGGAAGCTCCTTACATCAGCATTAACCTTGACAATTGCATTCCTACATCTGCTTCTCTCATTACCAAGGGCCTGGATTGATTTTGTTCTTCAGAGTTGCTCTTTAAAAGGTCCATAATATCTGCCTATAACATACCTGCATCTCAGTTTCCTTGAGTAAACACTCAATTCAATGAAGCACCAGCTCATAGCTATATCCCCAGTGCTAAGAGACAGCAGAGCTGCAAACATTACTGATGAACTGTGATCCTATACTCTTTTGAGATCTATGTACAACTAAAGAAATTTCTTCTCCGTCCAAGATTAAAGCCCTAGGGGATATTCTTCTTTCACCTTTGCTTTACTCAATGACAGATACAGAAACTAGTAAACAGACAAGAGATCCTGTTTATTCAGAAGCAGCTGATTCAGAGTATAACTACAAGACCAGCCAACTGCAAGATATTTTACCTCTTTCTACTCTATTGTATACCTTACTGTAACACTAGATGGACACTTTCCAACACTGTATTAAGCAACATAACCATGTGTCACACGTTTAATCTTTTAGCAGCATTCCCAGATAGAATTACATGGCGTGGAATATTCATTTGAAAAGGTTTTAAGTATTTTCATTCTGTGTGTTAGCAAAGGCATCTGTGCTCAGTGCTTAGCGCTGAAAGATCAGTGATCCTTGTTTTCTGTTCCCCATCTCAGTCTGATCCATGAGGAAGTTCCTTTCTTCTTAAGTATGGAGCAGAAAGATGAGGCTTTAAGTTCTTACATGTATTGGGCACTCTACGTGGAGTCTGCATTGAACAATCCATCCCATGGCTAGGATGTGACTTGAGAAGGCCAGCTTATCTTTAAGTAGGCAAACCTACATGGGAGGCAAAAGAGTAGCAGATTCCTCAATATTTTTGTATAGAGTGTAACTTCAAGAAACCTAAAGATATCCGTGCTGCTATAATTAAATAAGTTGCTGTGGGACCAGAAATTGTAAATGAGAGTAAACTAATACGTGAAATCCAGTGTGTTGCACTAGATCATTTACTGAGGTTCCCAGACATGGCTATTATTCTTTCCTCCCTAGGCTTGCACAAGTGTGGCTATGGAGCTGTGAGCATACAGATGGAACAGCATCAAACTAAAAGAGCTGCTTGTGACACAGAGCCATCCAGCCTCAGAGCCATCACTGGGTACATTATGACCCACATGAGCAGTAGCTTTCCTTCTGTGCTGACTGTTTATTCATAATTCAGGCACTACTATAACATACACTAATAATAAATTAGCTTCAGTGATACTAAATATACCCAAGTGATTAAAAGCCCAAAATAAAAAACCTTGGCTAAGATCAGCAATTTAATACTTGGTTTTTTGTTTTACTAGAAATGGAGTACCGGTGATTTGGTTGTTTTTAAAATTTTCACTTTATGTCAAGCTGCTCTGGGAAGAAAATTGAAACTCAATCGAAACGTGCAAAAAAGCATCACCTTAACCAACTTTATTACCTGAACTACCCCAGCCCTGATAGCTCAGTGGGTGAAGAAAGTTCACCCAAACAGATTTTACACGTGCAATTGTATTTAAAAATAGTTCCCTCTAGAGTGAAAGAAAGCAAGAAAATGTGACTGACTCTCTTACTCCAGAACAACTCTCACATTCCTTGGCTTCATTTTTCTTCAGTCCCCATATGGCCCAAGCTGTACAGCACTTTCAACTCCCAATCCATCTCATAATGTAAGTTGCTCATGGCACAGCTGAAACTGCTGAAAAACCCGAATGACAAGTATTGTCCCTATACCTGCAGAATAGGCTGTTGCTTTCACCAGTTGTCCTGATATTGTGGTAAACTCTTTTTCTAGACTATTAAGCTATTGATTTCTTGTGGTTCAAGCACTTATTTTCCCTTTAAAGCCCCAGCCAAATCTACACTGGTTCATAATTTTTAATTCAAGTGCTATTAAATAGAGAAAATTTAAGTCTTAATTTGACTTGCTATTATTTCAAATTCACCATTAAGTAAGTTTCTTTTCAGATAATGTATTTAATTTCATATATAGTCACACACAAGTAGAGATGCAGCACTATTTAAATGCATGCTTTGCCATCTTAAAACTGTTCCAGGGCTTCAGAAACACGGGATGTTTATTAAAAATATGACAGGTGTTTAGCTTCTAAAATACACTAGACAGAGCCAACTGTCTCTCACTTGTCTATAACTAGATATCATAAGTACTTCCAAAGGAGGTATTCCAGTTCCTAGAGAGCTGATACCTCTCTTCTAGTATCGCAGCATTCCACACTTGTCCCTGCCATCCTTAAGAGCAGCAGGAGGGCTACCCATCCCACACTGTAGAGAGTATGGACTCAGGGCACTAGCAGGAAGGCACCAGCAACAGCAGGATGCTTCCTACTGCCCAGGCAAAGAACAAGGTACAGGAATGCTTTGATCAAGGCTAACACAGCACTGCCAGAGCAACCTGACAGCCTGTTAGCTAAGGGTCCTGGGTTACACCACGCTCTCTCAGCAGCCCAGTTAGTATTGCAGCATAACACTGAGTCTCACTAACACATCAAACTGCCCTGGGATAAACCACAACACATCACATAGGAAGGCAGAAGTGACCTTTCCAAGCAGTCTGCTGCAGAGCTGAACCAAGCCCTCCCACAATGCTCCCGCACACCCCCAGCTCAGTGGGGAGCAGCAGTCAGGTAAATGCCATCCCACAATCACACCCTGAGCAAGTCTTCAACAGCACCCATGAAGGAATAAGGAAGACAGAAAAAGCAGCCAACGTAGATAAAGGAAATTTTAATGGCAACAACAGCAGTGTATATGTCATTTAATTCCCTAACCCAATCAATCAAGTGAAGCACTTAAGGACACAGCACTGTGAGTTGCTTATTGCTCAGATTTCTGCAAAGTATTTCTTTTTCTTTCCCTTCCTCCTCTTTTTGTACTTAAAAAAAAAGAATAAAAAAGCTAGCAACTAAGAATGACTGGTATCTTCACGTATCCACAGCAACAAAACTAAGACATATTTTGCTCCCAGAAAAATCTCCACAGCAATGAACTACAACACAATTTTTACCACGGTATTTCCAGGGAGGAAAAAACACCCATCCTATCTTTGCCCTTTGTGGTAACTTCACAGAGCTGCAACAAAACAACCCCAGTTTTGAGGCAAGTATAGATAACTTTTGCTCTCCTAAACCAATCATCCAAACCACACAAACCAAATAAAAGATTTCCATGTCATGCTGTAGCAATTCCCTTTGCTCTGATCTTCCACCTGGACACAGAGAAAGCAGATTTGGCCACATGCCCCTATGCTGGCAGGACAACACAGCAACAGCTATGAGCACATCAGCCAGCTATTACAAACTAACGTGCCCTTGCTGGACCAGCATCAAAACTCAGTGCAGCTATGGCAGGCACTCTCTTAATCCTTTTAAACATACACTTTACCTCCTCTTGCCATAGTGCACTCTCAGGACTACACAACTTCTCCACCCTTCTCCTCCCTACCCTTCTGAAGACCTGCAAAAATTTAGTCACCTTAGGCAACACTCTCAAACACACAGTCCCACTGACAAGACAAGAGACTCAATACAATGAAAGTTTATCTGAGGTCCATACAGAAGTCACTCACCTTTCAGGCATGATCAGTTTCCAAAGCATATTTGTTTTCAATGCTTAGAAAGCATCTAAGCCAGTAGCTATCTAGCTAGGTAGCTATAATAAAGATGCTAAAGTTATACACTGTGCTGCAGTGTCACTTCTGCCTCAACAATCTACCATCTGGAGGGTGAAGTGCTTTAATGTGATGTTTCCATTGAGCCCTAGAAAAACAAAATGCATATCTTGAAGAATCAAGATTGTTTTTTATGTTTGTTTTAAGTACTACCGTAGAAACAAAGATTGATTTAACACACTGCAAGCCAACTTGTATTTTATACTCAGTTAAGAGACCCAAAATGGCTTAGAAATCAGCATCATCTTAATGATTTTTGAAAGTTTTGTGCCAGGTCAGTTATAGTAACATCTCATTGCACTAGTATTAGTTAAACCAACCTGGAAACAGATGCAGTTCTTTACTTTCCCCTCCTGATTTCTGTTAGCAAGTCAGTATCAATAAGACCCGGTCCTCACTTCTCTGCACCTCACATACAATGAAGACAGTACTTCATGTAATTGCTCCATCTTGGGACCAAAATCTGCCTTTTGATATATATATTGGCAGAGATGATTTCTATTGTTTATTATATCCAACTATAGAAAACTCTGGTTTTCCTTGTGTCACACCAGGCAGTACATCATACAAATAATTATTGCTTATACTCAAAAACAGGGGAAAACAGAAATAAGTATATGTAAAGAGCAACATAGAGAAAAGATAGCGTCCATCTCGAAGATTCAAGAATTGAATGCAAAAAAAAAAAAAAAAGAAAAAAGAAAATCTACACTTTAAGCATTTCATTTCATTTTTTTCTTCTGCCTTGGGGTTTGCCACAATTACACGACTTGCATAGACTGAATGCTACAAGTGGAGATTAAACTGCAGGGATAACAACTGCTCACTGACTATTGGTATTTTAACAGCCCTACAGCTAACCAACACGTTCTTGTTAGATTCATGTCAGGCCCACAAATTAATAAAAATCACAAAGTCCTTCCTTAATTCTCTCCAGCAGTTTCTGCCAATTGCTTTCACTCTTCTAACTTCATATTACGCCAACACAGTCTAAGACAGCTCTCTCTAGTTTGAGATTCATAAACATTCATAATCATTTTGTCCAGTTGGTGCTGTACTCTTGCTGATGCCGATCCATTACATGTATTGCTCTAATGAAAACAAAAGGCCTCAAACATTTTTAAGAATTGTATGAGACGCTGTATGGAAGCTACACGAAGTCAAGTCACTCAGCACACACACCACTGAATCAAAAACATGTGCCAAATACACAGACTGCAGAGGATGAAACTGGTACCTCAAGTAAGACATTTCATGCGTCATATAATACACATTGTTTTCTTGACAAAAGCATAAAGGAAAAGATAAGCTTCACTGCTGCCAGCAGTTGAAGCTCAACAAAACACTCTATTCTTCTCCCTCACCCAGAATCCAAGCAGGTTCATTATAAAAAGTCCTGTTCCCAGAACACTGTAAGCACCACCAATGCATCAGCGCTGTCTGAAGCCCCTGAATGAGTTGGTCCCTGCCCTGAGCAGATGGTCAGCCAAAGCATGTATTTAATCTTCAGCTATGAGAAACACTGCTGTTGCTACCTGTGGTGAGATTATAACTTAGAAATATGCTGTGGCTGTGTCAAAACTTTCTATCACTTAAGATATAAGCAAACTCCTGCTATGAAGATAACATCCTGTTGCTTCTGGTCTGCTTTAACATTATACAGCCTGTGGGAGATGAGGCAGGGGGACAATACCTCTCAGCAGGCTGAGAACAAGAGCCGAAAGTCAGCCACAGGAAGCTGAGGAAAGTCTGGCTGAAAGAAAGTAGTTCCTCATTATGAACAGGCCGTGTAGTATAAGTTGCTAAAAGTTGCTTAAGAAACAAATACAAGTTGTTTCTCATCTCTGTTCTATGCCATGTCATAATATTCCCAGCACCAAGCCAGGTGAGCAATTTCATCTCTAGTCAACACGAATCCAGTAGCAGTTCCACACTAGTTCTTTTCTTAGTCTGTCAATGTAAGTTACTTTTATCAACCACTACTTATTCCCAGTTTCCTCTACTTCCCTGCAAATATGATTAAGAAACCTGCAATTGCATTTCAGTTTCTGATACAAGGAACTGGTAATATATTTTCCAAGACCTGAGTATATACATAGCTGTGCCCTTCCTGCACTGCATGCTTGGAGGAAAATGCAAATATTGGTGAAATTAAGGAACAGAAGTGAGGGAAGAGAATCTCAAAGTGGAAGTCATTCTCCTTCCATCAAAGAAACCACTTTGCTCTGGAGATTCACCTCCCTAATTCAGACTACCAACAAAGCAACCAGGGACCTTGAGCATCCCCTCAGCCCTGCACAGCCCTGCTATGCCCACTAGGATACAGGTTCTCAAGTAGGGTCAAAATGCATGGACTTCTCTCCAATTCCATGAAGCCAGGCCCATTTATAATGACTAGTAATCTGGCTCAAGATATCCAAGGAAAGTAACACATTCATTAACTATCCTAAACAGCAGGATATTACAGCAAATTATGACAGCTGCTGTGTCAAGCTTTTCAAAACTTTTCTTTATTGCTTTAAATACAGCTGGCACAGGAGGTATCTTTTTCTAAGAAAAAAATAATCCATAGATCAGTATCCTGTACTCATAGTCCAGCCACCCTAAGTGCCCATAATGGTGCTACTTGCCAGCACTTACGAAGCAGCAGCACACAGTGCAAAGGTTTTGCTAACACCAATTCACATGCACAGCTTTTAGTCAAAGTAAATTCAAAAACATTTTCCTTCTCTCATCATTCCCAAAGTGTGACATTCTCCATGAACCAACGAGATCTCCTTTTTACCTTTACAATGCTGTCTCTGAAAATACGTGAATAAAGGCACAGCCTGAATTCATGAGGTAGCCTAAAAAAACGTTATGTACATCCTTTGAAAACATCTGAAATTCTAAATACTTTAAAATACCATTATAGTCCTCCAAAATTAATACCCCTAAAGTGCCACTTCAGATCTCCACACCTTCCAGTCTCTTTCATGCCCTTGCTGTACCTACTGCAACACAGCCAGTGGCATAAGGGAGCAGAAAGGGCAGCACAGCATGAGCCCCTTCCCCTCCTGTAAGCTTGCTACCATTAGTGCAAAAGCACACCATCTCTGCCTCAAAAACATCACAGCTTATACAGGAAAGCTTAGGAGAAAATAGAAAATAATTTGTCAGCTAAAAGTCTTGTTCATAATCACAGATCTTTAAAGCTAAAGAAAGAATTGAGCTCATGCATATTTTGTTACTATTGCTCTAAGACTCTTTTCCCCTTTTAAGAGCAGAGTTCCAGTCTTCCTTACTATGCAAAAAAGGTCAGGAAGGATTTTGGCTGTAGACCTAGATTTTCTCCCTCGCTCATTCTCCCTCTACCCAAAAGCAAACAATCATGTTTGCCTGGACTTCCCAACTTGAATGCACAGGCAAATGTCACCCACAGAAATGGTTATAGCTCAATCTGCAACAGATGAGGTGTGCCCAGTGCATACTGGTAGTAACAGTTCTCTGAAGCACTGTAAGAAATTCCCAGAGCTCCAGGCTGATTTGCTCAACCTTCTGCCTTGTGAATTAATGGATTTGAACTGCACATCAATACATGACACCTTAGGCACCTGTAATAAGGAGGATTTGTGAGGATAATTCCTGCAGATCCATTTCTCCTAAATTCCTTCAGTTGTGCCAGATAAAATAAACTAAGAACCTACAGGTCCAGTGAAGGAGGAGGAAAAAAAACAGGTAACAAATGAAACAATACACAAGGAAGCAAAGCAGGAGGAATACAGCAAAATAAGCTGAGATCATCCTGCATTTATTCACCCACTGAAGCTACCTGAAGGCAATACAAGGTTGATACCTTTTTAAAGAGTAACGATGGAGACCTAAACACATAAGGCTGCACACCACCACTTAGAACATGTCCAGAGAAGGGCAACAAAACTGGTGAGAGGTCTGGAGCACAAGTCTTATGAGGAGCAACTGAGGGAGCTGGGATTGTTTAGTCTGGAGAAGAGGAGGCTCAGTCCCCCCCTCCTCATAAGAAGAGTCACAAGAATGAATTAAAAAGGGTTACAGTGAGTTGGAAGAACAGTCCTTTCATGAAAGCGTCAATATGTTTAAATCAAGACACTCACTTAACAACAGCTGTACTTCCCTTTAGCTAAGAAATCAGCTTTGCTTAATCAAAGTAGTCATTCTGCACTGACTGAGCCAGTCTATTCACCAAAAAGAAAGATTTTACTGAAAAAAGTTCACTGAAAAAAAATCACTAGGGTTATAATTGCAGAATATGAATAGCTGATATTGGTATCAATTGTGCTCCTTCTACTGCAGGATAAAGCTAAAGCAGTACATTTTTACTGTCCCTGCTAGAGGAACATGTTACATATTCAACAAAAGGAGCTCCTCCTATCCCCCGATCATAGATGTAATCACCATTGCATTTTGTGAGATATTCCCATGGCCAGGCGAGTGAACGTTAGCATGGATGAGTAGAGATTGATTCCACAAAATGAAGAAGCCATCAGGGAAGAGAAGGCACAGTTTACCCTCTGGCTCCTGCTCTCTTTTTAAGGAGCACACAACTTTTGGAGATCTTGCTGCAATGTACATTTTGTGAGGCTGGATGTAATTCCATTATAGATTTCTCTCTCAGTTCAGCTAACGCATCCTTTGTGAGATCAGCAAGTAAAGTTTCCAAAAGGTCAAAATTGCCATTTAACCCTCTCGAAACTCTACTGGTCTTCTCAAGCTGTTTAATAGCTACAATCCTCCTGAAAACATTTTAGTTGAATAGGTGGCTCCTCAGACACCCCTTGCATTATAAGTATATCTGCCAGCCCTGCAGACAGCATCAGGCAGATGTTATACAATGTAGTCACCAAGTGGCATTTTCCTGTTGTTGTGTATGTGGGTTAAAAGAACGTACATGAAGAGTAACATCCATTCTTTAATGACAAGCAAAACACAGGCCAGCAAAGAACCCTGGCCTTCTTATGAGCGGCTCTGCTTCTGTAACAATATCCATAAAGCTGCCATCTTTGCTCACTCTGTGTATTATAGCACACCTTCCAAGCCTTTTGCAGGCTCTAGCGCCATTCTTCTGAGCATGACTAGCTCTCCTTGGAGCACCAAAGAGGACCTCAACAAAACACTCACCTCAAGAGAGGCAAAACTCTGGAATTCCAGTAACTGAAGTCATTCTCTGGATAACAAGATCTCTATATTCTTTATTTGGGGTGCAACATGCTCCAAGGAGTCCAGCTTCTAACAAAGACCAGTCCCCAATCCACAATACTTTAAATAATATATGAATATATTCATATTGTCTCATAGTTCATCAATTCACACAGCTTCTTGGTAATGCTAAATTGTGTGAACAGACTGGATCATCAAAACATGCAGTCTGAACCACACAGTGCAACAGGTTCAATTGTGCTTAGGTACAGCTAAGGAAAGCATATCAACACAGCCAGGAGAGATCAAGACAAGGCAGTTCAACAGGTACTTTCATCTCAGATATGTAAGATGCTGTTGAAAAAGGCAATCTGGTTCCTACTGTCTTCCATCCACCTGCTGTTTCCTCTGTAATTTTGAAGCCAGCATTCAGAACTAGCAGTAAGGTGGATAACACTGTGGGGAAAAAAAAAATCTGGTGCAAGGAAAACAGTAAGAAAAAAAAGTCACAGGCAAGAGGATGTTGGGACCATTTCTACTGCAGTATTCTAGACATACACTGCAATAGTATTGTAGATCCTTTATGAACATACCCTGGAACTACAATCTAAGATATTATCAAGTACCACACAGCAAACCCTAGAGAGCACGAGCAAAATTTCAAATAAGGCTCTTATGCCTAGGATCACACACACCTACAACTTACACATGAGAAATAAATGATCATAACCTCTCCTGTTCAGAGGTCACAATCAAAGCATGCAAACATCAAATTATTTAAGCATTTAGCGAGGACAGCAGAGATACTATGATCTACACAGAGCATTAATTCAGATTCAAAGCTGGTGTTAGGCTGTGTTTTTGCCACTAGCTGAGGCTTCAAAAAAGAAAATTCACGTTCTTTCAAATTTTGTCTCAGGGAATTTGTCAAGAATTTTTGTTTAATGAAAATTTAAATGAGTCAAGCTTTTTAACCAGCAGTCCTACCAGAACTCCTTTTATCAATACCATTAACTATTAGACAATGTAGCAACTGTAAAACAGTAGCCTAATCGTGATTAATTCTTCTGGCATTTATGGTAACAACATGATCTTGATGGACTCATTTAGCATTAATAGTGTCATTGATCATTAATTCAGCTGAAGAATTTCCCTTTACAACTCAACGTTAAACGTGGAAATCGATAATTATAATCTTGAAGCATTACTGATTTTTTCCTACCCTAAAATCTTACACTTTGCGTGTATGAAAATAAGACTACTGAATGGCTAAAATGGGAACAACATGAAAGAGCTGTTTTACCTCAGCCTAAGAATGCTGTGCAAATATAAGATACAATAGAGACCTACAGAACTGGAGCACTACAAGATGCTTTTGTGTATTACATCCCATTAAAGCCATTGCATGAAAAGCTCTGTGTACAAGGAAAAATTTCTCTCTGGTGTGACCTCAGCATAGTTTTCACTTTTCCCTATCCACCTTAAAGCCTGAAAACACGAATCAGCTTCTCCCAAACCTATTTGGGTGCGGAGCATTTCAAGATCTAGGTACCTCAAAATCTTAATCAGCAAGACGAGCCAAGCGCTCTCATCTCACTTAACTCTGCTGACTGCAGGAGAATGTACTAGAAAGCCATTTCCTCACTCAGCTAATTCATCTTCCCAGCACGGCTATGCAAGAATATAACAGTGCACTATTGACAGGCACTGATGCACTGGCTTTTAATGTTGACTTCATAGATCTTGCCGGACTGAAGTTGTGACAGAGGCATCTGTTATTCCTTCTCCACCAAGCTTGTACCAAAACAAAGACAAGGTCTTCATTACACCATGGGATACAGAGCAGTTTATTTTCTTAAAGCAAAGCTTTACACTGCTTTAAATACTTAATCCCCTGTAAAAGTATCCTCCTTAAAATTAACTTATTTTCAAGAATAAGAATTAAGTTACAGCCTAATTTTTCCATATTATATTTTGGATATTCAAAGAACTTCTTAAATATTCCTGAGAACAATGCCCTCTCAAAATTTCAGTATTAGAAGGTTCTTTTTTCAAGTCGTCCACATAACACGGCTATCTGAGGTCAACTCAAGCTTTATAAATATAGCACAGTGTCAAGTACTGCTTTCAGAAAGTACCAAAGAGTGAATCTCTTATTCACATTTTTCCCCAAATGTCAATATTTCACTTGAAATACAAACAGAGTTGAAATAGGACAGTTTATTTCTCTTTCCAGCACTGTAATTACAAACAAGGTGGAAAAGTCAGAAATGTACTTGTTCTAAAAGCCTAAAATGCCATCAGACCTGTCTTTCCTTTAGATCTGTGCCTAGCTGCATCTTTTACTGTCAAAATATTTGTTTTGTAAGTCAAGCTCCCAGTGACCAGAAATAATCAAGGGCCCTATTTAAAAACACCATTATTTTATATGTGGAATGCACACTGATAAAAAAAAAAAATCACCCTTCCTTCTAATCATCTAAAAATCACCCTTTTGTGATCTGCATTTAAAATATAAAAGTTTTTGTGCGTTAATGATAGAGAGGTTGAAGCAGTACTGCTTTTAGTTTCATTTTAACGTATGTTACTGTATGGGTGTCATTTCAGGCTCTATTCAAATCTCCAGCTATAGCAGCCAACAATAGAATTGTATGCTTTTCTCCCCCAGTTAGCTAAATTTAAAGGGATTGTTAAAATTTTCTCCTTTCCAGCACAGATGACAGTCACCATTGTGGATCTGCTGCTCTCCATTCAATCATTAGCCCTCCTCACAATGCAGCCACACGTTCTGTGTTACAGCAAAGTATATCCAAGGGTTCCTGAATGCTTGTATACATTTTTTCTTTTTTAAAAACAATCATGCAGTCATCCCATGGTTGCATAACGAGGCACAAATCAAGTCTGCTTCCCCCGATTTCCCTGCTACCACTAAAATCCCACAGCATTCCAAGCCTGGACACCGAGAGATGAAGAAACAAATTCAACATCTCATTTCAACATTGAAAACAAGCTAAATCTCCCAGCCCCTAGTCTTGATAATGAAGGGCAATAATAGTGAACGGCCTCCCATCCTGCAAACAGTTCAGTTTGATGGATGCTAGCGATTTGGCAACTTCTTTTGTTACCGCAGATCTCCACTAGGTTGGGACTGCTGCTGACCTATTGAGAAATGCATAATGAGCACCACATGCTCCACAGTGTTCTGCAATATAATCGAGCAAAAACAGAAAAACAAGAGAGCTATAGAGACAGCTAAATAGATGCCAACATAAGCATTTTGGCTTATGTTGTATTAAGGTATGCGGCAACCCACGCTCCTTGCTAGCTTTGGGGAGCCTCTACCACTAACTAGTGTAACTGAAGAAAATCACCAACAGCAAATCTACCTCCCAATTGCTGTAGAGCATCCCCATCTTTACAGAAGAAACCCCGACTTCCAACTAGATTCAAATACACAAGTCTGCATTCTTGCAGATCACATGTAAATTTGTGTGTACTACAGATGTATTATAGGGCAACATTTAAACTCTTGGCATAAACAAGAAGATAGGTAGCATAAGAGCAACAGAGGATCCCATTTCCAAAATGCATTAAAAGTTTTAGGGAAGAGGGGGGAAGGAAAACTGATTTAGTAGTTTTTAAAATGGGGCCTTTTTTTTTTTTTACATGCAAAGAAAGCAAGCATCCTTCATATTTACAGAGTGAGCCAAAAGCAGAGCTTCAAGTCTCAACCCTGCAAATCACTATTCTCACTGCTACAACTGCTGCTACACAAAAGATACACACTGCTATTTGTATTTACATCACTGTCAAATCTAAAACCTAACATTAATAAAAGTTAATGCTAGGCTGTACTCTGAGACATGACATCCATCTGACTTCTGGATGTCAAGTTACTGCTACAAAGGAACGGACACAGAGACCCTAGATAAGATGGTCAATGTGCACTAACAGACAGAAGAACTAGAACACTAGCATTCAACCAGGAAAAGTAATCTCTAACAGCAAGGTGCCAGCATAGCAGAGATAAGGCAGTACAGACATGGTTCTGCCATATTCCAGAATCATATTCCCAGCACCAAGGTTTGAAGTCTCTTCTCCAGGTCAAACAGCCCCAGCTCACTCAACCTGCCCTCACAGGAGAGCTGTTCCATTCTATGGATCATTTTTATGGCCTTTCTGTGGAAATGTTCCAACAGGTCCATGTACTGAGGACTCCACATCTGGAAGCAGTACTCCAGGTGAGGCCTAACCAGCACAGAGCAGAGGATCACCTCCCTCATCCTGCTGGCCACGCTTCTTTTGAAGCTGGCCCAGGATATGTTTGGCTTTTTGGGCTGTGAGGGCACATTGCTAGCTCACATCCAGCTTCCCATCCACCAGTATCCCCAGGTCTTTTTTGACAGGCCTGTTCTCAATCCTTTCATCCCCCAACTTGTATTGGTAATGACGGTTGCTTCAACTCAGGTGCAAGATCTTGCATTTGGATTTGTTGAAGCTCATGAGGTTTGTGTGGCAAGCAGGGATCAGAGAAGAGCTGATCGGGGAAAATCAGCTGAGAATTGACCAAAATACCACACCACTCTCAAAAAGAAAAAACAGCCAAAAAAAAACCACCCAGATCTGAATGAGCTGCCTCCATATGTCTATTTCATATAGTCTTTTTCCCTCTCACCACCAAGCTACATTTACTGCCCCTTGCAGTCAGACAGATTTTTGCAACTTGGTGCCTTCACCATGCTGTATTGCTGCCTCTTGCTTTCACAGGGCAGGGTAGCACAGCTCCCCAGATCTATGTGAGACAGCACAAGACAACCTACAGTCTTTATAGTGCCAAGCTGCAGTCCCACCTTGCACAACAATTTAAGAACAAGCAGTCTCACCAGAGGCCCCTTCCATGACCTAACATAAAGCTCATTAGAGGGACTAGTCAATGAAAAAATGCAAAGTTTCATCATCTTTTCCCAAAGCTGTCAAAATAACTTGTCACAGACTAACAGAGAAGGGCCAGCATTGGATACTAAAGAACCATTAGACAATAACAGAAGCAAAGAAAGAAACACACTGCATTATCACAGAAAAAGAGAGAACTTAAAAAATACAATAAGCTAAAGCATCACTAAATTCAGCCTCCAAAGGTCCCTCTCTTCAATTATCTAAGGCATACCGTAGACAAAAAATGCATTACTACTTAATGTTAGCTGACTCAGGGTAATTTTGTTTTCTATAAGGAGTGCGCAAAAGACATGATGGAGCAAATGTCAGGAATAAAATTAGTAATGCATAGTACAAATTTCAGTGACAATTACTTCCCAGCAATCATTTCATCATTTGCAACATTCTATTGCATCGGGTTAATAGCTATTTTTCTTTGTTACATAAAGGCAGCCCTGCAGAATGCAAAAAAAAAAAAAAAAGGAATAAAATAACAGACTGAGTCTCAGAGTGAAACTTAATTGGCAGATTAGCATTCTCAAGGAGATACACTCAAATTGCTTTCACTTGACACCAGTCTTTAGCCCTTCCACTTAAAAAATAAAACTAAAAAAAAACACCCTGAGATTACAAGTGGAGATATTTCATCTTATTAAATTAGTATGTTCACATAAGGTTCTGGGGAGACCTCATTGTGGCCTCCCAATACTTGAAGGGAGCATATTAACAGGAAGGGGTACAATTATTTATGAGGTTGGATAGCGAAAGGACAAGGGGGAATGGTTTTAAACTGAGACAGGGGAGGTTTAGATTAGACATTAGGAGGACGATTTTCACAGAGAGGGTGTTGACACAATGGAACACGTTGCCCAAGGAGGCTGTGGATGCCCCATCAACATTCAAGGCCAGGCTGGACGTGGCTCTGGGCAGCCTGGTCTGCTGGTTGGCGATCCTGCACATGGCAGGGAGGTTGGAACAGATGATTATTGTGGTCCTTTCCAATCCAGGCCATTCTATGGTTCTATTACATTGTATGCCTGCATTATTGAGGGTCAGATTTAAAACTGACCCATTTAACATTTACACAGTTGCAGTCAGCATTCCAAATATTCCCAGCTGCAATACATACATCTGCAGGAATGTGAACAGAAGTCAGAAACTCCAGACCTTGTTCAAGTCTGGAGTGTTGAACAAGAAGTTTTACAGAGTTGCAAATTTAATGTGATTATGGGCACACAGACACCCACAGGGATTTTCAAAGGCACCTAAGGAAATTCAAGGACTTTCAAAATCTTACTAAACATCTGTTCACATCTTTAGAAACTTAAATATATTTGAATTCAACCATGAGAGCATATTAAAAGCAAATTTAATTTGTGGACCTTAACTGGAATAGCAGACATTCTCAAAAAATTGTTTACTCACACTCTTTTTAGTTAAGGAAAGTTTTTCAGATGTCTCCCCATCTAGACTTCCTAGTATGAGTAGAGAAAATTGTGCACATGAATGAGTGATTGATCTAAGAACAAGAAAAGACAGGTCGGTCTATGGGAGAGCATGCTTAGCAGGGGTTTAGAAGAAATGTAATCATACAACGTGATCTGGACAGTCAATTTTCCCTCTCAACATTTCCCCTTTCCAACATTTTTCAGCCTAGTGACTTTAAATGCTTTTCAAGTCAGAGAGTCTCTCTCACTATATTCTTATAAAGCGTCTGGTGCATGCCATCACCATTTTTATCAATGCCTCTAAGCACAGCTATAACTCAGATACATACAACCCGATTTCTAGATTACAGCCCTCATATTGCCCCATCTTAAGCCCCATTTTCTAATGGGGCTCCAGTTAACTATATAATACGTGGAACATTCTTGGCCTACCCCCAGCTACAGGTTTTCCATGCATGTCTATATAACAGCACAGCTCAAACTGAAGGAATTTTAAGTATCAGTAACATGCCTTAAAGAGCCTTTCTTTACTGACATATATAAATGCAAATATAATCTACATCTATCTATAATAGAAATATATGTAGATCTACGTATATATCTATATCATATATGTAGACATAAGAATGCAAATAGCAGGCTCCTGGGTAAGTAATTGGCATTTTATAAAGGTCACCTCTTCAAGCAGAAAGAAAGACTGTTGAAGGTTAATTCTTAATTAAAATTAAATTCTGCCTTTATTTAAACTCTCCAAAGGAAGGTCTTTTAATAAAAATCCTTAAATAACAGCCAGCTTTTTTTTTTTTTAAATAAGAAATTTGAGGACATGATTATCAGATAAGTCTTACTGAAAGACAGAAATCGAGCTGCACTGTACAGGCTCTGTTTCTCAATTTTTAGAGGATTTTTTTAGGAGCTTGCTAACTCTAAGGTTCTGCTGTGAACATTCCAAAACCTGTGTATAACAAGTGTACAGCATATGCAGGCCTTCAGATGGCAATAACAGCCTTCTGGTCAAGACCTTTATGATGATGTGCGTTAACAGAAAACTGGCAAAAGAAATCCTTTAATAACAAAACAACTGCAATCCTGTCAAAGGCCAAAGTAATTCCAATTATTACACGTTTGGATGCTTGCTGCAAGCATGCAATAAAATACCAAGCACATAACAAACCTTACATTCTCTTAAGTTCAAGACAACATATAATACATGCACCTCAATCACATTAGGATATTTTATCCTCTATACACCTTCTAAAGCCTCAGAGTTGGCTTACCCTCTGAGCAGGGAACTCCCATCCTCATGTGAAATCATACCAAGACAAGAAAAAACAATACAAGGAGGAGCAACACAGCACACAAGGCAACTGGAGCAAGGCATCCGCAATCAAGATAGGGAGGACGAACAGCTACACAGCTCCCACCTGAAGATGGTAGGAGATGCTGCTACATCCTCCACGTCCAGGTTAGTTTCAGTCAAGCTTTGCTACACAGCACTAATTCCGAAGCATTAGCTCTCACCACATCTGGAGAACCATGCAGGGAGATGGCAGGACAGGAGACCTCACAAGCATGGCTATTCAACTTCACGATTTAAGCACATTACTCACAGATGCAAAATAAAAGGGAGCTTAACAGCCCCGGGGCAAAAGACAACTCACATAGCAAAAAACTCATCATTCTTCAAGAGACAGTATTTTAAAGCTTCCTCCTCTGAACAAACTTTGACCAGAATCTACAAAAAAGAGAGCAAGAAAGTCACTTCTTCAGGGTATCTTTTCCAACCCAAAATTCCAGGTCAGCCTATAGAGAATGGCAAAAATGGCCAGTTGATCAGGAGAACAAAAGTATTCTGAAGAGGGGAATGTCTTATAAATACCATACAACCTGGTGTGTTTCCATAACAAACTTTAGAGAGCAAGGATGAACAACTACAGCCTTTACCACATAAGGAAACCCCAGTTACAAATTGTGTTCTCTGCTACCAAGCTGTTCCCATCTAATAAGCAGACACAAAAAGCTCATCAGGGTATATGCTCTGTTCATAGGGTTCAGAGCATTTAAATTATTGTTACAGCAACACTGTTAAAATAGACTACTTAAAGATTCCCTACCACAGATTTCATTAGCAACAGATGTACTAATAGAATCAGATATCTACTGTCCAGATCAATTAAAGCAATTAAGAAAACCTTTATTTCTGAAAAGAAAGTCTCCAAGAAGCATACTACCCTCTGTTCATAGATCCTGTGTAGGCCACATTCTATTACATGAATTATTGGTGGGTTGACTTTATTACAAAGCTGCCAATCTAAGCCAAAACAATGGCACAGGAAGTCTTTCAGTTCCCATGTCGCTGCAAACACTTCTATCCTCCCACCAACTCTATACTGTTAATTACATCCCTCAGCATGGCGAAGGAACTCAGTGCAATTCATTCAGCTATATGTACGCCAAGGCACCAACATTTGCTCTTGCTCTCAACAGGAGACAACAATCACTTCCATGATTTGCTCACTAGGACCTGCCCTCATTCAAATGCAGCAATGTTCTTTTCAGCCTGGTGTGATCCATCAGGTTGTTTTTTTGTTCTGTTTTTTTGTGTGTGTTTTTTTAACCTATGACAATTTCCTGAAATTGAAAAGAAACAAAAAATAATCATCTGCACACCTCCCACATGTAAACACACAAGTGTTTGCAAAAAAACCTTGTAATTTGTAAGGAGTGGAAGATCATTCATCACACTAGGTGATCAGATAGGGGAAAAAAGTGACAAGGCTCAGAAAGCACCCGTCCATCTCCAAGTCTTTGCCTATAAGTCAGAATGGCTTGCCAAACCACATTACTCCATTCTCAGGCACTGACTGCTGAAAACAGTAGTATTTTCCCCAGTTTACAAGATGCAAAAATATGGTCTCCTTAATTAGATGCTGGATTTATTCATTACAGGAAGTCGTACTTCATAAATTTGTAGATTTGATGGTTTGCTTTGTTTTAAGGTAATAAAATGTAGTTGTGCTTCTCTAGAAGGAAATTTCCCCTAGTATTTTCTAACATATACATATCATTAACAAAATACAATATACATATATTCATAGGTGTACATTTGCATTACCTTTCACATCCCAGAGCGCATTTGTCAGTTTCTTGCACAGAAAAAAAAAACTTTAGACTGCTCTCCTGAAGGAGGAGTGCACTCTCAGAGGATCCTCATCAGAAGCTAAAAATAATAATGCTTGTTACGCCTACTAATTCCTGTCATGCTTGCCTTCTTGATGGATATCTCCAGACAAGGACAATAAATTTCTTAAACTTCAGGCAAACATTTTCACTAAAATAAGGTTTTGTACATCACCTTGAAGAAGGTCACTGAGTAATCCAAAAATCTACTAATTTGTGTTAAGTTTGCCAGGCTCTGTCGGCTAAAAAAAAAAAAAAAAACAACTGGCCCTGGGCAATAGATTACTTCTGTCCCCACTGAGCCTCACAGTTCAATCCTCAGGCTCCTCAAATCAGGAGCTTTAGTTGATGTTACCCCACAGCCAGGACACTCATAACACTTCTCTCCAGCATGAATTTGCTGCAGTTAAAAGTGCTGAGTTCATGTTGTAGCTTTTCCCACAGTAGAAAAAATAAATATATCTCTCCAGTTTGAGTACACCTGTTTCATAGAATGCTGAGAATCTCTTATCTTTGCAATTTCTGCCTCCCTGTACCATGTTTAGTTGAAACTGGTCAGTAAACAGCTGGGATGAGGGAATTAGGAGAAGGTCAGACCAAGAATGCATGAGTTGTCACCCAGGAAACAGAAGGAAACTGTCATCACAGAATGTTTAATGATGACTACTTTTGCTTAGTCACTTACGCTAATCATGTGCATTAGGACACTTGTGTCCCATCACTGGGCTATCAGAATAAGGAACATCCAAGTCAAACCTCTGCTGTGTCAATTTGGAGCAAAGATATGGACCGATTCACCTGCGATTCAGGAGACACATTAGCAAGTGGGCAGTTTGGAGAAAGCCTCACAGTTGCTCCTAGAGATATTCTGCTGTTTGACATAAACAATTCTACATTTGTATGCCAGAGAAAAGAGAAGGATAAGAGTGTGCACTCAGCGTCAGCACTGAGATGTTAGTTTCAAGGTAAGACAAACACATTGCAATCTTTGCCATAGATGACCACTCTAATGCTGATACAGACATCATTTATGCAGCTCTCGCCATGTCCTCATTAGACTCTGAATTGAATTTGTGGCACCAGATAAAAAAATTGGAGCACACTCACTGAAGCTAACAGGACACCACAGAATTCGTAGTAAACTGCTTGGCTAGACCAAGAGACTCTGTCTTCTCTGGAGCTGTGGGCATTCTCTTAAGGGAGCTGACTCCTCATTTTCCAGAAATTTCAAGCAATCTCTCAAATACATCAGTCAGAACACAGCTACATTAACCTTACACATGCAAGAGAACACAGTATTATCTCTGATGTTTACTATTTATCTACATGACCTAGAATGCTTATAAGATACACTCCCATATTTTTGCCTTTTACTAGGAATCCTTTATTACTCTCCTGAGAGCTTTGCTTCACTAGTAGCAGATGCTTCCCAATGAGCTGCAAGATAACAGTTTGATTTTCTAGAAACCGCCAACTACTAGTATTTGGTGTAAGACCAATTTTCTTGTTTGTTGTTAACTAAAACACACAGGGAGGAAAAAGGAAACAAACTGCACCAAACCACAAGCTAAGTCATGTTACTCAGTATGCTAGGAGGTGCTCAGATAATATACTGACAATGAATAGATAGAATCATAGAATCACTAAGGCTGGAAAGGACCTTCTAGATCATCCAGTCCAACCATCCACCTATCACCAATAGTTCCCACTAAATCTAACCATTTCTTGCACACCAATACCAAATAATTCAGCTTTTTGTTTTTTTTTAAATCACAGAATCATTTGAGTTGGAAGGGACCCTTAAAGGCCATCTGATCCAACTCTCCTGCAATGAACAGGGATACCTACACTAGATCAGGTGCTCAGAGCCCCATCCTGCCTGACCTTGAATGTCTCCAGGAATGGGACACCCGCCACCTCACAGGGCAACCTGCTTCTCACTGTAAAAACTTACTGTTTGGTCAAATCTAAATCTCTCCTCTGTTTGAAATCATTTCCCCTTGTCCTTTCACAACAGATCCCGCTAAAGAGCCTGACCCCTCATTCTTACAGCACCCTCATTAGAAACTGAAAGGCTGCTGTCAGGTGTTCCCAGAGCCTTCTCTTCTCCAGGTTGAACAGCTCCAGCTCTCTCACCCTGTCCTTGCAGGAAAGGCATTCCAACCCTTGGATTATTTTTGTGGCCTTTCTCTGGACGTGCTCCACCAGGCCATGTCTCTCCTGTACTGAGGACTCCATATCTGGATGCTGTACTCCATGTGAGGTATCATCAGCACAGAGAAGAGGGACAGGATCACCTTCCTTGCCTTGCTGGCCATGCTTCTTTGGATGTGGCCCAGGATATTGTTGGCTTTCTGGCTGTGAGGGCATGATGCCGACTCATGTCTACCTTGTCATCCAGCACTCCCAAGTCCCCTTTAGTAGGGCTGTGCTCCACCTTTCCATTCCCCAGCTTGGGGGGACATTAAGTCTTTGAAGTATAATACTGTTCTTATAATGAAGTAAGAGTCGTACCATCAGTGTTATTTGGGAATAAGCAGGAAAAAAAAAGTCCTACCCAAAGCAATCATATGTATTCCTCTGCCTGTGTCTTTCATTTATGAAGTTCATTCACTACTACTCTGTTGCTGGTGGAGGTTCTCTTGACGTATCCACAAGTCATCTACTAAGTAAAAAAGTACCCATTAAAGCAGCTTCTACCTTACACTCAAGCAAGCAGGAATCTGATATTCTTACTTCTACTCCTGATTCTGTCACTGATTTTCCTTGACCTTGGACACAGAACAAGTGCACAAAAAATCGCCAAGGAGACTGGGAGAAAAATATGAGTATTCAGAAATTCATAGAGGCAAAGGCACTTAGTAAACCAGGCAAAAAGAAAGAACAGCAACAACACTGTCTTGTGCACCAATTCCGACTGCACAGAGAGCACTAGCTCATTAGGAAGGCTTTCAGTTCTTCTGTGCTGTCACCTCCCAAATGTCTCCAGATGTCAGTTTCTCTCTACTCTCATTGACTAGGTAAAAAGACGTCAAAAGCATAAAGAGTAAGAGGCATCTCGCCACCTAAGCACAGATTTTACTACATAAATTCATAAAAGAAACGAGGATTTGGAGGTTACTATTAACACCACAGATGCTAAAAGTGCAAGTCCTGGAAAAACACAGCTGCATCTGTGCCATTTCAAAAAGTCTTTTTCTTCAAAGACTTACTTGCCACCCACGCAGCACTACTGGAGACAATACACAGCAAAGCATACACAGATGTGAGCGTTCACAACAGGCGGTGCAAGCGCTACACAGCAGCACTTGAGAAGATATGGATGGACTCACGTTCAGAACATACCCTCAAGAAAGAAAATAGAAAACATCTACTAGACAGCACAGGCACTGTAAATACTTTGTAATCCTTTCAGTGTGTATCTTAAACTGCGGGGAGACATCTTAGGTACAATACTTTATACTTCCAGATCCCAGTTCATAGGCAGTGCTCTGTGAGCCATGTTGCTGTGCACAATCTCACCACCTTCACGAGAAGACTTCTAGAATCCCACACAGGTGAATGGGAGATTAAGCTCAGCTGCCTCCACACAAGGGAGCAAAAAACAGCCCAAACATGAAACTGCCTGCAAAAAACTAACAAGAGGTGGCAACACAGTGGCTGCTTGGCAAGCTCTGCTTGCCCTCCTTCCCTCCCACAAGCCAGACAACAGCAAGTTGTTTTGTACCTCCTGCCTTCTGGAGTCACTGCAGGTAAAGGCCTTCAGAAGAGACAAGGAATGTCACTGTGCATAAGGAGAACAAAGCACCACTATGCAAAGATGAATGTGTATAAGCAACAACATGCAGATAGGAGGCACTTGATATAATTGCCTTTAACCAGTTTCAGATCACACGAGAAAGATGGCAACCAAAAATGAAGAAATAGCTAACCCCTTCTGAGGATCAGTGCTCACTATAAACTCCAAAAAGTGACAGTCTCCAAGGAGAGATGCTTCCCCTTCAGTTGCCAGCCCTTAAATGAGGTTAGGGAGAAGGGGACCCAAGGCCCACCCCTTCTGATTGCACTGGTGAATTGCTCACACCTGTGATCCCAGGGCTGGCACACCCCTTCACCAGGTGCTCAATCACTGGTTCAGGCCATCACCTAGCAGTTCCTATACAAATGTGATTATTTATTTATTTAGTTAGTCTATACAAGTAGAAAGAAAGTCAGCCTATATATTTATGTACTGGTATGTGTATATATATATTTTTTTATTATTATTTTTTTCCATCACTACAGAGCAGCCGCGCAGGCACAGAATTAAGTATGTTGTCCACTGATGTCAAGTGGTACATGCAGTGCCAACAGGAAAATGAGCCCAGGGGGACTAGTAGAGCAGCAGCAATAAATAAGGTGGAATCAAGGATAATGTACTAATTTTGTACTGAGGTTTAAAGCCATCAACTTAAATAGATGTTCATTACTGCTAAACTGAATGATGTATATGAGAGCAAACACTTGCTTCCTAAGGAAAGGTGATAGGTAAATTTTATAATTTACTTCCTACTTCCATTTAGCTTACAAGGTATATGAGCTCTGCTCCTTTCATTTGTAGTTTCATTGCAAACATAACAGAAAAGCAATATTTTGTTATCATTATTCATTATTATTAAAAAATGTCTTCATCCTATAGGCTTGACAGACAAGAGTAAGCTCCAAGAAAGATATTCCATTTTGCTGTTTTCTTTAGAATTCCTAGATTTTAAATGTATAGGTTAGGTGGGTCTTTACAGAGACCCTAGAAGTAGCTGCATTTCTTCAAAAGCAGATGCATGGATAACAATCTTATCTCCATTTCTATTAACCGCATCTTTTATCAATATAATACATTTATTCTTAATTTCAGTGGACTGTCATAGCAATTTATCTCAACTAAAAATGCATCACCTAATCTTGTATGGCAAAGAAACTTAAGAGATGGCATTTTCAAGTAAATAAAAAGCCTGCTTCTGTACTTAAACTCCTGAGAGTTGAAGAGGTGAGAGCAATGCACTGTTCACACACTCCTCTATCAGGTGGAACTAGGCATTGAGAGAGGAAAAGAAGGGGGGGCCAGGAACGAAGCTTGGCCACAGCATAATCTGTGGAGAGAATTACAGCGAAGAAGATGGTCTGATCTCTCAGGGATGTGTGCTGTGAGCTGGTTTGCAGCAGTGCTGTCTTTCTGCTCCGTGTCACAGAAATATTTCTTTCCTGAAGGATAAGGCTGCAGCTCACAGAGCATCAATATATACACATGACAAGAAAAACAGAACAGGACTTGCCCGTAGGCTAGATCAAGCCCAATTGTTGATACAGTTGAACCTCTGAATCACTAGCTTGTGCTTATGTTTGTTTCATATTTTCCTTCTTCCCAGTTCTCTACTCTTCGTACTATAATTTAAAAGGAAGTTCTTAGCATTTATCACAGCGCAACTCATCACAGAGTTAATGATATTATCTCTGAAAACTTCTATAATATTTTTAAAGATCTATTGCGTTATCTGTACTTGCATATTTTGTTAGACACAGACGTGTTCAAGGCCAAAATACACAAAAAGATAAGAGAAGGCAGCAGAAATAAAAGTAGCAATGTTAACTGGTTAGCTTGCCTCCCATTCCCTGCTCTCACAACACAACAGTTTGCTGCTTTTGAACAATTGATGGAGATCTGCAAAACTGCTACTACGTAGACAGCTGAGCCCCGTAGCAGTACGGCAGTATGTCAAATACCAAAGCCTGAAATCCACTGCAATGTAATGACTGATCAGCACTGATGCCAATAAGCCCTGAATCAAGTCTTACCTTTAAGTCTCATTAAACTCATTTTTATATAAAATCAATAGTCCTTTTACTTCCTCCATCAACTGTGAGGGAAATAACAGAAACACTTGTTATGATCAGACTTGCACCTTACACAAGCTAAAAGAGTAAAGAGCTCCACAATGAGATTAATCAAAGTGAAGGAGCTATAATACGCTTAAAATTGAAAGCACATTAATAATTGTTCCCTTGCAATAAACAGAGTTCATAACCAAGCACAAGTTCAGCACAACTCCACGTCCATCGCTGAAACAAAATTACCCCTGCAGCAATGCGAGTGAGCAATTGACTATTCTAGACAGCTGTGGGCCAGGGTGGGAAGGCACTGGAGAAATTCCATTCATCCATATTAAAAAAAAAGTAATAAACAACAACAAGAGAAAGGTATACTTCTTAGAGAAGAAATCACTTTTTTGGTCATTTACATGCTAAGCTCAGGTTTCTTCGTCTATCATCCAGATGATTTGCAGTGCCAGCAAGTAGCGCAGCAAGGATGATACATGCCAAATATATCAAAGCAATCCTTTCCTAGTTATGTCTCTAGGCCTAGCACAAGATCCCAGACCCCAGCTGGACTTAGCTATGATTCTTCATAACAACTCACCTACAAAGACTGACTGATAGGTGACCAGTTCTTTTCCTCTGTTCCTGTGAACAAAAACATATCCTGACAGTTCCTTGCTGTCTTGTTCTTGGGTGAGGAAATTTGCCCTGAGAAACCCGTCCTCCCACTGATCTTTCTTCTGTCAGCTCAGCAGCCCACAATGCTGTGATGCTCTTTAAAATTCAAAACAAAAGGCAAAACAAACAAACTCACCTCTACTCTAAGTTATAATTTGTCAGTGAAATGTTTTCAGAATTTTCCAGCTAAGATGCTGAAATGGGAGAGCAGACAAGAAAGCAGAACTGGCTATGATTTCTCATGGGACAGTCTAGTTATGCAGGAATTTCCTTTCTCCATCCTCCTGTCAGTACTCAAAATCTTGATGGCATTTACCTTCAGAAGCCATTTGGAGATAACCATTTCACAGTGGTCCGACAGAGACAAGCTGGCTCACTCAAACAGTAAGTCTGCTGAACAGCATGGAACTTCACAAAATTGAGCTTTGCTTTTACTTATTTACTAGTTTTATAATTTTAAACACATCCGAGGAAAAAGAAAAGTTGGGGGGAGAGGAAAGAAAATAGTTTTAGAAGCCAGAACAAAACCTATTTTATTGTCAAGGGCAGAACCTCAGAGAGATGTCTGGACTCCCTGTGTAGCAAAAGGAAGGAAAGAGCAACTCACATTTTTTCCATCTTGAGGGAAGTCAAAGACTGATCTTACCTCCTGCCCCTGTACTCGGCATTAGTGAGGCCTCGCCTCAAGTACTGTGTTCAGTTTTGGGCACCTCAGTACAGAAAGGACATGGAGGTACTGGAGCAGGTCCAGAGAAGGGCAACGAGGGTAGTGAAGGGCTTGGAAAATCAGCCCTATGAAGAGAGGCTGAGGGAGCTGGGGCTGTTTAGTCTGGGGAAGAGGAGGCTGAGGGAAAACCTTATTACTCTCTTCCAGTACCTGAAAGGTGCTTACAGCGAGAGCGGGGTAGGTCTCTTCTCACTGGTGACAGGTGACAAGACGAGGGGAAATGGCCTCAAGCTGCGCCAAGGTAAGTTTAGGTTGGACGTTAGGAAGCAGTTCTTTACAGAAAGGGTGGTTAAACACTGGAATGGGTTCCCCATGGAGGTGGTTGAGTCACCATCCCTGGACGTGTTTAAGAGCCATTTGGATGCGGTGCTCGAAGATACGATTTAGCAGGGGGTTCTTAGAGTTATACTCCCTTCCAACCTCAGTAATTCTATGATTCAAACAGGTGGGATGAATCTCCCACTCAGAAGTTCCCCTTCTTCCTAAACAGAGGTATTTTTTTTTCTTAACCGGACTTCCCCCTCAGAACTGCAGCTTCCAGGAAGACAAAATGTTAACATAAAGATCTCTACCAACTATAAATGCAATGCAGGACATGGAATTTCCTCTACCTGTAGAGATTTTATTTATCATTTGAACTGCCTTATTTGTCTAATTCACTTAACAAATGTTTTTTAAAACACTACTTTGTTGTTAAGTGATTAAAAAAAAAAAAAGCAACTGCTATTAGCAACATTTTCAAGCATTGTTTCACCTACCAACTAAGGTTAGATGTCAATTTAGATCACAGAAAGCCCTATTACTTCAATTTCTGTACACTATGGTATTTTTACTAGGCTGAAAGGATTGCCTACATAATTCTCTCTTCATTTTTTAAACCATAAAACTATATCCTGTCACTTTTATGCGATGCCTTCAACAAAGCTTTTCAAAAATAGGCTACTGGATCTTATTCACACTGCATTTTGTCTCATCGTTTCTGTCATTTTTATGTTGCCCCTCCGGCACAGCAGAAGGGATCATACAGTGCCTCAATTCAAATGCATGACTATGACCCTTGAAGAAGAGTTTCCATAGAGAGGGGTCAAACAAAGCAGAAATTGGGTAAGAATTATACTGTTGCCTTGTTTCTGCTCAGAGAATGACAAAATAAAGGCAGAGGGTGGAATTAATCTAAGAAAAAATATCTCCACTATTTGTTGGTTTGAAGACACTGTTATGGTTTACCACAGAAATTACTTCAAAAATCTCAAAAAAGAAGTAGAAGTCTCTTTGTATGAAATATGCTAAGAAGCCTGTCTTTGAGAGGAAATTCAAGGTGCGCCATACAGCATCCATGCAGACACAGCATTAACATCAGTTTTCTTACATTAAAACAGTGCTTCTAAAGCTCAGAAATTCCACTGCTGAGAATATAAAGGTTGTCTACTAGGAAACCGTTCCGAAAAAGATCTTAAAAAAAAAATCCATAGGTCAGACTGAAAAGCATGGCTCCGTTAATGAAGAAAAAAATAAATTGAAAACCACTGTCCTAACACCTTTGTAGCCATCCAAAAGAACATTATGTAAAAAGAGCGATCAAAAACCTGGTGCACAAGTCACGTACTCTGACATCAGCATGCTTTGCAGTATTACTGTACTTCCTTCAACTGGCAGCAATTTCCAGCAAAAGCTCCAGCCATTGTTGTTGTCCATCAGTATCCATGGGCACTGTGGAGATAGCCTCTTTTCCAAAGATCCATGGTTGGTATATAAGCATGCCATTTATGTCCTCTGCCCACAAGGACCTTGTGAATTGTATATACAGCACTGCCAGCATCTTCTGCTTGCTTCAAGCCTGACACTTCCCAGATAGCTGCTAAGAATCAGCGCTGATGTCCCAAGGAAAATCAGCAGCAAGTAGCTCCTCTAACCCTAAATAAATTCTAATCCTAAATAAATTCTTGAAAAAATCCTGTCCATGAAAATAAATCACAAAATGATTTTTAGTTCGTGGATTTATGCTTTCTTTGATCAGCATGTATTACGGAGATTGCAGGATCTTGCCAGCCCACCTAACCTACATCGAGATAAGCTTTGCTGGCAGAGATGAGCTACCTCCATTTGCTAGAACTGTGAGGTGCTGCAGCTGCACTTAATAGCTGGGGGCTGTGAAGCAAAAATACTTCTGACTTAGGTGCTTAAACATAGCTGTGCTCTAGAGAAATACTGTACAGAACATCAAACACGTAATCTGCTGGCACGGACACTTTCTCTTCTGTGCTGCATTGCTCCCAACGCTGCCTGTATAGCTGTCGTATCCAAGTGCCTCCCAGCAGTGCACTAAGCGCTGCAGCTAATATCTGACGTTCGGTTTATTCTCTTTCTTCCCTCAGGGAGAATCATATGCACTGCAGTATGAATTGTTTTGAGAGGGTAGGAGTTTTGAACAGGTGCAGACAGCCTCCTTTAAAAGCTGAAAGCGAGTGCCTCGAATGCAAAGGGTGCTCAAGAACATCACACGTAGTAAAAGCTCATTTCAGAGACTAGGGCCAATATCTTCTCCCTTCCATTAAAAACGGTGTCTTTTGCAAATCATTGATTTATCCTTTTGATACAGCATTCTTTAGGGCCAAAAGCCAAATGAGTAACTCAGCTGAGGTGTTTTTTTTGTGTCACCTTCTAGTTCTGAAGTACACCACGACTGTACAAATTAATTATTCATTGATGCTTGTAAAGTATTTGGGGTCCTTGAATAAAGGGAGACACTTTTGATATAGGAGACCAGCTGCCTTCTCCATTTTGTAGACTAATTTTTCACGTTTCCTCTATCTAGAGCAACTCTTCTGCACCCCCTTGGCAATACTCTTCACTTCAGTGTGGCTTTCTCAGCATTGTAGATCTTTATCCTTACATCTTGATCCTGAAACAAGCCAGCCTAGAATGTCTGTTAAACTCTGAATTAAACAGCATTTTCATAACAATATTGCCATTGAGGCAATATCTCTACTGAGTCACTCAGTTAAGGTAGCTTAAAATTGTGTATACATGAAAAGCTGAAAAGACTTCCTCCTTAGAAATGAGTAAAAGCAGATGACAATTCCAGGAACAGGGAATTTTTCAACACAGATCTTGTGCATAGAAAAATAACAGTTTCCAAAAATGTTTAAGGGTGAAGTTTCTTTGTGTGGGGTTTTTGTTTTTGTATTTTGGGCAAGTCAAAATCTACAGGTCTCAATACTGGAATCCTTTATTCACAGACCAGATTTTCTGTACTGAGAACAAGATGGAAAAAAAAAAAAAAAAAAAGATTTCTCCAGGGAGGCCACGAGAAAAAACTGATCAGTTTTGTTCAAAGAGATCTTTCCAATAATTCCTCCATGAGCATACAAACAGCAAATGATTAAAACCACCCTTAACTCTTCACTTGTGGATGTAGACTTCTTCGTGAAGAAGTTCACACTAAGAGCAGAGAAGAGAACAGTGAAGGGGAAGAAAAAAAAAAGTAGAGCAGAGACACAGCATCCCTGTGGTCTCAGTACTTTTTTTTTTCTTTTTTTACAATAACAAAGTCTTAGAACCAGAAAGTCACACTTGAGTCCCATATGTAGGTCAGAGACTGTTCTTTCCAAAAGAAATTAGCAATTAAAATTTAGAGATTTGATTTAATTTCATATAAAAAAAGTGTCCACAGAAGCACATCTGCCATCTCTGTTCATCACTGTTTATAAAAATCTGAAGTGCAGCAGACAAATAGATGGAAGGGGCTCTTTTCAGTAGCGTACAACAACAGGATGAGGAGCAATGGGCAAAAACTGCACCACAGGAAGTTCCATGCATATATAAGGAAGAACATCTTAATTGCGAGAATGATAGAACCTGAAACAGGCTGCCCAGTGAAATTGTGGGGTCTCCTTTGAAAATGTTCAAGATCCATACAGCCCCTCTCCTCTGCAACCTGTTATAGTGGGACACTGGACCAGATGATCTCCAGGGATCCCTTTCAACCCCTAAAATTCTGTTATTCTGTGATCTCCACTGTACCAGTGGATTGAGAAACTGCGAACGCTATAAGCACCATCACCAAAGAAAGGTAGAAATCCTGGACACCCAGAGTTCTGCTCTCAAGCTGCAAAGTTCAAATTTACTGAACAAGTTCTGGTGGGAAGCAGATATTTTACATTGTAGGGGTCCAGGGTCCAGTATGAATAACTGTCCAGCTTCATGGATGAGCAAGCAAGTCCATGGTGTACATGGTATATGTACATGGTGTAATTGATCTAACCACAGCAGTCTTTTCTACCACCTCCAAGACTTGGTTGAGGACTTTCCTCAGGCACTGCAGAGTCAGACAAAAAAGCAGGACATTGAAAAGGACAGGCATATAATTACGCATGGGAAAAGATTTTTCTTGGATTTTGACTCGCTGACAGTATCAGTGGCATCACAATAACTCAAAACCATTACAATTAGAACAGAAGTCCCCTGAGGAAATCCATGTTTCCAGTTAAAATTCTACTACAGGTACCCAGTTTCACTCCACTAAGGACATAAAGCAGAACTGCAATGAAATCAGAGACAGCCAGAAGGAGTCACACACCCTCCTTCCCAGGCCAAACTTGTGACTATAGCACTCCCAAAAGCAAATGCATCCTGTGCTCACTGACATGCCATCAAATTCCTCTTTTCAAGGGCAAAGCTCTTCTCACAGTGTTGGCTCTCCCACTAATGATTTTTCTTAATTGGCCAGTCAAGGCTGCCACAGGATGACACATCATCATGCTTCCAACAACACTGCCCAACCCAGAAGTACGGAAATGAAATACATCTCTCCTACTTCAACTTGAAAACAGAACAGTAATCATAAGACTGTGAGCAACAAGTCAGTGCCTTCTCTTGTAGCACATCACTGTGTTGCTTACGGCCACACACAGACAAAAGATTTATTTTCCATGCTTCTCATTTCTACATGTTAGTAACTGCATTTCACACAAGACTTGCTGTGGTCAGAACTAAGATCTCCATGAAAGGGAGTCAATTTGAGAAAACAGCACTTCTGTTTCAGTACCTTTCTGACCTCTAGTTTGCTGAGGCATACACAGGCATCAGACTGCTAATGCAAAAAGGTCTCTTTGTACAAGAAATATTTACATTCCTCTCGTGGAGGAGCCTTAAAAAATTCAGAAAACCAGCCCTAGCATAGGCACTTTCACAGCCTCCCATTAAGACAAGCTTCATTAGTGTCCCTCCTCTCCAACCCACTAATTTATTACAGCATCATCGGCAAACTCAGATTTTAGCAAGACACAAGGATGCAGAAAGTAGTTGGGCAGATACAGCAATAAGGAAGCATTTTTCAAGGAGAAGGCTGGAGAGCAGTCATTTGCTCTTTGCAACAAAGGAGGAGGGTTATGTTTATCAACAAATCAAACCCTTTTGTTCCATCTTCCAAACATACCCCGGATAAGATGCCAACTTCCAGAAAAATGGCAGAAAATAGCAAGTGAGTTACTGTATCACTAGAACAATGGTAGCCTACAAGATTATACAGCTTTTAACACTACTGCTGGAAATAAGTTTCTTACTCATTATTTGCATAAGTTCTACTTAACTTTCATAAAACTTCAATTACTTGCAGGAAAAAAAAAAGAGTACAGTATCTAACAAAGTTTAGTCTGAATACTACTTTTCCTTTGGGAAAGCAAATACAGACAGATGAGCCAGAGCTACTTATGCAAGCAACAGGTTTTTTTACTCTGTTTCTCAGAAGTGAGAAACAAGAGAACTCAACATTCCTGCCCATTTGGCAGAACGTAGGGCTCTGATTGCCTCTCTCTCCAAGCCACAACATCGTAACTCACAAAGTGAATTCAAGGTCCTGAACATATCTGCAGTTTTACATCTGGTTCTTGTTATTTTAACCTCAGAAGCAAAGATTATTTAAGAAAAAAAATCTGAATCTGATTTCTGCTAATTGTTTATGCTTTCCCTAAAGTTTCTTTATTCTATCAACTAGGTTATTTGGAGGATATTATCTTAATACAACAAAATTTAAGAATATTTATATTTCCAGTGAAGACAAGGGCTCTGCTGGATCAAAACACTTTGAGCTCATCCGCTCATGCTTCATATCCTTACCACTCAACTGAAATACCATTACCATTCCACTATTATGTCTGTAATATTAATGATAACCATGGAGAACACATGCTTGACCTCTGAGGTCAGTTCTACTTCCCTAGGATCAACTTTTAATAGAACTACCACTAGATTCTTCTTCCTCCAAGCTTTTAATACAGCCAGGAAGGACTGACATCAGCTCAGTTGCCTCTGAAGACGAGCAGTCAGAGGACACAGAAAACACCCTGTTTGACTTGTGGAATAACCAAGAAATTAACAGTGCCACACGTGACAGAACCAGCAATTCTGATGCTGTTTTGTCCTCAATCCATTTTGTCACATTTGCCCACAGCAGACAGAACAAACCACGCTCTCTCCAGCTACACCATAGCAGCCATATTCACTTCACTGGGACTTGCTCTCCTAAAGCAGGACACACAATTTTCTTTTTATAAACCACAGACTTACTCCACACAGTGACAGCAAGATCTAGAAGCAAACATTAATAAATGTGTTTGTAAGCCCATGTTTAACCAATGAAAGAAACACCGCTCAAAATAAATTTCTCCAGCTTCATTCTTTCTTCTGATAGAAAAATATATATATATATTTGTATTTTCTGATTGAAGATCAGATTAATTAGGAACAAACTGTAAGCACTGCAACTTAAAAGAATTCAAGATAAATGCCTGGTAAGACAAAAGGTTTGTTCCTGCATTACTGCTACTTGCTGCGTTTGACTCTGGCTGCCAGTACCTCCCACAGAACCTGCTGCTCACTTCTACTGCTCCATTTCATTCCACTTACCCAGCAGAGCTGGGAAACAGTCTCTGAAGTAGCAGCCCCTTTGAGATATGAGAAAGGAGAAAAGGAGGAGGGGAAAGAAAAGAAAAAAATACTACATGCTTCACTGGCACCCATCTCACCCTCCCTCAGAGTTCCCTGCAGTCAGCTCTACAGAACAGGGACTAGAAGTTGATAGCTGCTGATAGGTGCTAGAGCCCAGAGCTTTTGGTTTTTTTAAAACCAGTTCATGAGAGATGTACGTCTCACTCAGACACAGCCATCACAGGTTCCAGGTACCAACACTGCATTGTGCAGCTTAAATCCTTTCTTCCTTTGCTGCAGCTCACTACTGCTCCCTGAAGCACCCCATCCACTACACACAGGCACTTGCTGCTTACACATTCCTGTTTTGTTATAAAGCAGTGTTTGCTGGGAACACTATTAAAAAGAGCCTTTCTGAAGAAACAGTGATTATTAGCGTGGGGGACAATCTGACAACCTGGTCATCCACCTCCTCCAGATAGAATCTTCTGCAGCTGAACTGCAGCTCCACAACTAAGCAGAAACAGACAGACTTCCTCAATGCTAAGAAACATCTGCCTCTGCTTGTATCTCTTGGGTACCCCTACATTGTGCAATTCTATAACAGGTGAAAAAGAAACTGGGTTTCTTTGATTGAACAATGCAGAATTCACGTATGCTGACAAAGTACTGAGTTATTTCAGTGATATACAGGAAGCAAGACAACAGCGCTTGCCCTTTTTATTCCACTTTAATCCTTAGGCAAACAAGAACTCCAGACATTTTTCAAGCATTTGTAAGGCATATCTGAGTTTAAAAAAAAAAGTTGTTTTACATTAAACAACAACAACAAAATCAACAGCCCAGATTTCCTCCCAGAAAGATTAAAGTAAGCAAATAATGGGGGAAGGGAAAAGAAATGGGATGTCGCATTCTGCAAAGAAAATCTGCTTTATATTTAACGAAGTAAAATATTTCTCCAATTCAAGAGATTCTGAAAGCTTAACCATCTTCCTTTCCACCTAAGGAGGCACAGAGAACAACTGCCAGTGCTGCAATTGAGAAGAGAGGGGAAGAACACCCCACCGCACCCCAAGAAAGGTTGCATTTCCTTTCTCAAGAGCCAGTATCCCAACTGTACAGTAACATGCCCTGCAGAGTGTTAGGCTCTTCTCAGCCCAAAACACTAGAAAACACCAGAAATAAACAATCTAAATATACACACTTTGCCAAAGCAAAAAAAACAGACTCGCCTCAGAGCTTCTGTGTGTTCTATGAAGCTTGCAAGAGAGCAAATGTGACACTGCAGTAGAAAGTGTGTGGGTTCTGCAATTCCTGAATGGTTTGACTTCTTATCTGGCCTCAGTGCTGTTCTGTTCCATGACCAAAACAACCTGCAGCCTCAAAGAAGGGAAAGTGGCAGGTGATGTCTGTGACAATGAGGAACATTCTCTTATCTCAAGGGAAAAGAGTTTATTCACTCATGACAGTAAAAAGTAGCCATTGTCACTTGTCAAAATATCTTCCTTCATTGTCTACGGCAGGCAGATTGATCAAGGTGTGAGTTTGGAATAAGAAAATGCTGGTTCCCCATTTATATGCCAGACCACCATTTTGAACTAATCATTTATACCACGGAAGGAGGAAAAAAAGCTGACAAATACACTGCTTGAGAGCTCCATGTAACTGCAGTCTCAGGTCTCTTCTCTATAGCTAGGGCTGTATTCTGAGAAGTGGAGAAAGGGATGGAGCAGGGGTATGTGGAGCAGGTACCACATACACCACCCATTCACAGAACGTGCTGCTGATTTCTACTACACTGAATCTCTCCAGAGCAGACAGGAACAGTCACAGCACCGCAATACGGTCAGCCCCCTCTGTGCTGGGAGGTCACTGATTTTCAAAGCTAAAGAGCACAAAAATGGTTTCTGGCTGGAAAGATGGGATTAAATTCAGCTAACAGAGCCAACCATTATCAGCGCAGGGCAACTATCTGCACATGCCTGTCAGCCTCACACAACGGTACATAAGGCTGTTTTTTGGTTTTTGTTTTTGTTTTTTCCTCTTCGAGCCTGGTTTCCTAAGGAAGCATGGGAGAGAAAAGCATTTTCACTGGCACTCTAGGCAAAAACAGAGTTTAATCTGGCATCCTTCACAAGCACTCAATTAGTTTCCAATTCAAGAACAGAAAAGAACAAATTAATCAACAAGCAAAGGCTTAGAACAAGCCTGGTACCGTGCCATTAAGTGGAAATGTGAGGAATTGGGCTACTAACAGCCCTGCTAAAGACATCCTAAAGTTCTTCTCTGTCAGTGCTTTCCCCAGGGGACACCTTTGGGTCTCATCAAAAGTGCCAAGCTGCAAGAAAGACAGCACATCTGAACGTCAGTGCCAAGAGAATTCCCAGCAGAGTTGAAGTCCACACATGCAAAACGAGCAAGACGACAGACACACACACAGACCAGACTACCAAATGGTCTAGCCTACAGAACTGACCAAAGCACAAATTAGTGCTACTACATGCTATACAGAAGTGGATGGAAGAAAGCCACTAAAACCCCGTATTCTGAAATCCATCTTTACACAGGAGATTAATCAGAAAGAATAAACAAGTTAATGTTTTCATTTCTGTGTATGCAATAATCCCCAATGGTTTAGACATTACAGCAAGAAACCAAGCCTTTAAAGATAGATCAGCCTAAGAAGCTGAACACTTCAGAGAACAAAATTAACTCTGTGGTTAGCTTCCCTTCCCAATGTATTATATTAGACAATTATCTACAGAAGTCAAAACCAGGCCAACGTTTTAAAGGGCCACGAGGGGAATAATACAATAATTGCAAAGAAAAGAAAGCAAACAATGGTTAGGTGCTCATACTTGTTTAAGTCACATACACAGCGGCATTCATAATGAATACTAATTTCAAGCTCTGCTTTATAAGGCATATTCCTAAAAGGAACTTATTTTCTAATTATGAGCTTCAGTGACCATGCACATTAAACAATGAAAACAAATGGCAGTAGATGCTAACATTGTGACAGCCCCATTATCTCCTAGCAATGCAGAACAGAGCTGTTAGCCATTCTCATGGGCAAAATTTACTTGAAACGCCACTTCTGTCCAAGTTCCTACAGCTGCCAGCTTATTCTCCCTCTATCCATACTAAAAGGAGACAACTAGAAAGAAAACAAACGACATGGAAATTCTACTTTAGAACATCTACAGATTAGAGATCGTGTCCTTAAATAATTCTTGGCAGCTTTTTAAATAGAAAATTTGAAATAACCACCCTCTAAGCAGATTGGGAAAGGACTTTTTTTTTTTTTTAAGTGATACCTTGCCTGTCTCCTTAAAATCCAGTGGCAGTGAAAGCTTAATCTCCTCGTAGCCTTTGAGCACAGAGCATTGCTCTTTTGCCAAAGGGCAGTTAAATCATCCAACAGTCTTTCATTACCTCCACAAGATTTGTCATGGCCCAACTCAGCTATACTATGTTTTTCAGCTTATGAAGCATCTTCCTGATGTCATCTCAAGGCCCAACTGAGTGCAACAAGCACAAGTTTGATGCTCAAGAACCTCACCACATGCAGTTGCCCAGGCAGAGTTTTATTTCTTATTTTGCTAGATGCATTGAAATCAAAAGAGGCATGGTAAACTGAGACGATTATTACTGCTATCCCAAAGATAAAAAACGATTGCAAATAGACATTTAAGCCCATAAACAAAACAAAATGCCCTGAAGTCCCAGCAGGCTGTAAAACCTACTGCTTTATCAGTGGACTAATTTTCAGGTATTTCCCTAAAGCGACTTCCAGCTTAAAGATGTAATCATAGTATCATCAGTGCAAGTCTGACACCAAAAAGAAAAGAGCTCAGGACTGCACGAAGGAAACATAGGTTTCATCCAAGACATCACATACAATGGACACATGGACTGTGAAAGCTGTGTTGGGAAGACATTCAAATTTTCCTCACCTGCAAGCAAAAGATCTGCACTGAGAGAACAGCAGCTCTTTGCAAGTTGGGGAGCAAGCCTGCTCAGTTATTTCTCAGTATTCCAAACAGTGAAGACTAAACTCTAGCAAGACTTTCAGTGATTACAAAGAACAGACTTTTAAGAATAACAGCATGTGATGAAAGAATATTCGGACAGAACAGTGAAGGTTTTTTGCCATCTCTGCAATACACATCTCCTCTTAAGGGTAAAGGAAGCAAGCTGGCCACTCACTGCAGTCTGTATTCATGAATGGAGAGACAGATAGCAGTAATACAGGCATATTTAAAAGCAGGATTCCTATGCCGATTCATACTGAAGTGAGGACAGAGAATGACACATGTTCCATACAGCATATTTCAAAAGTTTTGTACAAGACATCCAATTCAGAATTCTTTTAATAAAAATAGATTGACTTTCTTCAGAAACGCTGCTATTCCTATTGTAGTTGATAAGAAATGCAAGTTCCCAGTAGAAAAAAAAAAATACATCATTCACTTCCAGTGCATGAATCAGGAAAGACTCGCATACATTAGCAGACTGACTCACAGGTGAGATCTGCTAACACCTACCATATAAAAAAAATAACTACGTGATCCACTTGTTAAACAGCCACATCAACTGACTGACATCACACTGCAAGAAAAATATTTTGACCTATCATTCAACACACTCAACGTAAGGCAGGATTTCTTTTCTATGCTACGTAAGTCGCCAAGCAACAGCCATAGGCTGTAGCCACTTTTGTGTACACCCAAGAAAGCACTACTTTCACCCCAAATCCCAAACAGGTTTTCCTGACAAAGTAGAGCACAAATTGTTCCCAGGAAGATGAATTACCCACGGGTATGAAGATGTTAAAGAGAGGAAGACATTCCAGTAGGTTAAAGGTTTTGACATTTTAGCTTTTAGCGCAGTGTTTGCTGGGTGCTTCTTATCAATATATAACCAAAACCCTGCTTAGCTTCAGGGAGCTTTACTTCATTTCAAGTCTTGGATATTTCTTTTTTGCCTCATTCCCTTCCTCCTCTCAGGATCTTGATCTCGCTGTGGTCAAGGCCTTCCTTCTAAGTCTGCAAGAGTGTAAAGCATTCCCTCTCACTCTGCACGCTGCTTGTTCACAGCACTTTCTTTCCCCTTGCTGAGTCCTTCACACACACAGACCAGATGAGCACCACTTAGACAATCAATAGAATTAGTCTCCAAAATGCACTCCTAATAAACTCTTCAGCATCAGTGCGCACACACAAACCCATCATCTAATTCACACAGCTTTCATTGCAAAAGGCCAGGACTCCACATCTACACGGTTGGAAGTTAGAAGATGCTCTGCAGAAAGCAATATGATGTGATCTAAACCAAGTAAATTTTGTCCTAATTCCCATTAGTATCACCTCCCAAACACAAAAGGCTGGCTATCTCTTCTTAAATGCTTGCTTGAAAGCATCCCAAACAAAGTTGCATCAGGTTGTATATTTTCATTGTTCTCTAGGTCATTGGCATCTGAGTAATGTAGATTGTTATGACATACAAGCACTTGTTTGTGAAGAACATTACCAGGACAAAATCAGATCAGAGGCAAGCAGGTGCACTAATTTCAAGTCAGGCTTAATAAAGATAAATCTTTGGTCCTCAGTCCAGTGTTCTACTCGCAGCATCAGGCAATGCTTTAACAACCACAAAGATGCAGACGCTAATACACAACAGCCTGTCTGCTGACCAGACACATTGCTTGGGTTCTGCACAGAAAACTCTGCAAGAAGGAACTTCAAGGCAAAAGCCGGCAATCTCTGTACTTGGTTTCTGACTAGAAAAAAGAACACTTGTACACTAACCTAACTATCCAAAGATTAAAGTTACTAGGAAAAATATTTTGCACATATACACAGCAGTGGGGTACAGTATTAGAATTAAAAGCTTCATCTAGTAGAGTTGGAGTTTGTGGGGTTTTTTCTTTTTCCCTTGCAAAAATTAATTATCTCTCCCCTGTACACCTACACTAATACACACCTTTGAGAGGCAGAAGAAAACCTCAGCTTAAGAAAAAGGAGGAGTATCTGGTCTTAAAGACCTGGGTTAGCTATTCCCAAATAAGCTGATTTGGTTCAGAAATCAAGCAGTAGTGTGGCATTTCTACTGAAAAAGCATTGAGTAAACCAATGTAGATGAAGAAATGTATTGTTGTCACATTTCAAATGCATCTACAAGTCAAAAGGGCAAGAAAAATCCATTATGAGGTCATCCTCACTGTATTTCTTTCTGTTTTTCCCAACTAATTAAGTGGCATAAGAAAAAAAAAATAGACTTCAGCTACATTAGCAGCCCTTCTGTATGAGAATTCAATACTGAAGTACTTTATTAAAAAAAAAAAAAAAGGAAGAAAGAAAGAAAAGAAAAGAAAAAACTTGCAGCCTAGTAGTTTTGGAAACCTTTCTCATCCAGACTTGCCATCAATCCATGAAGCACCCACAGGTATTAAGAGCAGAACCCTGGCTACTGCAAGCAACCTGCTCACTTTCTTTTTTGTTCCATTTATTTGCATACCCAGGTTAAAAAAATATATCCAGCTGAATAACCATGACACAACAGATGTTCCCAGAGAGCATTAGCTAAATATATATATAATACCAAAGATCAAAAATCAGCAGGTCAGCACCGAGTGCCAAACAAGCTTGGGTATACATCAGTAGCTGGGAGGCTGGACAAAGTGCTTGGGAGACACAGGCTGCTCCCAGGGACACTAACAACATAGCCAGCCCATTTCCACCATTCAGAGTATGTGTTCCTGAGGTCAGCAGCATCGTCTCTTTGTGCAGTGCCTTAATGCTACAAGATCTCCTTAATCAGCAGAGAATAATTCTTTTCCCTTCCAGCCTGCAGCAGAAACAGGCTGACATGAAACTGCAAGCTATCAGTAATTGTAAATAAGAGAGAAAATACATAATTGAGACAAATTAGATTTGGAAGAAAACATTGAAGGGAAAGGAATAAAACAGCACTCTTCATCAGACGAGACATCACTTAGTCATGATCTGGAGTGCTCACACCTGCTCCACTCTGCCACCAACTCCCACAGCTCTGAAACACACTGCAGCATCACCCCGACACCTCTCCTTCTGCCAAGCATACGAAACATAACAGGATCATTTTGCCATTCAAGTTCTCATTTAGTTAATCACTAACACCTTCAAATCTCTACTGTGTATTTCATGCTGAATATCTGCATAATGTGAAGCAGTCCCCTGGGTCTGCCTCCACCAGCCCAGAGCAAACTTCTGGGCTGCTAAACACAAGGGTAATCTTGCCATCAGACTCCAGTGGGCTAGGCTGCTGGCACAGCTGGCATCCTTACTCATCTGTGTACTTAAACAGTCACTGGGGTGTAATAACAACCATATTCTGGTCACTGCTTCCCACTGTCTTCTCTCTCCCCCTTTGTTCTTTTCTTTCATAAATACCTCAACTCAGAAAATGACTTCATTTGACACGTGCTTCTCTGCCTTGCTAAGTGAGACAGATGCAAGGCAAGACTCAGAGTCAAGGTGATCAAAGAACAAGAATGGAAAGGACCAAGGAGGAAACTCTCCATGGATTCTGTAGGTACTGGGTATCTATAATATACATCATAAAAGCCTTTTAAAGTGCTGCTTTTTGTACCTCTAGAGACTAGAAGACCTTTGGAAACATACCTCTGAATGCTTGACTTGAAAATGCCTATTCAGCCCTTTGCTGAATAGAAACATAGATTATAGCAGAATAAGTAATGAATTGTTATTTTCAGTATCTTGAAAATTAACTTTCTCCATTCCCCTCCCTTGTCCCCACAGTAGAGGCTGCTAACCTGTATTACAACCAAGCAGATCCATCTCACTCAGCTCCTCCACTGGTACCATGGATTTGGCAGGTGATGTGATGCAAGGAGTGTTACTGTTTTCAAAAAAAGTCTTTTTCACAACGTGGTATTTCCAACTACCTAACCAAACAAGTTGATATCGCCTCTTCCAGCTGCTAAACTAGTTCTTTATTCAAAACCCATTGGTGACGAGAACATCTAGCAGCACAACCCTTCCTTCTTGATTACAGCTGCAGACAGCCACATAGGTTGGTGCCAGTAAAACATAAGCTTCTGTCTCCAAAGAAGTAAAATAACCTTTACAGACTGAAAATGGAGGAGGAATAAATGGAAACCAACATCAGGTCTTGTAATGCAAATGTGATTGAGTATTGAAAGTCTCCAAGGCGAGACAGGGAACAGATTTTTAAAACGTCCTTTTGTAAATGCAGTACAGTAGTTACAGTAGTAATTTCAACCCTCACTGTTTCAGAACTCCTGGGCTCTCTGTCTCATTAAGCCAGGCATTCTCACTCTATAGCACAGAGGTGACAGCACTGTCACAATTCCCAGCTTCTAGTCTCCCTCTGCAACCCAAGAATCTCTGTTTTAGAACAGAATAATCTGGATTAAGTACAGAAGAGTTCCTCCCACGTACCCAGAACCAGGTATTTCATCCAAGCTAGTCACTATGGCTCCATATCAACCTGTAACTGAGGTTGTAATGAACATTTGGCACTGGCAGCAATGAACATGACACCTGTCCACACACCATAGCAAAGTGCTGAATTTATCAGCCAAGCTCCAGTCTGCATTACTGCAAGCCTAGACCTGTATTCAGTTCTACACACCCATCACCAAGAAGCTGAGGGGAATTATTTTCCCTCTACATAGAAATAATTCTCAGCTCCCACAGAATTGTATGCATACAGTACAGTAAGTTATTACTCTTAGTTGATTTGTGGTATTTTTCCCCATCCACTGCAGTAGTTGAGTGCTGCCTACCACCAAACAAATTCAGGGAAAAAAAAAAACCAAAAACCTATCATTATTCAGTCTTGAATATAATGCATTCACCTTCACTCTTCTTACTACAGTTAGTGCCAGAAGTGAGTTAATCTTGGGTCCTGACATCCCTCAGGAATACACTAAGTAATACCTTCACCACCACCAAAACAAAATAATTCTACAACAGACAAGGCAGGCTCAGATCCCCAGTTAAGATCAGCAAAATCCCATCTCACCTATTTAAGCACCAGAAAACAAAACACCAGTCAGAATAACCAGGTACCCAGGCAAAACACCGTAGAAGGAAAGAGCTCTTGCTATGAATGAGCTGTTTTGCCAGCTATTCCACAAGTCTTCCATCAGGCAAGTCAATAACTAGGAAAGCTACAACATGAATAGCATCGCCTGCAAACCACTGAGATGTCAGCTACCCTAACTGACTATAAGATGAAGGGGTAGGGAAGAAGGGAAGAACTACCACTTAGCAATAGACATAATTCATATTTTGTTGTGAGGGTTGTTTTGTTGTTTTTTGGGTCTTTTTTTCCCCAGCATAAATCCATAATTGAATCAATTCACTTCCCTCCCCCCCCCCCCCCATGCAACACAGAAAACACTACTGATTAACCATCCAGAGTGCTGACTCTTACAGCAGTGTTCTTTCCTTCTCTTTCAAAGGACATTAGCAGCAGTTCAGCTACTTAAACATATGAATTCAGACAGGCAAATTTAATGAAAGCTTTACCTTCTATCATGGCATTTTTAAAGCAGAGAATAGGCTGCCTTTTACCCTTCCTGTATCACAGTGAAAAAGTAACTCTTCCCCTGGAATTGAAGAAAATACTGTGGCTAGCAAAGCCGTGTTGACAGACAGATTAATTATCTACTTGAACTTAAACTCAAGAGTAAGCTTGTCACTGCTAAAGGAAAAAAGAAAAAAGCCAATCAGTTACAGAAAGGTAGCAAGACTACTGTGCCAACATTCTCCTCCCCAGACCTTCTGCATAGCTTAGTGCTATGACAGAAGTACAGTGCTCAGAAACAGAGAGAAGGGAAGGCAGGCTGGGGAGTTTGCTCCCCTTTGAATAGGGCAAGGCAGAACTATCCAAAACCTTGTGCTACCTTAGCACGCATAAGGCAGCTCCACTCCGTTTTCAGGAGTGGGGAAGTCACATTTTAAGTGGTCAACCAAGAAGGAAACAAAAGGTCCTTCAAAGCAAATAGTAAACAGCAGCCACAAACTGCAGCTTCAAACAAACATAACCAGAGCAACAGCTTTCTAGGGACTCGATCTTGCCTGGAGCTTTGCATAGCCCAGAGACACCCAGTGGTTGAATTGTACATCACAAGCCCATATAATTGATGAGAAGGTTAGGGAGAGCATCCTTGTTTCATTTATTTACAACAATCCTAGACTGACATAATACCTACTCACCTCCTGCTCTCAGACAAGGGGTAGGAATGGAGAAGGAGGTCTACTGAGAGACCCAGCTCTGAATCAGAGACAAGTGGCACGAAAGTTCAGAGAAGAGAGAAGTCTGAAGGAGCACACCAAGCTTGATTTTGTACCCAAGGACATCACCAACATCCTCTGGCTCTTCCTGCACTCTGTCCATTCATGAAGTGCCTGAAGGCAAGGCTCTGCCTTATTCAATGTCTCTAGTTGAGTTCGGGTAACCATTACCTGCAGCATCAGACAAGAGCAAGTGCTGTGCTATGCTGAAGGTCGAGCAGCAACACAGTGCTCCTCGTTAAATTAACCATTGCCAGCAGCAACACCTAGGCTTCCTGGCTTGAAGACATCACGATCTGCAAAAGATATCCAACATGCATCTACAAAATCAAAATAAGGCATCACCCTTCACATTACTGTCAGTACAGGGCAGACTTTGTACTAGAAAAATATACAGAGCAGGAAAACAGATCCAAATGGAAATAAGCCTTTAGTAGCCCCACAAAGTTGTAAGCAGACTTTCTTCTAAGTAGCAACAAAGCTTCAAAAGATGACACACATAATGGGTCTCCCATGCTTTGCTTGCACTCTGCAACACTTGGCTTGACTCCACCTGACTCAGCTTTAGGCACTCATGTAAAATACCCAATATAGGTAGATCATAACACTCAGCTTCCTCTGTTGTCAGTAGAGACAGAGGGACACCTCTACACACCAACATGCAAGTCACCATCCAGACAAACATCTCTCTAGCTCTTATTTTAGGCCTTTCAATTAAGTGGCATGAATTCAAGCCAATGTATATTAGGAACAGCTGGATTAGACACGGCCAACTAAGCAGGATCAACTTTATGCTCGTTTACTTGGCCTGCGCTGCTGTTAAACCTGAATAGCAATGCTCAACCCAGATGAAAGTAAAATGGTGAAAGCACAATAATCCCCAGAGGGACACAGAAACGCATATTTTAAGCTTCTTTGTGGCTCCTCCTGGAAAACAGCAGGACAAACTTGGTGCATGTGGCATGGATTGTAAACAAAGATAAACGCAGCCAAGTTCCAGCAAAGAAAATTTTGCTTAATCTCAGATTGAGCTGCCATTTTAAGGAGACACTGCTCTTTTGAAATAGCAGCTAAACTGTAGTCGGGAGAAAGATCAGGAAACCAGCACAAAAACAGTAGGTCGAGTTCACCAATAGTTAACCTTACTGTGATCATTTGCCTGTGAGAAACTTAAGAATAGGTCCATTCCCTGCCAAAAAGCTTAGAAATGCAGCAATACCAATAATCCAGAAACACTACACCAACTTTCTTGTGTTCATCCAACTATCTAGTCAGAGGAAACAACGAAGGTACTGAACAGGAGACAGGTTAGCCAAGTGGATGCAATGCAGCAAAAGAACCAAAGAGCCTGGGCTCAAGCCACAGCTCTTTTCACTGACTTGCTAGGCAACTCACTTTCTGCTTTGCTTCTCACTCCTGTAAAATAAGGCCTCTTTTAAAGACAAAGTTTGCTCTAAAATACAGGTGGAGCTTTCTCATGACCAGTGGGCGTCCAAAATTACAAGCAGATCATGGCACACTGATGACAAAGAAAACAGTATAACAGCATGAGGTGATTTCACATCCCAGCCTCCTTAACCTAACACACACACCAAACTCATACAGGAAGTGAATGTAAACTTACAACCAAAGCAGCTGTGTAAACCTCAGGGAAAAAAAGAAAAACAACAGTAAATAGGCAAGGCTAACCACTGACAGAAGTCCACTATGCAGTGAGAGAGCTTGGAATGCCTGAGGCCATCTCTCAAGCAGAAGGTGGCATCCAGGATCCTACCTATCCAACTTAATTCCTACACTGCATCCATTCTTGTGTTCTTCTATCAGAATTAGAAAAAATAAAATGTAAAAAAATTGGTATGCATCAGAGCTAGGTCAGGTGCAGCCCCTCCTCCCAGCTGCTTAATGCCCCTCAATGCTCAGCCCCTTGCATTTGCCTCTCTCCTTCAGCCTTGCCTTCTCCATATCACATCTACACAGGATTCAAGTTGAGACACCTGCTCTGAACCACTGTGCAGAGACACTGACACTCACATCGTGTTCTTCATCAGTGATGTAAAAGCAGAAGAAAAAAAAAAGAGAAGGTTCCTTCTCCCTCCTTCCTTCTGCATCATTAGAGCCTCATCTTTTGCTCTACAATGCTTTTAGAAAGAAAACAGATCTGAAATGGGAGGGATGTAAAAAGTTTCTGGAGCAAAAATACCACATGTACAATCCCTCTTCTCCTGTGCCGTGAACTGCAAAAGGAAACAGCACCTTCCTAAGTGAAGCCTGTTAGGACTGCCTAACGGCAAATGGCTCTCCAGTAATTGAGAGTGAAGGGGACAGGAAAAGGGAGGTGGTGAGAAAAACAAACAAACAAAAAAAAAACACCCAGCATGTTTGTAGTTCGGAGAAGAGCCTCTCCCAGCAACTGCGTTTAAGTTGTAGAAGTGACAGCGTCGTAGCCTTCCTATGCAGATGGCTCTGACCTGCCTAGAGGCAGCAACCAACACTGCAGGAAGGGCTGGCTCTGTTTTCAACACTTTGCTGGTGGCCTTAGCTGTGATGGGATGACTTGTCTCCGCTGGCATCAGCTGGGAGGGAGAGTCAGTCTGACACACTCTGCAGCTGCAGGACACCATGGAAGGCAATTACACACGTGTACATCATGGAGTCATAACACAGTATCCCCATTACACACACTACTCTCTCTCAGAAGGAAGCATTTCAAGACATTCACCGCTTCTGAAGATAAACTGTAGCATCTAGTTAAATACTTCAGCCTTCAATCTCCACCATCCGTGTGCCCCTACATCAACAACTCTGTTTTGACATCCTTCATGATTTTCAAATCCCCAATTCCCTCATATTTCCACAGCAGTCTCCCCTGCCAGGGCACAAGAGGATTTTTCCCACCCTGTTGCCATCATCTCCTTGTTAGACTCAGTCTAGTCCCTGCCACTCAGCACAAGCTGCAAGCTGAGTGCTGGACAAGAAGTACCAGATCCACTGAGCACCAGTGATCCTTGCTGACATTACAACCCACAGTCAGCTATCACAAGTCAAGGCCATAATGGTAAGCAACAACTGCTTGTGCCCGTGGTGATGCAAATCTAAAAAGGACTAAAAGGAAAGCTCTGTTTTCACCTGCACAGCTGCTGAGTACCACCCTGGCTCCTTCTATATTCTGACTTATTCCTTCCCCAGCTCTCAGATACAAGTAGCCCCCTCTGATCCTGCAGACAAGAAGATCTCATGCATCACACTCCAACAGTTTAAGATATCACATTTCAGAATAATTTCTTCCACTTCCATCTCCAGCTCTTCCAACCTGTGCTCAGAAATAGACAAGCTGACCTGTTTGGTGATGCCCATGCAGCTGTCCAGATGCTCAGCCCTACTCTAGAGCAAATACATGCAGAAGAAAACAGAAACAAACACTCTTTCAGTAACTGCTAAAGTCACCAATATATCAGTCGCAATAGTATCATCCTGGGGAGGATTTTTCTGGGACTTTTTATTATTACTATTATAGCTGCAGGAGGCAAGCCAAGGAAAAAGAAATTGACAGAAGCAAGACCTGCATCCAAGCGAGCTCCGTGCAAGCAAATGCAGACGTTTCAAGATTGTCAGAACACTGTGCTGAAATTAAGTAACGTGGGTTCTGATGGAAGCACAATTTTTTAGACCCAGTATGAAATCTGTAATGCACATCACTGAATAGAAGATTCCATAGGCTGTACAGCAGCACCTAAATATTTGTCTTACTGCTGTACTTCCATTGCTGGCACACATTCAAAGACTGCTAAGACAAAGGCAAACCGAAGCTCAGACCGACTTTTCTACCTCCAATTCGCATTGCACTTTTCCCTCCAGGGATCTTGTATGCTTTGGTTTGGATTGCATCCCAGCTTAAGTCCCAAACAGAGAGACATATCAAACAATTTCAATGCAGCAACACCCTTCATTTTAAATTCAAGTATTTGAAATGACTTTGAACGCACATTCTTGACATTTCAGCACCGTTCTGGACAACTTTTTAATCTACTCATTGTACTAAGTACTTAGAACTCAGGGCAATTGTACTAAATGAAAAACAGAAAACAACTGCAGCAAGACAGACAGCCACAGAATGAAAGTTCTTAGGGCAAAGAAACTCCTTCCCATGGAAAATGAAGGCTTCATCACTAGTTATTCAAAATTTGGTTCTACCAAGTGTTCTGTTCTCTATCACTACATAAGACGAAGTCCCAAGCCTGCAGCATAAAAGAAATTTGAGAGTGCTCCATGAGGCAAATAAACTAGTTCTGACTTCTTCCCTTTCACCAGAGGCAGACAAGGGGACACAAACTGGCAACTACCTTGAGGATAAAGGGCAAATATGCAGGGTCAGAACCAGTTATAACTTACATAAAAGCCTACTCAATAGAACCAGTCACCAACAGGTAAAGGCAGGGTTAACACATACACCATGCATATGTAGCTATACAGACACATACACTAAGAAAGTAACTACGAAGAGGTCATGGAAACCATTTTCCTCACTGTGATAAGCAGCTAAGATGGCAGCAAAGCACAGCTGGCTCTTCCATGACAGCACTTGCCATCAGAACCAGCGCTTTGCACGGTAAATGGAGGTTACTGGTTGCCAAAAGCCTCAGGGTGCTACAGCACTGTATAACTTTGGATAAAACACTGCTGGGATTGAGTCTCCAGCAGGTAAACTGGCTGCACAGAGAAAAAGCCCCAGGGAAAAAAAAAACAAAACAAAAAAACACAAAAACAATGAAGCCAGTATAACAAGGCTTATTAAACTGCAAATCTGTGATACAGAGTATCTTGTGTGTTCTTGCACTGACCAAAACAATGCCATCTTGATCCAGAACTGATCTCCTTTCACAATACAGTACAAAGGATCCTGAAACCTTTATTGTCCGGCAATGGCTCATCATGTGTCCCACAAATACAGCACGTGGCTATAAGCCAACAGCCACAAGGCTTATGACAGATTTCTCAGGAACTTATGAGAATTTGAACTCTTTCCAGTAACTCCCTTAGGCTCCCAGAGGAATCCCCAAACAGCTTTTCAAGCCCTAGGAGCCAGGAGAGCCGACAGCAAAGCAGACACCCAAAAGGCACTGTAATGACAATCCCACAGCAGAGCAGGAATGCAGGCAAGCAATAAAAACAATGCTAAATAGGTCCATGCTAAACTGGCTCTAACTTAAACATCAGGGCACTGCCAAACTGAATGGTCATTTACTGACAGAGAGAGCAAACAAACAAAACCCCATCAGAACAGTAAGAGATCACAGAAGACTTTCAGAAAACAAACATTTCACAAGCCTACCACTGCATCCAGATGAAGAAATCTCCATCTCTACTTTCGAGCTGGTACCACGTGCATCTTTGTGTTTTTGACCTCTAGCAGCAGAGCAGGACCTTCCTGGCAGTTCCTGCCTTTTAGGATAAAGGCAACCTACCACCCCTTCTCCAACGGAGGGGAGGCAGGAAGTCCCAGTCATCTCGCAGTGCCTTTCCTCCAGGTACTCTGATTCACTCTGACAAAGGCAGATACCTAAAACAGCCTAAAACAGCAGCAGCAGCACAGGAAGAGCCACTGCAGCTCAGCCCGAACCCTCTACCACTGTGACTGAAGCTAGGAATGCTTGAAAGAGAGCATTTAACTGGCATTGCTTTACATAAGCAGGCAAATACCTTCACAGAGCAGCCACAGTTATTCCATGCTCCACATGCCTTTCCTCCCTCCACAAAGTGGCTGTAAATGTGCTCGAGGGAGGCATAATTTCACCCACACGCTATTTTGTTCCACAGATTCAAAAGCAGAACAGGATAGAAGAGAAAGCATGTTTGTTCAATGTGCATTTGAAAGTGGGGATGCTCAATCTTCTTAAACCAACCCCACACATCAGGGAAGCAACTTAACAAAGAAGCAGAAAAATCCACCTTCTTTGCACAGATGCAAATACATTCAGATATACCTCTGACTCAGCTGCAGACAGGTGCAATCCTTTGTGTAACACTGCATACAGCCAGTGTTCAGCCACACCAAACCACTGCACAATTCAGTTATTACAGAGCCACGAGGAATCACACAAGTTCACTGACAGACGTTTCTTTCAATACAAACAAACAAGAAAATAAGCTCTTTTTCACAGTATTTTCTTAATATTAAGCTTCTCATCTTCTTACTGAGAATAGCAAATGTCATAAATGAAGAAGAGCAGCAGCTCAACAAGGTCATATTAGCAGCCTGCAGGACAAGGCTGGGCAGGGAGAGGCTCTCAGGGAAGAGAACACACATTCATTCACAACACTCATCAGGTCAGGGACAGATAAGAATGAAAGATGTCTTTGTGTTCACATTTTTACATCTACTTTGGAGAGAGTAAACTTAAGGAATCAAAATAATTTGGGAGGGCAGAGGGCAAAGGAGCATCTATTCTCAAAATACTCAGAACATCCTAAAGGAGATGGGCAAACTGCTCTCCAGATAGCTTTACAGATTCACTTCTTTTCAATCTGGAGAGAACAGAGAGATGCACACAAGTACAATTTTAGATTAGGCAGGAATTTGAAGGCAAGCTGCAAACAAACCCCAACCTTGATCTCAGCATTCCCTTACTTCGGCCAAAGATGAATGCAAAGCCCCTCCAAAACCATCAGTCCCTGAACAGGGCTCAGACAGCCTATTGTTCTTAGAAGACTTATCAATCACTAGAGACAACCCTTTCTGATCAGGTCATACGATTGAAGGCTTTACTTCATTGTTCTCTCACACCACCACAAAGCACGGCAGCATATCAGATCAGACAAAGGAACTGCTGCCCTTCAGAACAGACTCCTGAATGTCCACGTATGCAACTGAGCTGCACGCAGAGGGAATGCAAGTCACATATTCCGTGTGCTATTACATACTAGTTTTAAAGAGGCAACACACCTTTAAGACAACCAAGACATCTGGAAATCAGGTTGGTCTTGCATCTATCATATACTGAAGTTGTGTGACTATTTACCCCAGTGTGCTGCAGTATACACAAGTACTATGCACACGCTGAGAAGAACTAGAGCTGTGAGATGGAGACAAGACAGAATGCAAAGCTCTATGAAAAGCTACCTCTGCACAGCTCAGTTCCAGCTCCAACATGCTGCTTGGGCAGCACACAGGCCTCCAGGCATCTCTGCAGCAAGCTGAAGGCTTCCCTAATCCATCTAGTCCTGAAGTACCTACACCCTCCATTACCCAGCTCTGCTACTCCAGTGATGCAGCATCATGATTCAAGTGCTGCAACTGGCTCTTCAATGAAAAAATCCACCTGCAAGCAAAACAGTTTCAAAAGTCTATATTCATAAAGAATTCTACTGCAATGCAAAGACTTTTCCCCCTTTATCAACTAGAACATAACAGTCTTTGGCCTTTCATAGTGAATGCACAGTAATTTCTTTCCTTCCTGCAGTGCAGTCACAGCGTATGCTTCTACCACCACATTACCTTATCTTGTCTCACCCCAAAACAAAAAAAAATACATATATATATTACCCTAACAAAAAGAAATGCACTCATACAACAACAAACAGTATTGCTTCTGCAAGATTTCATTTGAGAATCCACCGTTAAAGTGCAGGACCCCTACAGCTCCCAGTTCTGCAGCGTGATAGCTTCAGCATCCCTTGTGAGATGAAGCGTGTCACTTTAACGCATCCTTAAGTTGCCAGAATCACCAATCTGATCAGCTTCATCACCCTGAGGACACACAAACTGACATAGTTAATCTGATGAGAGAGACGAAAGCGGTGCTTTTTAATATTTTATGAAACAGTTGGCTGTTTTTAATTTTAAAAACAGCAGTTTAATAAACAAAGCAACAGAACATCCCCTGCGGACAGCGCCATGATAGGTATACAGCAGCCCACTCACCTGAGTGCTAACCTTGTGTTCCCTGCACTGACCCCACCATCCTCCCACATCCACACTGAAAGTCCTGCAGGCTGGAAGGACTTGGGCTCTGCCAATGGGAACTTTTGGAGATGGTTCTTTCACCACAATGCAGTTCATAGTACGGGCAACTTCAGAGCTGTTTCAGAGCAACCAGCTCGCCTACAGCACCTGAACCCAGCCACAGCAGGCTGAGGTACCAAGCCTCAGGTCAGTGGTTTCAATGAGAACTGTCTTGCCTTCCATACTCAGTTCTGAAACAAGACTACAGTTACGAACTTCCATAAAACATAAGCTTAAGGCAAGAGTGTAGCAGTAACGCAGCAAGACGAGGTACTTGGAAAGATGGATCCTTGCTCTAAGTTACAGCCATCGTTTATTCCCACTCCCACCAGGTTTGCAAGATAAGAGACTGGCTTGAAAATCAATGGAGGAGACAACCCAGGCAGCAAGATTATATACTAACGTAAGCATACCCAAAAGACTGCCCTCAGCAGAACCTGCTTTTCTATTCTTTGTTCCAATACAGACATCATCACTTACGAGAGCCCCAGTGGTTAGACCTCAAAAGTAAGTTACTCCTTTTCATTGGAGTTCAGGGAGCCACAGATGCCAAGGTAACCTACTAAAAAGGGACTTTCTGCTTTTTTAAATAAAGTGTTGATGGGAGAGAACGTGATTATACACCAGGAGAAAGGACATCCCAGCCAAAAACAGGAAGGAAGGACATCAGAGAAAAGGACACCCATGAGCTCATCAGGAATATACATATTGCTTCCCCATGCAAGAACAATACCCCAGAGCTCCTCCCTTCAAACATTAATGCTCGACATGCTCTGGCCTCACATCAGCTTCACAGCCCACCCTTTACTCTGGAAGAAAAGATTCTGCAGAAATGAAAAATATTATCCCAAGAAAGGGGATTATTTTGTCATCTGAGGACACTTGCATGGAAGAGCAGAGCTGATGGGCAGCTCCTGTGATCTTTCTGATTAGAATGCTGCCTCAGGATATTACCTCCCCACAACAAGATGCAGTCAATTAGACTGTGATATATTCATGTAATAAAGGCATTTTCTTATAAAATATATCAATCCAAGCCTGGAAAGCATTACACTTTCGCCACGATGTGACCTTGCTGAGAACAAACTTGACAGATAAAACCAGCCCTAAACTAGTTTTGTTTGTTTGCTTTCAAGTCATCATTAAAACAAGAACCATCTTTGTGGAGCTCTCATCCTCAGCCAGAACACCTTAGCCCTCACTTTCAGACACAAGCAGGATTACTTTGTAAGCGCAGATGCTCCAGCCATGCATCTCCTCTATGCTATTTGCTGCTTCCAAGGTCCCGGTGCAAACAACACACCCAATGCAGCACTAACACACACAAGCAGAAAAGGAGGCTCCAAAAATCTCAGAGAGCTACTAAGCACCACCACAGCTCACCACATCCTCCCGTTTGGCTAGAGGGGGCTATGAAGATCACTTCACAAATCTGTGCGTGCTGTCAGAGTCCCAGGCACGAGGCGCCACCCCAGCATCCTAACTCCTGTCTGGTGAAGCAGAACGATCTCTGTCCTACAAAACTAACGAGCTAAGATTTCCACCCCCTTCTCAAGTAACACGCAGCGAGCTCCATATCTAACACAAGGACACCTTAAATCGTTTATGGAAAAGCATTTGCATTTTTGGATGCATCTATGGGACTCCCTCATACACTTTATTTAGCAGAGGCATCTGTTACTCAATATATACATTTCATACAAATCCCACCTTCCAAATCCTTTCCATCGGTTGTCACTAATGAAGCTTTGTGTGCAAAACCAAGTGCATTCTGCCCCCATTAGGAAGCCAATTACAGCAGGAAAAACAGGCAATTAACAAGGTGTAAAATAAACATCCTGCCACCTGCCTTTTAATAGCAACCCTACTTCAAACAAGTCACGGGCTCAGCACAGCTTTCCGAGTTGGCAACTGATATTATATATGTATTTATGCACCAGCTGCTCTTCATTGCAACAAATATTACAGGCTTACCAGATAAGGTCAGCATGTTTAAAAATATATATATAGTAAGTATTAAACTGTTCTTTGAGTCCCTGAATGTTGCTTTTAATGAAATCAGCAGCATCAGGCTTGTCTGGTATTACTGCGAAGCCCAAGTCACATCCCCAGCTTAGAGATGTTTCTCTGCTATTCCCTCTTAGCAGCTTCTGTATTTGTTTCAGTAAATCCAGGGCCCTGAGCAGCTTTTAAACACCATACGGGGCAACTAAATAACACAGAGCTCACCAGAGCCTGCAAGGCTTTTCTCCTTCCACCAGCCCTGCCCTCTTGGCTCCTCCACCTCCCCGTCACCACTTATAGGGAGGGAGACATCCAATCAAGGCAGTGGCAGAAAGACAAAGGGTGCAATGGGACACAGAGCCGCCCGCTCAATAATCCAGAGGAAAAACTAAGCTGGAGCCTTGATTTGTCTTTGCTCCTTGGAGCTGGAAGCTTTAGCAGGAGAGAAGGGAAGTCCTTTCAAAGTGACAGTGGCTCACTCCAGTGGGAGCCGCTTTTCTTTGCGCAACAGGATGAATGACAGTTCCAGGTAGTGAACCAGGACCAGAGAAAGCTTAACAGTAAATCTGGATGCGATAGATTTGGAGTGGAGAACGCGCTTGAGAAAACACCAGCTAAGCCACGTCTCACCCTGCCTTTTAAATATCCCCTCTCCCTTGGGCTCTCTGCTGTTCAGTATTTAGCTGTTAAGTTTTCCCACGTCACATTTCAGCTCCTGACTAAAGAATATCATCATTCAGGCAAGTTCTTCCTCTTTAGTTCACTGAGATCTGAGCTGCACAACACTGGATGTGATACCAACAACTTCTGCAGTCACGCACGCAATGCGGGTGGTAGGCAGAGATGGAGGGAAAGCTGAACATTCTTTCTCTAAGTGACCTCAGGAAGAGACAGGAAACACAGCTTTTAACTCTTACAAAGCCAACGTCAGCCACAGATATCCAAAAAGCTGCAAGTTGAGGCCAACAGTATAAAAACACTGTCAGTGAAAGTCTCTTCTAAGAAGCCTATGATTTAAGCAATTTCTTGTCCTGGAACACAATTACAACTGGAAAATCAGACCTTTAAAGACTCAAGGCTTAGGTTCCGAGATCTATACGTATGCGGATCACAGGTGAAAAGCAGTGAAGGCTCCAGACCAGAGAGAACGCACACCTAAACCTGACCAAAAGCAACCCACAAAACACAACAACAATCTCAGCTACCAGCCAGCAGTTTCTCACGATACCAACACAAATGCGGAGATCCCACGACTTCCACCTCCAGCCCCAACCACAGCAACAAGGTCAGGAAAGACACGATCTGCCAACATGAACAGCAGGAAGTCATGCGGCCACTCGAACCATAGGAGTATTTTAAGATGAGTTCAGTCACTCAGGGCACTTGGCTGTTTTGATGGGGATTTTTTCTGTTGTTTGCTTTTTTTAAACAAGAAGTAATATTTTCCTCTTACATTTTGCAAATGGGAGAAAAAAGGAAGAAGGATGCACGGCTTAGTCACAAGCTTAGAGTTTCAGTACTCATTGCTAGGAGCATGCAGAACAATTGTGCTCAGATGCGTTTTACAGCTTGAAGCTCACCAAAGAAACAAAAGAAAGCTAATACTGGGCCTCAACCCAGCAGCAATGGTGGGGCTGAACACCAGTGGCTTTCAAAGGTTTTCACATCACAGGAAGAAGGTCTGTACTGCATTAACCAAGAAGCAGGATATATTTGCAGCGCCCCACAGCAAAGCCTCACACGGCAGAAGCTGTTCCAGAAACACATCAGAAAGCCAGCCTACAGTCCTCCAAGTATTTCAACTCAATCAGTTGTAGGCAAGCCTCTTCTGCTACAGCTGAGGAACACCCCTATGGGCTCCCTGGCCACCAAAAGCTCAAAAGGCAGAGCTCTCAGGATTGCTGCTTGCTCCGAGCAGCGGGAGATCAAGAATGGAATGAGAACTTACAAACACTGTAAGAGAGACCTGTGCAGGATTTACCAACTGCTGCAATTCCTTTCCTTCTTCAGAAGGATGCCTAAGGAAACCTAAGCCTGCAATTCTTCCAGTTTATATCCCCCCTTCAGAAGGATGCTCAGAGTCTTAACTTGACTAAGCACCGAATCGCAGCAGCTGGCAGCAGTACCCAGCTCACCTGAAAAAAAGACTTGGAAGGCAGCACAGCAGTGATTGAAGCTCACTCCTGACAAAGGAACAGAAACAAGCAACCTAACCGGGGTGAGCTACAGCCCCTAAAACACCGCCTGGGAGTATCAACAGTCACATGTACACATCTCCCCTGCCCCCGGCAGACTTCTGTGGTTTGGCAAGTGGTCAAGTCAAGCAGAGCAGACACGAAGTTGAGCAGAGAACTTCTCAGCGTGCAGCGATCTCACCAGGTCACAAATCAAAAACATTTTCTACAATCAAACAAGCTGCAGCCATAAAAGAATTATTAGATTATTAAGATCATCACCAATCAAAGCAGGATGTCCAGAAAAGGCAGATTCAAACACTGTGAAAACAGTAGAGGAAAGTTTCCTTCAAGAGAGAAGCAAAGTTACATGTGAGAACTGGGTGGGGAGGGGGTAAAGTTAAAATGCACTTTCATTTTAAGAGCTAAACAAGAGCACTTCCTCCAGGCAGCTGTAAGAATCCAGCCCACATCAACGATAACCCCTCGTTCTTCTTCCCATCAGCAAACTCCTGTCTCCAAATACAAATGCCTTCCATTGGCACAGTTCAACAAGAAAATTGCTTTGGAGCCCCGGTGCTGAAAATGCATCAAAGCACGGTCTCCAAATTCTCAACTCCCCCCCCCCCCCCCCCCCCCCCCCCCCCCCCCCCAATAAATAAATAAATAATCAAAGGAGAAAAAGAAAACAAAGTTTGGCTCCCACTGGCCTGAAACAAAAGTAACAGTAACAATCTGCAGGAGGTTTCTCCACCCTCCAAGCCAAGCCATGTTGCTCTGTGGACATCTGAGTGTAATTGCACCCGGGGCTGCAAAAATTGCTGTCTTTTCATTAGTAAACATTTGCAAAACCGCCTTCACACAGCCTTGCTGGTTAAAACGAAACTATTTGCTCTTCTGCAGTTCAAGTTGGGGCTGCGCAGAGGGTCAGTAACCCAGCGGTTCGAAAAAGAGGCACGAAAGGCGCATTAACATAAGCTGTGCATTAAGACAGCATAATTTATACGCCTGACAGCAATGGCTCTGTGCTGCGCGCCGTATCAACTCGCAGATGCTCCGGCAGGAAAATACAGCACTTTGGGTGCATCCCTGCTCTGCCCGAGGACAGCCGGCACGCCGTGAGCAATAAGGACCGACCGCGCTCCGGGCGCTGCTTCAACCCAGGCTCTGCGGAACAGCAGCGTGCCTCCCCGAACTTACAAGCATCGCAGCGCTCAGCCCTCCGCCAGGCTCGCGTAGCGCTCGGACGGGAGGAACGCGCGCAGTTTCGAGCCGCATCGCCCGCTGCCGCCCCACTCGCCAGTAAAGCCGCCTCGGTCGCGGCCGCGTTCGGGGAGCGGGGAAGGGCTCCGGCCCCGCGGGCTGCGCCGCGCCCCGAGCGGGAGAGCGCCTCAAGGACGGCGTGCGCCCCGCGGCCCCGCTGCCGTTTGCTTTCGCGGAGACCGAGGGACGCTGCGGAGGGCAGCGCCGAGCCCCACAGCCCCGGAGTTCGGCAACTCCCGACAAACCCGCCGCCGCCGCAGGAGCGCTAACCCCAGCGGCGCTCCGCAGCCCCGCTCCCTCCGAAGGAGCGCGGAACGCCGCCGCTGCCGCCCGGCGCCTTCCCCCGCCTAAGGGGAGCGAGCAAACCGCCCCAAAGCGGCGGCGCCGCCGAGCCGCAGCCGCGAGACGGAGCGCGCGTCGCGCTACCTCTCCTCGCTCCGCGGAGAGAAGGGAAGAGGAGCGGGCCGTCCCGTCCCGTCCCGCGGCGCCGCCGTCCCCCACTGGCTGGCGCCGGGCTGCGGCCACCAGTTGCGCTTCCACCCCGCGCAGCTGCGGTACCTCGGGCAGGACGCGAGAAGAAGTGCCGTCACCGCTGCACGAGTCCGGTCGCAGAGCAACAAGTGAGCGCGCGGAAGGAAGGAAGGGAGGGAGGGATGGAAAGGAAGGAGGGAAGGGCACGGCGCCTCCTCGCCTCAGCCCGCCCCGCCGGCGCTGCCGGTGCAGCCGCTCTGCGCTCCGCCGGCCCCGGCTGCCGCCACGCGCCGCGCACGCGAAACGCGATCACGAGCCCGCCCCGCACTCGCACATTCTTGAGCCGCGCGGGGCGCCGTAGGGCGGCCGCTACCATCCGCCGCCCCGCGCGGGAAAGGGGGAGAGCGAGCGCTCCTCCCCGCCCGCCCCGACGAGCCCGCCCGGCGCGCGCCGCCCGTCCCCCCCCGCCGCGTGCCGCCGCAGTGGGAGCGGCCGGACGGCGTCGCGGGGCGCGTGGGGCTGCGCTGGGCGAGCCGCGGGCCCGGCAAACATGATCATCCCGGTCAGGTGCTTCACGTGCGGCAAGATCGTCGGAAACAAGTGGGAAGCTTATCTCGGCCTCCTGCAGGCGGAGTATACGGAAGGGTGGGTGCCATTTCTGCGCCTTCTTCCGCTGCGGGCGAGGTTGTGCCGTTCCCGTACGTCCAGAGCCCGTCTGTCGTTCGTCGGTACCTCGGAGAAGCGTCTGCCGGGAGGACGGCAGGCTTCTGGAAGTTGGGGATTGGCGTCCATTGAAGGCTCGTGGCGTGACCTCGGTTGGCTCACGAACGGCTCGCTTTGCCGTACAGCTGTAGGGTGTCTTACCCAGCTCGGGCCAGGAAGGGCTGGCCGGGATTTTAAGAGCAGGGGAAATTACTTCAAACGGTGTTCCTCTTACAGCACCTGACTGCTCAGACCTGTGACCAGATCCGGAGCTCTTTGCTCCAGGCTGGTACTGCAAGAGCTGCTTGTGGGAACAAAGCTAAGTTACTGTAATTAAGTGATTGGGGTTACGGCTGTGCCATATTTCCAAGTGTCTTTCTATCTGTGAAGAGCAGAAGTTTATTTCCAAAGCCAAAATACTTTGGGATCTCACTTAACCCTGTAGTGCCATGATCTTGTGACTTTGAAAGGGTAGATAACTGCAGGACGAGGGGAAATGGTTTTAAGTAGAGGGAGGGAAGATTTAGGTTGGATGTCAGGGGAAGTTCTTTACTGTGAGAGTGGTGAGGTGCTGGAACAGGCTGCCCTGAGAGGCTGTGGATGCCCCATCCCTGGAGGTGTTCAAGGCCAGGTTGGATGGGGCCCTGGGCAGCCTGGTGTAGCATTAAATGGGGAGGTTGGTAGCCCTGCATGTGGCTGGGGGGTTGGAGATTCGTGATCCTTGAGGTCCCTTCCAACCCGGGCCATTCTGTGATTCTGTGAGTGGGCTGCTTCAGAAGACAGAGTGCTTCGCATCTGCTCTGTTATGGTTCTGTCCCTGTGGGAATTCTCCAGACTTACTTCTGAAAGTTTTGGTAGTTTGGTTGGCTAGATTCCATCTTTAGCAGAAGATCATGTGCATCTGCTGGCCAAAGAACAGGCAAACAATGTGCCTGCTGCAATAAGTGGAAGAGAACATTAACAGCACATGCTAAATGCCTTGGTTTTAAACTGTAAGTTTTTCTTTGTGACTAAGCTCAGAGTAATCAGTGTGTTGCTTAGGAACACTTACAAGTGGTTCTGACTCATTTCTTTTTTCTTTTTTTTAATGTTGTTCTTATTCATTAATAGAGATGCCCTGGATGCCCTTGGTTTGAAGAGATACTGCTGCCGCAGGATGCTCCTAGCCCACGTGGATCTGATTGAGAAGCTTTTGAATTATGCACCTCTGGAGAAATGAGAGTCTACTGCCCCAGCCACCGGCTTCTTTCAAGGAAATAAATGAATGATGAAGTCCACTTCAGAATTAGAGATTAAAAATATAGATTTCTCTTTAATTCAATGCACAGAGGTTGTTTTTGGTTTCCTTTTGTGAACTTTTAGATGCTTCTGCCAGCAAAAATAAATGTGTGTTTTATGAAATATAATCATTTGTCTGCATAATATGTTGAACTAGAGGAAGCTTCTGCCTGTAGCCTTCCTGTAGTTGCTGGATCGAGTTAAGCATATGCTTTCATCTCGCCATTTCCTTGCACTGGTCATTTTGAAGTTAGAAATACCATTAAGTTAAAAATAGTGTTTGATGCTAGGCAGTCAAGGGGGGATAGAAACAGACCAAAGTTCTGGGTTCTAGCAACAGCACAGGGGAGGTTTGTTTGGTAAGAATGAGGCATTACTCTTAGTAGCTTGCAGAGCTCATTTTTTCAGTGCAGCTAAAGTCAGCCTATAGTCTGTACCCCAATTTTTAACAAAACACTGACAGTTCTATCACAGAAAACAGTAAATCAGGTGGAGCAGCGCTCATCACTTAGGTAAATATGGCTGAGCATTCACACTGAACGCAGTGGATGCGAGAATTTACACAGTGTTACTGTGAACAGGATCAAAGTCCTGCCAAACACCTGCACTGCTCTGTAGCTATGCATACAAACTTCCCACCTGTCAGTAATTTCATTGGCTTCACGTAGGACTGTACATGCGGTGTGGAACAGCCTGGCCAAACTAAGATGGCCGTGTGCTCTCCCGGTGGAACATAACTCTGAGAAGTCAGCTGTACTTTGAGAGCTCATGGAGGGGTCCTGCTTCTTGACAGCCACTGACCCTGCCTTTTTTCTCACCTTCTTATTGCACTATCAGCCAAAGGCAGGACCACATCTCACATAACTGCCTGACATCCAGAAAAAGCATTACTCTCAGTAGTGTGTACAAACACGTGAACTTATCTTGCCCCAAAGTGCAGGAGGCCACTTTTACATCTGTGCACATTCAGGATTTCATTTAAATGCAGTATCAGCCTGGATGCAAATGTAGGACAAAACATAGTTATGCAGCCTTGTAGAAAACAGACTGAGAGAGATGATAATCCCTTAATTTGCAGCCTGCTGTTATCTTGGTTCAGTTAAAATCTCAGTGGTCAAATTTAGGTGCTGGGTCAAAGGTGTATGGATTATTTTCTTTAGTTTAAGACCTATAAAGAAGCTGGTTCTAAAAACCCCCCTTTCCACTGATGCTATTTAGTGTACTTACTGGGTCAGACTTCCATGCACAAACCTTAAAAACAGACTGTCTCAAAAAGAACATTTACAGGACAGCTTGCCTTTGGCTATAGCTATTAGCCCACCAATCTTTACACTTGAACTTACTTTTCAATTTATTACAATGGGATAGTGGGTAAGTTTTCTCATATTCAGCAGTTCTTCTGCAAAGACACTAAAACCACAAGCTTTAGCCTAATGTAAAGAGAATTAAACAAATCCAGTATTTGTTTCACTTTGTTGGATGGCTTTTGTTCTGCATGACTGCCATATTATCTAGCAAAATGCACTAAAAAAAACCAACCCACTTCTCTTTCAGGCTGTTTTTTAAAAGGGACACTATGAAATATAAGATGACCTTTCTCAGCTGAACTCCTTTAGGACCTTTCCACGTTACAGTGGAGCGTTACATGGAGATACGTGTTAACTTGCTCACAGAAAGTTCCAAATGCCAGGATCAGCTTACCTGCATTTGTCCACAGAGCAGCAGTGAGACAGCACAGCAGCTCAGACTGCTGCCTTCAACTGAGGCAGCCATGCATCAGTGCCAAAGGATGGGATTAGAGAGCCAACAGTACTTTGTTTCTCGCTCCAAAAACAATTTTCTAATCTAGTTTTCTGCTTCAGAATAACAAGATTCTTCCCAAAGCAGATACCAGCACAAGGTTAAGTTACTTGATAAGAAAAGCTGCGGCTCTTAAACGAAGAAGCAGTTTGCAAAAACAAAGCAGGCTTCATTCAGAGTTTCTAAGGAAAAAGCCAGCTTGGTTGCTCTACTGTTTCTCAGACAGAATGTGGTGCTGTGGGTGCCAACAAGACCCACTGTGGTACCACTGCACCAACCAGCTGTTACACAAGGAGCAGCAAACAAGAGCAAGCAGCAGGACTAAGTCAGAGCCAGCGTTAGTATCATTCTGAGCAGCAAACAGCAACCTGTCTGCATTGCCCCTTTTCTAAGTACAGCATTGGCCAAAAAGCCATTTTTGCAATGTGGCTGAGCAACTGCTTCATCATGTCTGTATTAAAGGTTTCCTCAGGAGTTTTGTCATTGAGGTGGTCGGGAGCAGTAGATGTTTTTAAATAATAATCTGTGAATTTTTCATTGGATTTCTATAAATCCCAGCTTTCACCTTTGCTGTTTAGTAACTAGGAAAGTAACTCCCTTTTCACTGTCACTTCTTCCATGCTTGTTTCTGCAGCTGTTAATAACAGAAGTGTATTGCATCTGCTTCCTAACCTGCCACAGCTCTGTGAGAAGAGCCATTAGAAATGCTCACAATGACACTTTTTAAAGCTAATGAAAAAGACACAGGCACAGACACAAGAGGAAAAAAAAAATCATCTTGACTTCCTCTGAATCGGTCCAAAAAGGAGACCTTAGCAGAATAAAGAGCAGAAGGAAAAGAGAGGGAGAGAAAAAGCACACCAAATGTGTAGCAGCTACTCCGCAGTTGCTTGTTCGTTTTATATATGAAGCATTTCAGAAATTTCTCAACCTGGTTTTGAAAGACTGTTGTAGGGATCGCATTAACTTTGTATTGGCAAAGAAACAAGCACAGTCAGAAGAGAGGAACCACAACCACTTGGATATCTGCCTCTCTGGGGCACGGGAGAGGCTCAGGCACTTCTATGTCACCGTCCTATAAAAATCAAAGTCGTGCCTGATTAGTACGTGATATGGAATGAGGTCAAAGCACAGGCAGATCTGTTCGTAGAGTCCAACTCCCTCTTTCTACCCAAAGTCTCAGCACTCCATTATCTGTATGCTTGGAAAGCTTTGCATTTCTAGAAATGGCAGTTAAAAATTAAAAAAAAAAATTAAAAAATAAACTTAATCATAATTTTGGGTACATCCAAAGGAAGGTCAGTACTCCACAAGTCTCAAGCTTTCTGTTCCAAAAAGAGTGGAGGCCACAGCAGAGGGCCTGACCCCAGGTGATATACTGAGAGAGGTATGCTGGCTCTTGACCTTTTCATGTCCTTTCCTCAGTCACAGTCCTGAATTGGATGTTGAAGCCTGAATTCTCATATATGCTTCTTCTATGTGAATAAAAATAAAAGATCCGAAAATTATCATTACAGTCAATGCGCAACCCTGAAACTGTAAGTTTCCATAGAGATGCCTAACTTGCCATGTAGCTGCAAGTCTATGTTTTATTGGTAACAAACTATGAGGTTCTAAACCACAAGCTGCCTCTTTTCCAGCAAATAGCTCTACAAAAGAAAACAATCTCCACAGAAAGGGAGAAGGAAACCACCACGGTCTATTTGCTTCCAAAAGAGCAGCCTAATTCTAAGCATTTTCTAACTTCAACACTGAACCTAGTAAGTAACTGGCACTTGTACTCAGCCCCTTCTCTAAGCAGAATTTGAGTTTTAGTTAGCTGGCAAGATTTTCTTACTCCTGCCACTGCTCTGATGAGACATCTCCAAAATAACATTGCTCCCACCTGGCTCCGACTGCCCAGATGATGAGCACAGATTTAATTTCCACTTCAACATATTCGTATCATTGCTTACATAGTGGTTTTGTTTTCAGATCCAGTTCTTGTTCAGCTTCGCTTGCCAGCGAGAAGGCATTTTTAATTCTTCAACAGGAACAGCACAATGGAGAGATTTGGAAACCAAGGACTAGAGGCATGTTGGCTTTGCCGCGCTACGTGGTTTGATGTGTTGCCCACTGAAATCTGTGGGAGTCTTTTCATTAATTTCAATGGGACTTCAAATAGTCTGATAGCATGTGGTGCCTTAGACCACCTAGAGTCCAGGATTAATTTGTTTTATTATACTCTGCTAAGAAAAGCTGTTGGAGGTGCCCAAGACATGGACACTCAAAGAGCTTCCAGACTGTGCTGCAGACCTCAGCCTTGTGTGCCTCAAGCATGTAAGACCACAGAAAAAATAAAAAAGTTAACAAGTTATCCTTGGCTTCAGCAACTCTGGCCACCTGGGGAGAGCTGCAGGGCAATTGGTTGTGCTGCAGGCTAGTGCTGGGAAACAGCATGATATTTCCATGGGAGTAGCAAACCCTCATTTATTTCTTCCTAACACTCTCCTGTAGAAATATATGGGAGATGTAAAGCCAAGACATGCAGAGAGTGCTGAGTATTCTAGCCTCACTCTTATTTCTACTCCACGTCTTTCAGACTTCACTGATCATGACTTTTGGTGACCTACACCTTGGTTTGGCCTGCAGGTCACATATAGCTGAGGACACTGAGCCCCTGAGTTTCCCCACAGTTTCCTTCCCAGTATAACTGCTCTCCACAGGCTGTATCAAACATCATGTCTTGTAACAGCCAAGTTAGAAAATTCATGCAGAAAAGTCTTTCATTTATCCCTTCCAAATACGAAGCGTTTTATTAAAAAGGTTTCATAATTTTCTGCTTTCAGGAGCTGAACAAATAGCGATCAAAGAAAAGCATGGAGCAGCTGACTAAAAGCTAAAAACACATATACTTTGGGGAATGCAAGAAACTAGCAGTTAACAACAGACTTCAAAACAAGCCCCAGAGGCTGTGGTGAAGACTTTCCATAGGTACTAATGATTTTGAATTAACCCACGTCACACCGCACAGGTTTGATCTTAGAGATAGGAAGAACAAATGCTCAATACCCACTGTAGAAATCAGACTTTCTCCTTTTAAAAGCACAGGTAATTAGTGCATTCAAAGCAATGAACTGCTTTAAAACATGGACCGAACTGGGGCCTTTGTGGACTGAGGTCAAGCATCAGTACAGCTGCGCTCAGCACCCACTGTCAGTAGCTGACCTTTCTCAAACTGCTGCTTCCCTTGGTTGATCACAGTGCTATCTACAAGCTTCAAATTACTTTGGAGATTAAGTGAAATGTCACTGTCCTTACCAACATCTCTCTGAGGACAATGGGAATCCCATCTCCATGGTGTGCATCGGATCCACCCCATCCCACTGTCTTGCCTTCCTGGGCTCATCACATTAGCAGACTCCCCTTTACCCATCCCTGTGTAACATCACTGCTCTTGTCTTTACAGTGTATATTTAGAGACAGGCCTTAGAAAGAATATATATGTCTGTGACACAAGCCTGTCACTAGTATACACCTCAGTTTCCCTGCCTGAGAAGATGCCCATTCTGCCCTTCAGAAATCAGCAGAAATGGGCAAGAAAATCTTGAATTTCACTCAATGCCTGGCTTCTTCTTGCCTCCCTCTTAACAAGGACTCATATTATGTTTTGCTTTTAAATTCTAATGGTATATATATATATATATATATAGATAGATAGGTATGGTATATAATGGTATATTCTAATGGTATATATATATATTTTATATATATATATATATATGTGTGTGTGTGTGTGTGTATATATATATATTTTTTTTTTTTTTCAAAGCTCTGCTTGCCCATGGACAGGTCAGAGACCAGCAGTATCAATGTCCCCAGTGATTCAGCAAGTACAAGAACACAGCTAAGCCCCAGAAGTCCAACTATCTCCAGCTATTTAGTCAAAGCTACCTCCAAAATCTTCCACCCCCACACCCTTTTTTGGCCTGTTTAACTAAGCCTTCTTCTCCATGCTGCTGCATGTGAAGGCACACTCCTTCCTAGACAGCACTGGGAGAGCAAAAGGAGAAAAAGTCCAGTTAATGGAAAAACAGGATGAATGGTAATCAGAGCAGTGTCAACCACGTGAAAATATTGATCGGCTGCTACAAACCAGCTAACAGGGCTCTGCCCAACTGTTTATCGATACAATCATGGTTTGTGATACAGCACAGCCCTCAAGCTGCCCGTTTATAAAGAAAGTGGAAGTTCACAGCTTCTGTAATCGAATTTGTAAACTTATACACAGCAATGGAATACCTAATCCATGGGCTGAAAGTTTAAAAACAAAAGCAAGAAGATGAGTTCTGCACTCAGCTGTAGGCCTTTCCTAGTAATGAGCTGTGCAGCCAAAGCAATTACAAACTTTATTTTTTTAAGGGAGCAATAGCAGTTTGACCAGGAGGTCTTCCTCCAGGAACGATCTTGTAAATGAAAGCATTAAGCTTCTAAGGGGTTGAGTGCTTCAGATCATTACAGAGATGGCCTCCAACTCCACACTTCACTAGCTTGATTTTTTTGTTGTTAATTTTTACTGACAAAAGCGGCTTGAAGGACCTCCCTGCTTTGGATCCACTCAGTGTTAAATGCAGCCTAGACAAGTGGCTGCCTTTCTCCATTGAACAGCATTTTTAAAAGGAAAAAATAATAATAATAAAACATAATTTAAAAAAAAATCATTAAATTCTACTGATGAACAATTACTTGTAATAGATAAAGAGAAACAAATACCATTGGCCTCAACAGGTTCCATCACCGCTACCGAACAAAGCAAATGCCACGTGCTGCAGGAGCTGGAAGCAGTGACACATGCAGTAAGTTCCCACTTTGAATACAGCTGGAATTATCCCAAGATGCAGCTCCCAGTGGCTGAGCAACAGCCAGCCAGGTCCAGAAGGCAAATTTGAGGTGTCAGGAGCAGAGCTGGAGCCTCCACCTGGAAGTCTATACCTCCATCCAGGCCTCAGCTGAGGCAGATTTTCACAAGCAGAGCTCTTCCTTCTGTTGGAGGTTCTTATAAACAGTCCTCACCCTCCCTCCCTCCCTCCCTCCCTCCCTCCCTCCCTCCCTCCCTCCACACCACCCCCACGTTTTCTCGACTTGAAACATCCAAAATTTATTCTAAGCCCTGACCGTAATAAGCTGAGCATACCCAGACGAAGCTGCAGGCCTTCACTTCCAAGGGGAAGTCATATTGCATGCAAGGGTACAGCGAGATTGCAAACTTAAGCTGGTTATTTCTCACTTCCCTACTTTAAAAGCTACAATATTCAGGTAGCTTAAAGAAAAACAACCTTTGGATTTTGTCTGCTCATAAATCCATCACAACAGCCTGGGGGAAAACAGTAAATAAGATATTGGAAGAAGAGCACAAGAGGCCAAAAGAAGAGCATCTTCCTCTCAGGGTGTGCTGTTTGCAACCAAAGCCAGGTACCAGGCTGTGATATTAGTGTGTGGTATTGATTTGTTCTTAATCCGGAGAAATGCCCCTGTAATGAACTCTGCTGTGCCCTTAATGATTTCATATCGAAGGATGTTAGGTGCCTTGCTCATAACAGAGTAACAGCAATTCCAAAAATAGCAAGCTTCATAATAAAATGTTATTGAGGAGCCTGAATTTCAATATAAAAGGGACTCTGCTGTACTCAAGGGCTTACTAGATACAAATGCATACTTTAAAAAGTTGTATTAAAGTCATGTCAGTGGTTGAGGTAGAGGCAACATGAAATGATGCATCAGGAAGCAGCTGAGCTCAGGGACCCCAGCTCAACAGTCAGCCCTGCTGATTGGGCACAGCCAGCCCCACCGGCACCTCCAGGGCTCGCTGGCTCTCCTGCCACCTGAACACCACCTGTTTCTGCTTGATTGCTCCCACCCATCATTTTGGGCCACTGCAGTACGGGAGCTGTGGAGTTGTTGTTTGAGGTGGTTCCCAACACATCCCAGCCCTGATAGGAGAGGACGTGGGGAGGAGCCCCTCCATGGCTGCCCTCTTTGCTACCTGCGTACTAGAGATGAAAGAAGCAGAAAGAAACAAAATGAGCTCTCATCAGAGTGAGAACAGCACCTGGGGTGCCTAAAGACACCTATAGCTCAGTCATCTCTCTGAGGTGGTTTTGGCAGATGCCTTTCCTACTCCTCCCAGGCTCAGTCAGGTATTCTAGTCTTGAGCTGGAATAGGGTTAATTTTCTTCATAGTGGCTGGTATGAACCATGTTTTGGATTTAGGATGAGAATCACATTGATAACACTCTGATGTTTTGTTGAGCAATGCTTAAAGTTTAGGATTTCTCAGCTGCCTGGTGAGGAGCTGGGGGTGCACAGCACATTCATTTGGGTTTGATTAATGGACATATCTGGCTTTTTCCACTTACCCTTTCTAAATCCATTTTCCTATCTATATTTCTGCCCAAATGCCATCTGAAAAGAAAGGTTTGCTCTTTTCTAGCTGTGTGATGAGACACAGCAAACCCAGGCAGCTCTGATTCCTCTAAGCGCAGGCAGTGGCCCATTTCTCTTCACTCATCCTTATAGGTCACCACCAAATAGTCCCTGAAGCACTTCAACCTGTCCTGTTTCACACACCCGGTGTCCCCTCAGCTCAAGCATGGATTCCCAGAATGCCAGGCCCTACCTGAGAGGTCTTCAAATAACTCTCACCCACCCACCGGTTTCATTAAGAGCAAATAAGGATATCTCTGCCACTTGCACCAGGGCAAGGGGTGGGAGCATTTAGCTGCAGGAAACAAGAGGTGAACATTTGCCTCCTGTGAATCCCACAAGGGAGATCAGAACTTGGCTCATAAAGGTTATCCAGGAGCAGGGATGTAGCCTGGAAAAAGCCATTAGCTCAATTATCCATAATAAAGGCAGAATTGCCTTAATTGCAGTGAGTTGGGGTGAGCTGAAGAGCCCAGAGCTCCTGGGTTGCACGCTTGGCTGCCTCCAAGCTCCTTTCCTGAGAAAAGCAGCACAGAGTCCTGCTGGCAGAGTGACCCTGTTCTGAGCCATCCCCCTCCCCGGGAAGAAGACCAACTAAACCCTAAACTCTCCTTTTCCTCCAGATCAGCTCCTGAACTCCCTTTCCTTGCTCCTGTGATTTCCCAGGAGTTCACTGGTGCTCTTGGACCCAGGGAGGGCTCTGAAGCCTAAAGCAGTGAAACAATAGCAGCTTCTCCAGCGGTGCGTGGAGAGCAGAATTTATTTGTGCCCGTGTTCCGGAAACCTTAGCTGAAGTAGCAAGATTGACTTTATGTGAAGCTACAGCTTATGCAATGGAGCAAAACTAGAAGAAATTGCTGATGCTAAAGCAGAGGCAGCAGTTAGGCACGGATTTGAGTTTCCCATTGATGGCTTTAGAGTGCAGCAGTTTTGTGGGGTAATATCTGCTTTGGAGCAAGATGTCTATTGCTGAACCAGGGCTGTGCAGCGTGGCACAGCTTGTATAGGCAGCAAAAAGAGGTTTGCAACATAAGGGGACAAGGAAGAGAAAAAATGATCAACTCTGCATGTGCAAAGGGGAAAAACGAGAGGCACAGAGAACCCACGTGCTTGGGCTGTCATTTCAACAGCCCCATTTGGTGCCATTAACTACAGCAAGTGAACAGTAAAATACAGTTGTATTTGGTTGTTTTGTTTTGTTTTTTTGTTGTTGTTGAGAAGTGTATTTCATACATAAGCAGCTTTCTTTTGATTCTGTTTTTTAAGGCTCACTCCCTGGTCTGCAATGTTTAACATGGAGAGCAGGCCAAACTTCTGAAATGGGGTTTTATCAACAATTCTGTCACAGCTGCCAGATAGAGCCCAAACAGCTGAATCATTCATGAGCCCATCAGCAAAGGAAACAGCAGGTCAGCCCTGAATTGAATGCTATTAAAAACTTTTGTTAAAGTCCTGGAAGAGAGCAGTGGGAGAAGGTAAGAGAGGGAAAAGGAAATAAATTATAAATATTGATCACATTTGTGGATTGGGACAGACTTGTAAGGACGGAAAACACGAAGAAGGATAAATTGAGAATTAGGCTGAGATATCTCAGAAAGTTGGGTGTTTAAGTGGGACCAGGATTTGATTTAGCTAAACATCAAATAATGCCTGGCAGCACTCAGCAAGCAGAGGGATGATGTGAGGAGAGGAGCCAGCAGCAGGCACAGGGGCTTACCTGGGGTTCACTGCAGCCTTGGAGAATCGCTGCAGGGCCATGGAGTACCCATCCTTCTGCCCACCCCTCAGGTGTCACTCACCCCTCCCAGCAGAGGCAGCCCCAAACCCCTAGCCCAGTGGCTGGTCATCATTTCTTAATGTAGAGCACTGCAGCCCCAGATGGGCAGTGAGTAATCAAAGCACATAAAGCGATGTGAGAAAAACAACCAGGCAATAAAGTCTGCTTGGGAAGGTTAAAAGAGGATTAACCAGGCAGCTCTCAGAGGAAAGAGGGTGCTTTATCACAGCTGAAGTATGTGCTGGGAATGTGGTATGCTGCCAAGTGTTTCCTGCTGCGTGAGCTCGGACACTGCCTCAGTTTCCCTCGTAGAAAAAAGGAAGAGGCTCAAGCCCTCATCCTGACATCCTTTTACCTTGTCCTGCAGAAAGGGCTGCTTGGGTGGGAATAGGGACATCTGGGGCCTCCTCTCCTTCACTGCAAGGGAGGAGGAGGCTTTGTTGATGTAGTATGTGGGTGCCAGCATTCAGCCCTGCTTGAGGCAGCTTGTCTCTGCTCAGTCTTGTGACAGAGAGCAGTGCAGAGATCCCACAGGAGTAGAGCAGCCGTCAGCTTCTCCCAGGGGTGTGCACACATGGGTACACCTGAGACAAGGGGACAGGATTTAAAGAGGCTGCAGGGCCAGATGCTATGCAGAAACACCAGCAGCGAGCTCACAGCTGCCCCCACTACAGACTTTGGTTGTCCTGTAACTGGGGGAAAGAGTCTGCTTGTGAGCAGGCACCAGGGCTTGTAGCACAGCAGCAAGCTCAGACGCACTGGCATAAGAGCACTCAGGACTATGAGGGCCATCTTGCATCAAGGGCAATTGAAGCAAGGCTATGCCCATTAGGATCATTTTATTCTGCTGTGAGAGCTACTAAGTAGAGAAAAAGCATGGAATAAGGGGAGCAAATGGGCAGTCTCCTGGCAAGGAGCATGGTTTATTGTCTGTCCTTCTGGGGAGACTTCACAGCAGGAAAGGAGAGGCTATGCCCCTATGTCATTTCCCAAGTGCAGCACATTTGTCACATCTAGTGATGGAGGACATTACCATCTTCCTGTGCTCCTCTCTCTCCCCCACTGCAGCTTTGCTCAACCCCACAGGGAAATGAAGAAATTACAACCACTGCCGAAGGCAGGCTTGAGAAACAGCAAAGAAAAGGGCACCAAAAGCACTTTGAGAAATAAAATCCTCCCAGTTAAGCAGGAGAATAAAGGGCACATCTATGACCTGGCTTGGGGTCAGTGTCCTGTTTGAAATGGAGCAGAAACAGGGTGACTGCCATAGGCTGGGCTTTTACAGAAGCTGCTTGTTGTTCTATCTATTTTCTAGTTTATTCCCAGTAAAGCATACTGGGCCCCACAGCATCCTAGGGGAACACAGCACAGCTGCACAGCCCAAATCTCCAGGTCCAGGGGGAAAGAAATCAGTGCTGATGCCCCAGGAGGAGGTAGCACCCTCCTGCGTCTGCTCAGCCTGTGGGAACACTGCGCAGCCCTTCACAGACACTGCAGAAGCCAATTCAGAAAGAATGCAAGAAAAGGCTTTTATGCAATTGCTTGATGAAAGACACCATGCCACAGTCTTTTCAGTTGTCATCCCACAACAGCTGTGCAGAAGGGGTCTCATTTCCCTTTGGGAGTGAGACAGAGCTGCACGATCCACAACGCACTCCTAGTGACAGAGAGGAGCACAGGATGAGATATGAGAACAGGGAGCAAGGTCTGTGACCTGAGAGCACCTCCCCTGTGAAGACAGCTGAGCAAGCTGGGCTTGTTCAGCCTGGAGAAAAGAAGGCTGCGGGGTGACCTCATTGCAGCTTTTCAGTACCTAAAGGGAGCCTACAAACAGGAGGGGAATCAACTCTTTGAAAGGGTAGATAACTGCAGGACAAGGGGAAATGGTTTTAAGTTAAGGGAGGGAAGATTTAGGTTGGATGTCAGGGGAAGTTCTTTACTGTGAGAGTGGTGAGGTGCTGGAACAGCCTGCCCAGAGAGGCTGTGGATGCCCCGTCCCTGGAGGTGTCCAAGGCCAGGTTGGATGGGGCCCTGGGCAGCCTGGTGTAGCACTAAATGGGGAGTTTGGTGGCCCTGAGTGTGGCAGGGGGGTTGGAGATTCGTGATCCTTGAGGTCCTTTCCAACCCGGGCCATTCTGTGATTCTGTGACCCACAGCCTTCTGCTGAGAGAGCACTGCTCTTCGCAGAACGCTGCAGTAGCCCTTCTTGAGGCTCTTCACATGCCCACAACATTCACCTTTCGTTTTGTTTTCAGTGGCTCCTGCTTCTGCTGAGCGCATTCTGTGGTTCTTTGCTTGGCTGCCAGGGATGGCAGTGAAAAGGCTGAGGCCTGGAGTACAAAGGCAAGACGATCGATGGTACGAGGCTTGGTGATACCACAGCTTTGCTCCTCTCTGAAGCGGCTGGAATTAGAGCCACCTAATTGCAGGAGCTGAATTAACAGCGCAATGAATCCTGAGAGCCACCGAGTGGCCGTGCCCATCAGCTGCAGGCAATTCTATCTGGCTGAGTACAGACATATCTCACATTTGCAATGAGTAATTTTCAGTCTTATATCAGAAAGGATAACAAAGGGCAGCCTGCTGCTTTCTTCATGTCTGTCATGCAAGGAGGATGTGACTTCAGTACACTGTGTGGGGGAAATGCACAGCACAGCCCTACTCTTCCTGCAGGGCAGGATGCTGCTTCCACTGCTGAGGAACCCACATAACACACATGGTTTACATTACCCTTTGGTTTTGCTACACAGAGTAAGTACAGAGCTTTATTTTTCTATTGGCCAGCAACTTAAATTGAGTTAAAAAAAAAAAAAAAAAAGCAATGAATATTATTATACAGAGAAAAAGTATAAAACAACTTAATGGACACAAGCCAGCTCTGTTCATATCTCATTCTTCCTGGCCTCTCCCAGCCCTGCACAATGCATTTCAAGGAAACAGGCAAAGGCACCGAAGAAGATACATGTAAGAAACTAGAAATATTGCTTCAAGCAACATGCTCAATATTTTCCTCAGTTAGTAGTCAGCACTTGTCAGAAACTTGAATATAAAACAAGAAATAATTTAGAGATTTCTCCTTTAGATCATTCCACAATAATTTAAGACTTCTTTTCCCTCTTTCCCATTGCTCTAGGACAACGGATACACCTCAGTTCCTCCACTTCTTTTTGCATTAGTGTTAGGGATTATTTCATGGTGCTCCTGTTGATGGGGGAGTTTCAGATTTACCTGCTCTGAATTTTAACTTGTCACCCTTCAGCCCCCTCTGAGGGACCAGTCTGGGATTGCTTTGTGAATCAAACCCTCCACAATGCTGCGAGACCCTTCATGGCTCTGGGTGATTTTGCTGATGTGTGCTGCCAGCAGACCGGGCACCACCAGAAGGACAAGAGTGTGAGTAAATTACTTGGCTTACAGAAGGGCATTATCTTCACTGCTTAGAAACCCCAAATCCCTACAGCCCTTTCTGCTTCATGGGTGCACAAAGCATGTCAGGAAAGTGAAAACAAGATAATTCTGCTCTACCAACCAGACTTCTTGATGAGAAGCCTTTCTGGGATGACTAGGAAAAAAACAATCAAATCCCTCAAGACAGGAGAGGATCCCAAGTTCCTATGAATCCAGGCTAAGACCTTGTTGGCATAACAGTGGCACCAATTCTATGGCAGCAGTCACGTTTATGCCCTGTAGGTAATCAGGATCCCAATGCAGAGATAACATTTAATTAAATCTATTTAATTAAACAGACAGTTAAATCCAGCACTACCAATTTGCCAAATACACTGGAGCAACTGGGGGAAGCTGACTCTACTGTTTACTGCTGAGATAGTCTGGAAAGTGGGCTTCCAGATCTCATTAAAGCCAGAAAACCCTCAGCTGATTAATGAGCTCTTTGGAGGCTGATACAACTTTTGTATATATTCATTTCCCACCCAAGAGAGACAAGCCTGGAGGTTTTAATTAGAGCATCTAGCCCAGCCCAGGGTGTCTCTCAACACATAAGAGGTGTGATGAGGCATTTCCACTAACCAAACAGGCCAAAGGGTAGCTTGATATGTCAGCTCCACCAACCAGCTTTTCACCAAACCACAGGCAGGGGACAGGCAGGAAACAACTCTTTGAGCTTTCTCATTCACACTGGAAGCCACTAAATAAAACAGACTAGATCCAAAAGAATTAGAAAGCAGTCCAATGTCTTTGGCTCTACCATTGCTAGGTGGCAAAAGGCTTCTTGTGGCTCCTAATGGCACTGCGTTGCAGGGAAGCTTCAAGGAAGAGGAGGAAGGATTGCTGAGAAATACTAAGGCACCCAGATCTTGACAACATTAGAGCTGCAACAAGATTTCAACTGTACCAAGATATGCTCTTGATCAGCACAGAGAGCAATTCCTGCCCCACACAACCAGACAGGCATCTTCTCAGGCGGAGAACAGCTGTGTTAGGACATCAGTGCACAGGCTGGGGGGAGAATGACAAATCTTCTGTGTCTGAGAGACTCAGATCTGGTTCCAGCTCAGTGAAGAAACATCATCTGTCCTCACAGTCAATGCCCAACTCTGCTGAGCCACTTCTCAGAAAGCAAACTGTGGTTCCTGTGTAGCATCCCAATACTTTCACGTTAGCTCAGGAAGAGCCCCAAGAGAAATGGCCCTAGATAAATCTTGCTTTCTGGTTACATCAAGGACTGTTTTGCTAAAGCTTCTAGCAGAAGATCCACAACTCTTCTGTTTTCTGACAATGAAGAGGACCTGCTGAATTCCTGGCTGCCGTGTGCACAACGAGGAGGGTGACTTTCCCCAAAAGGGGCAGGTAAGGCATTTAATTAGAGAGATGTCCTCAGGTTGCAGACACTTCTGTAGCGGTAGTGGAGGGTGGTGAGGTTGGCAGGCACTAAGGGAAGTGGCAGAGGGGGAGCCGACAGAGTTCCCACAGCTATTAATACGGCTCCTGCTTCAAACTCCTGTACAGGCAACAAGTGAAAATCATCCCAAAGATCTACAGGGTAGAAAAAGAAGACAGAAACAAATGACAAAAACAGAATGGATGCAGTGGAGGTAGCAGCCTGCAAACTAGCCATTTGGACCCTGATCAGAGTGGCAATCAGCTCCAGCCTGGAGCACACCAGCTTGCAATGAGTGTGAGAGAACATAATCTGTGCTAATCCTCATAATTAATCACTATCAGCTTCTCTAAAATGCAATTTGGCTGTATGCCAGAGTGGAAGGGAAAATGAACAATATCCCAGAGATATCTGCATCTGAAAGTAAAGATTATTCTGACTGTCTTTCCCCTTTTAACGGTTAGGAGCACCCACATCCTATCCCTTTATTCTTCAGACTCTCCTTAAACATTTGCTGACCCACAGTGCTGTTCCTCAGTATGACAGAGCCATGGCAGAAATTCTGAATATAAAAAGAATGAGCTAATGAACCAGGATGGGAAACTCCTCCAAACCAGCTCTTTGGCAGCACAGGCAATCCTGGCACATCCCCACCAGAGGTCTCTCTCAGGCTGCCAAACCAGCAGCCATAGCCGCACCTCATTTCTCACATCCCTGCTGCAGAAACCTGTCTGAGCAGAAAAGTGTCTTTCTTTCACCAGAAATGAAATCTTACAAACTGACAGAAAAGGCACTAGCTCTGGAGTTAGTGGATCCCAAGGTCACTGATGTACCTTTCCCTTACCTGATAATTTCTCTTTGCCAGGCAAGGAAAACCCTGAAATACTAATTTTTCCATCCCTTAGCTCTTGGGTTTCTTGAGCTTCTACCCAGCAAGCCCAAGTTTCTACACAATTCCACATAATACCTGCACACAAGCAATGCTGATCCCAACTATGCCAATAATTTTCAGATGCTCTTGAATGAAGTTTTCCAGCTTCGTAATGCAACCATTCTGCAGGGAGAGAGAGGGAGGAGACAGGGAAAGTCATCTTCATTTTAACTTCTTGTGTCTCACTTTAAGACAGCAGTTGTAACCCCTGAAAGCATCCTTATAAAAAGCAGTGTCTGTGAGCATCCTCTCCTTGCAACATTACTAGAAAAGCTATGCAAATTATGTAAAGTCCATACTGTTTCTGTAAGTCTCAGGAATTGCTAATGGTGACTGAAGAAGTACAGAATAACACAGCATATTACAGAGATCATTACATTCATACACACATTATTACAGAGATATTACATTCTCTCAGATTTTCCTCTGAGGTATGTGGAGGAGGGCTAGACATTGCTTAGCACATGCCTGGGGAGAGGGTTTGCTCCTCTTTGGCCAAAATGCCAAGGAAATGCAGCATCAAGACCTCTAACACAAGAGAAGCCCTTTGAAAGCAAATTCCTCCCACTGTTATTTATGGGCTTTAATGTGGACCTGGAAAGCCAGGCACTACCTCTGCCTTTCACTTGCATCCTTGGCTGGCAGCATAACATCCTAGTTTCAGGCCCGTGTTTTTGTTGCCATAATACAAAAATAAAACAGTAAGAGAATTCTCTGATTATTTTGGAAGAGTTCTCTTTAGATGATTAAACTGTTTCAACTAGTGAGGCAGGTTTTCCATGGTAACATCAGGGGGATTTGCTGCGTAGGTTGCAACAGTGCCCAAGGGGGCTGGGGCCCTACAAGCCCCAGGAGTCTACAGTGAACACAGACACCTACATGTACCCAGGCAGAGGGAACGATTGAGCATGCACTTCTCCAGGGAGGGACGGCAAAGGTCTCATTTTCCCATGCCTGAATTAGGTTTGAGAGTAAGCTCCAGCTGCTCCAGTGTGCAACAATTGCTCCCATGTCCTGATCTGACCCTCTTCTAGGTTCTTCTTCCCCTAAGCCACTAAAAACTGTTCTGAATCCTGACTTAGATGTATCATGAGAAACAGTGTCTAAATGTAGATCCACACAGCTAACACTGTGCTTGTGCTTGGCAGCCCACAGGGCCTTCCTCAGTAACCCAGCTGGGCAGTAAATCCAGTTTCACACAGCACAGAGTGAAGCTGGGATGAGCCAGCTCTGCCCTCATACACTTGCAGGTTTCCACACTCAGAGACACCTCAACAGTGTCTCTTCTTTCAGGAGAGCAAAACCCAGCCAAGCAGCTGGACATAATAAAGTGCAGCTTTAGTAGAGCAGAAAGACTGGACTTCATCTCTGTGCCTGGCAGGGGGCAGAGACAAGGAAAAGGCTCCAGCTGCTGCTCCTGTGCCTCAGTACAGCCAGCCAAGGCACAAGTTGCACTGGTGAGAAAACAGTCTATGCTAACTCACAGAGAGATTCATGGTGAGCAAGTTAAAGCCAAGTCACAGGATTGAAAGGTATGAAAACAAAAACATGAGAAATTCTACCAGTTTTATTCAACAAGATGAATAAATGGTCCTACAGCTACCTGCCTATTTACTCAGCTACTTTGGGATTCAATTTGCTTCTTCTGGAAGTGAAACAAGCCTTCCTACCAGCTCAGCTCCAAACTCTTTTCACCCTAACTGCAGTTCTCTGGAACTGGCCTAATTTGTCTGCTAGGGAGCCCCATATCCTGTTTCCTCATGCTGGAGATCAAGTCTGTCAGTTCTGATCCTTCACTGTATCTCCACTTGCTCCTCACTAAGTGCAATAACAGGAAGCTTGGAATGCAGGGCTCAAACCCAAGTCTCCTGCCAGAAGCAACATCTCCCACTCCCTCATCACCAGCGTCTTCCGCAATAACAAATATAACTTATTATTTTTCTCTATAGCAAATAAAATGGTGCAGAACATATTCCTACTTTTTTCCCCGAGTTCCTGAACTCTCTTCTTTACCGCGTTTACAGTCCTTTTCTACATATCAGGTTCCCTACAAATGCCAAGAACAGCCCTGAGACAGATACAAAGTATACCCTTGCTTAATCCATGGCCCCTCTTGTACAGAGAATTAATCCCATACTCTACTCACTGGGTGTTGGCTATAGTATCACTCTGGTAGCTACGAATACGTGCTTCTGTAACAGCAGCCTACATGCAGGAGCTCAGACACTCTGACTCCTCTTTTTTTTTCCCCCCCATGTCTTCCCTGAATCTTTTCAAATGTAGCCTGGAAGGCTCAACACTCAGAGACACAAAGTGCCAACAGTTTGCAGCAGCAACCCAAAATCCTCACTTCCTGCCCATCTCCTTGACAAACTTTGTGGCAAGAGGCTCTGAAGCCCTTTTGTTCTTTACCTCCTTGTAGATGTTGGAAGGATGGTCCCTTCGGCCACACAGGTCAGTTATTGTCTTACAGCAGCTGTCAGGAACTTTCCGTCCACTGGCCTCTGGAGATTTGATCCACATGCTGTCAGCCCAGTCTGTGTAGTTGTTGCTCCCACAGCACTTGAACTGCAAACAGAGCACAAAGACGAGCCTGCAAACACTGCAGCTTCCTTCTCCCTCCAGCCTTCTGATATCAAGCTCTGGGCTTCACTCTCCTTTATTGAGAGACTCCAGCAATCTCACTAGCCTAGATTTTTTCACTGCTGTAATTATTAGTGAGCTCTGTTTTAATTCTGGTGAGTAATTATCAGCTTCATTCATCTTCCACCAGTTGTGACTTTTGTTACTGCTGAGATGGACTGTAGCTAGAGTGCACCTGCAGCTGCCTTGGCTCTTCATCACCTGACCAGAGAGCACTAACAGGGTAGGTATAAACCAGTTACTATTGCATATGCACCTGACAACAGGGCATTATGTGCATAGCAGGCTGCGTGCTTTGAAACTGCTGGACCCATGCCTGTGCACAAAGGTCCATTCTGTGGAAAAGCCTGTCAGAACTGCAACAACCCATACTTGAACCACCCCAGAGCCTGACACAGCTCGCAGCAGCAGCAGGATCTTTCATTACATCTTGCTCTCTAGGGTACTGAGAAGCTTAATGAAAAATGTCAGCAATTTCTCCAAAGCTTTCATGTGGTAAGTAGAAACAGCTGGCAGAGTGACTCGGCACTCCAGTTCACTCCAGGAGCAATTTAGATGTTGTTTACTCAATCCTACTGGGGATCCATTTCAGAAATTACCCCACGCCATTCCGCAGGTAGCATGGCCAAGACCCTGCACACCACCCAACCTGCTTTGACCCAAAAGAAGCAATCTGTAAGTCAGATGATGAGAGCTCACATCACTTCTTGTATTGTGCAATCGATTTACCAACAACACCTACCTCCTGTTGCAGTTTGTCCACTGCACTGGTCACTCTCTCTTCTCCCTCTTTGCGGTACTTCTGAGTCATGGTGTTCTTCAGATTTTCCTTCAGCTCCGTGCTCAGCTGAATAGAAAAGACAAGTGGGATAAAATCACAAGGCAAACTTACCTCCCCTCAGGGTGACCCAGGGTCCTGCATAAGTTTCACTGCTATTGTTCCAAGAGAAAAGAAAGCCAGAAAGTGGAAGCTTCCTTCAAGTCATCTTCCAAGGCTGGACTGGCTTCCAGGAAGCAGGCAAGCTTACTTCCAGCTGATTAAAGACCATGTTTCCACTTTTGTAACCAGGATGAGGTGATTCTGGGCCAAATTTCAGTCTGTGCAACACATCACCATAAGGGCCCTCACCTCACATATGTAAGAGATTACCCAGACACAATACAAAATTGTGTCTGCTTAAATATAAATATGCCATGAGACCACATGCTATTTTCTGTCTCTGAAACCTATGGCAAAATACTAAAACACAATCAATCTGTCCAGGAGAAGGAGGAAATCAGAGTCCTGAGCACACCAGACTGAGATCACATAGTCTGAATACCTCTTGAAATGACAGCAAAAAGGATGCCAGAGGAGGGGATGAAGAGTGGGACTGCAAGATTACTTTATGGCACTTCTTGGTAACAGTGACAAATTTATAAAACCACAGAGATAAAGTCTGATTCTGTAAGTTCATCATTTCTGAAAATGCTCTTATCATAAACCACTGTTAGGTTCATGTAATTGGATTCAAATATTTCTTTCCATGGAAGTTCTTAATCTAGCTAAATTCCTCTTACACATCAGTAGAGATAGCTGTAGAGATAGTTTCTCTATATACCTTTTATTCTGTAGATCAGTAAATGAGAGGTCAAATGTTGCACTGGGCAAAATACAATCTGCAGTTTATTTTCTTTTTGATATAGTGTTATTCCCAACAACCCCATGTGTTAAGTGGGGACAATACCTACCTCACAGAGTTGATAAGAGGCTTCATTCATAAATATTTGAAAAATGCTTTGAGATCCTGAGCTGGGAAGCTCTACAGAAGTGCAAAGGACTTAATGTAATAAAGAAAAAGCAAAAGGTTCAGCAGCTAGAAGGCATCAGAGGCAAATAAAGAGGAGAATCCATTAGCAGAATTAGTACTTGGGAGAAAAGCAGTTACCTGCAGGCTCACAGGAAAGAACTGCAGCATGGAACAAAGACAACAAAAGAAAGGGAGTTTAGACACACAAGCCTTAGATACCAAAAGCAAGGGCTGAAATAAAAACAGTGGCAAACACAGCAACCAGCCTGCAACCAGCAAATAAGGGACATTTGTTAGCCACAGAGCAGGGGGAAAGTGCAGCTACCCATCAGAGTGCCCTTGAATGATTTAAAGCACTCAAGGGTACAGCTCCAAATGTGTCTTCCCCTACTCTACCTAAGGATCAGCTCCTTTTCATCCTTTGTCATACATGAGCCTAATGACTTTGCACAGATGGACCCTGGTTTTTTGCCATGCTCCTGGGATGGATCTTTCCCAGTTTAATATATGCACTCGTTCCACTGACCCCATCTTGGTTCCTACCAAGCAAATGAACTCACAACTCTCTGACTCCTCACAAACTTCCAGTGCCCATCCTGGAAATGCAAAGCACAGAAGTCTCAAAATAGAAAAGAGTGGCAAGGAATCCTAACAGCACAGCCAACAAGATAGGACGGGATATCCAGCTGCTCTTCAAACAGGCACTTAACAATTCTAATTCACCCTTTCCAATCAATTTCCAGACTTGAGAGCAATTTCCCAGGCTGTTTGTGCTCTGGTGGCTAAATATCCTTTGAAAACAAAGCAATGATTTAAGCCTCTGTTCTCTGCAACTGCAAGAAGTGCCAACTTAGAACTGCAGCTGCTGGGAGTCCACGCTGTTACCCTCAGCTACAGTGGTTAAGTAAAGACCTCAAAAACTTCATGACCTGAAAGGACCTATCAAACTGGACCATCTTTGCAAGTTCAGGAGTGTGGGAGCTACCTTGCTAGATGCAATAGGATCATTCCTATGTCCTGAATATACGAGGTAGCACTAATGTCATTTCAGTTGCTTGCAGTGTGACTTAAAGGGTATTAGGAGTACTACACAGCCTTAACAGTTGTCTTCTAGAAGGCTCTGCAGCCTGCAAAAGTGAACCACAAGAAGGAGCTGAGCAGCAAGGCTCAACAGCCTCCTAGGTGTAACCATTAATGCTTTGTCAAAAGTAGTGAATAACCTAAGGTCTTTTGTATGGGGTAGAAAGTGAGTATAGACACATAGAAAGATGAATCCCAATCAGACACTCGGTGTCAGACACAAGCCTTCAAACCCAATTCTGATCAGAGAAATGAGATGACGATCAGCTGTTTCTTCTCCCTAGTTTGTCTGTAGGACTGCTGTCCACTCACCTGCTGGTAGTAGATATAGGCCAGGATTCCAGCAATGATTTCCAGGAGAAAGATGCACAGCAACAATATGAAATACTGTAAAATAATGGGAAGAATAGGATGTTAGAACAGAAGTTTGGAGCTGGCTTATCACTAGCTAGTAAAATGCATGACACTGTCTTTGCTGATGGTTTTCTGCAAGAGATCTCAAAGGCAACAGCTGAAATTAGGACCTCAATAGGATAGAAAGGGAACAATCCCACAGGTCAAAAAACAAAAACAAACAAACAAACAAAAAAAAAACGTTTGATAACTGAAGACAAGCAGAAGCAAGTGTGAGTTTAACTCAAACAGCCAGAGGGATATAGAGAATGGAAAACTGCAGGCAGCTAAGATAAGATCGCTAGACAGAAGAGAGTGGTTGCCAAATAATCTGATGAATACGTTCAGTATCATAGAAAATATCTGCTTCTGACATAATTACAAAATAATTTTGAAACTTTTGCTTCTTTCATATTGTTTAGGGCATTTCACAAAGTTACTAAGGAGAAACATATGTTATAACAACGATTCAATATACCAACAAAGGGCCCACTTCACCAGGGACACAGAAGACCGATTAAACATAAGTTTAAGACATGGATTTACATTCCCAGGGACTTCTGTGGGACTCAACCACCAACTGTAGTGCTCTACTGAAATGGCAAATTTTAGATGAAAAGAAAAAGGCAGTTCTTTTACAGATCCAGGCTGTTCTACAACTACTACTAACTTCATCTTTTCGTAGATGAAGCCGAAGTAGCACTAGTTTCAGCTGTAACAATGACCTTGTGCAAAGTTCCTTAAGACTTGCTCTGCTTGGGACAAAACTAACACATCACCTCTCATTTTCTGTTTTACTAAAGCTCAGAACATGGCTATTCCCAAAGGACTAAGCAAACAGCTCCCTAAAAACATGCCTAACCATGAAACCATCTCTCCCCCCAGCACATCGAAGGACAGTGAAGCCCTGGAACAAACAAGATTGCTTTCCGTTACACAAAGGTTACTCTCTGCACTGCACAACCCTCCTTGGCTGGTAGACACAGGTATTTCTGAGCTACTTCACAGGAATTAAACTGCACAGACACAAATGCAGCTCAGGTTTCCTCTTTCACTCCTGCTGGGATACAGCAGCTGCGAAGGATGGCCAGTCGGTTTTTATCTGCAGGCCAGGCTTTAATCTGAGCACACAATCTCAGGCTTTCTCTCCCCAGCCCCACACCAAAAGTCTCTGCATACTCTTGTACAAGGTACCCATTCATACCACAGCAGTGAGTCACTCAGCATAGAAAGGGATAGCTAAAGGTCCCAGCACTCATGGAAGGTTGAAAGGGGGCAAAAAAGCATTGGAGTACTCTGATACAAAGGCTGGCTTTCTTTTGTTGGGACCTACTGCCCTGACATCATCTCTCTGCTGAAGAAGGGGAAGGAGGGTGGCAGGATGCTGGGAACAACCAAGGAACTGCAAAGCTTCTTTTATTTATTCTTCCCTGCTCAGTGTCGTCATGTCAGTGGCATTCAGGTGGAGCTGAGTTGTGTCACCAGAGCTCAGCTCAAGCTGGCTTACCGTGGATACGAACAAACACATATCCAGCTTACAGAATGTGAGTCATGAGGTCCCTGTTAACCCTTGTAAGTGAGGTCAGTGCATCTGCCACCCAAGTACCCAACCTGTCTTTGCTGATAGTCTGCATCATTATCCTTATCTTGGCTTCATCTCCCCCTCAGGGCCCCTTTTTGAGTATCTATTACACCACATCATGCTGTCATAGGGGAGTGGCAGCTTTTGCTCTGGAGACAAATACAGAGCACAGAACTGCTTTCTTTGCTCTTCACCAGGAGCTGCTGGTCTTTCAGAACAGACCTTTGTAAGAAAGTGAAGAAAAGAAGCATGCCAGCTCTGGCATGGAGCAGCAGGGACATGATCTGCTCACTTTCCAAGAAGCTGGGAAACCAGTAAGAAATGTAGAATCCCCAAGAGGCCTGCAGGAGACATATGGAATCTGGGTGGGCTCTGAGCAAGATTTATTCCTACTGTGGCTCAAGCAAGAGTCAGAATTGCATGGTGTGTCCTTCAGACACAGGAGGTCTGGATTTCTTTCATTCAGCTTCAAGTATCTGAGTGGAGTATTAAATCTGAGCATATTTTCTATAAATAATCCAAAAGAAAGAGTCAATCCAGTTACAACACAAATCACTATCTGGAGAGATCTTTCTACCATCTAAAGAAGCAAAGTCCTTTGATAAAAACTTGGGTAAGCCCAAGACTCCTTTTGTACATTTCTGTATATGAAAGAGTGCACCTTGACTGAAGTATAATATAGGAGCTGGGTAAGGATGGCCATGCAGGTTTTTGCTCCCCAGTGCTCTGCTACACTCAGCAATTACCTCGGCAATTCAGCCGAAAGTGAGACAGGCGAAGTTCTGCTCTAGTTTATAAATCCTAACAAGATTCTTCCTGACACAGAGAGAACACCCCAGTGGCAGCTTTGTATCACATACTGACTGCTCTGGCGGGGACATAGCACAGCACACAGAAAAGGGAGAGCAAGCCTAATCCACTTATCATTAGTTTTGCCTAATATTGCTGAAATGGTTCTCTGGTGAACACAGCAGCAGCTTCAGCCTCTGAGCTGAAGTTTGAGCAGGTCTTAAGAGCACTGCTGCCTCTGATGGTTGAGCTCCACCAGCAGGACTGCTCTGCAGCCTCACACTGACCAGGCTGCAGACACACTGCACAGAGCAGATGAAATGCCATGTCTCCTGCCCGAGCCTCAATGAACCACCTGGCTAAAGAGGTTCACAAGGAAGGTAAATGAGCAACGACAAAGAAGTAGCATGGCTGCGAGGGACCGGCAATGAGCCCTTAGAACTCACAATTAAGTAGAAAAGCAGCAAACAAAATCACAGGCTCCTGAGACTTCATCAGAATAACAAACTAACCACCAAAAACGTGCTTTACAAACAAACAGCAGCTAAAGTTGCCCACTGATTTTTAAAAGCACCAAGGAGGCACCAGGGAGAGGAGCGCAGCTAACAACATTCCCTCTCATAGTGCCACGGGCCTCTGGTACCAAGGGAAACTGGAACAGGCTGGCACAGCCCCTGGAGCACTGAGTGTGAAGCTGTCAGAGTCACTGTCTGAGCTCAGAGCTGGCAGAGGCCCCCAGGCAGGCTCACTGGGCCCTGGCAAGCACAGCCATGGTTCATGTGTACATTACTCACTGGCAACTAAAGCAGAGCACAAGCAAGAAGAGACAATAGGTCTGTCGCGACCAGCCATTCTGAAAGGATGCATGGTGTAAGGACAGCGTGACCTTTTGTTCCCAAGACACAATTATTAGTTTTCTGTGGCAGAATAGCAAAGAAAACCCCACCAGATTTTCATCTGTAGCTTCTGGCTGGGGCAAAAAGACAAAGGGAGATCTCTTTGGCACAGAAAGTAAGTGAAGAGAGGCCAAAATGGACTGCTACAGACTGGGAGCCCAGTCAGCAAGCATCAGCAAACCCTGTGTTCTCCTCTAGGGCTCATTCTCCATTCCTTGCCCTACTCTGCCTCTCACAGGAATTACTAGGTCTTCAGAGCATTGGCACAAGTGTGAGCATTGCTCATGGCTTCTCTTTCTGCTCCTCTGTAGAAGGGAAAAGTGATGATCACATGAATAAGGACTTGCGAAGTTGAAGGAGCTAGTGAAGGGCTACCGCAGCATCATTTGTTACTGTGAAACTGTTACTGTTACTGTGAAACCAAAGAGCCACTGATTGTTATTTCAGTCACTGTGCTCACTACTGCAGCTCACTACTGAAGAATGTTACCACACTCCAAACTGAAAAGGAGATCTGCAAGGGAGGAAGCAGAAGAGAAACCCTAGGGCCAGTACACACTTTGTTGTAGGTGGGTAAGCAGGGAGCTGAGCAAGTAACATAGGGAAGGGTGAAAAAAAAGCAGATTATCAAAATTCTATGGCTTTAATTTCAGATTTTTTTTTTTGCCACTATAGAAAATTTCCATTTAATATTTTCTTATCTTTGATAATTCTATAAAAAAGCATGTTAATTTGATACAAACGTAGTGTTGTTAAAAGCCAATTTTCTTATTGTCTCTCCTATTTTATTTTCTCTTCCCATTTTCCAGAAAAAGAAGATGAACAGGCAGTAAAGAACGAAGAAAAAAAGCTACAAGATTTGGTTTTGAACAATTTCAAATAGACATTCTCTCACACAGTTCAGATATATTACAACTATATTTTGTCCTTTTGAGATATACAGTAGTAAATTGGGATTGATGAAATGAAATGCAGTAGTTACTTGTGACAATGATAAAAGTACTGTTAAAAGCTGAAAAACTTGGTGGTATTTGCTCTAGGACAAATTAATAGAGTTGGTGTACAATAGACAAGATGTTTCCCTCCCTTTCAGCATTCTTCAAGGGATAAGAAAGGAACATCCCCCTCAAAAAAACAAAACTTACCACTCTAAGCAAATTCCGACGCTCCTTGAAGGTGGCACAGCAACCAAGGATGCCAGTAACCATCACAACCACCCCTGCCACCACCAGAATATAAGCAGTTGCTGAATATGTGCTAGAAGAGAGCAGGCTGATGTAGTCACTCTTCTTAGCCAGGGTCCAGGCGCCCACTGCCATCACAGCCCCACCAGCCAGCTGGGTAAAAACAGAGGCAAGCAAATGAGGGATATCCAATATGTGAACTTCTCACCTCCAGAGCAACTGGACTGAGATATCAGCCCCAGCACTGCAACCTGAACTAAAGAAATTCACACCAAAGGAAGGACTCCCAGAGACCTCACTGGGATGGACAGCAGCGCCCTGGTAGAGCTATAAGGAGGCAAACTGCATACCAGGCATGGGGAGGTGCAATCTATGTGGGACACCGACCCCTTGGGCTCTGTAAGTTTTTAGTGGAAAGCACTATTTGGAGAAGCGCTATTGTGGACCAAGCGGCAAGGAGTGATCTGTTATCCTTGCTATAGCTGCACCCCTCCACGGCCAGGACTCAGGCTCCCTGAATATGCTAGCTAGGTGAAGTGAAAGCAGAGCATGTTTTCAGGCATCCAGTTATTTTCCATACTTTGAAATAAGACCTATTAACAGCCAGAAGCTCCAGTGTCAAACTACAATTTCTGCAGCTTGGGCTGGCAAGTCCAAGGGGTGGGATTTCACCCCATGGAACAAAGTCTGGGTTCCATAGATGACAGAGCTTTTTGCTAAAGACTTCACTAAGGACAAGGTTTCTGTGCCTTCGCCACTAAATCTGCAGTGCCATCCAGGAGACTCTGAAGCAGGCTGAAACTTCTTACCCAGAAAAAAAAGTTGAAGATGAAAAGCAGGTACTTGAGACAGATAGTCCCACATGTTTCTTTCTTCTCAGTATATTCACGCATCTTTCAGGCTTAGCAAATTCCTGGAGAAAGGAAGGAGAAAAAAAAAAAGTTTGAGAAGCCAGTCACCACACCTCTTTTCCCAAAGGGCAGCACTACTCCTCACCTCCTGCAAAAAACTGAAGAACTCACACTTCCAGCCTTTGGCTGAGGTAATGCAGTGAGCAAGCTGTACAAGTGGCTTCAGGGATGCCAGACAGTGCTAACTTACATTAAGAGCTCTCATACCCATCCGAGTGACCTACACAGCACAAGACCTCACAGGGTGTGAAAGAGAGGCAGATGGTACCAGCATGTGGCCTTCCTGCACAGCCATCATCCTCCTTCTGTCTCCTCATTCTGCTGTCACTTCTGGAGGCTCATTTTCCTTAAGATTAATACTTGTGGCAGAGGGATCAGAGCTACCGCTGCAAGAGCACAGCACTTACTGTGACCAAGCCAAAACAGTGGCTGGGTCTTACTGCAATCAACATTACTGTAAGGAAACTTCAGTATAGTTCCATGTTCACTTCCCCCTACTTAAACTGAAATAAATGAAGTCTCAGACCTGTTATCCAGCACATCCCACAATCTGGCTGCCTGCAGCACCTAGCTGTTACTTCTGAAGGGGATGACAGAAACTGTCTTTGGCATTTACAGAATAATATGTCTCCAGAGATTTTTCTTCGCTCGCCAGCACTTGTTAAAACTGCTTTAAATAGATCTCTAAGTTCTATGTATTTTTAATCTTCACAAATGTAAATAGGAACATACTTGTCATCCACCCAAACACCCTCTTCTTTTTGAATCCCAGCAATATGTTGGGATAATTAATTCTCTTCCTCACTCTGTTTATTTCTCACAGCCCTTCTCATCATTCAGCTGCCTCCCAGCTATTAAGAAGGAAGCAACATAAACACTGGCTTTGAATGGTCTGACAGCATGAAACACTGCAGATACATAAACAGCCAGAGTTTGCTGTGGGTCAGACCCCATGCAAAGTGTTAAAGATGTGCTATATTCCAAAGTATTCCAAAGCAGAAAGTGCAGCTCCATGTCTCCTCACTGCCTCCTGTTGGAAAAAATAATAATTAAATGTCACTCCTGTCCGACTGGGCAAGCAAGACAAAGGCACTGCCCGGGGCATCACTGTCAGCAGAAGCTCTGTGAGGCAGTTTGAAGAGGTATAACTGAGTCCTCACCATCTTTCCCCTTCCAAGAGCTGCATTCAATCAAAAAAGTCATCCTCTTCCTTCCACACCAGCCAATATGGAATGATGCAAACACATTGCTTTCTCTCTGTCTGAAAATCTTGTAGAATTCCATAGAAGCAGGCAAACAGCACCTACCTCTCCCTTTCCAGGGGTTGCTCTCACAGGCTTTCTCCAGGGATAAACAGGACCTGCAACCCAACTATGCAGTACAGACAACATCTAACTTGGCAAGCCCACTGCAAGACACCTTCCAGTAGACAAAACCTCTGGTAAGATCTCTTACCTGCAAGCAATGTGGCTAGGAGGCTGGGTTGGTCAGTGTATTCTTCCCTGTTACATACATACAACATCTGGTTTTAGTTTATTCCTGAACCAAGGCTCGGAGCAGCCGCCAATTCTGCAGCATAACTGTATTTTATTTGCAGGAAATTGTTTCCTTTTGCTTCACTATGATCCACTCAAAAACCTCAGGCAGGTCTGCACTTTAGGAACTAATAAAGCTAGTAGGGAGCATAGGGGCAAGAACATGCCCAGCAGTCCCACCGTGCCTGTTCCCTCTCTTCTTTCACAAGAAAACATTTTCCTCTAGAATAACATCTGACAAAACAGCTGGCAGCAGAATAGTATTTCATTACAGAACAGAGTAGCTCTGAGCTGGTGGCATATATATCAAGGAGACTTGACTCATGATCCTTAGGAAAGATCAGAAACTCCAGCAATGCTCAGATTAATTACCACACTGCAATACTGCAGCCTGGGGCAGGGGGAAGGAACAAATGCTGGTGGCACCTTCTGCTCTGAACAGACTTGTAATTCTCAATGAGAAGATGCCTCATGAATGCAGCATTCGGGGAAGGTGACAGATTTACAGCTCCCAGAGGCTTCATTTAGCCACAGAACAGGAATGGCAGCAATCAGGCAAGCTCCCACTGCTATGCACACCTGTACAGCCTAAAACAAGTACCTCCAACCAAGGCAGATGCTCCCCAGAAATAAGCTCTAAAGGCTGTGCTGGGCTTTGTAAGTAGGCCTACTTATATCAGGAACACATACAGTGGAAATTACACCACAGGTTTGCTGAGAGGATGCTGTGAATGGTAACAATACCACCAATATGAGGCCAGGCCTTCAGCTCCAAAGGACTCTAGAAACACCCTCTCCAAAAAAACAGCCAACACGGTTATTTCCATGTGTCACCAACCTCCTTCTGATCTGAGACCTCAGAAATACAAGGCCAGCTGTTCACAGCTCGAACTGCACTTGCAGGCAGATGACAGGGAACCTGAAATTTGGCTCCACAAGCAGGTCCTGCTCCACTGAGCACAACAAGCAGGGCCTTTCACAGAGCTCAGCTTCGCTCCTGGGAGGAGGGGATCTATCTGCTTTCAGTAAGCTGGCAGGGAACAGCTGCAGGCTTACAGAGCACAGTGATTCACGCAGGGATGGCAAGCCATGAATCAGAGAGCAATCAGGGCTGTCTCCTGTATGATCTATCCTTTCTAAGCAGGAGCACGATCACTGACTCCACAGCAAGCTGTTCACACACCATGTTCTCCTTACGGCTAGGGCAAGCCATGCTCTGCTGCTCAGGCTAAGGATGACATTGGGCTTTGAGCCTTCTGGCCCCAAAAAGCACAGAGGTGCTGATCTGTACTACAGCTCTGTAGTGAATGATGGGTCTTGTGCAGAGTTCTGTGATGTGGGCAGGGTTTCTTGGCTTCAGCACTGGTAGCAGAACCACAGAAGCAATGTGAAACACTCTTGAAACTGGACAAGAACAAGCAATGTTAGTTAACATGCATGGCTGAGTTTTATTTCCAAACATAGAAGCAAAGGTCTGTTCTGAATCACAGAGATAATTATAAATGAGCTCCTCGGTGAACAGAAAATGGCAAGCCATGCCACAGGGGTGTATTTACAGATGCATAAAACCATATTAATAAGACATGAGCTCAATAACAGGAAACGTTTTGCTAATTGAAAAAGTGGCTGAAAGACCAAAAACATTTTCATAACGAAGTTCATTTGGTCCAACCCAATAGAGAATGGCTTCATCAGTAAACTAAATTTAAAAAGTAATCACGGAATGTAGGTAATGAAACTTAGTCATGCAATGAAAAGAGATACTTTTACATTTCTTTACCAGAAATCAAGAGCAGGTTCCTACCATGCTCACAAATAACACTCAAATAAAATACCAAAGACGGGTGGAAACAAGAAAACAAGGAAAAAATCTCAGTGTGACAGAAGCTGCACATGAAAGAAGAAACAGTCTTAAGATTAATTCAATAAATTAGACACTGAACAGCTTGAATCCAACTGTCCACCTGATTTGGCTTCCTGCATGACCTTAGGCAAGGACCTTAGCCCATTGCTTGCTGCTGCTCTTCCTTCCCAGTGCAGGAGGCTCAAAATACCCTAAATCTAACAATGCTGTAAGGATGTGAGAAGCCTTGCAGCCCAAAGAATGCCAGCTGTGAGCATGACAAACTCCAGGCAACCAGTTTTGGGCTCTCATTCTTACTGAGCCTGAACCCTTAGGACAAACTGCACAAGAGGAATGCACCAGTAGTTGAGTACTTTGTCCCCAGTTCTGCATGCTGAGCACAGGGCAGCAAAAGCACTGCACAAACAGCATTTTGTTGCACTGACACTGAGGGACTTGAAATCTCGGTGGTATATCACATCAGACAAACCACTGTATTTTTACTGGCAGAGCCAAAGGCATACACAGGCATGCATCTACACCACAGCTCAGAAAGCACGTGGCAGGCATACACACACACACACACACACACACACACACACTTTCTCTCATGCTGGCTAGACATTCATTTAGTCATAGCAGACTCCTCTAGGTCCATTTGCCTCAACTTGCACAGTAACAGTACTTAATTAAACAGCAAAGAAATCCAGGTCTGCAGGCTTTTTCTGCAGAACCTGCCCTAAAGCAGCACCTGATGGATGGTAAAGAAACAATGCCAAAGCAAATGAAATAGCTCCCAGGCCAATAAAAGCACTTTTAAAAAATACTTAAAAATAATGAACGATAGCAAGAAAATTGGAATCCTAAATGTCAGTGCTGTCACTTTTATAGATATTTTTTATGAACTGGGGCAAAAGAGAACATCCCACACCTTATACCACACTCATTCCCATAACTAAATGCCCAGTAGGAAGCAAAGGCAAAATGCAGCCCTGCAGCCAATCTTTGCCAATGCACACAAGACAGCTGTGCTACAGGAAATCCTGCTGCACCTATATTGCTAGGAAAGTGCAGCTCCCACAGGGCTCTAAGTCCAGTATTATTGGCCTCTTGCTAATACAGGCACCTCAAACACACTGCAGGCATGCTGCTGGATGGGGGGCAAGGTACAGCTGCCTGGAAAGCTGGACCAGATAACTCCGACCTTGAGGCAGCTCCTGGAAACTGAACAAACACGCTTTCCTTGGTACGTGCAATGCAGCTGTGGGACAGAAACTTTTTAGCATCAGTGAACTGACTGAAGAACCTCATTCTCCAGCAAGACTAAGCTCCAGCTCATGAAAACACAACCTCTGTGTTCAAGTTCCCCCTCTGTAAAAACAATAATATTGCCGCCACTGCTTCACGTACCTCAGTGGATTATTTGAAGAAATGGCCTCTGGCTGCTTATCAACTCACCAGCATATCTTGCACAGCCCAGAAAGCAGCAAGAAGCCGTTAGATGAAACCTTCCCAGCAGAGGAGCATTAAAGCTTTTAGCGAATTGCTCTGATTTACAAAACCACTAAGTTTCATTATCTACCCAAACTGCCAGTCAACATGGGTCAACAGACTCAACGCTGACCTTCTCCAACCAAAGCACTCCACAGAACCACCGCAGATCTTCAGCCCTCTTCAAAAGCTTCTCTTCCAAGTCTTCTTGCTGGCTCTGGTCCTCTGCTGGATTTAGGAAAGCAGAAAGCTGAAAAAGAAAGGAAGAGAGAATCATGAATTATGTCAAAGATAATTATGGGAATCAGTATGTGGTAACACGCTTTGTCATTAAGCCATCTTCTTAGTAGAGAGTGCCTGGTTTCAGAAGACAATATGGTTGCATTTGATTAAATTGGAAAGCATGCACTGGTTAATGGGGATGAGTTAGACTGCACTGTAAAGACCTCCTCATGGTACGAACCTGCCAGAATGCACTTATATTTATGTCTGCAGCATCTTATAAATTGTGCTACTGCTTCTATCAAGTCTGTGAACAAAAACCACAGTGACATTCTGGTTTAGACAATCCAGGAACAGCTTCATAAGAAAGCTCTTAAAGAAGACCCATCTGTACAGTGGGGTGCTGTACCCCATGTTAAGTGCTTCAAAATGATCACTGGATTGTTGCTCTGAACCCAGGCATGAGTAGGCACTTCTGAACTGCCAGGGAAGAGGAAAGTGGGGGGGAATGCAGTGCCAGAATTCATTGCACACATTCATTCTCATCTTCCAGGGTTTAGGAGGTCCTGATGCTAACTTACTTCACAGTTTAAGTCTTAAAGTCTTTTATCTATTGTCCCTCTGGGAAATGGAAGCACTAAAATTCCCTGACTTGCCAAGGTGGGATAATGAAGTGTTTGCAAACCATCTGGGAAGAGAAAAAGGTTACTTCTTATTATCAGATCAAATTCAACACAATTCATAACCATTTTAACTTTCTATTATCTTCAAGGGAGGTTCCTGCAGGCTTTTTTCTCGCATAGTACAGACAGCACACATTCACTTATAATCTGCCTGGTTTACCCCTGCTTCCATTCCCTTTGAACAGGAATGCTCTGCTAAGAATTCACATTATTCTGTAGCCTCTAGACACAGGAAAATCTCTTGAGAGAAACAGTACAGCTGTAAGCCAAAATCCCAGAATCATAAATGAAAATTAGACAAGAAAACTTTTTGAGGAACTGGGGAGAGGAGGGAAAGCAAGCAATAGCTCTGACACATCCTTGGTCCTGAGGCTAGACCAAGCTCAGACACTCCCAAAGCAGCCTTGTCGCAGTACCATTTTTACATCTGCTTCTCGCTGCTCCCACACTCCTTTCCAAAGAGAAAGCTGACCCAGGATGCAAAGCTGAATGTTTTGTTTTCCATTACAGCATGCTGGAACATGCTGGAAAGTCAACGTACTTATGCCTCAGGGGCAGTGGATAAGGCAGAACAGGAGCCAGGCATCCAGTGAGGCAAAGCAGCTTCTTCTCAGGAATTTTCATTTATACTTGGCAAAGGGGAGACACGCAAAACAAATCTGAGTCCAAGACCCTCCTTCCCTGAGGAGGAAATCAAACAAGATTCCCTAGAGAACAGCCAGGAAACAGCCTGTACTCTCAGCACGCTGTCTGAACAATGATACGCTCCTCAGAGCAGGGCATCATCTTCCTTCACTGCAGAGTCCAGTACAGGAGCTGCTCACCCCTAGTCCCTTGGAGCTGCTGAGAAATGAGGAGCAGAAAGCAACATCCTCATCTCTTTCTAAAAGGCCTCTGCACAGTGGCTCTGGCAGAGGTGGAAACAACCCAGAAAGCCAATGACCTTCAAGGAAGAGTGAGGTCCCATGGTCACCCTTGGCAGACACTCCTTGGCCCTACCTCTCTGCTGCAACAACACCTTTCAGAAGGCCTTAGATTAGCAAAATCTTGTCCTGGACAAGAACAAACCCTCTGGGTCCAGACACCATCTCCACAGATGTTACAAAACTAGGTTCCGGTACAAGTTTGTCACTCTTTCAGACACTTGCAAATTCTCTCCTTTCTTCTGCTCTAGCAGGTTAATTTTGCATAAAACCCTAGGAGATGTAGACCCTTAACTCTCGTTAATACTGATAGAAGCCTGGTCTCCAGTGAAGAACTATGTGCCTAAAGCACCTGGGGAGACACCTGCTCTTCAATACAAGCTGTCTCTCAAATCACTTAGCTGTCCCTCTGATTTCTTTCCATGACTGTATTCCACAAGGAAGGGAGTTGCCGAAACAAAAATAGAAGTGAGATCAACTTCAAACTTAGCAAGGATATTTATGTTCAGCACCACACGCATACTTGTGTATTAACATGTTTTACAAGAGGGTTAGTCAAATCTGGGAGAGATGATGGCTTGCTGCGTGACTGTTAAAGATAAAAGGGACCTTACAGCTAAACTGATTTCACAACCATTAAAAAAAAAAAAAGAGAGAGAAGGAGAAGAAATTGAGAGAGAAAGAACAATCAAGCACGCTCAGGACTATGATCGTGCTCCAGAATTGTCCTGCTACAACACAAACAAGAATGCTTGCTAATGCTTTCCAGTCCTTGCAAAACATCCCCAGCTCGGAAAGCCCCAGCCACTGCTCCCAGCACTGTACAACCTGGGGAAAAAAATCAACCCCTCCGCACACACTGACCATGGCAGGAGCTGGAAAGCAGCCCACAGAGTGGCATCCGGCACATGATTAATGGGAACTCCTTCTGTGTGCAGCAACATCATCTTGTATCTAATAAGGCCTCCTTTATTCAGAAGGATGCCCTAGCACTCAACACTATTTATACACAGGAACCACTTCACCAGTCATTGAACTGCGGCACAAAACAATAACCGCCTTTTTTCTTTTGCACTTGAAGTGCCAGAAACCAGCAGCTGGGGTGTGTTTGCAGAAAGCTCACAGCAAGGAGAGTTTGCTGGGATGAGGAATAGCAATTCAGACAGGTCAGGGTTAGCCAACAGACATAACAAACCATGCTCATTACAGCCTACTATTGATATTATAAATTCTGTTTTCCCATCTCTGCTCATGGGCGCCGTGTTTTGTTTTGCTTTCAAAAGCAGGGCTTTGTCTGTGCTGGAGAATTTACCAGTAGCATTAAGCCACATTTCTAAACAGAAGAGTTTGTGCAGAATCAGCTTTCCTCCTGATCCCCTCCTATTAATGACACTGTCATTTTCAGCTCAGCTCTCAGAAGCGAAGTCATCGGGTCCTTGGTGTTTTCATGCATTACGCACAAAGCCTCCCTCCCTGTCACCACGCCAGTACTAGGACCAAGCCAATAAGTGCACTCATTACAATCCTCCCAGCCCCCACAGAGCTACTCAGGCAATTCCGTACATGAATTCAAAGCCATTTTCAAATAATGCAGTGATCACAATGATGCGTTCATTCTATGAACAGGTGGCCTTTTACACAGGGGTTCAGGCTTGGTGCAAAGACTAACCTAAGGATGTGCTGTGGCTAGCGTCCAGAGTTTGACTGCAGTCTCTTTGCAGAGGGTGCTTTCATTGCTATTCCCTACTAATCTCAGCAGTAAAAATGCAACTAACAAAAAGCCAGAAGGTTTTCTAGCTACCTCCAATCCCAGGTGCATGCTCACAGCAGGCCGCCTTATCAATTAGCTCACAAATGAATGCTTGAGACTTGAAATGCAAAAACACAACCTGCATTTTTTAGAAGATGGGCAGTTGATGTCACTGTTCCTTGCTTCTCAATGACACACAGTCCCACAGTCTCACAGCCTGAAAGAGTCTTAACCTTCTTCAAAGCAACTCAACAAAGAAAAAAGGTATCACGATAGAACAGGAGCAGTAGGAAAAGATTCTTTTCTCATCTCAAGATTCATCCGCCAAACTGCTCTGTCCTCCGATCTCTGCAAGAATACAAAGCTGTCATACGCCCATTTTCAAACTACCTCTTAGCACTTCCATGCCTGCACCCAAGACACCTGGCTGCAGACAGCAGAGCAGAATGTAAGAAAAGCTGCCTACATTTAACGGCTGTGCAACACCTGTTTTGCTTTAACCAGGCTGATCTTGTTTGCACTTTCTGTGCTGGAAATGACAAAGCCAAAGTCCTCCAAGTCAGAACACAGCCCTGACCCAGGCAGCCAGCCTCAGACTAAGCTGCACAAAGGCTGTATTCTAACAACAGTTGAGAAAGGATTTGACAATGGAAACGAAGGTAACAGTCTTATCACTTCAGACACGTTGCTGATTAGCTGAGCACTGGTGCCAGCAACAAGTGACAACTTCTCAGTGCATCAGCAATAGATCAGGTACCTGCAGAACTAGCAATAGGGCGATGCACTCAGCAGTACCCCCGTGTGCCTACAGCAACTCTCACCTCAGTATGGCAGCTAGAGAGCTGCTGGCCCTACCTGCAGGAGCTTCCTCTCCTGCCCAGCACAGCCACCTCAGGCAGCAGTGCTGTCACACCTGGAAATATCCACTTCTCTAAAAGCAGTACCATAGGAACGGCCAAGAAATCTCATCTGACCAGCAGTCCTTATTACTACCCACAAGGTCCGGATCTCCAAGTGGTCCATTTTGGAGCAATCAAATGCTTTCAGGAGTTCTATTCCTTTTTAGAGCTAGAAAGACTTCACTAGAGCCAGATCAAATATCAAGCACAACCAAGGGCAAATGAAGTGACTTTTCATTTTCTTGATCTGAGAGCCCGGTCCATAGGAGCTGTCTCTTTCCTGTTGCTATAGAAGCAATACTGAAAACACCCAATCCACGCTGCATGAGGCAGCATTGAGAAAGGATCGTTTTTCCAGCAAAAAATCAAACAACCCCCAGCCAAAAATACAACGTTTCTCCCCCTTCCACTGCCCCTCCATGCAGCAGGCTTTAAGGACTCCACCAGAACCACTTATGCTACTGGTTTTAGATTAGCCTCCAAACTTGACAGGGAAGCATCAGCATGTGAAAAAATAACTGGAAGGAGAGAGCTGTCCTCAAGGCAATTACTTGCTGGCCCTTTGCCAAGGCTGAAGGCAGAGGCAAAAAGCAGAGCACACTCCAGCAGGCTCTAAAGAAATCCCATAGCCATCAGCCAGAGCTGCTAGCAGCAGCACTGGGAGCTGGGCTCACATGGATACTCTGTGCTGCTTCACTTAATTACAGGCAAAGGGCAGGTGGCAGCTTCATAAAGGGAACAGAGCTATAATCAGCTCAGAGGTGCACTGGGCTTTTGCAGGTCTCTGCCAGTATGGTCTGCTTCATTTGGAGCAGGGAGGGATAAGAAAATGAAAGGGGGTTCCTCTAACAGGTGTCAGCACACAGTGACTGCACTTCAGATACAGCTAAAAAATCCTGCCATGGATTACTTCATCACGCCTTCAGGTGATTCCAGCACTGTATGAACAAGCCTTGTTACAGGAACACTTAAAAGGAGTTTGATACCTAGTTCTTTTTTCCCCCTCCCTGCAGAGCCAATTTTCACATCTAGAGGGACCATATAATCTCATTTGACTTCCCACTATTTCAAAGGTTATAATTTTAAAGGCTTAAAGTAGTCCATCCTACCTGTCTGGGACAACTTGGATTAACTCTCAAATAGCAGGATGACTTAAAAAAACACTTCAAGAAATGGGAGTAACCACATACTTTGTTCCTTTGGGAGCCCTCTAAATGTCACTGGTATGTGCTCAGGCTTTGGACTACTACTTTGCACATGGTAAAAAGCAGCAGAGCATTTTCCTCTGTGACAGGACGATGGCAAACATCTTGACACCAGAGTAAGCAGAGTGTCCCCCTGTGGCTGTCTGCTTTTCCTTCCCTGCAGGTTCCTTATGGCACAGCTGTGAGTCAAAGACCACATTTCCCCAATACCCTGACCAACTCTAAGGCGAGATCAACAGCCAGGATTTTTCCTTGTAAGTACAATGGTTTAAATTCCTTTTTTTCCTGCCTGAGAACACCCAGGCAATTAACAGAGCAGGCTTTGTTAGGCTCATTCCCTAGTACATCACAGGAGCTGAGCAATATGCTTGTATGTTCCCCTCTCAGGAGCAGGAATGAGACAGCAACCCACGACTCAGAGGCATAGCAGTTAGCAGCCCAACAGTTCCTCCTCCTCAAATGTATGAAGAGTTCCTATGCATAAAAGTGGAAAGAAAAAAAATCCTCCTCAAGATGACAAGGTAAATTGCAGGCTACAGCAGTCTGTGGCAAATCACAAATCACCCATCTCACCTCTTGCAGACCTCTCTCATCTAAGCCACATCTCTCACAGGGGTGAGAGAGGGCTGCTCTGCTCTCCATATAGTGAAGGGAGACCTAAGGCAACTAAACACATTTTTCTGATAGCTGGTGGCACCACTCCTCAGTAAGCAGTGCTCCACACTGCACCAGACCCACCCCTTCTGTGCTGAACGAATTGTACTGACAAGCACAAAGCCCAACGCTTCCCCAAACATGTGCAGAGTTTATATTTAAGGAACAGATGGACAGTTTAGGTGGCTCCCTGCAGTCATCCTTGGAGCTCTGCCTACAGCTTACTGCCACCACAAAGCGAAATGAAACATCACCTCTGTCTCCAGGGCAACATGGGGTTGATACGGGGGCATGAACTCCTCCCTTCTGGATTCCACCAAGGCTAAGAAGAGATACTGACATTCACAAGCTATGACTCATGCCTGCCTCCTCCACGCTCACGGGCTGCCATGCCAGACATGCCAGCATGAATGGCATCCACATGCTGGCTCCCACAGTGTGTAAAATGGACTGGATCTGTGCTTCCCCCTTATTTTCTCTAATGTTGGACTGTTGGGGTCACTGAGGACCAGTGCACTCTGAAAACAACCACGCAGACATTTGCTGCCCTTGCTCTCGCAGATTAGCAGACAACAGATCATTAAGGCTCAAACACAGCAGAAACCTCCCCTCCAGAAATTCCTACCCCAAACATCTCTTGGTTGAAGTTACTTTAACCAATGGAAAAGTCAAATAATCCATTGTTTGCAGTCCAGTTATATTCACAAGTGACCAGTTTGCTGGGTGATGTACAGAGCTGAAAGTCTAAACATACAAAGCCAGTACAAGCCTAAAATCCTCTGTGTATATGAGGCTGGTAAGCCACAGTTTGTATCTAACCAGCTGCAAAGCTGTTAACCTTCCTGACCCCCCTCTTCATCCCACAAGACAAGCAATCTGCTTCCACTAGTGGCTTCTTATGCTTACATCTTTCTAAGGAGCCACCTCCATCCAATAGCTGATCGCACTGCTACCTGAAACACACCTACAGACCTGTACTGCACTCTTCCAGCTGGCAGGGGAGAACCACAACCACCTGACCAGACAAAGGAATTGTAGTTAAAAACACAGACCAAGCTGGTCATATCCAAACACGGTCCAGACCCAAAACCCAACTCCATCTGGCACACAGTATATGGAGTGCAAAATAGTAATTAACCTCTGGTGTTTCTCCTGTCTACTTCTCCCACATAAGGGGGAAGTGTTCTAGGGTGAGGCATCAGATGTAATTTCAACTCATCCAGATCGTTTCCTACTGCATCTCCAGACAGTCACACTCTTTTGACAGCGAAGATACATGGGAAACATTGCATACTTCAGCACAACCACACAGCTTCTAACGAGCATCTTGCACTCCGCAGCTACAGCAATAAACTTCATCTGAGAACAGACATCCAGGTAGAGCCTGGCAACTCTTTCTGCTGCCCCAGCCCCCCCTACTTTGTTCTGCTTCCCTGGGGCTGCAAAAGTGAACTTTGCTCCTTCTGCATTCAGACCCAGTACCAGCAATAGATAAGAAACAACAGCCAGTGCCAAGCGTTTGATGTCACCTATTTCTGGCTCAGCAATAATGGGCCTTTGTCAGGAGAAACCAGCAGGAACAACCTGTGGTTCTGAGCGACATCCCTCCTCACACCTCCCATACTTCTCATTTCCAGCCTTTCCCGAGATTGTTTTGTTTCCTCTCATCATGCTGCTTCCTACACCCTTACTTGGATGCACTCTCACGTTTTACACTCGTGCTCAGCAGTAGGTATGATAAGAAACTCAGTGGCAGCCTGCATGGATGCAGCCTACAACTCGTACCATAGAGCTCACTGCATGATTAGAACTCTATTTGGTGGTCTGTACTCTGCTGACAGTGGCTGTGGGTCAATATCCAACTGAAGTTATATATATAGCTGTTAAGTATTCAATTAATCTCTGCAGAACATTAATTCCTGATGTCCTTTCCCATCTGTCTAGATAAACATCACTAGCATCCAGCACTGCTGGCATCAAAAAAAAATGCATACTATACACACATACATGTGCCACCAGCTACTTAAGTTTACACTCTTTCTACCTCTGGCACATGTCCAGCTAGCAGGGAAGAATCATAAGCACCTGACCAGCAAGAGCAACTTTGTGTGAGAAACACAGACTGAGCCACTCAAACACAAACGCAGCTCTGACCTCTCTTATTTTGACATGAAATATCAGGAGTGCAAAACAGCAATTATCCTCCTGCTCACTCTGCCTAGAATTTTATTACGGTATAGCAGCCAGGACTTGGGATTAATAGGACTGACTGAAACCATTCCCCCAGATGCCAGGCTGTTGAGATCACAGGCAGAGGAGCCTGACAGGCGGGAAGGAGCAGAGCACTGCCAAGATGCTCATCAGTGCTGCTATTACAGTGCTGATATCTACCAAGAGCTGGCAGCAAATGGCTTCTGTGCCCTCAGGAGGGATGGTGCAAGATGCTCTCTGCAGACCTGACAGCTCACCTCATCTGCATCCTGCAGCCCTTCTCTTCCAGTTTCTCCCTCCGCACTCGAACTTCAGGCACAGGGAAAGGGGCGTTTCTCCCAGATTGGAGAGATGGTCACCACTCTTGGGGGCATGCTCTGACAAAGTGCATGTTGCTGCAGCAAGAGGAAAATCATGTTCGGAGTTTGAAAGGCAGGATGAAGAAGAGAGAAAGGAGGAGACCTGATCTTCACCAGAAGGATCTAGAGGATTTTAAACAACCTGGAAGTCTTGGTTTCCATTCCTCATAGCCAAGGAGAGATGTGGTGTAATTTCCAGGAGTCATCCTCCCTCAGTGATTGGTACAAGTGGTCAGGGAGCAGCTGGAGATACGTAGTGTCAAGTCCAGGAGCAGAGATACAGCTGAGGAGTGCAAGAGGGTCTTTTCATGAGCTTTAAAGAGCCAGATTGACAAAGCCACCAAGGACAGTAGCAGTCGACTTGAACATGAAACAGCAAAGCTCCCCTGTTTTTGTTTTTCACATTTGGTACTTCCACATTTTATCTTTCAAAGCTATATTCTTTGGCAGATGGCACAAGAAAAATCACAGGAACAACATGATTGCAACTAGGGAACACATAGCTCACAACTCCTTCAGGGCTTCCTCAAAAGCAAGAGAATTGTTCCTTGGTCTGTGTATGTGCGAAGAAAACAGCCACAGATATGCAATATAACTTTGACTAGCTGTGAATAATACGGAATGTTCCCTGGAAACTTCTTAACAGATAGATACCACACCATCAGCCACCCCCAACTAGCATTTTTGCTTCATAAAGGGATACAAGCAGCTTTCTTCCACCCCCTTGCTGAACAATCTCTCACACCCAATAGAAAAAATTTGAGGAGGCCACACCAGAAATATCCTTTGCAGAGCCAGGACTTTGACAATGTATGCCTTACTCTACTCACAGAGCAGCAACATTAAGTGTAAGCCAGCACAGCAGCACTCACTTAAGGCTGGATTCATCATCTGCTGTTTGGAGGAAGAAAAGGGGCCGTGGGAAGAGAGAGGAACACAACAATTCTGCAGACAAGCAGGAACAACACAGGCAGTACATGGCAAGACAGCGTGCCAAACTGCACTAGCAGGGGTCACAGCCACGAAATCTCACACTGATCAGCAAAGCTGCTGATGCTGCACAGGCTGCAAGGGGTTGGCAGTCAATGGGAGCGAAGTGAGGCAGCTCATTTCTCCTGTGCCACGCTGCAGTCTGACAGAACAAAACATGTTTTGCTTTTAGTAGAACTACCTGGCAGCAAAAGGAAAAGCAATGCTGCAAAGGGCTGCTGCTGTTCATCCTACACAGCACTAATGACAGCACAAATCACTGAGTTAAACCCTGAAGGGCAGGAAATGTGGTTGTGTTTATCTCAAATACAGACTTAGGCCAAACTGCTGTGCCTGTCTCCTGCTTGCTTCCAAACTGGCACGGTGCTTTCCTTCTGCACAAGTCTGCGAAGCCAAAGCATTTATGAAAAATCTTTTTAGGGTGGTGCTCTGGTAACTCAGAAGATGGCTTCTATAATGGGTTCAAGAGAAGGAGAGTCACAGTTTCAGTCTTGCTATCAAAGCTCCTCCTACTCAAGTGTTCTGCTCTTGGCACTGTCCCTAAAAGCAAGTCCTCCCTAGTACACCTGCCTTGCGATAGGAGGAAAATGTGGCTGTTAAGCACACAAAAAAAAACCATATAGCAGGAAGGACTAACCACTTTGGACTCCAGAGTGAAATATGAGCAGCTGTCACACATGGGACATTATTCCAAACAAACAGACAAGATATGTTCTTACTGTTTACTGAGGCCAACGTGGAGTGAGGACTGACAGGACTTTCACCAGGCAGCTAAGACCAATGACTCTCCCCCATTACACAAGGACTCTACCAACAAACTAGGCTATTATTTAACAGAAGTCACATGCATTGGGTAGCTGATGGAAGTTTCAGAACAAGACGTTTTTTGCAGAAATATGGCGCGTGGACAAAAAGATGTCCATAACAGGAACACAAGGACAACAGGACACTACAGAGCAAGGATGTAACCTCAGGATACTTACACAGAGGAGCTCAAAGGCTGCTGGCTGCTCCCACTCACAACCCAAGCTCTCAGCAAGGATATCTGACTTGAAATATCAGCATCTTTGAGCAGCTGTAGCAAGCCAGAGCAAAGACCCACACATGCAGGACATCTCTCTTTGACAGGCTGCCAACTGATGCCTTGGGTAAAATCTAAGTGATGTTGCCCCAAATATTCCCAAGATCCCAACAGTTTTTGGATTGGGGTCTTGTCCTGTATACAAACTCCTTCAGAATAATTTTTGCACCTGCTTTCCTAGTTTACCTCGAGCTCATGTAAGCTTTTGTTACCCATAGCATCCTCTAGCAGAGCGCCACAGCTCTTAACTATGACCAGCATGAAAGACAGCTGCTTCTTCTCCATGAAATAGAGCTTAGTGAAGAGCCACTCCCCACACAGACAAATGACAGCTACACCAAACAAAGGTTCAAAGAGATTTCCTTAAAATGGTAGCTTTCACTCATGAAAGCCTGAGGTTATGATAGAAAATTAGACCCCAGTTTATGCTAAAGACTACTAGGCACTCACTTTATGTGAACTCAGTCACCTCCCACGTGCAAGCAGTCCTGCTCAGCCTATCACTCATTTTGTCCACTGCCAAACTTACTGAGTCCAAGCTTGCTCAGTGCTGAGACATATTTGAAACAGTTCTTTTCCTCTTCACCTCAGCCGGTAACAGCTCAAAAGAGCCAGGCTATGCTCTCCTCATCTCAAGCAATCATCGTTTGATAGCAGTAACAGTCAAGAAGGATGGGGAAGGACATCTGCCAGAGAGACTCTCCAGCTCCAGCAACGCCCAGACAGCATCTATAGCAACAAAGATCCCTCAAGAGTCTAGGCAACAGCCTCACACAGGGCAATGGAAACGTGCTTTGAAAAAGGGACGTGCTTCAAAACTGGTTCAAGAAAATGGCAGCCCCCGGGCACCACCTCTGGCGGGTGACGACATTTAGCGGCCCCCTGTTCTGGCAGACATCGCTGGAGCTCTCACAGAAAGAAAGGCAGCGAGTGAGGGACGTGAGGAAAGGGCACTTCAAGGGATGCTCTGGACTAGCCTAAACTTCTAGGGCTTGTCAAGATACAGCAGCACGCTGCAACAGGTTGATCATCGATGTCCTTGAGAAGAATCAGATTTTACGCTGTTGTTAAACGCACAGCAGTTTGCATTCGCTGTAAGACAACACAGCAGAGACTACCCGGAGAGCCCTCCCGGCGAGGGACGCGCGGCGCAGCACCGACCCAGCTCCCCACGTGAACGCAACGGCACATCGCTCTCCCCGTCCCCTGCCTCTGGCAACCCTGCAAGTGTAACTGGGGGCGGGACGCCAAACACCTTCCAAACTGCAAAAGCCTAGGAAAGTTCTGCAAAGCCCAAGGGAAAGCGAGGCAACCCCGAGAGCAGAGCCGGCCTCGGACACCACGGCACCGCGCTCACACGCTCGCCGCCTCCCGGCCGGCAGCCCCCACGCGCTGCCCCTCTCCGCTTCCCGCCCCGCGCCGCACAGCGCTGAGGGCCGCGGGGAGCCCCGCGCGCCGCTCCCCCCTCACGCCCCGTGCGTCCGCCATTTCGGGGCGCCCCGCCTCACCCCTCAGCGGCGGCGCGCCGGACCGCCGTGCTCCGCGCCGCCTCGCGCCCCGACCTGCCGAGCGGAGAGAGAGGGAGGGAGGGAAGGGAGCGCGGCAGGAAGCGGGGAGGGAGGGGAGGAGGGCGGCACGGCTCGCCCGGCCCGGCCCAGCCCCGGGACGCCCAGCGGGCGGTGCCTCGGCAGCGAGCCCTCGCGCACAGCCCGCCCGGCGGGCGGCGGGGGTTGGCGGCGCCCCGGCGGCTTTGAAAACTAGAATAAAATAAAATGATTTTTCAGTGAAACAAAGCGCCCCGAGTTCCGTCCACCTGCAGTGCCTGCGGCGCGGTCTCGGCGCGCCCTGCAGCAGCGACCTCTGGCTCCCGCCGCCTTCACTTCACCCGCCGTTCCCACCGCCGCGGGCACCGCGTCGCGAGGAGCATGAGCTCTTCTTTTTCCAAGCCTTTCCCCTTCTAGAGGCGTCAGAGCTGCTGGTTAAAGATCTTTCCCGGAGACATCCTGCACATTGAGATCAAGCCCTGACTGGCGCATTGCCTCATCCTTCCATTACCTCATTTCAACTTCAGTCCAAATAGCGCAGTTAGCAGCCCTGCTGGGATCTGTAGGGAGACCCCACCTGCTCCCCTCAGAGACTTAGCGGTCTCGGTGTTTTAGAGCTGGCTGGGAATGCATGAGAGCTGAGCAGAGTGAGGGAAAAGGCCAGCTGAGGGCCTACTGGGTGTTGGCCTCTACTGTGACTTAACTAGGGACCCATGTACCCAGTCACTTCACTTTTCCTGTTGGAAAAGACCTTTAAGATGACCAAGTCCAACCTCCAGCCCACCCCACCATACCCACATCTACCCTTTCCTTGTATACCTCCAGGGACGGCGATTGCACCACCTCCCTGGGCAGCCTGTGCCACTGCCTCACCACTTTTTCTAAGAATTTTCTCCTGATATCCAACCTGAACCTCCCCTGGTGCCCATGTCATCCTATCACTGTTACCTGGGAGAAGAGGCTGACCCCCACCACACCACAACCTCCTTTCAGGTCACTGTAGAGAGAGATAAGTTCTCCCCTAAGCCTCCTTTTCATCCTTTCCAGTGAGTAAACCAATTAGTCAACTGATACCACACTTTTTAAGGCAACAGACCAAGATAGACAGCCTAAGAAGTTCTGTATGGACTGCTAGGAGAGTCTCACTTCACAGCACTTTTGTTCCGATGATGTTCACCATCATCCGGTTTGCAGTGAGTCAGAGGGAAGGGACATGTTCAGAGAACAGGGGTTGTGTTAGACCAAAACCAGCAGATAACAGCTCATTTCACACAGAGCTGGGCAGGGCAAGAAAAAAGAAAGCCTGCAGATAAACATGAGCTATACCACAGTGTCCCCTTTTCCCCCAGTCCCTCAGAAACATGCAGGAGTCCAGTAGCAGGGTCACATCATGCAGGGATTTGCACTGCAGGACTTTGCTATTTCAGTGCTCACCTATAGGAGCAACCTCCACCACCTCTGCCCAGAACTGCACAAATGCAACTTCTGTAAACGGTTAATTAGATATATCTTTACCTGGAAAAACAACTAATTTTATCTGTCCAGTTCTACTGTGGCCTATTCACTTCAAAAGAAGCATGCAGCTAATCTTCTGTTTGCAGAATCAGGCCATATTAAACTGCTTGGCTTGAGATGTTTAAAGCGTGCCTTGGGGGCTCGAGGAATCTGGAGCCAGATTATTGTAGCTGCACCAACTGAAATTTCATCATGGCTCATTAACAGGCAGATAAGTAATGAGCAGACTGACAGCAGCTCAACAAGCTACCAAAGCGCTGAGCTGCAGTGCAGTGGATCTGCTGGAGCCAAGAGATTTTCAAATAAAGTATTTAAAGGTACACAGCATGAGTTCCAAGATACAGCTATACCCAGGCATGAAGTATTTGTTTTTTATACGGACTAAGTAATTAATCAGTAAAAAGAGAGAAAAATATATGAACAGTAGAGGGTAATAGAAGAGAAAATAATCCAGGAGAGATCCAAAGGGACTGATTAAATATCTGCGGATGAATCTCTTGGAGTTTAAGCTGCTGGAATAAAGTGGCTCTAGGGCAACTGGTGAGCCACTACGCAGTTGTGAAATTCCTATGAGCAGCACCTCAGGAACAAGCTTGCCTGGAAAGAGCAAAGGCACTTCATAAAGCCACAGCCAAAAAGCTGGGTGCACGTGCTTTATCACTGATTGACGATGAGCCTTTGCAAGTGGGGTCCTGCATTGCCCAGTTTCTTTCCAGGTACTCTGGGTCAATGCCACTGAGCCTTTAGCCCCAAGAATGCAGCATTTGAGATGGGTGGAAGATGCTGTCACGTCTCCAACACTCAAGTGACAGTGTTAAAACAGCAGAGAATCAGAATCTTCATCTGTCCTCTTATAGGGGTCGTCTAGAAATGCTATTTATCATTCCCTGAGCTTTACCCCCATGTCTCACCTATCACAGTCATAGGTAAAAACAAACAAACGTCCAAGGCCTTTTGTGATTCCTTCATTTGTCCCGTGGGAAAGCTTTAAACTTAGCACCACGGCTTAATGCTCTCTCTTCATCCCTATTTTGGCCTGCCAAAGAGATGCTGTCAGGCTAATCCTGTTATGTTTATCCTTAGCATATTAACATGAAAGAGATGAGTGAAACGCAAGGCAAACCAGGGTCCCCTTGCCTGCGTGCAAGAGCTTTATGGGACGGTGGAGGCTTGTCGGAGCAGCTGTTTTTTTTTCTTCTTTGCTCTTAGCCCCATTGTATACACAGCTGCACTGCTGCATGTGCCAGGATAGGCTTCGAGGCTGTAAGAAGTGTACTTTCTTGTGATACATTTCCAAAATGCTTTATAGATTATGTGCAAAAAGTCACCTGTCCACTAAGAGACTGCAGCCAATGCAGTGCAGCAATAAGCTCTCAGGCAGTCAGTTTTTCATCCATTATCTCATACCACCTCAGGATATCCCTGTTATTTGCTTTTTCCTTATACTGGAGTTTCCAACAGTCACTTGAAGAGTGTGGCTTCTCCCAGGATCTCCATTCAGAAACAGAAGTTCTCACACTATCCTGGATTTGGCTGGAATCTCATTAATTGTCTTCATAGTAGTTGGTATGGTGCTGTGTTTTGGACTTTTTTCATGAAAACAGCAGTGATACCACACCAATGTTTTAGTTATTATAAAGAAGTGCATACACAGAGTCAAGGGCTCTTCTGCTTCTGTTGGCTGTGAGTATCTAGATCTTCCAATAGGAAATGTAAATACTGTCCAGAAAACCAACAAAACACCATCGCACCATCCAGTATAAAACACACCCTAGTGCTTACTGCTGTCCAAGAGTGCAACCTCTGTGCCACTTTATCATAGGCAAAACAAAAGTTCACCCTGTTCCTGCTAAAAAAAGTTATAGTTCACTACTTCCCGTGTTGTTTGTTTATAGCAAGGGAAATGAGTAATAATTTCTGTGGCCAGAACTATGTATAGATAGTTCTGTAAGACACTGACATATCGAAATAAATATAGGGTACAAGGTCTAAAAGCTATGAAATTCCTAACTCTGGTGAACAGGATGCATGAGTGTTATTAAATATGTCTGGTTCTACAAGCATAGATACAAGGTGACAATGTACCATGTTTGAAAGCTCTGTGCTGGCCCCAGACTCTAGGGAAGCATCTCTTCAATTCCCCCTGCTCTGCCTTCCCTGATCATTGAGACTCTGGCTGTTTTAAAGAGAAAAAATAAGACAGCAGATTAATTGCTCCTGCGCTTCTCTGGAAACAAGGGTTTCTCATCCACTCTCTCCTTGCTTATTACTTACAAGTCTCCTATACGTATCGCCACCAGGAGCGCACTTCTCAACCCTTCCTGAGCACTACATGCTGCAGCAGGCAACTAAACCAAGCAAGGCTGAATCTCTTGCAACTCCTGAAAAAAAACTCAACACAAACATTTGCAAGACAGTATTTCTTTATTGCCTTAGTGCTTGCCCACTAAGAAAACATCCTTAAGACTGTACATTAAGAACAACCAACCAACCAAAAACAAACAAAAAAACAAACACGCAGTAGTTCTTCCTGTTGCAATATGACAGCGCTGAGGAAGGTAATTTCCACATGCTGTATGGTACTTGTGTGCCAGGTATACTCTACTCCTTTGTCTTTCACGTGCTTTTTGCAGTGTGGGAGCTGCACATTCAAACCATGTTAGCAGATTAGATACCATACTCTTCTTCTGCTGCAGCTTCCAAAATCCTGCCCAGCATGCTGTTGCAGGTAAGTAAATTTTGGCATTATTGATGTGCCCATACTAAAGATGTCAGTTCTTATTGCCAGTTCTTATTAACTTACAACTGGAGCACAATACAAATGAATCGTTGACAGCAGCTCCTCCAAGTCAGCTAGTGAGTTTTACTGACTTAGCAAATGACAATGTCTGTGCTTCTCCATGGTCACATTGGTTAGAATGCACAAAATCCACAATTGCATTTGGGCAGTCACCTGGTAAAGGGTAGTCTAAATGTTTGTATTTTCCAATAACAGAGATTTCACTTCCCAAACATCCTTTCTTGCAAGCATTAGCTGTTCCACTGGAAGCGCTGCTGGTGTTACCCTAAGCTCAAAACCAGCAGCCCTAATTTCTTCAGGGCCTCTTCTAATGTACTGCTTCCTGGTGAATTTGTGCAGTTAAATTCTCCAGCTGTACAATAGCAAGAACCACAGTCAGCAGTAAGGACTGAGTGGGCATCTAGTACTTTTGGCTATTCCTTTAAGTCAGGAACCTGGCTCTTCCGGAGAGAAGCTTCCTCTTTCCTACTAGAAGTAAATGGCATTGGGAGGAACCATGGAAAGACTGTGTAATGCAGTAGGTGACTCAGATCACTCTTCCTGCATGGAATATTCCCAGAGAAATTTGTGCAGCAGATATTTGGAGCCAGAGTAATTGCCTTATCCCATGAGAGGAAGGAGGCGATAAATACAGGCCTTGCCTATGCTGAGGGTTGGAGAACTGTTTCTTAGCTGCAGTATCACATATTGTGCCCAAGATTTCAAAGACATGTAAAGAAACGGGCTCAAGGAGAAACCCACAAAGCTTTAAAAACAACTGAATTACAAAACAGGAAGAAAGTCTCTTCACACCCAGGCACAGTAGCAGCTATGCAGAGCCAAGGCAGCTGAGAGATATGCTTGTGGGGCCGGTTCCTACCTCAGCTATCATCTCTTCTCATTTTGCTTTGCACCACTCCATGGTGGAAAACAAGCTTCTTCCTAACAGGAATAGGTGCAGCCCTTCTCTTGCTGAGGCCCCTTCATAAGGAAGTTGAGGTGATTGCACAAGGTCTCTGCAAAAGCAAAAAGTTGCAGCTGAGGCAGCCGCCTCATGCATCCAGCCCAAGTACATTTCAAAGCACTACTGTCAGGCCAGTGGGGTGGGATCTGGGCACATTTCAGTACTGCGGATATGTCCACTCCTAACTGCTGAAAACCTTTCAGGAAAAAATAAAAGAATGGGAGGAAACAGGCAACATTCAGCCTAAGAACAGACTTTACATGGCTTCCAATAGATAGAGCACAGCTCCCACAACAGGTTATGGAACAGCAGCACGTACCAGCATAGTGGTCGGCTGTGAGTCCCCGGGCAACTGCTTTGTGTTCTGTGAACATTACAAGGAGAGTGGCAAAGTTCATTAGGGTAACAGTGAAGAAAGCCAGTGGGATGAATGGTTTTAGCAGTTCATGCCTATATCCACATATAATATCAGTTATCTACGATGTTGGCCAGTCAAACCAGATTTCCCACAAAGTGCAGAGCCTGATCTGGATCTTAGAAGAACAGGCAAAGGCTTCCCTATCTACAACAGCAAAGCCCAGCTGACAGCATGCTGTGATAGAACCAAGAAAATCCTGCTCTTAGAGAAAGATTCACTACCTAGAGTTAGCCAAAATTTAAAGTCATCTCTTTATTTCTTACACTAAAATAATCAATTTAACACATCACCCACCATGTCCTCCCCTCTGCTGCTAGACCACCGTTTTGCCAGAAACTAAAGGAACAGGACTTCACCATTTTACCTGGAAATGATGCCTCTGGATAGAAGACCCATTTTGTGCCATTTGCTAAGGTCTGCCAAATTCCCCCAAGAGATCAGAGGCCTCCTATGACCAGGGCTGGACATGCAGGTGGGAAAGGGAACAGTACAGATCATAGGCACATTCTGCCCTGATTTAGCGCCTTGAAATTCCCAGATGAGGAAAAGTTGCAGATTCCCTAAATCTCTGCAGACATGATACCATCAGATTCAACTTGCTCAGAAGGAATTTCAGCTTCATGAAACGGTGCCGACACTTGGCTCTTGCTGACATACTGATGTTCCTTATGTGCAGCACCCTTTCCTCCTGACATCTTCCAGCTGCAGAGCATTCTCCCTCTGCCTGTCTTCTTGTGCTGTTAGCAACCTGGAACAAGCAGCACAGATCAAGAACCAAACTGAACTACTCAGCTCTTCCTGCAGTGGCATCTGACTGTGCCCTTTGCTCTCCCATCAGCCAGGGCTGTTTAGGACTGTAAAAAGTGACATGGCTGTGTCTGGGAACTGGACAAGATAAACCACACACAGAAAATGAGCATGAATTTCCAAGGAAACAGAAAGGAACTGAACATGGACAAGAGGGGGCAGCCATTGTGTGGACACAAGAGGCCTGCAACTTGTTTCCAAGCTCCTGCACTGACGGTAGAATCGCAGGCTGCTCACTTCACTTCTCTGGGCAGCACCTGGCAGCAGCATGGTAATAAAACACACTGAAAGCACGTGCGCTGTAGGAGACAAGATTTATCTGCTTAAATCATCACAGTTAATAAACACCTAAGTCCTGCTGTGAGTTTAACAGAGGTGATACAGCAGGAGAGGAAGGGATAAAAGAAAACAAAAGGATATTTTTATTACAAGACTTCAAAGACTTAAAAAAAAAAACAAACCCAAACACTAGTTCTTCTGAAAAAACTAAAAGTCTCAATGCAAACTTCCTTCAGCTTTATAATGTGTTTTATCCTTCCTTGTCCTTAGCAATAAAAATGCTTCTTCCAAAATATCACATTCTATATGAATAAACCACTCCCTAGAGATGCATGTAGATTTCATATTGAAAATGCCAACTTAAAATTTGAGATAGCACACCAAGTTAAATTTGGGATATCACACAAAGTTTTGTGATGAAATATTCAAGTTAAACTCTTGATCTTTCAGCAGCCAGCTCTGCCAGAGGAAGATCTGCATGTTATGACATCCAGTCTATGCTTGGTACTCACTCTAGCCACAGAAGACAGAAGAGCCCTGGAGTCAGTGGGGAAGAACCTATTGCTCCACGTCTTTTTACTGACACATCAGAAAGTCAGCCTCTGACAGCATTTCTTCTTGCCCATTCTCTAGGAGAGCCCACCAGTGATCAACAGCTGGGGAAATACCCCAGAATGACTGTTCCCATCACTAACCTGGCCATGTGCAGCATGGGTTCCATGATGTTATAGCCAGTCATAGCGCTGCACTCATAGAAGACAGCCTTGTATTCCTGCCAAAGAACACAGCAAGCACCAACATCAGCTGCCAACTCTCCCCCAGCATTCATCCACACCTCTGGGCACTGACCCACCTTGCCACCAGAAACTCTGCTGGCAGCACATGGGGCCAGCAATGCAGCTGCTATTGCTGTACCCACCTTGCCAGAACATGAGATGCATTTTCAGCTACTGAAGGCCCAGACAGAGTGTCCAGAAGGTAACAAGTGGGAGGTTTTTAGGAAGAAACACCATCCCTTTGGGATAAGTGGACTGCCTTACCTTTGTATTGCAAAGTCCAAAAGATGGGGAAAACTTCTGAAACCCTGCTTGTCCCCTCCCCACAGGGCCCCCAGGGATGAGAGGATAAAGATAGCAGCAGGCACACAAATAGAGGCGGCAAGGGAGGAGGCAGGGCAGGTACCAGAGGAACATTGGCACATGTTTGTATCAGAGTGAGGGCTGAGAGGGAAGGTACCATACTGGGAAATGGCTTCAAGAAGGGCTCTCCACCAATCCAGCTCACAGCTGTAGGGAGGCTGTAGAGCAAGTGGAGCAGGAGAGCACAGAGACACACCTTTGCCAGCCTTTCCCCCTCCACCTTGGGTACACTTCGAGTCTCTCTCCCTGTGATATCCATTTTATTTCCAAGCAGAAAAACCACAGCTCCATCCTCAATGCCCTCCTGCAAAAGAAACAGAGCAAAACACTCTAGAGACTCAGCTGAGGGACAGAAATACCTTGGAGCAGGTCCTTGGAGCACTACCACTGACTTCAGTGGCAGCAGGATTAGGGTCCCTGAAGGAGCTGCCAAAATATGCCTTTTAAGCTCACTAAAGAGCCATTCCTCAAGCAGCCCCAGGGATTTGTGGAAGGAAGCTTAAACCATGGGGATATATTTCAAATGGTTGGTGTGTACAGCTGCAATGCTGAGAGAGGAAAGGCAGGGAAGAAGTTCCTCTCTGTGAAATAAGACGACAAAAGAAAAGTCCAACAGTTTAATGGGACAAACTACATTTAAGACTAGACAGGACTTCTTCAGTTAAAACTTTTTTGGTGTGTATATGATACCATTCATCTGATGTGCTATCCTAAACTCAACCATCACTTTCTGAAAAGCACTATAAGTGACTAAGCGTCTTTCAATGCTGACATCGGGTCTCTGTACTACCTGTAATTCCTAGGCAACTCCTGGAGCCCATTATCTTAGCTGAAACTCCCCGTGTTCCACTAGAGCATCATCACAGTGAGACTGCAGAATAAGGCTTTAAGTTATCTCCAAATTTGACTGTTCTGGAGGACTTACAGTGCCAGAACAGCTGAGGTTTCAAAGCAAGAAAAATTCTAAAAGGAGAGAAAGAAGAGAGATTATTAAAGTTACAGATCTGGGGGTGCTTTGTTTCTTTGTGTGCTCAGTTTAACCCTCCTGAAAGGAGCCTGATTTCAGAGGCTAGGTTTAAAAAATCTTAACCTTTGATCTCTTAAAGTCTAGAGAAACAGATAAATGTTTTTTTTTTCCTCGCCCAGCAGGCCTATGAAATTTACAGTGCTAAAAACCTCTAACCTATGCTTATTACTGAGTGTTTTTTGACACTCAGCACAATCTCAAAGCAAAACCATTATTGAAACTTTCCCTACAACTCTAAGCCACCTGTACACAACATATTTAAATGATACAGAGGTATTTTATTCTCAGACACAAGCCACAGAAGAATGTTTTTTGCTTAGAATTTGGGAATTAAAAAAGGAGGGGAAATTACAGTAGTATTGATAGTCAACAAAGGAAAACAAACAAACAAACATCAACTGTTGAAGTTACAGCAAATGAAGAAAAAAAACAAGCTGTTTTTAGTATAAGCTATTTCCAGTATAAGCTATTTCTAGAGTGTCATCTAGAAAATTCAGGAGTCAGGATGTGATTGTGTGAAGTGCTGTACATGCTGCAGAACTGAGCCTAGATGTACCAGGGCCAAATATCTTCCCTGCACACAGACTAGATAGACCAGGAGATTTCCTCACCTGAGCATAGGTGCAACAACTGCTGTTTGGAGATGCTGTCAACACATACCAGCTACTTCCACATACCACTGTTTTGGCAGGTTCCACTACTTTCTGCTATAGAAACATCCCTCCTCATTTAATGGGCTGCCATCGTACCCTCAACAAGCCCCTGCTTCCATACAAACTACCACAGGCAGAACCCGTAACATCTGCTTTGTGCATCCATCCTCACAAGGACCTCTCGAGGCCTCCAGGAACATTGCTCCCAGACAGACCATTGGAGCAAGACCAAAGCAAGGCACAGGCAGCTCTGCCAGCAACAGAAAGATGATGTCCCACTCTCACCTGGACGCTGCTCATCCAGTTCCGCACTGCCATGAAGGAGCACTCGGCCGTAATGTCGTACATCACCAGAATCCCATCTGCCTTCCGGAAATACTGCTTGGTGATACTTCGGAACCTGAGCCCCAACAAAACCAAAGGCACTCTCAGAACCACGATGGTGTAGTGACATCAAACACAACATGATCATCTGGTTTCTAGGCCTGGCGGCCCCTGTGCATGAGATGCATCCCTTGGAACTGGCATACAGACTGGTGACAATTCAGTTAAAACACTGGGCTTTTCAGAGCCCGTCTGTGCAGCAGGCCAGGCAGCCATGAGTAAGGAGTGTTTCCAAACACATGGTGCTGAGAAAGCAGGACCTTTCTAAGTCAGGAGGAAAGAAGCACTGAATAGCCTGTTTAGGTGAGGTAGAAAAAGGTAATGCCTGTAAAAAAGGAAACGGATGGAAAAAAACATGATTTTTTTTCTAGTGTCTGGAAGAATCTGCAGATTAAGCTGTAGCACAGAATAAATTAGGTGCATAATGTCTGCCCCAGTGCTGCTAAAGCTACAATTAAGATTGCAGCACCAAAACAGTCCACTTCCAATTTTAAATCTATAAAGCAATTCTGTCATACATAAATTCAGATGTTAGAAACAATTTCCAGGAGAAACACCCACCAGACATCTACATTGTCCCATGGGTTCCTGCTAGAAACACAGACTTGTATTTTGGGAATAAATTCCAATTTAAAACAAAAAAATGCTTAAAACCACTAAGCAGTTTATCATAAGGCCATGTCGTCATATTGCCTGATAACTGATGGAAATAAATGCAGCATCAATACCAAGATCTCACTAGACAGCTGAGAATTTCTACTCTGCATAGGTTAACAAGCTCTCCTTAAGAGAGCCAAGAAAATTAAGAGCCGAGAAAACCTGCAGCTAGTTTGACCCTCTTGAAATCTTCAGCTGATTGCCTGAAGCCTGTACTGTCTCACTACACACAGAGCATGCCATTCTAGCAGCTACTCCAACTGAGAAAGCACAGACTGTATCTTTGGCAGTCAAGATGCACCTCTGGAAATACAGGACATGCCAGATACTTCAGAAAAGAATGTCAGATATAGCATGAACCGGATTCAGGGGAATCACTAAGGAGTTCTCCCCTGCACAGGAAGCTCCTCTATGTGATATAGGATATTTAGTTGTATACATCCAGTAGAAGTAAGAAAAGTTTTGGTTTCTTCCTACTCAGTATCAGCATCAAGCCAAGTTCTTTCTTCCAAGTACACATCTAAGACCTGCTAGTACTTCAGAGACACACTGTCCTTCGGCAGAGATATATATATAGTGAGTTTGGCCTCTAAGGCAGCCTAGTCTCAAAGAAGTGTCTCATTTAATGTCATGAAAACTTCCTGATTGGCTACAGCACTAAAACCACAACAGAATAGTCTTTTGAAACAGAAATCATGATTTCTTCAGGATGAATTTGGAGTTTGGAAGTGTTTGCCTTGCAGTAGAAAACCCTACTGTGCGCATTTCCCAGAAGTCTGTATGATCTAGCTGGCTGAGACAGGCAGCGTCCCTACTTTCTTGGCACAGTGCAAGATTTTAATATTTCCATGACTTCAGCTGCCTCCTCAAGGCTTGGTCCCATACCATATTTAGCATTAAATACCTTATACCTATTTTTGCCAGGCTCTGTGGTTAACAACCTCCTTGAAAATGCCTCTGAACCTAAGCTTCAAAGTACATTCTAAATAAAGTATAAATTAAAAGAGGTTGTGGTAGGCCTTCATTTCTAGTTCTACTGTAGATGAATGTTAAGTGTGTCCTCTGCTACTCTGATCTTCTCCAACAGTGCTGATGACAACATCTTGTGATGGCCCATGTTTTTGAAACGAGAGGAGCCAACACGAAAATTATATTGCCCCTCTGCGAAGAATTATCACTTCCATGAGTCTATGAGCAGAGATATATCCAGGTGCATGCACTCCCTGCCCTGTCCTTCTCTTTTTTACACTGAGCCTAGCAGCAGGAAATCCTCACATAATTGTTTACCTTTCTTGTCCAGCTGTATCCCACAGCTGTAAAGCAACTTGAGTGTTGTCCACCATCAGACTCTTCACCTGGTAATCAATACCTGTCAGGGAGGTAACAAGAACAAGATCAACACTAGTGCAGGGAAACTGCCAGATTGACTCAAAGCTGAAAGAGGCACCACCTTAACAGAACTGCAGGGGTTGGAATGGACATCAAGAAATCATCATTACCTTTTGCTGAAGTAGGTACTCCACAATAAATCACACAGCTAGGCATCCAGACAGGTCTTAAATATTTCCATAGAAGACGACCCCACCACCTCTCATGTTCAAGTTTTAGGTCATTACTCCTTGTCCTATTGCTATGCACCACTGAGAAGAGCCTGGACTCATCCATTTGTCTCCCACCTCCCATCAGATCTCCTATCAATCTTCTTTTCTCCAGGCTGAACAGACCCAGGTTACTCAGCCTTCCCTCGTAAGGGAGATGCTCCAGGCCCTTTATCATCTTTGTGTCCCTCTGCTGGACTCCTTCTAGGAAATCTCTGTCTTTTTTGAACTGGGGAGCCCAGAGCTGGACACAGTGCTCCAAATGTGGTCTCACCTGGGTCAAGTAGAAGGGGAGGATCGCCTCCTCAACCTTCATTCAGGTTGTTAAGAGCTAGGTGATGCCTGGGCTAAAGTGACAGAAAACTAAAACAACCCCTTCCAGACCAACTTCCTCATCCTTCTCAGTCAGATTAGTTTGAAACCCTATTTCTTACCGATAGTTGCATTGAGATCAGCCAAGAACCTGTCATAGCAGAAGCGATGGATGAAGGAACTCTTACCAACACCAGAGTTCCCCACAAACACAACTTTGAAGATACGATCGGGGGAACAACTGGCAGGTTCCAGCACCTGGAGCTACAATGGAAGGAAGAGATGCAGTTTATAAAAGCCCAGCCACAGACTGTGGTTTGATTTAGGTATTAAATCACACACACAAAAAAAAGCACATGAAATGTACTACAAATCCACGGAGCTGCAGTTATGTGGGAAAAGCCCCCACTAGCAGGTGTCGGAGGCTGTACACTAAGTACTCAGACTCACCCTGCTTTCAGTGCCAATTGGCTGTCCTCTAGGAGATAATGGAGCATCATCCAACCCATCTGCATTTTTTCTACAGTCAGTGCCACTCTTCAAAGCCATCTTCAGCCTCTCAGCATCTGCTCCCACTGACCACTTCTCTTGGTCTCTGCTCTTCTCTCCAAAGTTTGTGCTGCCTCCTTCTCCCGTCTTCAGCCACATCCCATTGCCCGAGAAGTATTTGCAATTCTTCCTGTTGGGTTCTTCCATTGCCATATCCATTGGGAAGGTGTCAGGAAGGTTTGCAGAGGCCAGTTGTCTGTATTGAAGCCCACAGGCACCACAGCGGGGTTTGGAAGCACGGGAAAAGAAGGAGGGGGTTGCAAATTCCCAAAACACCCAGCATGTTTCAATTAGTGCATACGCAACACTTGCAGGAATGTTACCTCATGCATTTGGTCCCTGTGACTAAGGTACCAGCAACACCCCTGGGAGAAAAAAGCTCCCTGGAGCTATGCTGTGCTCATGTGCTGACATGTATTTCATTGATTTTAACAGAAATTTCCCATCTTCTGGATTTTTCAAGGATTCTTTGCAACCCACTTTTCCCAGTACTGAAAAATGAGGCAAAGTATACAAAGGTGGCAACAGAAAAAAAGAAAGAAAGAAAAAAAAAGATTTAAAAATACAATGCTAAAATAAATAACAAAGGTTTGCAGGTTAGTGAAAAAGGTTTTGGCTGCAGGAAGGAGAGTGAGGGCTGTCTGATTACCCTTAGGACGCCGCATGCAGCAAGCGTGCATGTTACTGCCCTCTGCTGACGGTCCTGACTGCCACAAGTGTACAAACTGCAGCGAGCTCAGGGTGCTCGAGCAGACCACACAAACAAGGCTGCTGTACACGGTAAGTGGAGGAACGGACTTCAAAAGACAGCTACAATAGCAAATTCAACTGCGATCATTGCCAACGAGCAAGGAATTGTCTTTGGTCTGTCTTGGCTTTCTGTGGTTAAAGAACTAGAAGAGAGTGAGAAGACTCACAACTCAAAGGTTTTATCCATCAGAGACCTCCAACACTTTTGCTGGCCACCAGATTCCATTTGGAAGGAGAGACCAAAGGCTTACTGCAGTTCGTCTGCACAGAGGCAGCACATTCCACCTCTCTATACAATTTTTTTCCCTTGCTACTAGTGCAGGAATCAAGGCAACAACTCTCCAGTGGCTTCACCTCACTAAGGCTGTCAAGTCTGCACTTTTTCTGTTACATGGTGCTCACGTCCCTGCCCATCCTCTCTGCCCCTGCCCCACATGCCAGGACAGAGCTGGGCAGCTGGGACCTCTCCCTGTCCAGCACAGGCAGACACATCCTCCTGGGCTCAGGCTTTGGGGATCAGTCCCCACCTTCCAGGGCCAGCAGAATGAGCTGCAACGAGGGGCTGAAGCTCAAATGCCTCTTTATGGAAGAGAACAAAAAAAAAGGGGGATACAAACACAAGGCTTTCTGAAGTGATCCCATCTCTAATGCAGCTTATCCATGTGTCTCAAGCAACATGGTATGACAACACTGAGACAGAATCAACAAATACTCTCCTGCCAGAATTCTCTTCTTACTAAGCCTTTCTATTTGGTTTGTGCCAACTGCAACTAGTAGCATCTTTGCAAGAGATAGCTGGTCAGTAGCTGAGGAACCAGGCTTTTCGCCAATACAGGCATGCGTGGCACATAGTTCACAAGGGCCAATGCTTAATGCCAGCACAGCTGAAACAAGTGTGCATAGGTGGCTGTTGAAAACACCACACTGTCTGCACATAGGGTGGCAAAAAAAAGGCATAGGCCATACAGACAAGGTTGTCTGTCCCAGCTGGCCAGAAGGCCTGGTGTATCAGGTGAGCATTTGCAGAGGTATGGAGGCAGATGGGCAGGATGGAGCCACCTGGAGCTGGGCCTTCTCCTTGGGGCTTTCAGCTGCTGGAGAGAACACCAGTCTTGTGCAAGTCCTGCCCTCTCCCATGCCCCAGGGACACAAGGTCTGGCACGAAGCACCAACAGACAGGGTTTCTGCCTGAGGAGGAACAGCACACTCAGGAGATGATCCAGGCATTTTAACAGAACTGCCTGGCTCAGAGGCAGCTTGCCTCCTGTCCCACAGACATTTCTAGAGGAGGGCCAGCACCACAGGAAAGTTCACCAAAAGCAGTATCCTTAGTTTCATGCTGAGCCCACACCACCTTGTGCCAACACTCGAGCTTTATCTCCCCCATGTTCCCACAGACAGACAGATAGCACTGAGGCATGGAACCAGACAAGGGACACAGTTTGACCGACAGTGTTCCAGCGGGCACAGAATAACACCACGGACACAACACAGATGCCCATCTGACCGTTTGACCGGCTTGTCGTCCAGCAGGTAACTGCCTAGCACTGACCCTTTCTTCAAGAGGGGCTTTTTGCTCTGAGGTGCCTGGAAGTTGAAAAGAGAAGGGTTGAAGAACGTCAATACAGTCCAGGAATCTGGTCGGCCCCAGTTCAACTTGTATTGAGAGCACAGGACTGGAGCCCCACAGGCAAGGCTCAAACAGAGGCAAGCATGGGATTTGCTCTTCTCAGTTCAGCTCATTTAGCAGATGCAAGAAAACACCGCTGACACTGCTTTCCCCTTTGCAACAAAGCCCTTCAATAATGCCAGTGACCCAAACTGTAGCCTTCCTCTGTCAGCCAAAGCTTTTATTTCTGTGGCTTATTTGCCACTGTGATATACAGCTGATACTCTTTCCTCACTCATTTTTTTTTTTTATGATGATGATGTTATGTGAGACAGAGTGAATCTCTCCTCTTCTGGTACTCACCCATAGCTGCACATACACCAAAGGGAAGAAAGGAGACTGTTCTGCAACAGGCAACATACAAATGTGCTTTATACGTACATCCTCCCCCATGCCTTCCTCCTACTTACCTCCCCACACTTCCTCCAGCCAGCGCTCACCAGCTTCCCAGAGAAGGATAAGAAGCAATAACTCCCTCACAGCACTGCTCATCTAGATATAGCAGCTTTGTCATTCTCAGCACCAAAGATGACAAATTTGCTGAGACCATACAGAAAAGCCTGTGGCAGAGTGGCAGCTGACCTACTAGCTCTCCTAAGTCCACGCCAAAGCCTAGTCCCCTCTCTCACATACAAGCTGGTTAACTGCTCCTGCCCCCCCAAAAATGCAAAGTTAGAGACAGTGTGGCAAGTTACCCACTGTCTAGCACTGGGAGAAGGGAGATGTGCTCACTCTGGGAGTCCAAAGATTTCTGACATGTCCACACAAGTTATTTCTAGGAGTAAAGGTGGGGAACAATGAGGAGTCCAGCCTTTCAGGCCTGCCTCCAGCAGCAGTTCTGAGCCTACCAAACAGCTTCAGGCAGCTTCTGACAGGCCTGCCTTTATGCTGCCCACAGCCCAGGGGAGGACTATGAAGATTATTTCTTAAATAACCCCAGTTTCCTTTCAAAAGACAGAAAATGAAGAAGATGCTCTGTGGGTCAAAACCCCCACAACAGCTTTATACAATGCAATCCACCAAGAAGAGATACTCTGGACTCCACAGAGGGCCTCAATCAACTGGGAGCTTAAAGGAAAAAAAATATTACATATTAAGCTGGTATTTAAGTAAAGCTTCAGCCACCGAAAAAATTTAGCCCAGAGAGCCCTTGTTCAGCAACTTCATTTCTAGAACACAGAAAAAGGAATCAATTTAAAGCCAGCTGGAAAAGCCACACACTTTAAGCATCATACAGACAACAAGCAAGTGATCTTGCTGGATGTACACAGTGCTGCCCAGGGCTGAGATGCTGTAGGAGGCTCACAACTGCAGACCACAAATCTTCCAAAGCAAAAGAACCCCAAATCCATAGTGACCTTTGGTCAACATCAGTATCAGGACTACGTATGGACCAGCCAACCGATGGTTCTCTATCAGAGATGGGAGAAGACACTTTCAGGGTTTGTGCTGAGACCAGCAGGTTCCCTCAAAAGATACTATAGACCCACAGAAACAAGGAAACATGTTACAGCCCACTGGATGTTCAGCAGAGTTGCAACCTTCAGGCCACCTAGCGAGCAAATGGGCCCTCAGGCAACCTGCTACTGCGCCACCTCCTGAGAGGAAGCAGCCTGCAGGGTACATACCTGGGAATAAAGGAGAAACAACGGGCTGTATTTTGCCATTGGTTCTGCCATGCTTTATTGGCTTGCCAGGTTTATGGAACGTTTGACTTTTCATAGCGATGGTACAGGGACAGACATCACACTGCAGCTGTACAACACATGATGACAAGGATTCCACAGCAAGAACAGCATGTATGCAAGCATTTTGGATGGGACAGAAAATACAGAAAAGCATCTTCTGGTTTATCAGTGAAATACAAATTCAGTGTAATCAAAGTTCCCAAACACTCTTCACAATGAGCAGACATGAAATTTGCTCATCCAGGACAAGACCTCTATCAAATTGCAGCACACAAGGATAACTCCACAGCCAGATGGGTGCAAAATGGAACACCCCAAAACAGTTTGCATGCAGGCAGAAATAGCCACATGTTGCTATGTGTAACCGAGCCACCAGGGCAAAGGTGTGCCCCACGCCATGAGGTCAGGTCTGCCCATCTAGGCAAGGCCAGAAGCTCTTACAAAGAGCAAGGCATTGAGCTGTGCACTGAGAAGTGCAAAGGAGCAGCAGCTGGCTTGCTGTCAGCCACGTGCAACCCAACTCCTCCTTCTAACCATTCCAGTCTTTGCTATGAAAGAATCACTGTTTGTCACAACTTCATTTCACAGAAATAACACAACCCTTCCCAACATTAACAGAGGATACTGAGGCCTTAGGTTTCCTTTTAGCTTGTGAAAGCACTGATATTGTCTGCCACACATCACGTTACCCACTAGGGATACACAGCAGAAGGTTAGACTCTCCTCTTTGCTGCTGTAGGAAGGATTACTATTTTCTCTCCCTCTTACAGCAGGACAGTATGAACAGCGGATCTTCTGCAGGTAGGTGGTAACAGTAGCTTTCCTGAAGACTGAAATAAGAACAGCCAACGAGATTCCTAGCTGACAAAGGAAAAATACTTATTCCAGTGCAGGCCTCATCTGCCCAACATTATGCTGTCAGATCAGCAAAGGTGGTAGCAGGTACTCAACCTGCTGCTTGATCCCTAGTGCCAACACAGCAAAGAAGGGAGAAAGTGGCTCTTCTATACTATGGCTCTCTGCAAGGTTCTCTCGTAGGTCCACCTGCAGCAGACATTTCAGAGCAGCCATAAGGGGATTCTAGTGGGGAAAAGGAGAAGAGAGGAGAAGCAGACAAACTTTGCACACAGAGGCACATACCTGAAACATGGTCTCCATGGGACACCCACCCACCCAAAAGGAACCCAAACGCTGAATGATGCACATGGAAAGAGGAGAATGCACTGTTTTCTTTGCCTGCTTGCACTGGGCTGTTAGAGAGTGACTGTGTTTATACTTTTCCAAGAGGAAGCTCTAGCACATGTGCATACACAAACACACACACAGCAGCTTAAAAAAAAGAAAAAAAACACCATCTTTCTGTTTTCAGAAACACAGCCATACAAGCATATGCACACATACCTCATCTTTTTCCATAACAGTTATGGAAGCTATTTCCTACAGCCACTTCTCTGCTCGAAGATGAATTTCAGCCTCTCTCCAGTAGGTTCTCCTCTGTAGGGTATTTTGTCTCCTTTTTGGGCACCTTCCCTGCACTTCCTTTTGTGTTCCCGTACAAACCAGCTAGAAGGTCTGTCCCAGCCTACTGCTGTCTGTCATCACTGCAGGACAGCTAATTCCAGATCTGCAAGGGGAGCATGGTGGCAGAACCAGGAAAGGCACGTGGGAGCAGGGATGTGTCCAAGACCCAAGAACCATGCCTCACTGCTGCACCCTCCCTGCAGGAATGAGGAACTGCCCCCCAGGAATATCTGAAAACACCTCCTACAAGCTCAGAGAAACTCTCAAACTCTCCCATGTCCCGCTACCCTGACTCAGCTGACAGCACATTTGGGAATTCATCTTCCTCACCAGCCAGCTGCCAGGACTTGTGCAATTTTGCTCCCTGCCTTGCAGGCACCCAGTATTGGCTAAAGAGCACAAGCCCAGTATGTGCAGCAGGCAGCATCCACTGCAGCCCTGAACACAGCTGCATTACAGTCCCAAACTAACATGCCTTGAGTTACAGCCAGGCAGCTGGCAACCAGCAGAGCTTGTCTCTGGCATGGGCAGAGGGGTGCCACAAAGTCTGTTTTAAGCACCACACCAGGCCTTGTGAGGTCAGGTCATTGTCCCCCGTGGATGTGAGAGGCCCCCAAGTGGTGACAGCAACAGCAGCAGATGAAAGGAGGGTGGCTGGGAATTAGGATTTTCTTTCTTAGACTAACCGGCTTCTTGGCTTCTAAAGTGTCACGCTCGTCTCGAAGTTTCTTGTTCATCTCTCTGCTCCAAAGAAAGACAAAGGAGAGAACAAACGAAGCCCTCAGTGAAAATGGGATAAAGACCAACATTTGAAAGCTAGATGGAAAGGCAGATAGGGGCATAAATGAAGATACTCAGTAATGTTGGTTATGTTGAGATTTCCATGCATCCCAGTTCAGTTAACAAGCAGCAGGGAAGACTAAATTCCTCCCCTGGATGAATTATTCAGTAAAATAGCACAGCCTGTACCCTGCTGGAGCTGACCAAATTGCACAACTCTATCTGGGCCTAGAAAAATAAGAAGCGTATGAGTGCTGCTTAAATGCACTCCCACAGCACTGAGATTTCAGCACTGCTTCAAGTGAACAAGCTTCACTAGAACAGCCAACTCTCCTCTACTACCCCTAAACTGACCACTGACCACGTTGGCCATTCAGATGGTTTCCAGCAAGAAGTGGGATCTGGTCTAAGTCTGTCCCTTATGTGCCCAAGGATTTGACATCTGCCCCAGTCCTGTTCCTACCTGAGGAGCTCCAGCTGCCGAAGGAGGCTTTGTTTCTCTTTCTGCATGTTTTTGGAGACTCTGAACACATCCCTAGGTGAAGAGGAAATAAATTAATGGGAGACAAAGCACAAAGATCCCTTTCTCAGGAACACCCACAATATTAACAAAGCTGAAGGTCTGCTAGGAGGACTCAGAGGAAGGAGCACTGCCATGGGAGCTGGGATGCCTGAGTTTTACTCCAGCTCCCCTGCTCTCCTCTGGCATGAGGGCGGACAATCCACTTTCCACTTTCACATGTCAGTTTCCTCAGCTGCTAGAGATGGGAAAGATGCTCACTGTCATCTGGAACTGAAACATCCCCATGCTGAAGCAATGTATTACTAGATTAAGCTCATAAACAGGAACACAAGTGATTAGCACAGAATTTGTAGGAACTTTACAGAGGCAATGATGAACTGGAAATTAGGAGGAGGAGAACTCTCTAGGCTGAGTAACATCTGTAATTTTTACAGTAATTTTAAAGCCACTATCAATGAATATAATGATTTCTCACTACAGGCAGGTGAGAGATAGCAGTAACACTGCCTGTTCATACCAACAACACCACTGCAATATTACTTCTCTTCCTCAAGAGGAGACAGGCAGTTGTCTGATAAGACCACGCTTCTAATTAGAGAATTTTATTCTTTAACTACTTGCACACCTTTCCTTCTCTGCCTGGGTTCCTGCTCTGACAGCCCACACAGCTGCTTCCATTTCCATTCCCACCTGTCCTTCTGCTCTTGCTCATTCTGGGCCTCTTTCTGCAGCTTCTGCAGTTGTCCCTTGACAGCCTCTAGCTCCCATTTGCTTTTCTCCAGCTCCTCCAGTAGGTTTTCATTCAGGTGCCGGAGCCTTTCATTCTGCACACGGGTCTCCAGCTGCTCTGAGTTCAGAGACTGTAGCTGATGTTCCAGCTGCAAAGGGAGAGGAGGAGTTAAATGGAGAGAAAGGATTCTGAGCTATAATTGTGACTATAAAAACAGGCTGAAAGAAGGGAGGAAAACACAGCTTAGGCCTACAAGACCACCAAAGGTGTCAAGAAAGTGAAACGAAAGCATTTATTTCTCATCAGTGCTAGCACCTAGGAGCAAGCAATGCTGTTAATCAGGCTGAGGAAGTACTTCAGGCAGCGTAGAAATCTGAGTGCAAACAAAGGTCATAGGAGGACAGGAAAAATTTAGGTGGAAGCAGGGCTACGTCTAGACTAGAGGGGTTGATTAAATGCTGCTGGGGCACAGCAGCTCCCCACAAGACACCAGCACAAATAATAGGCCTAACTTCAAAACTTTGAAGCTTGCTCCCTGTACTCAGCTAGCAACGTGACCATTTGCAAACGTCTGGCATAGGCCGGGAAAGAGACAGATTAATCAGTCAAATTCACTTGTCTCAGACGAGTAGGGCATCACTGGAAGGATCATACTGATATTTCAGTATCCAGTCAACCACATTTGCTAACCAAGGCCCTCTGCTGAATTTGGTGCTACAAAGAAATGGCAGTACACACAATCTGAACTCAGTTTCCACAGTCACTTGAGCTGAATGTACTGTTTGTTCCCAGAAGTTCTGCACGTACAAGCATGTTTATTCCTTTAAATTCCATGTGTGACAACTTCTTAAGTGCACAGAGAGAATGTTAGGTAAGGGCATAGGGAGAAGAGATCTCACCAAGGGGCAGGTACCCCTGTGAAAGCCAAGTATGCTTTAAGCATGCCTTTTCTGCTCCTTCAAGTAGACTCTCAAAGGGAAAGTAAAAGAAACATGCTGTGACACAAGGTGAAGTGCTTTTCTCTTTCCTACCCTGCTCTCTGCAAAAACACGTGGACAAGTCACAAATAGAGCTCACCCTTCTCAGGTTCCTTGAAACACAAACCCTACATCTCTTCTCACTACAACTACAAGTACATGTCATGCCCAGCTTTGAGTCGAGAGTTCCAGTCCTTTGGACATCATGGAAAATTTTAGCATAACCACATATGCTGAGCAGACAAATTCAGAACAAGAAACAGCAACACCAGCCCACAGCCTCTGGATCTTTCAATAAGCCAGAGGATGGGATTTAAATAAAGCATGTGCCCCTCCCTGAGAATTCTCAAAATCACAAAGAACTCTGGTTTTATGTTGTCTGTACACCGATAACTGCAGAGTAGCACAATCACAATACTGGACTTCCACCACAAGAGGGACCTAGCTGCCCGTGTAACGTGGCACAAACGTTCAAGATAAAGACATCAGTAAAGCTCAGATGAGTAAGTGTCCATACAGTCTCATACACTGCCCTGACCCACAGCAAGAAGAGATGCTAATTAGGAAGAGCATGCCTAGATAGCCACTATGGTCTACAACCCCAGCATCAATAGTTCTTGGACTAGAGATGATAGAATCTACATCCCTGACTTTTCCCCTTTTCAATATGTTTGAGCCTGCTGTCCATTAGTTTGTCCAACCTGTTTTTGAAGTGCTGATTCACAACCTCCTGTGGCAAAATTTCTAGTTCATAAATCCACAGAAGTACAATCTTTGAGATCAGCCTTCTACTTGTCTTGTTGAGTATCCTTCCTCTGTGTTGTTGTAGGATTTGAGGAATAACACCTCCAAACGGACCTTATCCACAACCATCCCAAATCTGTAAAGTTCTGTTATAACTTCCCTCAGTCTCCTCCACTCCAAAATTAGGGTTAGGCTTTCCTAGTTTCTCTTCTTAAGGCAAATGCACCATTTCCTTAATTATAACAGCAATCTGTACCTTTATTTCTCACACTGGAGTTAGAGGAGACCATAATTGTGCAAACCAATTGAGAAAACGACACCCTCTATCTTATTCTCATTACCATTCCTCATGGCATCTGAAGTTTTATTGGCTTTTCCAGCTGCTGCACGATGAGCTGTTGAGTTCAGAGAACTTATGTTTCATCCTCATCACAGTTAGCTATCCAATTTGGATATCTCCAGTCACCAGAACCTTCCAGGTAACTCCCATGACTTGTTTCTGCAGCAGTCACATTTCAGTTTTATAGAGAAGAAGGGAAAGGCATCCAAAATGAACCACCATGAGTAAATGTGCATGCCAGGGACTGACAAGGCAATGGAAAATTTCTGCTTTGATCTTTTCATTGATTGATTAATCAATATGTCATTAGGTACTGAAATGCAAGTATGCAGTACATGCAGCTCAAAGCTTCAGGGAACTGTTCCCTCTGGGTTATTTTGGAGTGGCCAGAAAAAAAAAAATATTTGGCTCTTGCATATCTATACACAGCTTTCCTACACATCACAAAAGGCATCAAACTCGCAATTTCCAAATCTTTACCTCATTTTCCTCATCAAATTAAGTTATTGTACAAGAGAAACCAAAGGAGATGAGAAAACAAGGGCCAAGATGTTCACAGGAGGACACCACAGTTGCAGACAAACTAACCCACTTCAACACCTCCAGAGATGGGCAAAATTAGGCTGGCTAATACTGTCAGCAGATGAAAACCACCCCCAGCCAGAAAAGGTCTTTATAGAAATACAGTAGAAGGTGCACTTTAGAAAGGCTTTGGCCTCTGTTACCTTCTTTTGACGGTAGAGGATTTTCTCTAGCTCTTGCTCTTTGCTGCGCAGTTCCTTTTGGAGCAGGTTACTCCTGTTGTGTCTCAGTGCTTCCTGCAAAGATGAAGGCACACAGCTATGCACACAACACCCAGCACAGTTAAGAGCTGTTCCTTAACCAGATAAACCACCCTCCCTGCTTCAGACCACAGAAAGTTTGACTTCGGCCAAAAGAGGTGAGGTACCTGGCAGATTAGCCTCTCCCTTTCTGCTTTGATCTGTTGCTCCATTTCTTCATAAAGGCACCTGACTTCCCGGTCATGGTCCGTCTCCTTTCTATGAAAGGAACACATATGACAAGAGAGAAAGAAAAAGAAAAGAGAAAAAAAAAGAGGAGAGAAGGGTGCAAAGAGAGTCCTACTAAGAGCTGTGTGGCATTGCCAGAAAGTTACTTCAGTTGATTTTTTCCACCAGATCAAATGTTATGGGTGTGTGCTGCTGCAAAACAAACCTCTGACAATCAGGTCAAGATAAACAGTCATTTCATTACAGCAAGAAAAATCTCAGAGTCCTGTAACCCAGCCTCTCCTGTCACTTGAGGCAGAATATAACACTTGCAATTTCATCCAAATATCAGCTGTTTCCAGACAGTAAATAGCAACAATGTTCTCCTTACCGCTTCAATGCCTGCTCCATAGACTCCTTTTCATGATTCACCTCCCTGATGTATGATGAAACACGCAGCAGAAACTCCTCAAAATTGGCTAAAAGCTCTGGACGCTCCTTTCGTAGCCGGGCCCAAAGATCTCGAACTTCGCTAGGACTGGAGCAAGCATGGAGAGAAAGAAAGCAAATGAGTTTGTATCACCTTCTGGATGGTTACTCTAATTCCAGCATGCACTCAGGGGAGGGCAGACTGCCCTTGTCCTGTCACCTCCTCCATTACACCATACAGCAAAGAGGTTAAAAGAAACTGCAAGGTTAAAATGGAGGAGGTCATCTGAAAGACAAAAAGAGTCATCTAGGAAGCAAATCTGGAACAATTATTTTCCAAGTATTCAGTAATAATACATTTTGTGTCTAAACTAAGATTGGAAGAGATGAACATTCATCATCAAACTCCCACAGCCCAGGAATTTTGGCACACATCACATAGGTGGCACTCACACCATGTCAGTACGAGTGGATGCTACTGCCAATCTCGGTCTGTTCATCTAGCAAGTTTGGAAACTAAGTCACAAACTAAAGAAGTAAATTTTTTATGGTGTTACATTATGGATAATGTGACAGTCAAGATCAGATTCAGTAGCAAAACAGTGAAGATCAGATCCTCTTCCCCCTCTCATTAGCTTCTGTTTCCTGTTAATTCTTTATAACAGCTGCTTCAGCACAAAGGCATGACAGCAACCTCTGAACTCATTGTATAGAACTGCCAAAACGAGGATAAGACTTAAAAAACTTAAAGACCGGATGCTTCACAAATTGTTATAAACAGCAGAGGCTGTTTTGTGTGGCTTTCACAGTGTCATTCCATCATTTGCAGCATTATATTTTTCTTCCAAAGTTGTTTAGCACTCAGGTGCTTTGCATCACAGTGCATGTGAAACAGCACAATCTGTTTCATGACAGATGCAGCTCTGCAAACAGCAAAGTCCTTGGCTCTCAGCTTCTGTCTCCAATCCTGACTGTTTCCCACCCCTGCTTGGAGCAGAGCTGCTCCCAGCAAACTGGTGCCAACTGCTGTACTATGAAGTCTGGAGAAAAAAAAAAAAAAATGCCACCACCAACAAAATCCCATTGCCACACAGGCTGTTGGACCACCCCAGCTCCAACAAGTTTGCATCAGTAAGAAGCAGCCATGGAAAATACTTCACTTGGGAAGGCCCTAAAAAAAAATCTGCAGCCTAGCAGCTGGATGACACTAAGTCTGTAGATTCTACTGAGGACACATGCGAGGGTACTGATACCAAATTTCAAAGCTCTGGTGAGTATCTCCTGCTCATTTCAGCTTCTCTTTGTTTTCAAGATCAGTTCAGTCCCACACAATCCCTTGAGCACACATCTTTTATGCAGAGTCTTAGAGTTAAGATTTTCCAAACATATGTGAACAGTCACAGGCCCTCTTGGAACAGACAGTACACACATCCTCCTTACCTTGTCTAACCCTCACATGCTTCTTTTCATCTGTTACACGCAGATGAGTTTCCACATCAATTGCTACATCTCACAGCTGTGGTATGAACTTATAGTTTGGAAACAATTTGTGAAAAGTGTTGCACTGGAGGTAACTTATAACTGATGAGACAACTCTCCCCCCCCCAGAAAAAAAAGAAAAAAAAAAGGAAGAACTAAGCAGTATTCAGGAGCAAGCAGCTCAGTTCACCTCCTGGATGCCTGCTGGTACTTTCGAGTTTTGGTACTGCAAGATCAAAACAAGGTAGAGGTAAGGGCACAAGACACCCCTACTTACTTACTCTTCAAACACCTGGGCTGCTCCAAGCTGCTCCATCATGGAGCAGAATCGTTTCTCTTCATCGTCTGCTGGGTCCATGTCATCTGACCAACCTGACTCAAAGGTCTCCTCGTGACTGGAGCGATCTGTCTTTCCAGCCCCTTGACACAAGTCGATTCCTATTAACTTTCCTGAGGAAGGGAAGAAGGAGAAAAAAGTCAAACTGGATGTCACTTAAAAGGCTGATATTCAAACAGCAGCCCAATGCAGCTCTGTGAGAAGCTGCCTGCACTCTACTGCTGTAGAATACAGCTCCTAGTCAGTAAAGAGCCTCAGTTCTGACGTGTTGAGTGATGTCAGCATCCAGTCTGCAGTGCTGGGACTTTAACTGGCTTCCAGCCTGACAACAAGCTGTAATGGCTCTGCTCACATCTGTGCTAAAATGACATACCACTCCCAGCCTTGGATCCTCTGCATGCGAAACGTGGCATCTGGTCATTCCACTCCTGTGGAGCAATGCTATTGGGATTCAGTTGCCAACGACACCACAACCCCCCTCTAAGACTGCAAGCCAGGCACTGAACATCTTCATGCCTCAGTTTCTCAGTTCACAAAAAAGTGCCAGGGAGATCATTACACTTCCCTTCCTGGATGCTACATCTGCTCTGATTTACGTGCTACAGGACAGACTGCCTCTTGCTGGGACTGTGGAGTGTCTGAACAAAACAAACTTATCCTCCGAGCAGCCTTCCAGCCCCATGCCATGTACAGATGAGTTCAAGTTTTCCAAATTCTGTTTCATGCCGCAACAGTAATACTATGAGAATTCATGCTATGCAAGGCATGTGACAGATACTGTTGTCAGGAACAAATTCTTAAAAGAAACAAATCAAGGAATTCTGCCCAAAGCACAGGCCCCATCCTGTACACTGAGGGCAGACCTTCTCTAGCAGCTACCTTCCCATTCGAAAACGCATATACCTCTGGAACCAAGCAGAAGTGACATCCCAGCCACAGGACTAGCAGCCAAAAATGTTCAGAGCTGCTCTAAGAGGAAAATATCCAAAATCTGTGTGCTTCGCATCACTCAAGTCTACTGTTTCTTGCCTCCAAATGTCTTCAAGTCCTTTCCATTAACTACATGCAATACTGTAAGAAATGCAAAGGTTTTGATGCAAGTTTCTTTTTCCTTTCTGTCATCCTTTTATGCTCAGACAGTGAGTGTCCAACACTCAGCAGTTTATCTCACTGCTCTTCTTCATCCCAGGTGTTTACAACCCCCCTGCATCCTTGGCACCTGCTAGAAACCTGCGAAACACAGGCCCACTCCAATTTAGCATAAAATATGAGATCTGCAATGGATTTATCTCCATACTGGAAGTAATTTGGATGGATGCAGAACAACAGCTTCATTTCCACTCTTAAAATGTGTGCTGTAAAAAACCTACAGTGTGGTCAGGCAGGACCAACTCCAGCTTAAAACCTTGAGCAGTTAATCAAGGAGATGAGCTGAGATGAGGCACTTTGGATGTCTACTTTAAATAAAGAGTCATTATCTCTTATAATCTGCCTCCTACAGCTCAAAAAATTGGGATAGAGAATGATGCTAAGATTGTTTTGGCACTCTAGAAGGATCTTAGATTGCCTTAAATTGAACATTCAAAATTGCTGCTCTTTTTGTCAGTTGTGGAGAAGCTTCCTATAACCTATCAGAGGCCATGCAACGAGCCCTCTCAAGAAGCAGAGCTGACAGCAGCACAATTCCCAGTTTGAGCTTCTCTTCATCTCCCCCCTGTGCACTCTGACAAGATGACACAGTATGTGTAATCTCCAGTAAGAGAGTTTGTCCTTCCTCTACCTCTACTCAGTCCTTACCTAGTCCCATGCTGAACTCCACAGGTGTCAGGTATCCATTATTGTTCTGCTCCAAGCTGTCAAAAACAGTCTCCAGCTGCTCAAGGGTTAGGGGGAGCTCACTCTGAAGCCTCTGCAGACAAAAAAGAATGAATATGATGAAAGCATGACTCAAAGTCTTTTCTGTGATTGCTGCCTCGGCTGTTTCCAGCTTTGGCCTATGGTGCTGTGCCTTTCAGCACTGCCTCTTGGTTAGGATGAGACATCATGACAGTACACTCTGCTTGAGTCCACTGATAAGGTTTTCAGTTAACAAATGATTCAACCAGGAATGCAGAGAGAGCACTTCTGTCTGTCTGCTGGGACTGCATCATTATTCTCACTACAGTTAAGGAACAGAGGTTTGCCTTTGGATTACGTGTGTGGAGCACCTAGCGTGAAAGCCTTTCCAAAGAAATTTCCAAATAACTTGAAGTACAGCAAAAAATAAATAATAAATAAATAAAATCACCATCCATTAAAAACATAGATTTAGACAAAGCTTAATAAATATTTATTAACATAGGTATACAAAATTAGGCATCACACAACACAAAACGAAGTGAGTCAGCAACTAACCCAGCACTTGTTTACTCAACAAGACTTGCCAAATGTTAACTACAGATGGAGAAAGAGATGAGAAAGGAAAAAAACACCACACACATAATCTTCCAGACAAATAACTAAAGCAGAAAGAACAATGAAAGAGATTCTGTTAGCAAACAAAAGGCAAATAAAAAAATCAACACATTATGCCAGCACAAAGTCATGGCTCAGGTCTAACATACGTTTTTGAGACAAGACCTCAGCTATGACTGAGACAAAAAGAAGTTATTCAGCCTTTTTGTGAAGACTGAAACTTCTTGTTGCTGTTCATAGTTGTGTTATTTTGTTTTTAAAATAAACAAAAGATTTTTCTCCCCCAGATTTCCCATCCATTTCATGCTTAACGTCTGTATAAACTGTTGCTTTTTATTTATTTATTTATGTGTTCCTTAAAAATTTGGAATTGCAGTCCCACTTGTCCCAGGAACTCCCAAGAGGCCCAAGGCCCTTCCTGGATCAGCTGATTGGGCAGAGTCCAGCTCCCTGAAATCTGAAAGAGACAGATGTGTGTACATCCACTTGCCAAAGAGTAAGACGTGCCACATTCTCCTTTTTTCTGCCATTCATGACTTTGAAGCTCCTCTCTCACCTGCATGTCCAACTTGGTGATAAAGCCCTTCTCATCCTTGTCACAGAGCTGGAAGAGTTCCCTTGCCTTTTCAAGCATCTCCACCTGCACGTCCTCCAGTTCGCTCATTTGGCTGGAAGGAGAAGCACCAGAAGCCACTTCATCTTCCTCGTCACCCTCCTCTTCTGCTTCCCAGTGGACACATCCCAGGAGAGAGCTCCTCTGTTTCTCCATCTTTTCAATGCCCTTCGCCCCAGGGCAGGGGAAAATGGAAGAGCTGTGGGGCAGAAAAGAGAGAAACCACACTCAAACACAACCCTCTGCTTCTGACCCACACACCATGCTGGTCTGAAAGAACCAGATGTGCACCACAACTGCAGGGCAGGACAAAGGCAGTGAGGAGGATCTGTGCCTGAGATGGAGGAAAGAAGAACAGGAATGCCTCTCCCAGCCCTCTCCTGCCCAGACCTACAGCTGACCATCTACTTCTGATGTTTTCTCATGAACACTTCCCAGGTACTAATTCCATCCTCTTTCATGTTATTACAGCACACGCACAAAAAAGGTCAGAACATTCCTACACTGGGATATAAGATGGGAAAAAAATAATAAGCTGGGCACTCCTGCCCCTTTTGCCTCTGCTTTGAGAGCTCAAAAGCTGCCAAGCAGAATTTTAATCTGAAATGTTCACATTTGTAGGAAGGAAACCACACAATTACAGAGATATTTCAGATGCCAAAGAAAATAATTCCCATTATTTACAAGTACCCAACACAAAAGGGCTAAGCACCCCTCTAATAAGCACAGTTCTGGGGCTGTAAAGATGCACACAGCACATCCCTACCCCAACCCACCTTCTGACTTACTGCTCCCACTTAACACGCTCCAGACAGCTTTTCTTCAGCACCAGCGCCACATTTCTAAGCCTTGCTGCACTGCTTTGAGCTTCTCCTCCTGCAGATCCTTGCTCTGCATTGCAGGGCAGAAGTGAGCTGTGCAAGCAGGCTGTGAGCAGATTTAAACACAGCACTAGCCAAGAGAGCTTGGCTCTTTTTGTTTCTGAGATCACCAAGAAATTAAAAGCCATGTGCAGATGCCATGATAACAAGCAACTTAATTCTGTTTGTACTCTTAGTACGCTGGGATGATAAAGAACACGATGGCCTGGAAGAATGTCACATGCAAGAACTGCATGAAGCTAATACAAAAGGAGAAGGTGATTATGTGCCATGCTATGTGACTCCATTCATTACTGCTGGTCCGTGAGCCAGAGGGTTGTTCTGCTTCAAAGAACGAGCAGAATGCTTCACTCCCCCTTTCAAATGGGTAATTTTGCACGGCATCCGTTTAGTGTCACTTGAAAACATATTTGTTTGAAACTCTGCAGAAAATTTCCGGTAAGTTGGTGCTATTATATGTTTCTAGTCAAGCAGTCACCCCTAGCAAGCAAGAGACACAGAGCTGGGCCCATGCTTTGGGGAATACTGTAAGGGAAAGAAGGAAGAAAGAATGAAAAGTGAGGTGGTGGTGGGTATGGGTCTTTCACTCTTTCTCCAAATAAACCCTTCTGCTTAAGCTTCCTTGTATTATTAGGCCAACAGGACAAAAGGCAGAGGCTAAAGCCTGATTCTACTCAATTGGGCAGTCATATTGCTGCCAATGGCAAATCTGTACATGTTAGATGTCAGAAAGAAACAGAAAGAACCTCAGCTTCCTCCTCATACTCAAGTAAGAGTTGTAAAGTTAGACCTGAAAGAAGAAAAAAAGAAAAAAAAAGAGATCCAAGTATCTTTAGCTGCATGGATATTATAGGTAACGATAGCGAGTCAGATAGCCACACCAATGAACTGCATTTACTGGCTGTCACATGTCACCTTGCTGAACACTTCTGACAGACCCATTTCTTCCACAAGTACACTCAAAGCAAGAGCTGTGACAAGAATGAGGACAAAAAGAAAAAAAAGGAACAGAATGTGAAAAAGCACAAAAAATAAATACATTTTCTAAAACTTCCCTCTAGATATCTAAGAGGGGCTGATGTCTCCCAGAAGTTCTTACTTGCTTGCTACAAGCTTCCTCAACTTGTATTTCAAAGGCCAGAGCAACCCACACAGATGATGACTCCCATCTCTGCTGCAGCAAACAAAAGGTTGTACAAGGAGGATGTTCCGTTCTCTTCAGAATCATCTGCAAGCTGAAATTAGAAACATGATACCCCTACTTCTAGCACCTCCCCAGTTTATCAAAAGCCCAACTGAACTGTAGCTCCCAAACATCAGATATGGCAAAAGCCTCTTAATTAGAAGAGTTGGGAGCCTGACATGGACAAAAGTCTGAAAGGATTTGACTCACTCTTGTAAGAGATCAGCCCCATTAATTCAACATTCAGAGCACAGAGCCTCCTGCTCAAGCTGCTTAGAGAGGCCGGAAGCCAGATGTGGCTCTCAGTGGTGAGATGGCACTCACAGAGGAACAAAGTTGCAAATACGAGACAGCCTCACCAAGCAAAACACATGGCAGCTCTCTGATGAGCTTCTCCTCCAGGGTCTCCAGTTCATCTCCATCCCCATTTGTAAAGGCATCGCACAGTAGAAATGCCGATGAGAGGCGTGAAGCAGATCTCAGTCTGTCCTGCCCTAGTTACATTTAGTTGCTGCAAACTACTGGGGAGCAGCTCTATCAGCAAGATGCACAGTATCACTGAAGGATAACACTGACAAGAGACAGATAAGTACAGGCACCTAATGCTTTTGGTCAGCCAAACCTGCCATGTTTCACAGGGAGAAGTAATCAAGTCAGCTCCTGCGACAAAGACCTGTCAGAACCCATCTGGCAGGCAAGACAGCCAATGAGACAACACCAGTTGTCTTTTAGCTTAGGATCGGGGTACTGTCTATCTTTTAGGCTATTAATTCCCATCACACAACATCTGCACTGGGTCACAAAAAAGTCCATCCAGCCCAGACTAACAACTCTTTTCCAGGGCCTGGGAGATCCACCAGAAGATGGAAGTGTTTGAGACCCAAAAGCACCAATGAGCTTCAATCGCAGGTAACCATTTCTGCACATCACATTCTACAGCTCACCCTTCCCCCACAGCCAGCTCTGCTACTGCATAGTCCAGATTTGAGCAGATGTCAAATGTGAAAAAAACCTGATACAGAACTCAAGAGAGAAAAAACAGTCCTTAGAGTCTGTAGATTATAACAGCTACCTCCCGTCACGATGTGTGCTGGGGCCCAGCATGCAGAAATTCACTTGCACCTAGAAGACAACCTTCCTGGTGTGCAGAGTCTGCAAAGCAAACAGATCATCTTGGACAAAGCACAGGAGGAACCTGACTGCTGGTAAGGATAAGGAACACCAGGTGCTTTCCACACAGAGGTAACTCAGATCAGTTTTATGTGCATATTTTAACCTCTCTAGGCATAAACTGTAGTTTATCTTGTGCAAAGTGGGGCCAGAAAATCAGTTGGATCTGACAAGGCAAGACCTTCAGCTGGGAAATCACAAGATGAATCTTAGCCCTGACTCACTGTGCTGTACAGCCCTGGGCAAATCATGTCACCTGCCCATGCTGGCATTGTCAACCCTCCAATTTGATTCCAATTCTTGTAACAGCTGGCACTCTATTTTAAAATTCTATTCCTGGAGACTGATAATAACTTCTGAAACTCACACATCAGAACAATTTCAAAGCCTTGTAGCTGTAGAAAAGAAACACCTGAACATAGAACTTGAAGGGTTTGCAAGTTTCAGCAAACAGAAGAATGAACACAAGGTGCAATTCCTGGAAAGTGGAAATACTGTTTTCAAGATAGTGTTACAAGGTCATAGTTTCAATTTATTCTCTCTGAATTCTTATTAGTGTAGCAGCAGAGCTAAAAAGATAAAGAAAAGTCACGACCCACACGCCACCAACAACCAAGCCTTTATCTGTGACCACGAGCACCGTGTGCACATGACAACTTTGGGGTTTTTTCCTCAACCTGATGAGGAAAGGAAAGTGGGTAGCACAGCCAAACTCTGCACAGCTGGTCCTCAGGTGACCTCAGTCACAAGCAGGGCACTGTACAGACGCTGAACACACAGCATTCCTAGCAGTCCTGCCAGAATGCAGCACAATGAACCTACAGTGAACAAAGGAAAAACTAGGGAGGACTGGCTAAGTGGCTTACCAGGATTCTGGTGCAAGGCCAATGCTTGGGGTCTGTAGAGCTATAAAGGAAAACAGGTTTTTGTGTTGCTGTGCTGCTGCGTATTTGGTGACGCTGCAGCAGTGGGGATCTGTAGAGAAGATTCCTTCTGGGCATGTAGTGAGTGTCCAAGGTGCACCACAAAACAAAGCGGTCAGATCATCACTGGAAATTTCCCAGAGGAGATCCTGCACATCTCTGCCTAAGATAACATTATTAGAAACATAAAAATCCCACCCTGGTACAAAAGCTATAGGTATAAGCTGGTTGTTGAAACAGATCAGGAGAACACACACTCATGAGAAAGAGTTCTACAGCACTGAAGGGAGCCACAGAAATGCCAGAAAAATGTTTTTAGGGGGCAGTAAGGTGCCACAGGCTGGGCCACCTGCTCTCCAAGCTGCTTTGCAAGATCAGTCCCTGTCAAGAAGACCACCCGGCAGCAAATACAGCTGATACAAAAGCACTTAAGGAATTCAGAGGTGTCCTTCAGCTGATTGTACTTTTGATGCATACACCAGATGATGCAGACTTGCTCCCATGTCCCAGAGGATGTTACACAAAGAGAGGAGAAGAAGGGCCATGGTGAGGTGTTTCTGCAGCAGAAGCCTGTTGCTCCAGCCCACAACAGGTGCAGAGCAGGAGCACACCCAGATCACAGAATCATAGAGTCACCAAGGCTGAAAAGACCTCTAAGATCACCAAGCCCAACCACCAACCCACCCCACTATGCTCACTGCTCATGTCCCTCAGTGCCACATCCACACGGTTTCTGATCATCTCCAGGGACAGTGACTCCACCACCCCATGGGCAGCCTGTGCCACTGCATCAACACTCTTCTGGAGAAGAGATAATATCCAACCTGAACCTCCCCTGGTGCAACTTAGAGCCATTAACTCTTGTCCTAAAGATACCAAAGCATGAAGCATTTGCTTGCTCATGGACTGGAAGCATTAGTCAGGAGCAGCTGCGTAACAAGGAGGATTTAAAAGAAAAGGGCAGCAAAAGCTTTATGGCCTCTTCTATCACTTTGAATCAAACATCTGTCAGTTGCACTGTTTACTCTGCCTTCCCTTCTCTCCTTCTCTTTTGAAAGCCAACAATTACTGTAAAAACAGCGCTTCTTGTAGGACAAACACATCCATAGGTGAGTAGGCTCTCAGATTCTATAGCACTATGAGATTCAGTGATGTCACATATTTACTATGACCATCATTACACATACTTATAACATGCACCTTCATTACACGCAAAAAGCATGTATTTAGACTGCATTACAGCCAGACAAGCCTCTCTGATCAGGTAATGTAAAGGAGTGAAGAACCTTGCCAGAAAACCCCATTGATCCCCATGTCAAACATGCTTCCATGCAGGCTAAATTTCCAAGAGTTGCTCCAAGACACTGGGCACCCATTTGGTGGAAATTGTTGTAAAAAGCTCTGCCACGGCCACTGAGAAAGCTGGGAGGAAAGCAGGAAGAAAAGTTCCTTCTCAGCATACTTTGTATAAAATTAATTTTAATCTTTCCCTTCTTGTAGGAAATTCGCTTCCATTGTTTGGGATCTGTTTGGGTGGTTGTTGGGTTCTCCCTTCCCAAAGGGAATGGCAGGAAAAGAAATACATTGAAAAATTAGAAAAACATCAATTGTTTTATAAGGTTTTTTTTCCTTTAAAGAGAACCCATACACACCCTGGGCTGCGAGCCTGCAATCAGGTGTAATATCTGGTGCACACTCTCTCTCTCTCTCTTTTAATTGCCTGTACTTGATTGTACTCCTTTAAGGAAATAGGAACGAATCCAGGAACCTTTGTGTTGTTTATTCAGTGGGAGATTAGCCCAGTTTGATAGCTTTGAGCTAACCCACGCTGCACTATCGACAGATGACTTCATTATGGGACATGCCAACAAGATAAAGAGGTATATCCCAGAACCATGGACTGCTGGAATGGGCTCTGTCATTCCGAGCAGCATGTTCAAGGGCATACACTGCTGCTTTGCACCATCTCCCTCAAAGATCACAGAGAAATTCTTCTTTATGAATTACCATACCAACTTGCTGAATTTTGACAAAAAGTCATGCCCCAAGGAAACCCGCTGCACAAAGACCCCATGGCCCTATCTGCACAGAGAGGCTGGCACCAGTTCTCTATTTCCAGCCATGAGTGCCATGAACTCCTCAAAGCTGCACTCACCACTGCTTTCTGGGCTTCACAATTCAACAGCACAACAGAAAGCAGCAACACACGCCAAGAACTGTCAGAGCAACCTCTCTGCAATACAGACAGGTATCCTCGACATTCCAGAACAATATTATTTCCCCCAGAAAGTGCCACAAAGGCTCTGTCTCTGTAGCACCCACACACCATTCCTCAGCTAGCACAAGCCAAGGACACTTCACAGCTGTCACACTGGCAGCGTCACGGTGTTGGCACTGCAAACACGGAGGGCGTGTGTTTGCTCTGGAACTGCTCCTACTAATTGGGGTTTTGGCTTTGTTGGCTTGTTTGTCTTGGGGAGTGGGAGAGAAAGCATCAGTTTTTCCTCTAACAATATTTGGGCCAGGAGTTAATTCCCAGCAATTAAAACCAAAATCCAAACCGCATTTTTTCCATAAACATCTAATGGTCCAGGATGTGTCAATGTAACTAGCATGCAGCAGATTTTCCACAAAATAAAGTACAAGCCTGCAGTAAGACATGACAAATAGCAACAGCTAGTTTAGAAACAATTCATTTTTATAAATTCTTTCATTTGAAAAGGCTAACAAGTTTCCTGAAGCTTTTCTTTTTTTGATGTCACCAACAAAACAGAACAGAGCAACATCTCAAACAGTGCAACACCAGGATTCATCTCATATACCACAAAGGCAGAGGAATGGAAAACCCCCACAGTATTATGCCCTTTGGCATCAAGAACTCATTGTATTTTCAAAGATTGACGATCATTCTGCACATCCACAAAGGACACAATTAGCCAGGAGAAAGTAAATATCATTCACTTAGTCAAGTAGAAAAGGCCCTGAGCAGTATCAGATCTCCTGCTGATGCCACTGCTGTTAATGTTCCACCACAAGTATGTGGTAACTAGAGGACGGGGCAATCCACTCAAGAACTGTAATTGAGAAAGATGGGATTTTTTAATTGCAAAGAGATAATACAGCCTTTATTCACCAGCCAAGCACTCCTAGCAGCGTTGCGAAATTGAAGGCACACACTGCTCTGAGTACAGCAATCAGTAGGGAGGTTCCAGGTGTTTACATCAAGTATGCTCTCCACATGTGCTCTGCCCTATCAGTGATACCTACAGGCAAGGCAGGAAGTGAAGATATAGGAAAAATAGGTGAGAAGACAGAGGACTTGGCACTCAACATCAGACATGTTGGATTGCTTCTGATTTGAGCTGAAAATGAAGCAAGGAGAGCCCCATCAAAGCAGTTCCCCTGACTCGTCCTCTACTCCCATGGCTGCTTGGCAGCCAGCAAGGCCCCAACAAAGAAGAAGCTTCAGGCCTAAGCTGGCATTCAAAGCTCTGCAAATAACCTTTCCAGGAAATGACACAAGTCCAGAGCAGCTCCTCAGCTTGTTGAACTGAACATCACCAGTGACTGCCTCGGAGCTGCCTCACCTGCCTCTTGAGCAAAGCAAAGTGTGTGCAGAGCAGGTTGTACCTGCAATAGCAACCAGAAGCCAGAGCTGTCCCACCAGATTCATGCCACTTGGCCATGCCAGGTGCAAAGAACAGAAGTGAGGAAAGAGCTACATTTTCATTGATCAAGATCCCTGATATGGAAATTGATGGTACACAAAGAACAACTGACAGTCTCACGCAGTCCAGAGCTCCCAGATCACACACAGATGAAACACCTGACCACCCAGTCCCCTTCTGAAGTAGGAATTCTGGGTAGAGCACCCCCTCCCACTGCCTACTGAGGAATTTTGACAGTAATTTCTCCTCCACCTGAGCCAGCAAGATCTCTGTGGCACCTGAACAACACTTATTCAGAGGGCTACAGCTGCAGGGGGATGCATGAAGTTAAGCCATTTTCCTCATCTCATGCCTCTCTTGAGAACTGGACAGAGTGATCTCACCACTGTGATTGCTTCTGGCTTGCAAGCTGGCAACAGGACGGAGAGAGAAGTTTCACCTCACTACAGTGAATCTTCAAGATGCACTTAAGGGATTAAAAAAATACATAAAAAGCAAGATTACTCGGCAAGAAAGAGCAAGGAGAAGGTTTCTAGACAGCAACTCTCCAGAGAAGCATCTCTGCAGCTGCTGCTCCATCAGTTTCACCCACGAGCAATGTATGGGAGCCACGGACAGTCTGACCTTTCTGCAAATGTATTCAAACAAACACAGCTGAGGCAGCTGGGCGAAGCCAATCGTGACAAGACAGTTAACCCGATCTCTGCCTCACTGAAACAGCCACAGTACCGCTGTACAACGCTCAGTTACCTCTCAGTGGGGATCCTCCCAGCTAACAGCAGCCAGCAGCAGCACTTCAAGCAAACTCAGAAGCTGATGCTGTCTGAGAGGAGCTCAGCTCCCTTTGTTCAGCTCCTTTGTCTGCTTGGGGAAAATCAAAATTGCTGTGGGGAAATCTTCCCTCCTTTGTTGAAAGCTGTGACTGGGTCAGAAGCCCACAGCAGCAGCATAGACGCAGGGGCTGCAGAAAATAGGGGGTAGCAGGAAAGCATAGATGAGGTGGTAGAAAACTTCCTAACAAATGTTTTTAAAGACAAATTCTGTTTTCACAAAGTATGCAGGAAAAAAGTCCTTAGTACTCAATCTAAGATGAGTACAGTTGTACTCAGAAAACACCACAACCACACATACTGTAAGCAGTACTTTTTCTCTCCTTACCCCTGACAATGCAATGCAGCCATTGCAGTGGTATTCTAAACCTACAGCTCCAAAACCAATTGGCCACCAGCATACATTAAACAACCTGCAGAACTACATCAAAATGGAGAGCGCATACTTTCAGTCCAACACTTGCAAAGAAACTGGGTAACCCAACCTAAAGAATTCACCACCTGATAATCAAGCATCTCCAACTCCTCAAAGCCGATACCTACGTTCTCCCTCTGCCACAGGAAGGCAGGAAACCAGAACAAAAAGTTCCCAGGCAGAAACCCTGATGAGACACAGCAGCTATGAGCTCCTTCAGCCTTCCTTCCCTCGATTCCTCTTCCAAGAGTGACTTTCCACCCCCCCCTCAGTTCCATAACCCCATGTTTTCTCTGTGGCTGTCCCCAAGTACCTCCAGGAGCAGGATGGTTTCGCTTCCCTTCCCTGGAGCCAGCAGTAGTCCACACCAAAAAGCAAAGGAAGAAATAACATTGCCACTGTACACGGAGTATCTGAGCAGGTCCCGCAGGAGGTGTGGTTTGCAGTGCTCCCACTGCATCCCGTCCCCTTTCCAATGCAGGCTGGCTAGCAGCAGTCAGTGCAGAAAAGGCACAAGGAATGCTGCCATTACATTCCCAGGGTAAATTCCTCATAATCCTGCCTCATGCACAGCTGTGAAGGGGAAGGGCTTGTTCTGAAGTTGCCTTAGGCAAGAGGGGAAGAAATGGGAAGGAAGCAACAATCTCTTATCTGTGCTGTAGGGTCACATCAGCACAGCTGGAGCTCCCTGAGGCAGGCATGCTGCTTGCTGCCCACCCCACTTCAACAAGAGCAGGGCTGGAAACTGTCCCTGTGAGTCCTACCTCAAACCTGATGCTACTGACTTATTACTGCACTGCTTGTCTCACAAAGAGAAGCAAGAAAACATAGGGAAAAGGAGAGGTAAACCAGGATCCTCCAGCTAGCATCTGAGGAGCATCAGACTGCAAACAGCAAAGAGAGCAGCTCCCAGCAGCAAGACACGAAGGATCTGCAGGAGGCAAAGGTTAAGGTGGGACATTCCTCCGCTAGAGAAAGGCAGCAAGAATGACTGTGCACCCTTCGGGGCAGGCTCTGGCTGCATAGCCAAGGCAAATAAAAATCAGACCAAGTGCTTTACCTGCCTCTGAGCAGGGGAATGTACTCACCATTCTGTTTATCGTTGCTGCAGAGATGCTTAACACTGACCTGTGGTCTCAGCTTGCACACCTCGTGTTAGCTGGGATGCTGCTAAGCAGCACAGAGAAGGAAAAGAGCTGCCCTTCTGTGCCTCACAGCCTGCCCTGCCTCTCATCTCCTCCTGCAGGCCCTTATAAAGCTTCTCCAAGTACTGACCACAACAACAAGCTTATTGAACAAACAAAAAAGGTGTTTTGGAGCCACATTAATGAATCTTTAGCACTATGTGGGTAAAGGTTAAGGAAAGCAAAAAGTTATAGCTCCCATAGAAATGCTAATCCAACCATATTGTGTATCCTCTGTATTTAATGGTACACTGCTGAAAAGAAAAAGCCTTCATCCTCTGATGCCAGGAAGGGTTTTGATTTAGCAAAGACATTCGACTACCACCTCCCATTCTTTTATTTTTCAGAGTGGATTTACAGATCAAATTGGATTAAAACAATCTTAGCATCACTGCAGCCTCCCTCATACTTCAGGAAGCAGTGAGGGCTCTCAAACACGATTACACACTGAATGCCATGTGCCCAACCTGAAAAGAGGAGAGGGACCCAGGTGTCAGAATGGGGTGAGTCACCCACAGTCTGCCCTGATCCTGTGCTTGGGTGCAGCAGGGATGTGGCAAGGAGAGAGGGGAGAGGACAAACAACAAATCCCTACACATCCAAAGCTAGTGAGCATCAGTCCACTGCTACCTGCTCCTTTGATATCCCTTCAAGGGATATCAATTATCAATATCCTTCAAGGGATATCAATTTAAATACCTTTTGCCTAGGAACCCTGCTGACAAGTTTGCAAACAGGAGAGGAGCAACTTTACCACAGGAAGGTGGAGGAAGAGGAAAAACAAAATGAAGAGAAATGTGACGTGCACATACAGATATTTTTTTTTTTATTTGAATATATACACTGCACACTTTTTTCCATAGTAATATCATTCAGTGAATCTTTTGAGCCAGTGCTGTACTCTGTCAGGGCAGCTCTCTCTCTGCTGCAGAAGCAGTTTGATGAACACAGTTTCTCTTCCTGTGTGCAAATGACACGGGAAGAGAACAATATGTACAACTCAACTGGATTAGTGGTTTGCATTCAAAACTGTGCCTGAAGTGCAGGAAACTGCTGAGAGTAGGATTGTGCAAGTACAGAAAGACAGGCTTGTTCACTTCCTTACCTGGGGGTCTATTCTTCTGTACCAGGGATCCAGCAAGAGGAGTCAGACCCGTAACAACTGCCATACATCATAAGGGGAAAGCGATACCCAATCTCAAGCTGGTGAGAGCTCTTCATGGGATCATCATGAATGATGCACTGCTACATTGACCTCCTTCCAGCATAAATCTGTGTATTGCTGTGCTCTCTGACGAACCTCTGAAATCTTATCTTTATACTTTACATAAAACCTGAACCACTCTGCCCAGCATGAGTAACTACAAGTGGTGCTTTTGCATGCAGCAGCTTAGAACAAGCAGATGGATTTGCATAGGAAGCAAAAGATGTTTTGTGCCATAGTTAAAGCATTAAACCAAAGGGTTTTGTGCACCTGTACTGGAGCAGAGGATTAATCCTCAGGCTTCATATCTAAAGGGCAGAAACCTTGCCAGCTCCTGTAAGAGGTAAAGAGGGCGAGGAGGAAGGAAGGGAGCTCTCGAGTGCAGAAGCAAGATGTGAAATGGAAGAAATGTGCATCTGCAGGGACATCTGCATTCTCCAATAAATGTGAATTCCTTTCCAAGCTCCCATGATAGCAGGCAGAAGGACACAGCTCAGGACAACAGACTCCTTGGCTCCAAAAATTGGAGAGCTGAAGAGAGGGACAAGCCCTTAGCCCTGCCAGACCCTCGGAGCAGCTCAGAGGACACCAAGCTCTGCAGGCCCATGGAGCTGCAGCACCTCCAACCCCAGCAGACAGACATGGGAGCTCCCAACTCCATGCCTTCTGCTTGCAGAGCAACCAGGTGACTGCTCCTCCACACTCACCATCCCCTTGGGCACAGCAACACATACCTTCCCTCTGAGGCTCCAGTGTCAGGGCTTCATGTCTTGGAGAGGATAGGTGAGGTCTGGTTGCTCCTCCAGGCTGCAAACTCAGCTGTGCCTACCAAGGAGAACAAGGACTCGGTCACGCTGTGTCTTATCTCAGTGATGACGCCTGCCTTCCTCCTTGGGCAAAGCTCAGCAGCTGCCCAGGAGGGCAGCTGGCCCAATGCCAGCCACCAGGTCTCAGCCTCAGGTGATTCACAGTGGAGAGGGATGGACAGCTCTGCCAGCCAACCCGTCCCACCTGAAAAACGGCACAGGTATTTGCATTTAGTCCATATGCCTGGGTTAAGTGCAAGTCACTCTGAGCAATATTTACACATCCCATCCCCTCGCCTCAGCTCCTCCCAGCACAACACACTGCTCACTTTCTCTGAACGCAGCCCTTGTAGCAGGTAAGGCTCAGCCAAGCTGAAGTCAGCTGAGAGTCAATCCATAGGGAAAGATCTACCGATGCCATTCTGACAGTACAGTCACCTACAATTCCAGTCCTCAGCAAAGGGTAAGCTCGATCTGTTTTCTTCATGTGGAGACAGTGGGTAGCTGAAAACACTACTCTGACTTGAAGGTGGTCTTCTGAAGGCTACAGAATTATTAATATTGGAAAAGACCTCTAAGATCATCTGGTCCGACCCCCAGCCCAGCCCCACCATGCCCACTGACCATGTTCCTCAGTGCCACATCTCCATGGATCCTTAACACCTCCAGGACAGTTACTCTACCACCTGCCTGGACAGCCTATGCCAACTCTCCCTTCCCAGGGGCTGGACAGTGCAGCCATAACATGATTTCTGCCAGCTTTGTTTCCCTCCTTTCAGGGAAGCACAGTAGATAGCAAAGGCAGCACCATGCAGTTGCAATCAGCCAGCACAGACTTCTGGAAGCTCCCTGCACATCCCTTCACACAGCCTCACACACTTCTCCTAATTGCTTTACTACATCCTAAGCATGGGTCACTGACACTGCATAGTCTGTATGACATATCTGGGCAGCTGGCATTTTTTTTTATGACACAGAGATACCAGTCATCTCATGCCACCATTGTTGATTCTTTCCCTTAAATGTCTGTCTGATGATATGTAAATATGTAAGGCTGACAGACATGAGCACATGGCATGAACAGAGCACACTGTGCTTCATCCCACAGCAGAACATTTAGTGACCCAACCTCAGCACTCCCCATGCAGCTACAGAGGTCAGGTTTACTTAGCAAAACTATAATTAGAGCCACACATAGGGAAATCCATCTAAAGTCAGCAAGGAAATTAAAGCTTTAGGATGCAGAAAGGGGAAAAGAGAAAGCATTGGAAAAAATATTGGGAGAAGCAATGAGAGCAACACTGAGCATCTCCCCTTGGAGCAGCTGGGTCATGCACTACCTTAGAGGGAGCACGGTGACAGAGGACAACGCCTCACTGATTGCTTCAGTAATACTCCTTGGATGCTTCAAAATGGGTCATTCTGGATCCCGATGTCTGAAGTAAAACAAGTGTTTTAAAACCTTAGCCCTTATGCAGACAGCAAGCAAAGGCGCTGGGCAAGAGCAGGAAAGACATTGCACAGCTCCATGAAGAAAACAGAAGTGCTACAGCTGAAACCTCTTATCACTGCCTCTAACGTCAAACTGCTCGTGGGAGCAGGCAAAGAGGTGGGAGGATTCCATCTCCAGCACCGCCATATCGAGTCAAAAATATTTAGGCAGTGAATAATACGTGAGCTGCATTATGGAAACCCATCCTAGCTTACTGCACATGGGGATCAATACCTGCAAAGCTCTCTGACCATGAAGAACACTGCGCTGAGGGCTGTGTCCATTTGATTTATGTTACTTGTCTACTGAACCTCATCCCATCGGGTCACTCCTGAGGCAGCCAGGATTATAGCAGAGCCAGCCCTGCCTGCATGCTGCTGAAGACAGCCCCGTGTGGACTCCTCGTCTGCAGTAACATCTCCAGATCAAGGGATGATAGAGCCTCAATTCACAACACATATCAAATTGGGTTTGAGGGGAAGAAATCTTTTTAGTTGCCAGATCAAACTGCCTGACGAAAGGACAGCCTGGGCCGATTCCCCATCAGACCTAGAACAGAGGGTTTCTGTAGCTCTCAGCAGACAGATATGCTCATATGTACACTTTCTGCAATACACAGAAACAGACAGCTCTAGAAGATGAAAAGTAAGACGGGAATTGCTCCTGAAGCTGCGCAGAGGAAGGCTGAAAGCCAGCAGCTCCCGTTACTTATAACGTCCACCAGCTCCATCGGAACAACCAAGGATTCGGTGGGTCAGTTTTCAACTGGAAAACCGCACTTTGTTTACCCGCCTCCTTAGGCTGTTCCCGACACAGCCGCGTCCCCGGCTGAGGGGGGCAACCGCCCGGCAGGAAGTCCTACAGGAAGGATCCGAGGTTCCGCACACGAGTTCACCGAAGTGCACCCCACTCTCAGGGGACGTTAAAGAAAACGGCTCGGGGAGCTTCGGCGTCTCTCCCGAAGAGGAGGCGACACGGAGGCGCTCAGCAGCACCACGCACCCGGATCCGGGCCAGAAGGCGCAGGGGATGCCGAGCCTTCCCCGAGCCGGGGATGCGCGGAGCGCAGCGTTGCGCGCCCCGGTCTGACGGACGCAGCTGAGGCCGCCCGGAGCGCGTTCCCCACGCGCTGCCGGAGCCGCAGCTGCAGCGCTCACCGGCAGAGAGCTGCCCTGAAGGAACGCGCGCCCGCGCCCGTCTTTCAGCTGGCGACAGCCAGAGAACGGGTGCGCCCCGAAGGAACGAGGGCGCTCGGACGGACAGCTCACAGCTGAGGGGCTCCGCAACCCGGCCTCGCAAAATGGCGGGGTCGCGCCACACGTCGCCCCGCCGCCCGGGAAGGCTCCAGGGCGGGCGCCGGCTCCGCCCGCCCCGCGAAGCCCCCGCACCGCCCCGCTTACCCGGCGGCTTACTGCGGCCGCTCCGCAGGGCGACGGCGGAGCAGAGGGAGCTGCGGGCCGGCCCGGTGCTGCAGGTGGGGCTGGCGGCTGCTCTGCCCGCCGCCGCGAGGCTCCGAGCGGAGTTCGGGGCGACGCCGGCGCAGCCAGGCTGAGTGGCGGCGGAGATAGAAACTTGCGGCGCAGCCGCCGCTGCTCGTAGCGGCTGAGCACGGTCTGTTTCCTGAATGAGGAAATAGGCGGCGGGCCCGGTTCAGTTCCTCAAGCGAGCGCCGCGGGTTGGAGGAAAACTTTCCCTTTTGAGCATGTGCGTGGCATCCTTCCACAGGTTCCACGCACCTGCCCTCGCCCGGCCCGCCGCTAAGCGCCTCTCGGAAACCAGAACCTCCACAGAAATAGGTGGGCTCTTATCTTCCACCTCTCAGATCGGTCACAAAACCACGAAGGTTAGAAAAGAGCTCTAAGATCATCTAGTCCAACCCTTCCCCACCAAGCAGGCATCTACAGCATTTACCAGTGCTGACACACACTTACCCTGAGGACAGTGTGAATGAGATGAGCAGGACAGGGCCCAGCAAACAAACCCACGGCATACAGCACAGTCAGAAATATTTAATGTACCTTTACAGGGCAAAACAATCAATCTACCACAGCCAGGTGAGTACACTGAGAAAGTTTTTATTAGAAGATATATTTCTGCCAAAATAAATACTTTTTTTTTTTTTTTAATCCAGAAAACATTAGAAAAGGAAACAGGAGGAAAAAAAGCATCAGTTTAATACTGTAATTTCAAAATTACTGTGAACACTACTGGAATACTTTGCTATATAAATAACATCACTTGCATATGCTATTGCTGGTCGAGTTGCTGCTCTAACATCAGTGATTTCCACAGGATTTCCACACACGGTGTGCCTCAGGGGCTTCTCAAACTCTGTGACAACAGCACAGTCCCAGGATGCATTTAGCTCAAATCTGCTTTAGATGCTGTTTCCCAGAGCAACAGAAAACCCCATAAGAAACAGGTATTTATTTCCAAGTTAGATTTCTAGTCTCCTTTTGATGAAGCACAGCCACACAGTAGGATGGATGCAATTAGAGACAGTCCTGCAGACTGGGAGCAGAGAAGTGTCCCACGGGTAGGGCAAGGGGAAAGGAGGAAGAGGAGAGGGAACAAGTCCCAGCGCATTCAGAAAGGCAGACACCACAGGGACTCAGCAGGGCAGGCAAGAACCCACTGTGAAGGCACAGGGTGAGTTTGGCACAAACTAACTGGCTGGTGTGGCGATCAACCAGGATGGTCCATTCTCTCATCATTTTAAGGGGAAGACGAGAAAACTGCTGGAAAGAACTGTTGGCAAGGCCCTCAAACTTTGGCAACATGCAGCACTGCCACCCACACCTACTCTGTGCAGAAATGGACCCAGAAGGAAAACAGACACAAACGCATGCAGGGAGTTTCAGGGACAGGGCAGGAGTTTCTCCCACAGCTACTTTGGCAAAAATGACAGCTCTTCTCTCAAGAGGAGTGAAAGCTTGGAATCTGGGTTACTAAATTAGATTTTAAAAAATGGACAAAAACAGTGGTAAATATATAAGAACTTGGGGGAACCCCAGAGCTGGCAGATGGCAACACCCTCTTATTCTCTAGTCTGAGTGCTGCATGTACACAGCTTCCCGCAGGAAGTCACGAGAAAGCATTTCCTAAGTCCTACTGACAGTCTTCAGAAGCATTTCCTCCTACCCCTTGAAAAACCGACTTGTGGAACTATTAAGAGTAGGTCAGGCAGCAAACCAAATCCAACACACCACACATGCATAGGGGTTTACAGAGCATGCCACTGATACACGCTGTTGTGCACAGCACTGAACCACGTTATACAGGTTAGAGACCTGTTAGATGCACAAGAAGTTGATCATTAGCCATGTTAAAAGCAGCAAGTAGTATCTGTATCATAGGAAGAAGATAAAGAAAATGGATTCCTGAATGCACAGATCCTTTAAGTGAAACAACTGAAACTGCAAGGGTTGAAACTCTTGCAAAGTTCAAGTAAATATTATAAGAATTTCAGATGTGGGCTGCAAGATGAACTTTTGGTCCAGGATCCTGACTTCTCAGATAGCACATACAGGAGAGCACAGGCCCTGGCCACTACCAGCAGGCTTCCCAACCACACATTCTCTCCTTCTAGCTTGCTGATGTAGAAAAAGATCTTCCTTATCTTTTTGATCCTTTGCAGTCTGTGATGAAGTTCAAGGAAATCATGAAACTTTTCCTAAGGAAGCAGAGGGCAGTGTGCAGTATTCATTTTTGACAGATCACTTTCTTTACCTGAGCTTGAATCTACAAAGCCAACAAGCTGTCACACAACAACCACTTGGGAATACAAGCAAAAAGAGGGTTAAGAGAGTGGTACTTTCCCAAGTATCCTTCCACACCCTGCAAATTAGCATAGGGAAAACCAAAGTTTCCTCCCAGAAGAGATAGACCTTTACATTTAAAGCCAGGCTTTGATTTGTGGTTAAAGTCAGCACTGCATAAAAGTTTGTTATATTAACATCTCAAAAAGGAGCTAACAGCAGATGAGGTGCAAGAGAATGAAATTCAGGCCTTTTACCAGCCATAGCAGTTACTCATTTGAAATGTGTGGACCAGAATCTGCAAACCTTCTGGATCAGAGCACTGGAAGACAGTGGCACCAGCCCAGCTGGGTGTGATACACAAGAGGAAAGCAGGGGCTGAGAATGCCAAACTGCAATTTCTTAGCATGTACTATTGCCAAAAAAATTTGGTTCAGTTTAGTGGTTTACATAAATCAGTCTGTGGTTTTACCAGTCCAGGAAGAAGGAAAAAATAAAAATAATTGCATCATTTTTCTCCACCCATATGGTAACAAATAGGCAGAGCCAAAAGGGCAGCAGCCTCTAAGCACGAGGTTTCCTTGTCTGGCTTTACTTCTGGATGCAATGCTTTAATTTCATGTCACTGAACAGCTACACATTTTCACCAGTTGCTCCATGTGCATTAGGGACAGGAGATGCACATTCAGCAAACTAAGAAGGTAGCCCAGAGCAGTGGAAAACAATAAGCACTCACACCAAATCACAAACACCTTATCTCAAACATATCCTGCCCTCACAAACTGACAATAGTTGGCTGCTGGTTCACTTTCACTACATTTATGGCATTCAGCTTGTCCCACAAGCTTTAGAAAAATAAAAGTACAAGACCAATATGCTTTATAATCCTATATTCCTGATCTGGTTTCAGAATCCTCTATATTCTTTTCCTCCCCCCTCCCCCCCCACCCAGTGATTCCTCTACACACTAGTTGCCTTAACCATGTGAAGCTTAAGAATAAATCTGACTGTAAGCGCAAGCCTACTTAAACTATGAAGGCCCTTGTGTTACACAAGGTAAGCTACATTCAGGAAGGACTGTGGGCTGATATTCTCAGCCACAAGTTAGTATTTGTTCTGGTGTCTCACAGACAGCATCAGCATCACAGCTGCCCACTGTCTTGCCTCCCAGACTGCAACAGCCACTGGTGAAGAAGTGCTCTGGTGCTTATCAGTCTCTGCTACAAGTACTCAAACCTTTGTCCAGTGCAGTTATGCTGGTGGGAGACAGAACCCACCACCTCATCCACACTGCCTGTGAAGATGTGACTAAGTAGAGTCACTACCTTTTCTACCTATTAAAATTTCTGATATTTTCATTTTTTAAATAAAAGGGAGAAATCAGAGCGTTATAAATTACTATTTCACATATAGGCTACGTACCAGCTTCAGACACCCGGTGCAGCTCCCCAGAAGAGAGGGCATAAGTTTGCTTTGGCCAGTTGCATACTGTTTGTGCTAAGAGAGGTAGAAGATGTCTCAAGCAGCAAGATGTGCTGCAGAAAGAGATACCAGGAGCTAGCTTTGTGTCACAGAGCAAAGACTTAAGTACACGCAAACCCCACAGGAAGCCACATCTCATCCTGGGAAGAGCAGAGAGCTTATGATTCTGCACAGCAAGTCACAAGTAGACTGCTACTGATAAGGCAGAACCCAGACCCGCTCCAGCTTTTTAAGGGACAAGACAATCACAGTCACTTCCAAGAAGGCTGGCACATGCACCAGCACTCCTGATTTTACTTCCGCTTCTCGTGCTCCTGCTATAGACAGCTGCATAGCTGTACCAGTGAGCCACAAGAGGCAAACTGTGAGGCTGATATAACTGCAAACCTGAATCTTTCTTATCCCAAATCCTCAAATAAAGGAGTTAAGTCCCAGCTTGACAGAAGGACTCTTACATAGCACCCACTTGGAATTTCTTTCCGTTGCATGGTCCTTAACGAGTGAAGCCCAACCCCTGCCAAAGGCAGCCACTTTTCCAAAACTTGCTGTGACACTCTACCACCAATCTCTCAAAGATAACATGACCCATACAATCTCACATTCCTATAAGCACTTCACATTACTTCCCCACTGTCAACTGATGAACTGATCCTGACGTAGTAGGGCTGAGCTTTTACAGTGTGACCCCACACTAATTCCATTCACAATGACAAGAATGAGGCTTCAAACTCCGCAAAGAAAAAAACTCAGCCTTAGTTACTGCTTTAAAATAAGCTCAATGACATTTAACACTCTAAGTTCAAGCTGCCAAAGTTCTATCAGAATAGAAATTACACAGGGAGAGTCCACAACAATATAAACCAGGATAAACACACTACTTTTCTACATTTCTGTGGCCCCAGTGCAGTCTGCAGTAGGGCCAGCTCTGGCTTCCAGTGGGGATGCAGTTAAAGGACAAAGACAATAATCTGGTGTCAAAGAATAAAGTCAAAAGGAGATTTGGAACATTGGTTTGGTACAAGACTACTTAACTTTCAGCGGCACAAAGACCTAAGGGATGTCAGATGATTTGAGAGATTAATATGCTCTAAGAGCCAAAGGAAGCTAAAAGCTACATGAACTTGAGAGCATCATCTACATCCCAATTATTTGGCGGTGAAAAGCCAACGGCAATTCAAAGTGCATTATTTGGGATAGCACAGCTGGGTCAGCATCAGCATGGCTATGGGCCATGGCCAAGCCTCAACACAAGTCTAGAGCAAGGGATCAGCCCCTGTGCCTTTGACACAGTTACTTACCCAGTGCAGTGGGCAACAAATGGCTACAGACAATTCCACCAGTCTCCATCCTGGCAAGTCCCCTTTGCAGCATATTTATGAGCACAGGGCTGCCTGCTGCCAAGGGATAAGACTGGTCTCACTCTGTACCTATTTCCCTTCCCACCCATTCCCACCCACCCCCCCCAGCACAGCAAGCTCAGAAGAGTGGCAGGCACTCTTTTGCGCAGTCCAAAGGTGGAAGTTTCATTTGAAATCCTTCCCAAGGGAAGAGGGATGCCTGCATGTCCACATTGATGCAGAGTAAGCCCATCACAAGCTGACGCTGGTACTCCTCCCACTTCAGCATGACATCAGACAGGGAACGGTTGCTTCTCATCCATATAGGCATTGCTTCGCCACAAGGAGATGCTGGAGAAATTGGCAGGCTCTGAGGCCCACCAAGCTCAAGATGATAGTAAAGCCTGAAAGACAGACATGCAAAGAATTAGTATGTGGGACAGCTTCAGCAGGTCACCAGACCAGAGCTCCAGAACTGCAGAGACCATTTTACCATTAACTGGCTGCACGGCCATAGTCCTTCACACCTCTCAATTATTCAGATCATGAGCTCTTGTGGGAAGAATCAACCTCTCATGTTAGAATCTGAATCATAGCTAGGACCCTCTGCCTACTACTGTAATATTTTCCTATTCTCATCCAAGTCTTGCCTCAGCCTTACAGCAGGGAATTCAGCTCAGAGAAGCTGGTGCCAAGGCATACACCCACACACTGATCCAAAGCACTCTGCCACATTTGGGAAATTCTCTGACATTTCTTGGCCGCTCTAGTGCTTCCCCACTCCAAACCAAGCTTAGATCTTGAGACAAAAAAAAGTCATTTGAGATCAAGTAACCCTTAGAAGGGATGTTTTGGGGACTCTGAACTGACAAACATCACAACTGTCTTTCACAAAAGGAAAGTAGAATAAGCTAGGATATTACAATTAGATATACATCTTCTAATCTGTTGTTCTATTAACAGCTTAATTATGAAGGCCCTGCAATGGGAAGAGGAAAGTAGACCATGTTCTGAGTCTATCAAACAGTTAAGGAGTGGACTCCATAGAAGTCAGAGGTAGAAAGGGAAATTGAGTGTTCCCCTACAGGACAGAGCTGTGGAGGAAAACAGCCATACCTGGCTGAAAGATGGCTGCCCAGTTTCTTCTTGGCTTTCTTCACAAGATAGTTGCAGATTTCAGTTATCTGCTCCCTCATCCATCTAATATCCTCAGGGATATCTGGAAGCCATTCCAGCAACCTGGAAAGAGATGAGACAAACATTAGTTGAACTGTACAAAGGATAGGATGAAACATGGTATTTTAGTGGCAGTTACTTTATGAGTCATTTACACTACCACTCATAAAAGTAAGTGGGAGAAGCTAGGAAAGATGAGAATAGTGCAGGACTTTACACTTTGCATCTGTGCCTTCTGTATTTTTCATTTGCTTTCAGCAACAGAATATTCTCCCAACCTAAGTCTATCACAAACCATCTCCTTCCAGAAGCCTTCCACAGGATACTTAGTACTAAGAACACATCTGACAGACCTGCCTTTCCAGCTGCATAAGCATAGAGTTGGAAGAACAGGACTACTCTCCTCTCACTTCAGAAGTATCACATCTCATGAGATTCTCATTTTCATCTCTGCTCCCTTAGTTAAGAAGCTTATCTCCAGACTCCAAAATATATCAATTTCTAAGGCAAGTTCCAGCATGCAGCAATCTTACTTCAAGCTGGAAGTACTGGCTGCAGCTAAATTACACATGAAGGTAGGAATATATTTGCATATGGTCATTAAGTGGCATGAACTCCTTCCCCAGGAACTCTGGCACTACAGTATTAAAAAGGATCCTGCTTCCAGCTACATCAAACATTCAGATGCACTAGATAGAAAACAACCAGAGGAAACAGCTGAAGGCACACCTGACAGTGAAGGAAACAGCAGACTCCAGAGGCAGCAGGTAGGGGACCATCATGGCAGTGGCCACACGTATAGGCAGTGTGTTGCTAATACCAGTCAAGAGACCTCTTCTTTCAGCACAAGCCTCCAAAAGAGCTGAAGACAGAAAAGAACATGGCTGAATCTCTCTTGAGTGGGACTACCCCTTTCCTGCAGTATCCCTTAAGTTACCCAGCCTGCTAGTCGCCCCTCCTCACCTTCCACTTTTTAAATGAAGTCTAGCTTAGGGCAGCAATTCTGAGCACAGCTGAGGAATAACAACTTGTAGTTTTATTGAGCTCCTGAATGTTACAGGCATCAAGATTCTATCCTTGCCTTACAGTGTAGAAGAGTCAAATGAGGGACCCTCTCCCAGTTCAGCCTCCACACCTTTATATCCAAGCCCGTACTTTATCTAAGCACCAGCAGGTGTTCAATCCCCAGGCACCAACAAGCAAGACCCACATCCCAGCAGTCCTTTGATACAGACCAGGCAGCACACGAAAAGAGAACACAAGGTTCTCTCTTCCTTTGGATCATACCTTGGTTCAGTTTGGGAGGCAAGTGTTCAAAGATGTGGTCTTCAACAACAGCAAGAGCAGTGTTGTTCTCCATCTGGTCCTCAGCTTCTTTTTCTTCCTCTTTCTTCTCTCCTGGAGGGGCTTCTATTGCAAGAAGAGGACCAGCAGGACTTGGACGATTAAGGTGAAGGAGACCTGAGAAGCAATAAAGATTATACATGTTAGCTACTCTTTCTTGCCTGGCACTTAAAATATTACTCTTCACTTCACTCACTTCCCAAAGAAATGGACATAACACCCTGTCTCTTATTTGTTGCCATGCTTACCATAGTGCATAAGAAATCCGACTGCTTTAACATCATCACCATTTTTCTCCCCACCAGAAATTCTTAGATTTCCCCTCCACACACTACAGAGGGCCGTTTCATAGGGTTTTGTTGCTACATACTTCATCAGCAACCAATTCACATTCCCCTCCCACAGCTTAATCCACAGAGCTGCATGACTGCTCTTATCCTAGTCAAGTACACACAACAAAACAAACAAATGCGTTTGGTCTGCTAAATTGACACTAGGTGGCATCAAACACCCTCAGCCTGCAACAGCAATTCAGGGAGGCAGGGAAGCCCAGGGCTGGAACATCAGATTTGCGAAGGCATCAAACTGCCATGCCCTGGGGACTGCCGAGGGCATGCCAGCACTCTGCTCTGCCTCCTTAGGCTTACCTTAGCTGCACATAGAAGGGCACTGGCATATCGGCTGACACTCCAAATGGCACTACATCTCTGTGGGCATAACACTAAGAACACACTACATAGCCTCAACACTCAATTGTGCCAATGCCACTGCTCTTTTCTCAATGTAGTCAGAATCCTTCTGTATTGCAATGAAAAGGTATCTAGTCCATCTCTATGTCCTAAAGAGCTAAAATATCCTTATAAGTGGAAATTCCATATTCAGATATCTGAAGCATGCTCCTTGATCAGTTTTGTCCTTCCACCTTTTAAACCCACCAGCTAACTGACCTCAGGGCTAGGTCACAAAGCCTGGCACCAAAGAGGCAATTCAGCACATCCCACAAACACTCAGTGCCTTACCATTCTTCTTCAGGAAGTGCAGCGCATCCCGATAGCCCTGCTTGCACATATCCCGCAGCACCTGTGGCAGAGGTAAGCAAAAGCAATTCATTTGGAGGCTGTTCAGCAGGGCAGAGCAAGCACTCAGCTCAATGCTGACTTGAGAGAAATCATCCTGCTTTGAGCATGAATAAGAGGTGTAACATGAAGGCTTTGGATATGAGAATCACTTGATAATTCAAGTTGGAATACCACCAAATACAAGCTTAGGGTTACAGCCACTTCATTTCCCCATCTAGAACTGACACTGCTATGGGCAGCTGTCTGGAATTCACTCCAACAAGCAGCCCAGAATACTTCCCCAAAGATGCCAGGAAGTGCTGCTGTGCTCACACACAAAGCCAGCTAAGACTAGTGAAGAAGGAGCAAATAAAACTTGGATAACTGATTCAGAATGTGGATGCATGCTTATTGTGCCCAAATGCCAAATCTAATGTTGCTTTTGCTCAGAAGCAGACACATGCAAAACTGTTAACAGTCCACCTGCTTTACTGGCACCTTTTAGGAGAGACAGCCTCCAGCTTTGAGCTGGTACCTCTAGCATGACCTTAAAAAAAAACCCTCATGAGCACGTTAGTTCTGAGAGCTGATAGATCCTTGTTTAGAAGTGGGCCTGGCCTCCTGGCAAATGCCACTTCATAGAGTCGTGTGGGAATCTTCTGGAACACATTACAGATCTTACAGTAGCAAAATTAGAGCAAGCCACTTATATAATTTTGTGCAGATATTCAAGGTTTGCCAAGTCACTGGGTTGCTAAATGTCAAGGCAAAAAAATAGATGGAAAAAAAACAGAGAAAACTAAGTATCTGCAATCTTCTTCTGATGAAGTACATACAATAGTTAGTGCCTAACCATTTCCCCCAAGTTTTGACACTGAATCTCACCTGTGGCTCTGGAGGAAAGAGAGCCTTTGAGAGGCGGTAGAGGTTGCGAAGGTTGAACTGGATGCTTGTATTGGTGACTCTCAGCTCATGCATGTTTGTGGAACTGTCTCGTGGGCAGATATCGCTCTCTCCTGAGAATGGAGACACTGTGATTGTGTTCTTCAGCTCATATCGTGGCAAGTTGTCAGAAATTCCTCCATCAACATATCTCTAAAATAAAAATTAAAAAATTAAAATTAAGAAATTAAGCACTTTTTGTTCTTGTAATTGATCAAGCTTTTCTACTATGTCCCTGTTCACATCTGTGCCAAAAACTTCAGGAAAGAATGCACAACATCCATTAGAGCTGGAAGAATTGGAAGTAGTGACAGCATACTGTGTTGATTATTATTTCCTTTTGCTATGTGCCTTTCCTCCTAGGAAAGAATGTTTTGACCACAAGCATTCAATGACAAAAGCATAATTCACTTGTGTGACTGCTGACTTACATCTGTCACAGGGTTTGAGTCCTGTTCATTTCAACAGTATGACACACCAACAACCACCTGCAATGCAAACTGATCTCAGCTGTCAGACTGTGAGGGCGAGACATTTTTACTTGTGTTCAAAAGGAATAGCTCAAACACAGGTCCCTACTGTCACAGTTTGTTAACTAAGAAGGAGAGCACTTTGTTGCTAGGAGGCTAATCAAGCAGCAATTCCAACACATGGGTACACATTTATGGTCTGCTAGCTTTGGTGTGATAACAGAGTACAAGGGACTCAGGTTTTGCTCCTAACAGGAGTTCTTATCAGAGAATGTTCTGTACATACGTACTATAAACACTTGCATTCCCTCTGTTGGAAGGACAAACCCAGCAGTACATACTCCAAGTATTCTTTAATGTACCATAATTGCATAAGGAGCTGAGCAAGAGAATCCCTATCAGAGGGCTCTGACAGTGCAAGCAATATGCAGAAGATGGAGACATTGGTCAAGTTGAGAGAGCAGAAAGCCTGAGATCCTGCAGAAACAAGACTTGAGCTCTTGTGTACCTCCGATAAAGACGAGAATGATTAGTTTTATAGGAGAGTTGATCTGTTTGCTGCCTAAAAATCTTTCCTTTGGGTGGGTTCAGAAGTAAATCAGTGTGCATTAGGCCCTGAAGCAGCAGCTGTAATACCTAGCTCTCCACTGGTTAGGCAAAAGGCAAGCTGACAGACACAGATTCCCAGCAAAGTAGGGAAATGCTAACCAGAAAAGGACATGCTTTAATTCTACACCCTACTTTGCCTCACCTATCAGGCAGGCTGAGTACTGATATTAGTCTCTCACTGCACAGCCACAGAATCATGGAACAGTTTGGGAAAACTCAGGAAAACACTGCTTTGCCTTGAGGGTGCTTGCTACTTTCTCTGGAAGGCACACATTTTGAGACCTCTCCAAGCAAGCTGTAAGTGCCTGATGAACAGTTCATAGGCTGCTGGACTTCAAGTGTGCAAATGCAGCTAGAAGAATTCAGCTTCCATCCAAGCAACAGGATCAGAGTAGACTACACAGGGGGCTTCCAGAGGGCAGACTGGAGTGTGGGGCTACCTCCATGTACAAGTTCAAGAGAAGTGGCTTGTAATTCCAGCTGTAGGCTACAGACCACAGTTAACTCATAGCACGGAGCCTTTCATCCATGTCAGGCCTTGTTCACCAAACACAGTATCAAGACAGACATGGTTAGTGGCTCCTGCATTACCTGGGCTTGGAGAGTGAAGAAGGCAGAAGGATAAGATAGAACTCAAGGACACATGCAACCTGTTGGAAACAGCAACTTTCACTCTGCCTAAGGAAGACAGAGACAAGTGTTCTGGCCAATCAACTGAGACAAAGCTAGCCTGTCGTAAGGATGCAGAAACATAAGTTTTCCAGAGGGTGGCAGCAGAAGCTAATAGATGCTATTTGAAAGAAGCCTACAATAGAGCTAGCTGCCAAAGCCTGCACTGAAATCAAGGAACACACATTCAGACTCTGCCTTCTGGCCCACCATTCTGCAAGCAGCACTGTTTACGCTTCTTACTCAAGGTCAGCCAGTACTTCTTTGGATTTACTTGAACCTCCCACCAATCCAAGGCTGACCACTCCACAGTCTCTTGCAATGCCACGAGCAGCATTAGCACCACTGGCTGCTGCCTGCACCTGTAAGCAGCAACTCTTGGGGATAGCCCACAGTCTGAGATTATTCCTGAGGTCCCCAGCTCCCCTCTCTTACTGAATCCTCCCCATCCCTGGGACCTACACTCAACAACAGCTAGCTCTCTTCTACCCTTTTTAAGGGTTCATCTCACCCACGTGCCACAGAAAGGTCACGGCTAGAGAGCTAGAGAGCACCCACCTTCATCATCCCCTCCATAAGGAGGCTAGAGTTACAAAATGCAAACACTGGAAAAACAGGAGGGAAAACAAATTTGATGAGGACTAACTTTCACAGACATACTGCCTTGAAAACAGATACTTGTGAGTTGAGTTGGCCTGCCATTCTGTTTTGTGGTAGAGTCATTACTTGTGCTAGGAACCATGCAGTCCCATTTCAACGCCTTTTCCCAAGTTCATACCCAATCTAATTTAGCCTTTCACCTCACCATACTGACTTTCAAAGATAGAAAGAGTCATTACTTTCTGGGGAAGAGGTAAAAATTAGTTTCCTCCCCTCATCCCACACTCATGCCCATCCTCCTCCAGCCCCTGGCTTTCCCCACATGGAAGCTTCACATGAGAAATCACTCCCTGGTACACCAGTGCAGCTGCTAATTTCATAATCCGATTGCTGTACACTGTTTTGGAATTTTGTGATTTTTGCCTGACCCAGGCTCACCTCAGTTAACACCAAAGAGGTCTTATGCAAGAGCCACTGCTACATTCCCACCAGCTGTAGGACAAAAATCCAGACTGTAGCTGTTGAGCAAATGCCAAACCAGCATGATCCTGTCATTTCTTTGAAGGGCTAGACACTGATCATTTATTTTAGATCATTTCTCTGCTCAAAATGCTTGCACAATACAAAAACAGTCTAGTTGCATATCATGCAGGAGCAAAACTGACCTCAGTTGTAGGACACCTAACAGATTTGATACCTTGTCAGACTGAGGCATCTTGATCACCTCATTTTGTGGGAAGGCAAGACACACAGATGTGAACAGAAGCTTTTCCTTTCAACTGGTTAGACTGCAAATAAGCTGACTTTTATAGTGCATTACCTCACACACCACAATAGAAGTCCAAGCTCAGCTGAGGCCCTTAGGCATTACTGCCATATACAAAGATTCTCCAGCCCCGTGCAGCTTTGAAGCATTTTCATTTCTAACATGAACATACAAAAGGGAGAAACTGCTCTGGACACTTCCTTGAACAGGAAATTAAAAAGGGCACTTGCAGATCAAACATTCTCAGAGGAAGGCCATGAGAAGCGCCATGGAAAAGAGGCCAGCTAACAGCACTAGTTGTCAAAATTCTTCAAAGGTTGCCAGGCTTGTAGGAAAGGAACACACAGCTTCTACCCTGGTAACAAGTTCTTTCCACATGAACAGCCTCAGTGCTGGACGGTTTCACCATGGAGCCAGGGTAACTGTTCACTAAATCTACTAAATCAGCCAGCACTTAAGTTACATCAACCAGACTTCAGGACATTTTAGCCAACTGCAGGACCTGAAAACAAGGTATAACCATTGCTAATGTTGTTTGTTTGGGAATTTCTCATGCTTCTTCAGGATAATTGCTGCTAGGTAACAGGCAGTTGGATTGCCCAAACAGCATTTGTTGTCTTATTCATCGGTACAGAATTTAATGAAGAAATATTTTAAGAGTCTTACCACTCCACGCAAGGTTGGAGGTATCAGCCCACAGTAAACAGGGATAAAGGTGCTGCAGACACAGGCCTGAAGAAGAAAGAGAATAAGAACATAAGAATGACATCAAAGCATACTGAATTAATCAGAGCACCATACAGGCACACACTGAGAATTATACCACATTATGAAAGACATTTGGAGACAAATGCAAAACAAAACAGTCTGCAGTTCTTGCAATAAGCTTCAAGTCACCTGGATCAATTCTTCCTTGGAATGGAAGTCTGACAGTATGACATTTTCTCCATCAGACACTCTTGTGAGGGAAATACCCAAACGTCCTGCTGCCACCTCATGCCCATTCTCTGGCACAGTCTTGGACAGGCAGAGCCGAATGATCTTCACCAAGTTGAAAGAGGGGTGAAGCGGACCCAGGAACCTCTTTCGTGCTTCTTTAGAAACTCGAATAATGCTGGCACCAGCCTCACCTGTAATGAGAAAAATGCACCATTAAATGGTAGCAAGAAATCAGCCTTTTTCACAAAATAAGATATAGAAACATTCTATACACAGCTTTGCTATGAAGTTTCTCCCTACTTGCTGATACAGCTCAAGATAAGTGGCTACTACAGGCACAGTTACTGAGTCTCAGAAGCTAGCTGTGTTGGCACTCACAAACTTGCATTGCAAACAGCTACCCTCATCTCACATATGCTCTGTCAAGCCAAGGATGATGACATGCATCTAGATAAGGCCTCATGCTTTCCCAGGAGGTCCTATTTAAATGAACAACAGAGGGCTGGTGAAAAGACAGACTAACACAGAAAAGGAGGTTGTTTTGTTGCAATTGAGCTTATGGCTAAATCCACTCCAAAATATTCTCTTTTTCTCCTGACATGAAAAATACCATCTACTGGCACTTTTACTTATAGGCAAACTGGAATATCACTTCTTTCCAAGTGATCCATCATCACAGCTCTGCTGGCAATGTCAATCACATCTCAGGTGAGCAAAATGGACACTACGCTCCTTTAGGCAATCAGTGATTTAGAGAGGATTTGGTGCCCTGTCTCTTCTGTGCCCTATTTCACAGCACTAGAAACAGGCCCTGTGGGGAAGCAGAATTCACAAAGGCATGCCTGCTTTACACTTTCCCTCAATGACTGAGCTGGGTTTACAGAAGAGAAAGCAGCTCATCTGCAAAGCAGCAAAGGCAGCTGCTAAACCCATTATCTCATGGTCACTGGGAGCCCAATCTGGCAAGAGTATCACAGCTCTGCAGTAGGAAAGAAGGGAAAGGACAAAACAAAACCACCAACCCAAGCCAAACCCTCCACACCCAGCACACTGCCCTCTGCACACACTGTCAGATGCCTCCAGATATCTCCTAGTCACAATGGGATACAAAGCATTCCTCTGAGCACAAGGCAATCACTGCACTCTCAGAGACATAGTTATTATATATGTGAGAAAAGTATCAAGAGAAGAATCACAGAAACAGAAGGAAAACAGCCATGTTTTCCCAAATCTTCTTTGCAATCAAACTGAGATCTGATTATTGGACAAAGACGAAAGTTGCTATCAGTTCAGTCCAACTCTATTGACTAGAGACCTCTCTGTTTTGCTGTTTTCCCTCCCCAACTCTGCGACCACAGCCAGGTTAGATCCAGGTTAATAAACAGAGATAAGGGAAACAACACCCTCAACACTGTATTGACACATCCCATTCTTTTGCAATACACGTGTGCCAGCAACATGTTTTCCCTTAACGCAGCCTGGGAACGTCATTTTGTGCGTAGGAAAGCCAGCAACACCAGTAGCTCAAATAAGCTCAGAATGAGACCCTTGGCCATGATCGGAAACTGTGGGGTCAGGATTTAGGTAATGTGAGGTAGCAACTTAGCAGAAAATCCAAGTTCCCTTCTTTGAAGCAATTTTTAGCACTATAATCCCAGTCTTCTGCTCTTTCCTAAAGTAACGTTTAGCAGCCTAATTCTGATCTTACTTACTCAATTAGCAGTAAGCCACTGAGCCCAGCCTGTTCCAGATAGTAGCTGCATGGTTCAAGTCCCTTCCCAACACTAAGTAAACTCATTTCTGTGGGGCTGGCACTGTGACATTAGCACTACATCCCTACAATACTTTTGCATCTTACAAGGTGAACAAAGAATGTGCTACAAAGCCAAAAAGAATGAAAGAATTCCACTGCGGCACCTTGGCCACATGATCCCAGGAAGCTCAGCTGCACTGAGAGGGTGATCCAGGAGCTGGTCCTCAAAGAAACATGCCTTCAGACTTGGAACCCCCCATGCAGAAAGATTTGACAGTGGTACTGAAAACCCCAATAAAATGGAGCTTATGACTAATATCTGAGCAAATGTCTGAGCTGGAAGCGGCTGAAGAAAACTGTGAAGACCTAAATGTGCCAGGAAACAGCCTGTCTCAACATCTGAGGAAGAACTTCAGTTGCGGCTACCTGCTCAACCACCATCACACAGCCAAGTGGTGCGGGAGGGACATGGGAAAACAGGACAGAATGACTGCTAGTCAGCAATTTCACTTCTTTAATATCTTGGGTATTGTTGGGTGTTTTTGTAATGTGTGCATATAAACAGATTCTAAGAAGCAGCTCCTCAGGTATTTCAGCTTAAGGGCAGTTGTGATCCCGTTGGACTTGTTAGCTCGCTAACACCAAAACTGAATGACTGAATGCAGAATAGCACAGAAGGCTGAGAGAGGCACAGGGTGATCCGCAGCACCACCAGTTTTCCTGGAAATGAGGCCAGCTGAGGGTTCAGCCAAGGAGTCAAGTTTATACAGCTAAATCTATGATGGATGACAAGCCCTCTTGGAAACTAGTATGGGAGGAGAAAGAAGAGGTGAGAGTGTGAGCAGAATTTGAGCTGGTTTTCCTGGAACAACTTTTGTGGTAGGGATGGGATTAAAATAGCCTGCCAGAGGGAGAAGCAGCTGAATGAGAGGTAGCAGAGAAAGAAATCCTGCAGGGGTCAGCCATAAACTGTTTGCTCTTACCAAGATTAGCCCAGTGCTGATTCCAGTCCACAGAAAAAGTCTTTCACGTTTTTTTGATGGATCTGGTGATTGAGGATACAGCTGCAGGAAACACCATTAATTGGAGCTATGAGATCTGAGGCAAAGGCTACTTCAGCTCTGTGTGGCACATGTAGATGAAGGCTATTGCAAGAGTTAAGTATCCCATGGTACCTCCCGTGGGATGCACTGTGGGGTGTCAGTTGCTATGGGAGAAGGTGAGCAGAGAAGGGCCTCTTCTGACCTCTTCAGCAGCAGAGCTTTAGCACCAAGGGCACAGTGACGCTTGCCTGCTGACATCAGGTCACACTGATATCCATTTTCCAGTCACCAAAAGGACAGATGACCCATGAAGTATTTCACGTGGAAAAAAAAGAGCTTAAGAAAGAAACAAAAATAGGAGCAGAACAGGCTGAAGAGGCAGAGGGGCATTCTGGTCATTCCGACAAGCAGCTCCCTCTGGAAGAGCTCCACATCAGTACAAAGTTCACCCTCTGTGCCAGGGACATTCCTGATCCCTGGCTAAAGCAATGGTAAACAGGATGTAAGCTGAAAGTCTTTCAAATAGGGATGGAGAATAGAGGACAGCATGGCCAGGTGCAGGGTGGATACAGGGAATGCATCCTCACCCCTGCTGCTAGGTGCCACACACAGGGAAGTCACAGCCCAGTCTGCAGATGCTGTACTTTGCCTGGACATAAAGAGCAGGCAGGGAATTGTGCAGCATCAAAAGATTCTTGCTAAACCTGTGTTGTATCCAGCACCAATGAGAACTCAGACATCTTCCTACACATCAGCAAGGCACCACTCCTCTCTTCTCTGTTCCATTTCCCATCAGAGGCTCTAGACTGAACAGGCACTTAAAGCTCTGAAAGGAACTAGCAGAAAGTGCAGGTGCTTTTGGCACTCCTGGAGAGCCCAATGGCCTGACCAAGGTGTATTGGCCACACAATTTCCAGGACAGCAGCCAGCTGCTTTGTCCCATAACAAGGGACCTCATTTTGGAGCTGCCTGTAAGGTGGTGTTGCACAGAGCCCATTTCAGCTGTCTGTTCAGAACGTGGTTTGTGTGATGCTTGGCCCAGATGTTTTGTAGGAAAGCCCCAAAAATGTCAAGGAGTTTTGCTCTCAACTTGGGCAGCAACTTTACACATCTAGAACTCTTGAGTTTCACACTGATAGATCCCTGCTTGGTTCCGAATTTAGGAGTAAGAGTCAGAAGGAATTTACCAGGATTACCACCCACGAGGCTAATTCAGTTTGGTTGCGTATTCATTGCTGCTACTTCAACTGTTCCAGCAACTCATCCTTGGAACAGCTAACAGCCAGCCTATAGTCACGAGCACAGAGTTCAAGAGAACTGTCCTATGTTAATCCTGAGTACCAATCCCCAAGCTGCTCCAGCTCGGTCCGTGCAGCTCCTGCCTCTTTGCTGAATCCTGAGTGAGCAACACACACTTTTGCTGCCCAGCCTCTCCCAGGAGATGATACAGTCCCAACTACAACACAATCCTATCACCAGCCTAAAAACATTAAGCTGTAAGCAAGAGACATTGAACCAGAAGTCCGCAAGCTGACCACTAGGAAATAATTAACTGAGACAATTTTATCAGATATTTCCTCTGAATGCCCATTTGCTCAGCAGAAGGAAGAACAGATAGCAACACAGTGGTCATCTAAGGACAACTCCAGTTGAGCTTCATGCTCGTGCTGAAGCAAACTGATTTCCACCCATTGCCCCAAGAGAACAAGATCCAGACGGACCTTCACATGGGCTGAAAGAAAGCAACTTGGGTAGTCAGGTTCTCATTCAACACATCAGCAGTACTTGGAAGATGTCAAAGGGGGCGGGAGAAAGGAGAGGGTGAAAAAGATAAATTAATGCCAGCAGAAAATAACAGTAACTTAGGATCTGCCCCTGTGAGACATTTTCAGGTGGTGTGCATCCTACAGCTGGAGACAGATTCTCAATTTCAGGCTGAAATCCTAGAAAAATGCCTAAAAGCATTGGTGACAGTGGGAACTATTCCTTACTTGCCAGAATTTGTATCTATCCCACTAATTAACACAAAGTAAAACTGTCCTTTATTAAATACTTAAGGTTGGGAGAAAGCAGCTAGCACTGTAACCTTTACAGGCAGCATTTCTTGTCACATCTGTGCACGTCTTCCCATAAGCTGATAATAATATTGAGAAACATCATGTACCAGAACAAGCTGTTCTTCTGGGACTTCCCTAATTTGTGTTGATCCGAGTTATATTTATGTTACTTATATTTAAGGTTCTCACTCATTTCTTCTATTTCGCCATCAGACAAGAAGCAGCTCTGATGAGTTAGATCCAGACAAGAGATATAAGAAGGAGATTTTGTTTTTGACAAGGCAGAGGCAGTAGACACAACTGTCCCCACAACACATCCTTAGTCTGAGAGCAACCCTCTCATCCAACTGGCTGTTCCCAGTGGAAGGTTACTCTTGGGGCTTTACCTACAGAACTCAACAAGTGAACTCTATTGCACATGAGATTCCTTAAAAAACCTGGCCTCAAAAAATGGTCTCTCTCCCTTTGCTCAAGAGTAAGAGGCACCAATTCATGCCTATACTGGAGTAACTCCCAGGGATCCCTCTCAGACTACGGAAGGAACATTCTCACTTTACGGGTAGGGCGAGTGGAGACACAGAGACAGCTTTTCAAGTAGAGCCAGCTCTTGCAGCCAGAGGCAGATGCTGAAGGAAGGGCTTATCCCACAATTTCTGGCCCAGATATTCAGAGCACAGCATTGCCAAGCCTACAAACAGCACAAGGTGCAGCCTGCAGCAGAAGGGCTAAGGAAATCCAGGTCAACTGCAACTGCTTCAGACGCACAAGCATATCATTAACATATTTATTCACTTCAAGTAAAACTAGTGGGGAAAAAAAGCAGAGGGCTATTCTGTGTTTATAAAAATAAGCCCTGAACAGAAGGAGTCCATTTTTTCCCCTTAAGAGCAACAGTTACTTTTTGTGCACCAGCTGATAGATAAACCAGCACTACTGCCGCACCCTGGATACAGGGCGCAGATGACAAGAAATTTTGTATGTACATTGTCCTGCTGCACTGGCACTAATGTTGACACAACAAGGTCTAACCAACCAGCAGACATCCTGTAAACCAAAGCCCATTTTGTTTTTGCAGACACAGGACTGGAGCATTTGCCTTGGCAATGAAAAGCAGAAAACACTGCAGCTTCTATGGGAAACCATCAATAGAAAAGCCCAGAGGCAGCTCAGGTCAGGCAGACAGCCAGGATTTTTGACTGGCACAATCACAACAGAAATCACCACTAGCCTAATTTATTCCACTGTAATTCTCTAATACAAGGATTAACACTGCATTTCTGCTCAGTGCTTTAGAGAGAAAAAAAAATGGTGTATTAGCAGATGAAAGAGAAAAGTTGCTCAGGACTACAGGCAAGCTGAACTCAAAGTCCTGTACTTCTCCATCCTTCAGTCCTTGCCAGTGTTTGAGTACAACTTAATCTGCACGTGGTGACAGGAGATTCCCATTATTTGCTATGAGCCAGAGCAAAGCTGGGCTTTAGGTCACTTGCTTTTGAAAAAGTACTCAGCAAGAAAAAGCTAGTGAAGTGAAGGAGAGCATGTGAAGGGGAGGGGGGAAAAAATGGACCCAAACTCAGGCCATTTCACACTCACACAGCACGTGCCCTCTGCCCTGCACAGAGGCAGAAGTAGAACATCTTGCTTTATTTATCCTCATTTGACATCCTCATTTTGGAAGTACCACTGGAAGTCAGATGCTCAGGAAGGGAAGAGAGCAGTGCTACATGACAGTAGAGAAGCCTCTTGGCTTTTCCTGCTGCCAAATGCCAGCAAGGTTCAGCTAGCTTGCCTTGCCAAATACCTGCACCATTGATCCATGAAGACCAAAAGAAGAGGGAAGAGTCTTCATTTCTATTTTTAGAGCCTGAAGAATTAGCTTCCACTCCAGTTTTGCTTTACTTTACCATGCACCAGCACTTGCCCTCAGCTGGCTCACCAACACCAAAGCACTGCACATCACCACCTAGGCCTATATACAGCTTTTGGAGGTTTTCAGTCTAACCCCAACTGAATGCATTCCTGCATGCAGGCTCTGCCACTCAAAGGGCAGCCTTACTCACTTCTCCCTATCTTTTCTCACTGTCCACTTGTGTGGCTGCTACAGCACTATCGATCCTTAGCAGAAAATGAGAAATGGCTCTGAAGTCCACTCCTGGCTCTGAGCCTGCATCGTGACCAGCTCCCACACGTTTGAACTGTTAGCCAGCTGCTCCACCTCACGCCAAGTACCTCCCCACGCACCTCCATGCAGGCTGCTCACTGTGCCCGCTTTGCCCTTCCAACTCACACAGACATGTTTGGTGTCACTTTACAGCCCTGAATTTGTCCCCGTAGTGACAACAAGTGAAGCAGGTTACAAGCAAGACAGTGGGAACAAGAAACCTTGCTCCAAATCAGTCTTCAGAAGGGATCTCGTTCTGATGAAGGTTACTGAGGAAGCAATCTCAGTCAGACCACAAGGCAGGCTGCATTCCATGACAAGAATGTCTGGGGATTTACATACCTTTCATCCACAGATGTCAGCAGCAGTTCCCCCAGAAGCATCAAGATGACTCAGGCTGTGAGCAGGACAGGAATCGGCTACATAGGGTTGCACAGACCCTTCTGAGATGGGACCCTGCGCAAACCTTCCTGCAATGCTGAGAGTACAGAAGCGAGGAAGGCAGCAAGACAGATGTAGCAACATCCATCAGTAGCTCACATACACCAAACTCTATATGCAGAAGTATGGCTAGTAGCTTAACAGCCAGTTTGTTTCAATAAGCTTTTAACCAATCCCACTATACAACACCACTAGGCTGGTGTTAAAGTGATACAACTCCCCCATGCTCCGCAACAGGGCTCTAACTTTCTCCACGCATGACATAACTTGGACAGGATGAATCCACACACACCCTGCCGAATTATACGCCAAAATAACTTTCTCACCAAGCCCAGCCCTGAATCAATAGCATTCAAATAAGCCATCAAGAGCAAGTCCTATAATTAACATATGCTACGGGATCCTTGATCTATTTACACCAGCTGCCACCTAGATAATCCCCAGGAGTAGAAGTACAGAGACATTGCCAGGGCCTCCAATGTGAAAGTGGTACAAATCCTTTAAATGCTAAGGCTTCCAGAAACTATGGGTCCACCCAAAGAACCTGCAGTGTATCAAGAGGAAGAGGATTATTACAGGAATACACAGCCGAAAGAAAGAGACAGATCATTAGAGTTGGGCAATGGAAGTGTGTGCAGAAGTACAGAGGATTCACTTGGAAAGTGCTGGCCAGTTAACAATCCAGCCAGCAGAGCTTGGCTGAATGAAATTACCATGACCGTGAAAGGACTGGGTAAATTCTCAAGTATAGCACAAAGCAAGTGCAGCCAAGTTAAGAAAAAAAAATTTATCCCCAGCCATGCTAGTAAATACTTCACCCCCACTTCATGGAGGGTACGGTTGTGGAGAATTAGCTCTGCATCTCTGTGTGTATCTCTTCTTCAATTGACTGGATGGGGGCTGCTGAGCTCAGTAGAACTTTCTTCCCAGCTAAGGCCTTTGCAGGAGATACAGGAAGGGACTTGGGTTTTGACTTCCACACACCACAGAGGTCTCCCTCACACACCTAGGAAGATCTACAGATCCTCCTGACCGTCACACTAAGCAGCATCAAACACGCTTCCCCAAAATAGACTTTATGATTCATGCTCTAGCCAGCATACATCGGCATTGCTCTGAGGACTCATTAGAAACTAAGCTGATTTATTCCCCTCAATCTGGGATTTGATGTTAGTCTTCACACACAGAAAATAACCTCTGTGATCAGCCTTTAAGGCTTTGCATGCACAGAAGCTAATTTCAGAATGAAAGACGTTGTTACTGTTCATTAATAGCAGCACAATTCAACTTTGAAAGGTAACAGAAAGGGTTACCCTCCTCATTCTTCCTCCATTACTCAATAGAAAAAGTTCCTACAGTTCAGCAGCAGTTTCCTGGTGGTCATATGATGACAGGTGACAAGCAAGCCTGACCATCAAATAACTGTTACTTCACCAGGGAACAAGGTTAGTCCTGACTGAGATACTAAGGGAAAAGAAGAAAAAACAAAACAAAAAACAAATAGGACTTTGTAAACAACCTATGAAAAGCTTTTCAAGAGCAACTTGAACAACGCTGCTCTATCTGGCAGATGTACGCTCCTTTCTGTACCAGAAGCATCTCGTTGGCTTGCTTTACTATTTTTGCTGACTCTGATGGCTGATTCACACTTCAGGACTAACTCCCACAGATGGGGGCTTGACAGGCAGCTTTGCCTCTGACAGCAGAATCCACCTCTTCTCCCACAATAGCGGCATAATTCAGCAGTCCCCCCCCCACTGTCAGAAGAGAGCAGTACAGGACAATACTCACGTGCTGCAGACAGCAGAGATGCTGTTGGTTAACTATGAGTCACAAGCATCACAAGCACAGTCCAGGGCCTAAGCATCAGCTCAAAAACAGCTTTTCAGTGATTACAGGTTTGCATCCCATAATTCATACCAGGCATTATGCCTCCAAAGCAAGCACATCAAATCCCATGCAGCTCAATGAAGTGAGATCATTCCAGGCCCTTAACAAAAATATACCTCCCTACCCTCACATGAAAGATTTTGGAGCCCAACATTAAGTGTATTTTAGCATTAGTAGTGACTGGAAAAGGACAATCTTGTCACTTCACGTGAGACAGTTCTACTTATCCATGCCTCCCAACTTCAGAATTTAGTCTTAAGGGTAAGCTCCAGGCAGAGTTTGTGAAAAGCTGATGGATGTGACAGGCATAAGGAGGAGATCACAAAGCCAACAGGAAAGGAATTCTCACTTGCTTGGCACACAGAGGTGCAATTCTTAGTGTGCTGGGTTCCAACAGCCCCAGAAGAAGTAGGCTTGACAGAAGCCCATTTCCCAGAGAAGCCTCTGGGCTAAAAAATTAACATGTCTATAAACATGGGAGACTGCTTAATGAACTCCAGCATCCACACAGATTATTCTAGTGGAGAAAACAAAGCATTTTCCTGCCACTGAAAACAATAATATCAAAGGTGAAGAGAACACTTCAAACACAGGTCAACACTGTTGGCATAGCCCTGAAGAATTAATACAAGTCCCCCACAACTAATAGTAAAGTGCTTAACATGAGCGAGGTGAGGTCATAGCAGACTATTAATATCTCCTAGTCTCTTATTTCAAAATAAGGTCCTCTGCCTAGCTAATATTCATGTCCAATATTCCCTTACTTGCTGTGCTCAAATGTACCTTCAAAGTCTACGCTGAGCAATCAAGGTTGCAGAATATTGGCAAGGGCATTCACTTCAGTGTTTGCCCACAGCAGAGCCTTACTGCCACATGCAAACAACAGCAGAGTGCTCCCAGTTCAGGGTGAAGTCAGAATCAGCTCAGAGGCAAGCTGGACTGGCACAGAGACCAGAAGAGAAAAGACTGGATAAAAAACAAAGTGGGATTATAGACTCTGAAGTCCAGGACAGTTTCTGTTTCCTCTGGCCAGGGCCTCAAGTGATGAAAAAACGCTAAAGGAAAAACTTTTTCCACTTCTCTGAAAGTATGTCTTTGTATTAAGATCACAACCAAGTACAGGTAGAGGAAAGCACTAACCTTTATCTACACGCAGCCAAATAAGCAAGACTCCTGTTTGCCATCCATTCAGAGATGATATTTAGTGCCCCAGTTCAATAGACAGCACATTAGACAGAGCAAAGCAGGATTTGCCATGAGCTTTAAAAAACTAACAGGCTTTTTAAAAAGCCCACAAGTCTACTCAGGACCCTCCAGCAGAGGAAGAACTGCTCCCCTAGAACAGTTTGCAGCTGTACCTTCTTTTTCCCCTCTGCCCCTTTTTTCCCTATGAGCTCACCCCAACCTCTGGACCTCAGCCTGCAATCTGTACTGTCAGAATGGCTTATAAAAGGGACAAAGTGCAACAATACCAGACCCCAATGGGCATCCATCATCTGCTTTTTCTTTCAGAAGTCACCTGTTCTTAATGTAAGACACATGCCAGCCACATGCAGAACTAAAAAAAAAAGAAATAAAATGCCCAAGAGCACTCAAACTTGAGGCATAATTTGAGTAACCAAAATCCATTTGCTGGCTTTAAACAACATTTTTGCAGTGAGGGGAGCAGTAAACTTAACCTAAAAACGGCTCCTTATTCCTTAATCCCTTTTTCATGCCTCTCCTTACACCTCAAAGGGAATGAGACAAGTAATTGGGTGTTGCCCTCTGGGAGGTTGTGGATGCTCTGGATATATAAATAGCAAAAACAAGGTAGACAAGATAAGAGACTCGCTCAGCCCTGTAATGGTGTCTGAGCCACAGGGTTCGGGCAGTGCCTTCAGCCCGTCTCACGTCGGTGCCACACCTCTACCAGCATAACACCAGGCCCTCCCAGCTCAGGACAGGTTGTGCAGTCGGCTCACCACTACAAGCAGCAGCTAGCAGAGTAACCAAATCCCAGCGGCTATCGCCAAAGGGACCCCGACAGAACGGATGGGAGGACGCCCATTTCCACCCCCTGAGAAAGCCCGACACCGCAGCGCAACAGCCTCAGAAACCCCAGGCTGGGCTCTGAGCTGACAGCTTCCTCCCAGTATGCTCCAGGACAACAGCCGCGCTCCATTGGTCGCGGCTGTAAAGATAACATGAAGGGGGAAAAGTTCAAGCCTCGCCACGCAGAAGCAGGTAACTTTTAGCTGCACCGAGGTGACGTTTCAGAGCCCGTCCCCGAGGAACGAGGAGCGCCCTGGCGAGATCGCAGCTGAGTTCCAGCAGCCAACGGCCCTGCTTTCACTTCGCTCACGCTGTTTCTCTACGAAGCGTAAGGGCGAGCAGATGCAGCCGACTCCCTCGCATCACGTTAAAGATGCTTTTCTGCAATTCCCGCTCTCAAAATAAACAGGAAAAGCTCCAAGTGCAGCAAACCCTGTCGTGCTTTTACACCCCCCCCCCGAATTTCAACGGGCGCTTACCGAGGCAGGCGCCGCTGACGAGGGCGGTGGCGGTGAGCGCGCCGGCCGAGGCCCCGTACACCTTCCGGGCGTTGGCGACGAGGAAAGGGGCATGCTCCTGGAGGCAGCTGGCCACGCCGATGTGGTAGACCCCCAGAAAGCCGCAGCCGGCGAAAGAGATGTTCCAAGCCGAGTCCAAAGGGAACATCGCCAACGCAAAGGCGGGGGACGCCGCGGGGCACCGCTCACATCCCGGGCGAGACGAGCTGCCGGCAGCCGCCGCGCCGCCGCGCTTATATGGGGCGGCCCGGCACAGCGCCCCGCCCACAGCCTGCGGAGGGGCAGAGCTGAGGGGCGGCGGCATCGCCGCCCCTCAGCTCTGCCCCTCCGCAGGCCGAGGCCTCTCTCAGGAGGAGCCGCTTTCTCGCTGCTTTCCAAGTAGTGAAAGCGTCACATCAGTAGCGTTCATAAGGAACAGTCTCCAGCCGGAGCTGATTAGAGATGGAGCGTTTATCTATCGGTGACAAAGCTCGTGTGCTCCCATGTCAAGCCTGTGACTAAATCACTCTCTCCTATCAATCTAGTAATCATCAGTTAGCAGTGCAATCACAAGTCCTTCCCCTTCGGTAGCTTTGCAAAGGCAAACAGTAAAACCACATCCAAGAACCATTATTTTCCAGAGTGATCTGAAGCGGAGAAAGCAGGGAGGAAAGCAGCAGTTACGCCTGCACCCTTCCCATTATCTACACGCAGCCATTACAATTCTGAGAGAACAAGAACACGAGCAACTTTCACTACTGCTGCTGTGCTAGGATTTGAGATTAAGAAGTGGCAAGGTCTTGGCACTGCCTCCTTTCACTTCACAGGAGGGCGCCAAGGGTTAACCGATAAAATAATGGCCAACCTGTGATCGGAGGATCAGAGTTCCAGCTGCCCTCTGCCCTGGCTCCTGGGAAGGGCGTTTTCCTCTTAGTACAAGATAAAATCACTTTTCCTACTTGGATTTCACCCATCTGTCCTCTCAGAAGTACTTGCCATGCTTTATCCAGTGACTCATGGCCAACATTATCAGCTTGTGCCTTTTTTTTTTTTCTTCCTACAACTTATATTGGCAAAGACTTACAGTGCAGAGTGCTCCATGACCCCCCTTCTCTTAAAACTACCTGTGGAGACCTGGCACATCACACGTACTGCCTGCACACTACTTGAGACAACCAAAGACCTCTGTAACGTCATTTGAAATTCTCTGCTGGAACTGTTTCCTAACATACAATAGTTCATAAGAGCAACTTTATAAAAGCAACACTTGCTTTCCTTCCAAGTTGATGCATTCTGCAGGCACACCAGAGATTACATTCAGTTTTCCAAAAATATTATTTTCTTCAGAAAGGTTTTTCTTGTTGCTCTAATCAAGGAGATTAAACTCTATTCTAGCTACTGCTAGAATAGATTGAGTATTTTTGTACTCGTCTTAAGAGCATCTTCACATTGATCTCAGGGTTCCACTAAGAACACAAGAAATGCTTTTTTGTTGTTGTTAAAGGTTCTCTGTTAATCCTATGGATGCTACATGAAATCCAAGTATAGTCAAGCATTTAATTGGTGCTGTTCCCTAGATCCTAGAAATGTGAAGCAGTCATGAAACCACTGATTGAAGATGTTTACAGAAAACTAATCATTATAACTGGAAGCATTACCAATTTAGAGCTAGACTAATTCAGACTTGCTCTCAATTCAAATGGTTTCCTATGCCCCAAATGAACTTCCTTACTGCTGAACAAAACTTTCCAGAGTAACTGAGATAGGAAAAGAATAAGTTAATGTCAAGATATTTATACACAGTATTTAATAAATAGGAGTCTCAAAAATAAGCATCCAGCTTTATAAACGCTTAGCCATTTCCTGATAAGTTCAAAAGTAAAGTCCCATGGCTCCTCTCTACCGGCACCCCTCTATTTCACACACATTCAGCAATGAATTAAAGCTTTGTCAGAGCTATCTAAAGAGCTGTCAGAATTCAACAGCAGTTACATTGTTATAATAACAAACTCAAAAAAAATTTAAACAAACAATTTTAATAATTTCTGTATAACAAATAATTAATCAAATAGGCCAAATCCCATGTCATCATCAGATTCTTCAGATTCTTCCTTCTTCTCTTCTTTCTTCTCCTCAGCTGAAGAAAACAGACAAGCCAATGGTTAGTATTTATCTTTTAGCACGCAGGTTTTCAAGAAACATGATTCAGTGTTCTCAGCTTCCACATTAATAGCATTTCGACCTCCGTGGTTGATCTTCAATAGGACCTTTTGTTCCCTTTCAGTCATCAAATATAAACACTGATGGAACACACACTACTATTGAAGGGATGTCCTTTAAGCAGTGAAACCTGGTTTTCAGTTCTAAGCCAAAACAAACTTCAAAGTGGACAAAAAAGAGCAAAGATTTCTTACTGCCCATACAAAAGTAACAGTTTAGCTCATTTTTCAATCATGTAGTGACCTGTTAAAGTGGGAAGATGTTGAAACTGGGACATAGGCATGAAGATTTGAACAGAGAAAATGGAACTGCCCTGTAACAACGCCTCTCCAGTCATACTCACCAGCAGCAGGGGCAGCAGCACCTGCAGCAGGAGCAGCAGAGACCCCTCCAGCAGAGACTGCCACAGCTCCTCCAGCTGGCATGCTGGCAAGCTTTCCGTTACCTGAACGGGGAAAGAAGAAAACCTATTGAACTGCTCATGGCCAGCACAAGCAGGCAATAATGGAGATCAAGAAAAAACAAGACTCCATGTCACATGAACTGAACTGTCACTCCATCACTATCACAGCAAGGAACAAGAAGCTGCACCTGTAAGTATGAAACCCTCCAAAAAACCCACCCAACAAAAAAACCTTAAACCTCACATTGAAAACTTATCCTGAGAAAACTGATGCATATTTATAAACTTTCTTCTGCATACAAAACCTCCCATTTTTTTTCAAAAACTATCATAAGAACAATGGCAAACACATCCAATTTGACATGTACAGACATACTATGATTTCTGAATAAAGCAGAATAGCCCAGAAATAGATAATCTCAAGACACCTCCAAAAATATGGGTTGATTTGCCTTTTTTTTTTTTCTTTTTTTCTTTTTAAGGGTACAGAAAACTGTGAGCGGGGGAAAACTTGTGGGGGAGGAAATGAAAAAAGATATTTATGGCAAAGAGTACAGTATCTTAACCAAATTTTCCAACACCCTGTGAAACCTATTGCACCTCCCTGGAGATTAGCAAACTCATTTCTGATTTATGCTTGTCTTTTGGAAAAGTTAGCTCTCTGGCATCTACCTTTCACATACCAAGGCTCCCTTGGCATCCAGAGGTCATGTACACTGTATGCTTGCTTATATTCCAGTTTCTGGGAATCTGTTTCCAAATCATTCCTTGTTACTTCAAGCTCTAATGAATGAGCCAAGTAAACAAACATGTTCCATATGCATGTCAATATGTTCTAAGAAACAATTTGTTTTAAGTATTACATAAAGAAACAATTAATGCGTTGTAAGCACACAAATAATGGCTCTCTTAGGCCTTCAGACCACGCCAAGAGAATATCCAGTTACCACTCAGAACAGCAATACCAGGCAAAGTCCTGGCAATGTTTAAGCAAACATATCCTTAAAAGTTCCCTTTTGCCTAAGTATTTTCAAAAAAATAGAAAATAATTATGCCTAGATCTTTGCACTACCTCAACTCTGCATTATTTCAGCCCTATGACCCAGTCAAGTAATGTTATAAGTCCCAGATTCAATAGGAGCCAGCAGGTTAGAGCACAAGCTTTCAAACATCCTTCAGCACTTAAGAATTCTATCCTTGAGAAAAGGAATTAATAGATGTGGGGAGCCCCAGAACAGATGTGTGCTGGTGAGGCTTGTATTTATCACTGGGAGTGTGACTGTGCCTTTAAATGGATTGACATTTAATTACACTTAAAAGTAAATAAGTAAATATCTTAAATAAGAGGTGTGTACAAATGAGTAAATGCAAAAAAAAAAAAAGCAAATAAAGAATAGTTAATCCTTTCTTCATTAAATATGTCCAGAAAACTATGTCATGAGCAAACTACCAGTAAGCTCATACACATTTAAGTCTTCCAGTATAATGTGGTCCACAAGCGAAACCCCACAGGTACTGGCACCAACCTGCTAGGAATTAGAATGGACCTGCTGAATTTCAAGCATTTCAGCAGAAACAGAGCATGAAAGTTCTCAACTACGAGAAGAAAATGGTGAATAATCAGGAAGTTGGCAGCAATTCTGTGCTCTCAAGTCTAAGTTACCCAAATAGCAGAGGCAATTATCTGTGACACTCAAGACTGTACTTACCCTGAGCGATGACGTCCTCAATGTTTTTTCCATTCAGCTCACTAATAACCTGTGTAAATTACATTTACAAGTAATGTTAATAGCTTCAAAACAACCTGAGTATAAGCTACATTTAAACAAGTACTGATTACTATGTGCAATGCCTCCATCCTGCTGCTTGCACAGCTCCAACATTCCTCACTTCTCAATGGAAGGAACAAGACATTTCAGTAAGAACTGCATCTTGACCTTTTCTTTCTCCTCTGCAAAAGCTTCTTCATGAAATCTATTACAATAAATTCATAATGCATCCATGAACTTTACAAAAGGCAAGATACAGATGTCACTGAGCCAACTGGGAAACCCCACTAATGGTCTGTTAGTTGCTGTGGGACTGCTTGCATACGTTGCTCAATATCCACTGGGAGGCTCTGAAGTGCTGGGCATCAGACCAACAACCAAACAGGGCCCTGTTCCTAACGTTACCAGATGTTACAGCCAAGCTGGTTACACCCCTGCACTGGCACAGAGAGTCCTAACTTCAGTTTTACTACCATTGTTATATCAGCAGGGGGTGAGGAAATCAACACACAGAAACAAAAAATGATCAAGCAAGCAAACATTTTATAAAAACAATAAAGTACCTCACCAATCTTAGTGGTGAATTCCTGCTAAGAGGGTGAACACTGCAGTCACCAAAGAACTTTTGGTATATTTCCAGCATGCACATCCTGCTTGCGCATTGTGCGCTGTGAAATTACATTCCTGTGTGCCTGCTAAAACTAGAAGATGCTTTTGGGAGTCCACTAGATTTATGTTGGCCACACATGCAGCCAGTGCAAACAGAAACAAATGAATTAATTTTAAATAGCATCAATTCCAGAGATGCTTTCAGGATATTGGAGGATCAGAGAAAACAAGTAAAATATGAAGGTATTAAAGAAACGTAAGCAAGACAAGGCAGAAGGACCTTGTGTTTAAAAAGGAGCACCGTAAGTTCAAGTCAAGATCCCAAACCATGTAGGGATGCTCTCAGCTAGGTCCATACGTCACTGGATTGAGCTGACGGCAAAACAATCTAGTGCTTTCTCCTCCTCTCCAGAAGCACTCTGCATACATGGAGCAGATGGCAAGAGTTCCCCTCCCATCCCATGGTCATTTATCCTTCAGCCTGAAAGGACTGAATGTCTGCTGACTCACAAGAAACATTCCATTAGGATACTCTCTCTTAAAAAGCCTGCTTCTCAATACAACCATTTCAGCAATTATTTCTAAAATTGTCCTACATCCTATTACTGAATGCCTTAACTGTCCACATTATAATTTACCTATGTTTCTTGCTGAAGGTACAAATGTTTCTCTACAGTACACTAAAATAATATAATGCTGAATATCAGATCTTCAGAAATGTTTGTTGTTAACTAAAACTGATCAAAGGCCAAAGTTAAGCATTCAAGTGCAAACCACACATTACATTTGTACAGAATTCACTTTCTGTAAATATTATCTGTAACTATTCCGTTATATTTCGAATTCTTTGGATTTAAGTCAGAAAAGCCAGCCTTTTACAAGGATGCTGTATAAAATGCTCTAATGGGCTCAGCAGCATTTTGGAAATCATGTATGGAATCATGTGGTTGTGATTATATGTATGCATGTAATGATGGATACACATACATGCAAATCGTGTAACGTAATGAAATCATGTTATCAGTGAGAAGTAATACCACACCAACAGAAAGGGAAATAAACACTGAAGACAAGAGAAGAGTTCCAACGTTCAACACCAACAGGGATGTAAGCCCCAGAAGCAGAGTGCAGCACCACCTTGTTCAGACGTTCATCGTCTGTCTCGATGCCAACGCTGTCAAGTATCTTTTTCAAGTCCTTTGACGTGGGGGACTCATTGCCACCAAGGACTGCGAGAAGGTATGCTGCAACGTAACGCATCCTGGAAAACAAAACCGAAATCCTTGATCTAGCTTGATAACTGGTATTTTCTTTTCTCTTTGCTCTACTTTTTAAATAAAACCCGCGGCGGGAGAGGCCGCATTCCCGCCTCCCGCCATTGCAGGCCCAGCACGGAGGCCGCGAACCCCGCCGGGCCCAGCAGGGCTCGCTGTCCCGACAACCCGCAGCCGGCGCGGCCCGACGCCTCCCGATGTGGAAATCGCCCCTGGCCCCGCAGCCCGCCCCGCCTCGGCGCTGCTGTGCTATGCCGTGCCGTGCCGTGCCGTCCCTCCCCAGAGGCCCAGGCCGGCGGAGCACATGGCCGCCATTCCCCCCCCCCCTCGTCCCGAGCGGTCCCGCCCAAGCTCCGCTGGAGGCCGCGGGCGGGCGGGGAGCGCTCGTTCCCGCGGAAGGAGTGGCGGTACGGGGCACGGAGCCGCCCCGCGCTCACTTGGCGAGACGGCGGCGTGAGACAGGCCCGGGACGTGCGGTCGCTGCGGCAGCCCGGCGGTGAAAAGGAAAGGGCGGGGCTTCGACAACGCCTTCTTCCCGTCACCTCTCACCAACGTGCGCTGCCATTGGACCGGAGCAGGCGAACGGGCCAACCAATGGGAAGCTGCGGGATGCTCGCAACCGCCGCTCGGTACAGCAAATGGCTGCGCATGCGCGGTTGGGGCGCAGAGGAGGGAGGAGTTGTTTCCCCTTTGTGTAACCGAAAAGCTCCTCTCTAAAGGTTCCATCCCAGGACGCGCTGTTTGTTCCCCCGAGCAAGGCTTGCCCTGGGGAAAGAGCCTCTCCTCAAGGGCACGGCAGTTTCCCCCCGCTGGTAGACCACAGAGCGCCGCCAGGCTTTGCAGCCTTGGACGCGCCTCGTAGCACCGCTCCTCCAGCAACGCGGGGAGCGCAGCAAACACCGCAGGGTCCGCTGCCCCCCATCCCCGCGGGCCCGGTCCCGCTGCACAGGGCAGCGCACCTCGCTCCCGGCACCCGCCGCTTCGGCATCCCCCCCCCCCCCCCCCCCATCCCTCGGCCCGCCCCGGGACCGACTTGGCAGGAAGCGGCGGGGCCGAGCCGCAGCGGCGCGGTGGGGCGCGGGGACGCAGGGTGTGTGTATGTATGTGTGTGTGTGTGTATGTGTGTGTGTGCGTGGGGCCAGGCGGGCGCGCTCTGCGGGGCGCGGGGCGGTGCGGCCGGGAGCGGGGCTCGGGGGCTGCTCGGAGCTTTCCACAGCTTCACGGCGCGTCTGCCACGTGTGTCTCTCGGAGAGTTTCTGCTCCTTCCGGGAGCTGCGTGCGATGGCTCTTTTTGCGGGCGCTACCCGCCGTGGCTCAGCGCCCTGTTTGTTGGTGAGAGTGGCGGCCCCGTGCCCTACGCAGAGTAGCCCTGCCCTATATAACCTCTCCCCAGCCTTGCTGCGTTTGCTCCACTGCCCTTTGCTTGTTTCCATCTCTGTTTTCCATCCACTGTTGCCCGATTTCACAACTGGGTCGGATGAGGGTTGGTGGCAGCGTGCTGGCCTGGGAGAGCTGCTGCTCCTGTCTCTGCATTCTCTGCCCCGCTTTCCCTGTTTGCATGCAGACCTTCTCACTGAGGCACTTTGTATTCTGCACAAAGCACAGGCACTTACATTTATACACTTTAAAGTTCTTATCAATATTTATTATGATGGATAATTGGAATAACAGATATTCACTCCATTCCCTGAATTTGCAGATATCAGCTGGGAAAACTTACATGTTCTCTCTAAGAAGGAGAAACTTCTTTACAACGGGAATGGTGCGGTGCTGGAACAGGCTGCCCAGAGAGGCTGTGGATGCCCCATCCCTCGAGGTGTTCAGGGCCAGATTGGATGGGGCCCCGGGCATCCTGGTCTAGTATTAAATGGGGAGGCCAGTGGCCCTGCATGTGGCAGGGGGTTTGGAGATTCATGATCCTTGAGGTCCGTTCCAACCCTGGCCATTCTGTGATTCCACAGAGCTCTGCATTTCTGTCCCCTCTGCCCACAAAGCTTTTTGTCAACACACCTTCTGCCTTCTTATTGTGGCTCTAAACGGTTTCCAGTCACCCTGGGCTGGGGCAAGAGGCCTTCAGCGTGCATTTCTGTTCTCTTTCAGAGCCATCCTTTCTCCTCTTCCCCATCCCAGCAGC